>CM024764.1:23265015-24465015 GCA_014218235.1 Colocasia esculenta
ATCGAGTCAGTCCCCTCCGATCCTCTTGCTTTATCATAATCCCCTCTTCAACATGGACCAATTTTGAGTCCTTGCCGACGATGCCCTACCCCTTGGGTTGCTCGAGGAAGTGGCCCAACCTACCATGGCCACTCTCCCGGGGCATATCCAGCCTCCCTCTAACTAGGATCCGATCCCGTCCTCCTTCTCCTCCCGGGGATAATGACCCTCACTCTCAATTTAGCCAGCTCCTTCCTCACCTCACTCCGGACCAAGTCCGAGAGTTCATAGTTGCTGCCGAGGGGAAACAACCTTTATATCCCCGAGGTCAAAATCCAGCCCGACCGGCGGAGTCCTCCGTCCGCGTCGCTTCAGCCCCTCACCTTTCTTCGTCTGGGGCAGACCCTACACCTCTCCGTCCTCGGGCCATTCATTTTTCAGAACCAAGCTACCTCCCCCCATGAGATGTTCGGCCTCGGTCTCCTCCCACTACATATTATTCGGCCGAACCAGCTCCGCTTCCTCGCGAGAGGTCTCACTCCTTCGAGCATCCACTCTCCCTTGTCCCTACGCATCAGATCCAATCTCCTTCCGATTTCTTGGCAGAATGGACAAGTATGAAGAAGGAGCTTCATGACCTCCGGAGGCAAATTGATCCTCGGAAGGTAGCTGACATTGCCCTCCCATCCTTCCAATACCTCCGGGTGCCTCCTCAGTCTGAGCTCCCTGTATATCGTCGATACTCTGGGGTAGGGGACCCCTATGTTCATCTGAAGGACTTCGTCTATGAATCGGCGCCGCACAAGTATGACCGCCATCTCATGGCATATTTGTTCAAAAAATCATTAGATCGTTCAGCCTTAGAGTGGTTCTATTCATTGCCTCCTGAGGAAGCCGAGGATTTCCAAATCGTCCAAGAAAGGTTTCTGCAGCAGTTTCAAGATCGGGTGGGACCCGAATACTCTTTTGTGGATTTGGTAGCTGAAAAGATGAAACCAGAAGAGGATTTCTCCACCTATGCTGACCGGTGGCGCTCTTTGGCCGCCAAGGTCCGTTGCCCAATGCCTGAGGAGGAGAAAGTAAAGTGTTGATCTCCAATGCCACACCTACCTACCGAGCTATTTTGGCCATGAACGACATCTCTACCATGCACCAATTATATAGTCGAGCCCGTTTCATTCAAACCCAACTCAAGGACTCGCCTATACATTCCATGTTCGAGACCCCCAAGGCCCGTTATGCTAAAAAGCCGCAAGGCCCAGTCACCGAGGGGATCCAGACCAATGAACAAGTAGGTGCCGTTAGCAATCCCCAAGGCCCAGTAGGTAGGTCCCCCTATACCTAGCAAACCCAGCAGTCCTGGAACAACAACAACAATAGGCAGCCACCTCCCCAAGGACAAAATACCCCTTAAGATCAGCGCCAATACTCCCAGGTTCCTCCGCCTCAAAATGGCTATGCCCCCAGGAAACCCAATGGGCCCAAGAGAGCCCAATACCCTCCATTACCCGAATCTCTAGCTGATGTCTTTGCAGCCCTCATGTCTCTAAATGCCTTAAGACTCCCTCCTGAGAAGGCGAATTGGAATATGGCGGCCGATCAAACAAAGTATTGCGTCGATCATCATCATCCGGGCCACAATGTGTCCGATTGCTTCCAATTCCGGGACATGATATACGATCTCCATGAGCAGAATCAGATTGATTGGGCAGAAATGAAGAGGTTGATCCAAACTCTAAGGGACCAGCAAGGCCAGAGGCAACAGCAGCAACAACAGAGGCGACAGCAGCCGCAGCAAACACAGCAACAACAACAGCAACAACAATACCAGCCTTTCCAACAGCAATATCCAGCACACCATCAACAGCAACAACAGCAGTAGCCGCAGCAGCCGCGAACGATCTAGGCATAGTCCGTAACCCCATGCCACAACATCAACCTGCTCCGAACCCTCACCAACCTCCACCACCACTCTCCTCGCCCCGCGCATGTTACCCCCGTTATCACCATGCACCACCAGAAGCCCAGTGGGTCTCTCGATGACGACCATGAGGTGGGCCAGCTTCTGGCTATTTCTCACGTCACGCCCCCTGTTCCCGCACCTGCATCCGCATCCGCCATGCCCCCTCCCTTTACACCCCCATATTGCCACCATCACCTCACCATCCTATTCTCTCCCGTCATATCACCCATCATCCCTCCACCAAACACACCCCTCTCTCCTCCCCTACGCCAGCCCACTACTAGCCACCCTTCTATCCTTAACACCCCTACCCCTCCACTCCACTCACCATAATCTTGCCCTTCCGGAGCGGGCGAATGTTTCATCGGATGTATCCTAACGCATCCATACACTATTCCAGGTCAGCAACCAACAATCAGCAGCAACAAGATACAGAAGAAATTGATCCAGTGCCGGGAACTCAATATGACATCCTAAAGCACCTCGATCAGACTCCCGCCAAGATCTCCATATTGGAGCTCATTAAGAGATCACAGACTCACCAAGATGCTCTCAGAACTTTTTTGCAAAGAGTCATGGTCAGCGAGGACATGAATCCGGACACCCTACCCTCAGTGCTCTCAATAGTGAACAGAGGACCCACCATTACCTTTTCTGATGGCGAGTTGGCTGCCCCCGAAGCCAGGAAAATGCCCCTGTGTGTGACTGCTTACCATAAATAAAGTGGCAGTCGATGCGGCTCTGGTAGACACAGGAGCCTCCATTAATGTATGTCCACTAAGCACTCTTAGAGCTTGCAACATATCGGAACGTCAATTGCAGCCCACGCCTACCATTGCTGCATATGACAATTCGCGACGTGCCTGTCACGGGGTCATCACCTTGCAAGCAGAATTAGGCCCTCTCGTCATGTCTGTGGAGTTCTATGTGTTGAACATTGATCACACCTACAAAGCCATTTTAGGGCGCCCATGGATCGAATCATTAGGGGCAGTACCCTCTACAGGCATCAGCTCATCAATGTCCGAAGTTCCCTTTCCAAGGGCGGATAGTCAAGGTAAAGAGTATGACGACAACGCATACAGTCGAAGCCGTTGAGAGAGTGCTGCCATCAGTATGGCCGTCCAATAAGCCCATAATCTCGGTGCTTGATGTTAACTACACTTGGGCCTATACTTTCTCTTCTAACCGCCCAATTGGGTCTCCTCCTATAATGGCAGTCAGGAAGGATGTGAGCAAGAATACAAGGGTGGGACATCATGTTTAGGCTGGTTATCAGTCAAGAAAAGGCCTGGGTGCTCATCTCTCAAGGGCAACCAAGACTGTCACCACCAAACCGCTGAATTTCACAAAGCGTGGCCTTGGATATTCAGAATGGGCCTGGCCGCTTTCCTCATCTCCTCCACAGACCATGGATCGCTCACTTGGTCCTTATACGAGCATTTTGTCAGAGGGCCCATTCAGCCCGGATATAACACCACCATAGAAACGCCAGATCAGCCTATCAAACTTTAGAGGAGCAGCGACCCAACAAGAAGAAGAGAGCTGAGGAAGATACTGAGGATCCGGATCAAGATGATGTTGTCATCATCAGTTGTCTGTTGTTTGAAAAATCAAAGCTGAGGAAGAAAAGCTAGAATTAGAAGACCTTATTTCTGACCTTATTTCTGCGTTCAATCACCTGTCAGTGAAGAAGATGTGTCACAAGTAGCAGCATTATCAGCATCACAACCACCGCCAGGCGACAGTTGCCTGGAATTGGTGAGGAAAACCAGTCAAACCATTACCCCTACTTTACAGAGTTCTGGCCAGGGTTCTCCCGGCCTCCCACTCACTTTGTTTCATCCATACTCGATGTTAATGTTAGTTTCATTTCTTTGCCTCTTCCCTTCATTGTCCAAATCTCGCCCCGCCGCCATTGAGGCATTCATCGTCCTTCACCCCGCCTCGCCATTTCTTCAACGGTTCGGTCTTGTCTTTTTTCAAAGCCATTTAATCTAATGTAGTTCCTTTTTCATCAAAAAAAAAAATTTCCAATGCCAAAAAATGTTTGTGTGTGTCCCCTCCTGCTTTCCGACGGCGATCCCCGTCACCCTCCCTCTTGCTCCTATTTCTGATGCGATCCCCGTCCCCCCCTCCTACTTCCTCCATTTCTGACGGCGATCCCCGTCACCCCCTCCTACTCCTGCTCTGCCCGACGGCGATCCCGTCACCCCCTCCTCCCTGCTCCTGCTTCCGACGGCGATCCCCACCCCACCCTCCCCCCCTCCTACTCCTATTTCTGACGCGATCCCCGTCACCACCCCCTCCTACTCCTGCTTCGACGGCGATCCCCGTCACCCCCTCCTGCTCCTGCTTCGACGGCGATCCCCGTCACCGCCCCTCCTGCTCCTCTGCTCCGACGGCGATCCCCGTCACCTCCCTCCTACTCCTGATCTCGACGGCGATCCCCGTCACCCCTCTCCTACTCCCACTCTCGACGGCGATCCCCGTCACATCTGCTCTCCAGTGGCCATCATTCTTTCGCTCCAGTCGTGCCCTCACCTGGTGGTCAGACATGGCCATTCCAGGCGATTCGGGTGGGGCCTTCTGCTCCCCCTACACCCCGATGCTGTTGCCGGCACCCTAAGCTCGGGTGGCCCGCTTCCTCCTCCAGCTCCATCAGAGGATCTTCGCGCCCTGCCGCACCCGTTGTTTTCCCTTCCATTAAACCTCTGGACGCTTCTCCAGAGCCTCCTGTAAATATCAAATCTAGCTCAAGTTCAGGGGTAGTTTCTAGTGAGTTCCCCGTCCCGTCTAGGAAGAAGAAGGGTAGTGGCGTACCCCATAGATACCTCTTAGACTTAGTCCATAGGTGTGGCGCTCTTCTAGCTGTCAAAGAGTTCGTCAAAGAAGCGGTAGTTCTGAACATAAGGAGATGCCGATAGAGGAAGGGCTAGACGACGGCTTTGGATATATGAAATCATAGTCGAAGAAGACCCATTTAGATGAGAATGGTGTTGAGATAGAGGATGCTGCTGAGGCGTATGCTAGTGGTATGAGGAGATTCGATGAACCTACCTCAGCAGTCGACGAACCTACTAAAGAGTAAATGTGGGAACGCAAGAGGACCTCAGGCTCTTAACTATAGCTTATGGTCTCCCGCCTGAAGAAGAAGAAGAGCTCATAGAAATGTTAGGGTTCAAGGATTCCTTTGCCTGGTCCTACGATGACATGCCCGGCATTGACCCCGATTTGGTGGAGCATAGGTTAATTTTAAGCCAGGGGCAGTTGCCGTCAAACAAAAGCTAAGGAGGTTCCTCCCCCACATCGCTTTAAAGATGAAAGAGGAGATTGATAAGGTACACAAAGCCAAGTTTATCTGTGTAGTCCTCTATCCTTTGTGGGTGGCAAACATCATCCTGGTGATGAAGAAAGACGGAAGAGTGCGCATCTGCATAGATTTCCGGGATTTGAATAAGGCATGTCCTAAGGACGATTTCCCGCTACCTCATTTGATGTTTTGATCGATAATACAGCAGGGTTCGAAACTCTATAGTTCATGGATGGGTACTCCGGCTATAATCAAATTCGTCTAGCCCCGGAGGATCAAGAGAAGACCTCCTTCACCACCCATGGGAACATATTGCTATGTGTCATGCCATTTGGATTAAAGAATGTCGGCGCCACTTATCAAAGCAATGTTAGCTATCTTCCACGACATGATACATATTGATGTTGAGGTTTACGTGGATGATATCGTGGTGAAGTCGAGAACTCGAAGAGAGCATTCCTCCGTGCTGGCCAAAGTCTTTCGTCGCGCACAAGAGTATCAATTGAAGATGAATCCAAAGAAGTGCGTGTTTGGATTTTCCTCCGGGGAATTGCTAGGCTTCATAGTTAGTAAACGGGGATTCAGATAGACCCGCACAAGGCCAAGGCATCAATGAGATGCCTCCCCTAAGAACATATCTAGCTTCGAGGTTTGATTGGTCGGCTGCAGTTCATAAGGAGATTTATATCTCAGCACTCTCAAAGATGTCGTCCTTTCTACGAACTATTGAGAGGAGGAGTTAATTTTGAATGGAATGCTAAATGCCAAGAGGCCTTCGATGAACTCAAAAGTTACCTTATGAATCCGCCCGTGCTTCAGGCGCCTGTCCCTGGGAAACCCCTAATCCTATATCTGTCAACTGTTGAGGACTCCCTAGGAACTGTCCTTGCTCAGCATGATGAATCCGGCAAAGAAAGGGCAGTCTACTACCTATCTAGGCTATTCAATCCTTCCGAGATCAAACTCACCACAATGGAGAAAACTTGTGCAGCGCTAGTTTGGGTAGTGCAGAAATTGAAGCACTACTTCCTAGCTCATAAGGTGAGTTTGATTTCTAGAATGGACCCTATTAGGTATCTCCTAGAAAAGCCAGTCCTCGCCGACAGATTGGCACGCTGGCAAAGTTTCCTCTCTCAGTTTGATATCTCCTTTATTGTTCAGAAAGCCATAAAAGGGTATGCCATTGCTGAGCACCTTGCTCACCTCCCTCTTCCTCATAGTGATACGGTTCAGGAAGAATTTCCCGATGAAGACCTATCATTTGTCTCTCATGATCCCTTCTGGTCACTCCATTTCAATGGAGCTCTCAATTTCAGGGGACGGGGCATAGGTGCAGTCTTGCTCACCCCAGAAGGGATCACCATTCCTTTGGCTTATCAACTCCAGTTCTACGCCACCAACAACATCTCCGAGTATGAGGCTCTCCTAGCCGGTCTTAAGCTTGCCTACCTTTTAGGTGCCCGTCACCTTAAGATCATAGGGGACTCTCATCTCGTTCTTCGGCAAGTCCTCTCTACCTATCGCACTCGTGACCCCAAACTCAAGCCATATCAAGACCTGGTCACGCTCCTAGCCAAGCAATTTCGTCAACTCATCTACATTCATACTCCTCGCTCTCAGAACATTCTGGACGATGCTCTGGCATCGTTAGCTTCGTCTCTCTCCTTCCCTCTCAGCCGGAGTGCTGAGACTATCACTGTTCAGAGATTAGAGGCTCCCTCAACTCAGGACCCTTGGTTCTCAAACCTCAGGAGCTCCCTCGTGTTGAAGGCAGAGAAGAAAGAAGCGAAGGAGTTGTTGCTTGTTGAATTAGGAGAATTGATGGAAGAGGAGAGGCCGTGGTACCATGAGATTGAACAATTTTGCAGAGACGGTACCTTCCCAGAAGAAGCTGAAGCAGAAGATAGGAGAGCTATCCGTAGAGCGGCATTGAAGTATACCCTCGTGGGTGAGATCCTTTACAGACGTGCTCTAAATGGAATGCTCCTCAGATGCGTGACTGATGAAGAGGCTTGGAAGATAGTAGAAGGATCTCACTCCGGTGAATGCGGAGGGCATGTGAATGGTCAGATGTTAGCCAAAAAGATCCTTAGGCAGGGCTACTACTAGCCAACCTTAGAAGAGGATTGTGCCGCCTACGTTCGTAGGTGTGTCAGATGCCAAATCCAAGCCGATAAAATCCATGCTCCGTCTTCCTCTTTGCATCCACTATCTTCTCCTTGGCCTTTCTCCATGTGGGCCTTTGATATCATCGGGCCCCTTGGTGATCCTAATGCTCAGATAAAACAAAAATCCTTCATCCTCACTGCTACTGAGTATTTCACCAAATGGGCCGAAGCAGAAGCATTTGCAGAAATCAAAGGTTCGACTGTGTGCAGGTTCATCATGAAGAACATCATTGCGCGGTTTGGAGTACCTGGCAGCCTCGTCACCGACAATGGACCTCAGTTCATATCACAAGACCTTCAAGACCTCTGTAAGAAGTTCAATATTTCTTTGCATCATTCGTCTCCTTATTATCCACAAGGCAACGGCCAGGCCGAAGCCACAAATAAAACACTTTTAAAGATTTTGAAGAAAACTTGTGAGTCTAATAAATTCGATGATTGGCCAGAAAAGCTAATTGAGGCTCTGTGGGCCTACCGCACCTCCATCCGCACACCTACGGGGCAAACCCCTTTCTCACTTACATACGGGATGGAAGCGGTATGTCCACACGAGATTCTCATCCCTTCGCTAAGAATTTAGTTGGACAAAGAACTTAATCCCGATGAACATCGGGAGGCGTTACTTACACAACTAAAGCTCTTGGATTAACGGCGTCTAGCTGCAGCCGATCATGTGCTTTCATATCAAAATAGACTCTCGAGGTCTTTTCAAAGGAAAGTGATTGAGCGTAAGTTTCAAGAAGGAGACATGGTTTTAAAGCGAATTTTCATAAAACATGGAGGTCCAAGATCAAAACTGTCTGCAAATTAGGAAGGGCCGTACGTCATTAAAGAAGTGTACCCGGGAAACGCATATAGGTTAGTTAATGTCGATGGTGATGAACTCTCTCACCCATGGAATGGATTATATCTTAAAAGATTCTACCCCTGATCAACAGTCTTTTGATAACAACACCAATTAATAAGTAGCCATTTGCCAAGTGTCTCGCTCCCTCTCATATTGACGAAATAATATTTATGCGCAATCACGTACTCAACATGGTAGCCTATGGTCATTGTCCCTTCACATACAATGTTCTTGCTTAGGCCTTGCTCGGGGAAACAAAAGGTCAATTCTCTCCCTACTCGGACAAGGTCTAGGGGCAAGGGGAAGGCTAACATGTAAACATGCAATAGTATAGACCATGTGTTTGAAGTCTCAAGGAGGGACGGGCAGTTCTAAGAAAAGCATATAGCACAAAAATAAAGCGACGAAATGATAAAATGAAGGGGCATGTTAAAGAGTGGCAGTACAGTTCCCCACGGGACGCCCTTGAGCCCGGTCGCGCGCATGCCCCAGTCAAAAGAAAAAATACTGTGGCCCTAAAGTCCCTGGACAATAGATGAATAGCACATGTAGCTTACTTGTTGCAAGTCGTACAAGTCGGCAACCCCGACCTCGAGACTAAGTCTTATCACATTCATATTCTTCCTATCCTCCCTAAAAATGACCAAAGAACCCTACGCTTGGTCTGTGTTGGAACATTATTGTCACAGGAGCAAGAAATCTTAGCAAACCAAAGATGAATATGCGTTGCACATAAATCTTACTCTCCAAAGTGAGATAGAGGTAAGGCTCACGGTTAATCGCTCAACATTAAGATGTGTTGTTATCAAAAGAATTTTCCAAAAAAATCAAAAATCCCAAAAATCCAAAAAAAATCAAAAGATCCCCAAAACAAAAAAAAAATCAAAAATCCCAAAAATCCAAAAAAAAAAATCAAAAGATCCCCAAAACAAAAAAAATCAAAAATTCTAAAAATCCAAAAGAAATCAAAAGATTTCTAAAATCATAAAAAATAATATAGTTTTCAGAAAAAATAAAAAGGTGTGTACATATCGCTTTTCTTTAGCATGCATTTTTTTCATTGTCTTTTCGCCTATTTAATAAGGCTCGGCCCCTTGACAATTACGGAGTTAGATTTTATCATTTTACGCGCAAGGGGTTGAGCCTAAGAACAGATCTAACTTGTTCTTCTAAATGTGTGCAGGAACAGGCATTTCAAGGGCAGAGTGCAATATCACGCTCAAGACTCCCTTTCTCTCTCGCTTGTTTGAAACTCGCCTCTCACTCGTGTCAATCGCAAACCATTCATTTATCATAAATATTGTCATGAAAGTAAAACTGCACTAAGATATGAGCAAAATGTACATAGATAAGAGGGAGGTGGCTCACAAGTCTCCTCACTGTCTACCGCCACTCTCCCCGGATCCCTCTCGCCTATCCGGAGGTGGCAACATCTCGCCACCCCCTCTACCCTCATGAGCACTACCCTCGCCCTGCCGGTGCCTCTCCTCCTCTTCGTTCCTCCGCCTGCTGGAGGAACCCGCTAAATACTGCCCGACGGAGGCGCCGGTCGCCCTGCTCACGCTCGCCCCGCTCCGGCTCCGACTGCGTGATCGGCCTATATCTGTCACGATCTGCTGAAGGCCCCGCGCCAGTGTCTGCTGTGCCAACAGCTCTGCACGCAGTCGGGTCACCTCCTCCTGATCTCCGGGCGGCCTCTGTACCCGCAGCGTCGCCAGCTCCCGGGTCATCTCCGCCACTTGTGCCTCAGCCGCCTCCACCCGGATGCGCAGCTGGTCCCTCTCGCTCTGCAACGTCATGGCTTGCTCGTGAGCCAACTCCAAGACTCTCTCCTGCACAACAAATAATCAATCAGCATCATTTTGAAATAAACGACTCAAGTGTTTAAATGAACTTACCCGCTCCTCCAAGTGCCTCTGAGCCTCCTCAGCTCTCAGCACTGCCCCTGCTAGTCGAGCCTCCATGAGCGTTGGAGAGCCCCCTGCGCTCCGAGAGGAGGAAGCACCGCCTGCTCCGGTACCCCTCACTCTCTCCAGCTCACTCCGCTGCACGCAAAAGGCATGTTAGTTTCATTTTTTGCTTGAATCAAGGGGGGGCTGAAAGTGAACACGGTACTTACCAGCTCTGCCGTCTGCCTCTGGGCTGCCTCCCGATCTTGCACCGCCGACTGGAGCAAGGCTCGGAGCGAAGCAATCTCACCTGTCACGTCCACCTGCAAGGAATTGCCAAATCATCAGTTCTAATCATTAAATCCGAATTCTTTAAGCCGTGGTTTAGAAGTTTTACCTGGTGTCGGGCGCTCATGTATACTTTTCCTCCATACTTCAAGGCGTACGCCTGGAGGTAGGCATCATCAGTGGTCGCTTCCGATCTGACACCCTTGCCTTTCCGTTCCCAGTTCTCGATCTGCTCTCGCGCGCGCTCCCGCCAATCTGTCGTGTCGTGAAGTCCCCGAAAACTCCGACCCGGCCGGCGAAACCGGTCCCGGACGGGGAACTCCACAACACTCGGCCTGAGGCCTAGGGAGCGCTGGGTCAGAAATAGGTTCAGAGGTAGCACAAGGTTCAGCACATGCAACCACACCGACCTACCGAAGTAGGGGCCGGCCTGCACCAACCAAGGCTGTCCCTCATCACCCTCCCCAAATATGGCTGCCAAACCACCTGCAAAAGAGAAGTAATTAGTCATTTCAAGCAAATAATTTCAAAATGCAGGGATTGAAGGTACTTACATCCAGATAAGGGTAGCTGTCAATGACCTCCTGTAGGCGCTCCAGCTTATCAACCAAGTGACGGGTGACTCGGCGAGAGTCCCAACGGCGTGCAATGGGCACGAAGCCCGGCCGTGTGAGATCCCCTCTCCCCAGGGCTGGGAGGTGTAGATAGGCCCAAACCTGCAAGATGAAAGACAAATCAGTTGGCAGTTTAAGCAAAATGATGTTTAGATCCAAGAGAGTTAGGAGAGAAGGTGTATCTGAAGGAAGGGGTAGAAGCCGCTCGTAGACGTCTGCCGCTCTGAGGCGCTCAAACCGTCGAACTGGTGCGCTAAGAAGGCTGCTCCCCAAGCATACCCCCCTACCTCACCTAGGTCTTCTAACAAGGGCAGGAAGCGGCAGTGGACTGCGTCGCCTCTCGTGGCAAACAAGAGTCTACCAAGAAAGAGAACGAGAAAACGGCGCAAGTCCAAGTCCGCCTGTGGCCCGGGCTCGCTCGCAAGCTCCCTCTGGCTGACCCTAGCTTGCCTTGCCAGGTACTCATCCTCACTCTCCCCTGCGTTCTTCCCCGCCTCGTACAAGCCCAGACTCTCCTACAATGCTACCCTAGGCACTAGGGAGGACCTGCGCTCTACTGGGAGGTCTAGGAGGCGCTCAGCTAAGTCATGATAGTAGGGATAGGTGTAGCCGCTCACTGCCCGCCCATAGACTCTAAGCCCTGTGATCCGGCTCACATTCTCCAAGCTAGGGATCATATGCCTCTATGGGAATGCGAAGGCACTCTCCTCCGTGTCCCACCTGCTCCGCAGGGCCTGGGTGAGGGCCGGGTCCACCCTTATCCTCTCGATCCTAAAGCTCTACCCGAACCCCATCTCCTCTACTCGCTCTCGCTGGAAAGGGGGGAAAGCTAGGAAAGCAGCCAGCACCAGTGTCCATGACACTCGAGCCCTCATTTCACCCTGCAAAATTCGTTCAAGTTCAATTTTAGGTTTTTTTGTGTGTTCGGACAAAGTCGCGACAGCTGTTGCAGCCGCGACCTTGTCGCGACGGTGTGGGACACCGCGACCTTATCGCGTCACCTTCGTAGGTCGTGATAAGGTCGCGTCTGCCCTAGACGTCGCGACACTGTCATGACGCCCCGCCCCGCTGCGACACCATGTCGCGACGGGTCGTGCTGACGCGTTCTCAGAATCAAACCGGCCGGAGCCCCTTTTGCTTGATCCTCATTTTTATGGGCGTTTCGCCCTACATTCGCCCTCTAGGGGCTCCGTCTACCTCTATTCTACTACCATTCAAGGTTTGAGGAAGGGGCACTTACCGTTTTCATGGCTTTCGCTCTTTTCCTCCGCTCCTCCTCCACATTCGCGACCGGAGCCATCCCCTCGTCCTCCTCCTCTCCCATCGCGACCTCGGGCGCTTCCTCCTCGACCGGAGGCTCCTCCATCCGCCGTCGTGAGCTCCGACGCTCCGCTTGGCGTTTCCTTCGTGATGAGTCTCCACCGATGTCCTTTCCTCCTTTCATTGCGTTAGGGTTGTCTTGGAGTGGGTGTCTAGCTAGCAAGGAGGTCGGAATGCAAAAGGGGATTGGGGGAAAGGTTCAAGGTTTGGAGATTTGGGTTTTTGAAAACCGGAAAGGAAGAAGGAAAGGGGGGCCGTTTGTTTTTGAATCGATCGGTTCATGACGCGACGCAGCGGGCGGTTGCGTTCATGTCGCGACCCTCTGGGCTGCCGCGATAGTGTCGTGACACCCCTCATGGCCGCGACATAAAGGCGACACCCCTGGCTGTCGCGTCATCAACAGAGCCCTTCCGTTTGCATAAAATTTCATTCTATTTCATTCAAATGCAAAGTCTGTTACATGCTCTAATTCATTCTAAACAATCAAACAATACTTTCAAATCCTTTCCTAACTATCATCTGGCTTACAATTCAAATCAAATCAAATCAAATCAATTGTTCCCTCCCGCAGGCTGAAGTTTCTTCAAAGCTTCAATGTATTCCATGATTGCTTCGTCATCTTCTTCCACCTCGGCTTGAATCGCGCTCGTCGCGCATCCTTCCCAGTGGACGACAGCGCTGCGCATGTCGCGTTCGTCCTGTGCATCGCCCCTCTTCCTCTCTTGGATAGGTGGGAAGTGTGATAGAAGTGGAACCACCGTGCGAGCCGCACCGCATTGGAGATGGCAGCGGTCTGGGTTGTAGGAAACTAGCGCCTCGTTGCCCAGCAGCCTCAAAGCAAGCCCAGCGCGTTGAGGAAGGTGGATTGTCTGGCCGTGCATGAATCGAGGGTGCATGTCAAAATCCGCCACGGTCAGACTTCGGAGGTATTGGCACCAGGCTTGTATGCCCTTCACTTGAGCCGTTTTGCACCACGCCCGAGGGCTCATGTGAAGCCGCCCGCCCACGTACGCCAGTGGGTGGTTCAGCATTGTCTTGCATTCCATGGTCAGGTCCTCCACTGCCCGGAATTGAACATGCATCCCCATCCATAGCTCAAAGGCGACGACCGATCCATAGAAGGGACCCCCGAGTGCTGCAGAGGTCAGGCCAGCATATAGAAAACCCAGGACGGCTTGCCCAATTTTCATACCTTCGGAGATGGAGTCAATAATGCTAAGATTGCCAAAAGAGATGGCACCATCGGCTTCCGGAAAGAGTATGACGCCGCAAATGCATATGGCAGCTGCCTTGGCGATGGCGGTGTAGTTCGTGGTCTTCCGCTTGCACTGGGAAATAATCCACTGAGCAATTGGGAGGAGGTGAACATGCATACCGCTAGTCATAGAGTAGAGATCGTTCTTCTTTGTGGTAATGCATGCCAGGATGCTCCATGAGTTGATCTGGTCCACGGTATAGGAGATTGCAAACTCTTCGCCCCTTTGATAGCGTGGGAGGCCAAGCATGATCTCCAACTCTTCCAAAAGGATCGTCGCCTCGAACTCTGGAAAGATGAAAGAGTTGTTCTGTGGATGCCATAGCTCCACCATGGCTGTGACACTCTCCCACACATGCACCAACTTGTTGTAGTTTTTGGCCAGTACAAAGACGGTGGACAGCCCCCACTCCTTCAAGTGACCAATAGACGTAGGCGGCAGTAACTCAAGCATGGGTACCAGCCACGACAACTTTGAGAATCTCCGTTGGCCGGGGAGGATCTGAGATAGAAGAAGAAGCATGAAGAACGGAAGGAAAAAAGGAGAAAAGAGAAGAGCAAAACAGAGCAGAAAAAGCAGAGCAGTGCAGAAAGTTCAGAATCTCAGGAAGTAAAGGGCACTTACTTGGAGCTCCGGACGCGTGTAGATGTGCCCCGGGATAGCGGAGAGTTGCTTCAGATCGGCATATGTCTCCCTAGCAGCTTTTGGGCCGGAGTAAGCAGGGATATCTTCTGCAAAAGCCGAATAATTCCTCTTCATGGTTGCAAGAGAGGAAAAGAGAGTTTGAACTTGAAGAGCAGAGGATGCCAGGGGTTAGCTGCGGGATTAGCACCCTCAACCCTCTATTTATAAAGTCTTAAGGGTTAGAAACCCACTCTAATCCCGAGACTAGATGTTAGGATAAGATTAGAAGAGGTTTAGGAGTCCTAGTGTTGGTCTAGGTGTCTTAGGATAAGGGTGAACCCCGGTTCCCTGGTCTTTCTGAGCTCTGTCCGAGTCGCGACGCCACGATCTGACGCGACCATGTCGCGACATGGCGCTGTGACGCGACATGGTCGCGGTCATTTCGGCTGTCGCCTCTCCATCCGAGGGGCTGTTTTCATCCTTGAGCTGTGTATATATGTTGATTGATTGCTTATAATTGATTGTGTTTCATATTCCATTGTGTTTATTTCTAAAAAAAAAAATCAGAAATTCAAAAAATCATCAAAGATTTCGTCACAGGTAAGACAGGTATCGTATTTCTGTCCCTATTCCTCGCATTACTATATGGTATTCTACCTATTATGTCTTTTCAAGGACCAGCTGGTTCTCAATGTGTTCTGGGATTTGAGTTCCCCTTTACCAAAAACAGTGATAATCTAGGTACACATTGTTAATCATTGGATAGGCCGTTGAGTTAGTTAAGCACGGGGACGATAGATTCAGGCCAACACCGCGGTTGTGGGTAGTCTCTTGACCTATTCTTACTTGACTTAACAATATTATCCTTGATATATTTTATATTTTCTCATTTTTTTGCATTCGTTTTGACAATTTCTTTTACTTTAGCCCAGCATGCATCATGTAGGACTTTGAACTTTCCTGACTCATTCTTGACCATTGATGAGCTCGTGTTGAGTGCCCAATCATCCTTCATGTTCCAAACAAGAAATCCAATTCTACTCCGAATCGGAAGGTTTGCCTCCGAGCAAGTTGTTCCCGTCAGATTGACAAGAATTTCCCTGTCTGGATTCTCCATCCAATTATTCATCCTTCTCCTTTGATCCGTTTTAGTTGCGAACCGCTCCCAGGACAGAGTCATGAGTTACCTGCCTGGCACGCACATGTCCTTCCAAAACGAAACCTGCAGGCCAATCGGCTAGGGTACCTCTCAATCGAGGGGTTGATCATCCTCTTCTTTTCCTCTCGTCCAGACTTGTGCTCTTCTTTGCATTCTACTCGAACAACCGACTTGGGGCTTTCACAAAGAATCCAATTGCCTGTTAGTTAAGATCTGGTGTCTCTTTACCTTGGCCTCCGCTTTTCAGTCCGCTCCGCGTCATCTCCGTTCCACCGTCACTTCATGACATCTCCACGCCACTTCCGCTTCGCTCCCCTGCAAAGTAGAAGCCAAGGAGGGGCAATCTGTAGACACCCGATTATGACTAATGGGATTGAACCACATTTCTTGCTACCTTAGTGGGCCCCTAATTGGTCACTCACCTTGAGCCCATCATTTGCCTTGATTTGAGCCCATTAATCCATTAAAAATACCTTGAAATCCCGAAATCAATCATTTGAGAGTCCCTAGAGGAATATAACTCCTATTTTATCATGTGGTTAGAGAGAATAATCCAAGATAATTCGGGTTCCTTGTCGCGACGCATCGTAGCGCCGCGACTATAGTCGCGATGGGTTGGGCCGCCGCGACAGCCTATGCATTATCCATGCACGTGGGCAATCCTGTCGCGTCCCCCCGCACCGTCGCGTCTCTAGTCGCGACCCTACGATCTGACGCGACAATGTCCGAGATCTCTGGCCTCTGTAACCACACCCTATTTATCCTCCCATGCACTTTGACTTGGTCTAAAAGGGTTATCCCGACCCCTTGGATGGATCCTTGGCCCTAAGGACTCTCCTAAGCTCCCCTAAGGACTCTACACCCGATTTTGATAGAGCTTTATCCCCCATTTTTAATTTCCAAACCTTTTTGAGGAGATAATACCTAATTTTCTCACTCCAAGCTCTATATAAGGAAGGCCCCTCCTCATGGACGAGGAGAGCCTCATGATTACCCCGAAGGGCTGCCAAAATTCCCTCTGAACTAGACTTAGCCACGCAGCCACTCATTCCCTTCACATTCCACTCCTCACAACTCACTCATTTCGCCATCAATGGAGCAAGAAACGTGAAGAGGGCGACTCTAGCAATCTCCTGGACCTCTTTGCACATCATCGGAGCTGCATCCACGCCAGGAAGTCGCCCTAATGGGGCTCATTCTCTTTACCCTTTCTCTTTTCTATTTCTACATGCATTTTTATGTCCTTTTTAAATAGAGCATATCCACCATCCACCCACATTTTCCCACACCCACAGGGGTTTAGAAACCACCCCAGGTGCGTTCCCACCATGATCTCCCATCTCATTTCGTCTTTTAGAATAGATACTACACTTTACATGTTCTAATAGGGTCTTTTCTTTGTGTTTTTTTTTTATTGACAGGCAAGCAAACAAAGTCTACGAGAAGTTCTAGTGCTCTGGCCGGCTGGAGGACTAGAAGAAGGTCACAACATCAATTCTCCCGCATTCAGAGAACGCGACGTCCTGGGGTGACGCGACATAGACGCGTCGATTTCCACTGACGCGATACTAGAGACGCGGCGGCCATGGCGACCGCGACACCAGGTCAGTTTCCTATTCTCTTCCTTTTTCCTAGTTTAAGTTAGCCATTGTCTTTCCATATCATTAGGCAACTTATCTAGGTGGCGATCACATCTTTTTTCCCATGCTAACATATTTGATATTCATGTCTGTGTCGAGGGGGGTACAATCCTTGTGATTACAATGTGCAAGACAGTGGAAGAAGCAGCCGAGAGAGCAGCTACTTTGGAGAGGTCTATTCGGACTCGTCAGGTGGGCGAGTCAGGTTCAGGTAGTTTCCAGCTACCGCAGCAGTCAGTAGGTGCAAGCAAGGGTAAGGCACCAGCAGGACCTTCTTCATCAGGCTTTGGTAAATGGGGGCAGAAATTAAAGCAAGCATTTAAAGGTAAAGGAAGAGGATGGGGAGGTCGTCAGCAGTTTCAGCAAGGCCGAGGTAGGCCTGAGGTGGAGGAGTCGCAGCAGAGTACTGCCAGGCAGCCTATTACTCCACCAGGGTATCGGTGTTATAATTGTAATCAGCCGGGGCATTTGATCCGCAATTGTCCCTATCCGAGAGAATATGTGTATGGAAGAGGTGTGCAGCAGCAGCAGCAGCCTCAGCAGTTTCAGCAGCCACAGGCAGGTCGTGGCAGAGGAGCACCGCAGCAGCGAGGAAGAGGTCGGGTTATGGCTATCACCCGAGCCCAGGCGGAGGCATCGAATATGATAGAAGGTACTCTACCTCTTTATAATTACTCAGCAAGAGTCTTATTTGATTCGGGTGCCTCTCATTCTTTTATTTCCGAAGAATTTCTGGATTGTATAGCTCATCCTTTAGAAGAGAAGTCCTGTAAGTTAGTAGTGGAAGTTCCTTCGGGTGAGTTCCTACTCACTTCAAGCTATATAGATGAAGCTCCTGTTATGATTGAAGGGAACCAGATGTCGGGTCGATTATATGCCCAGCAATTGTCAGATTATGATAATATTTTGGGTATGGATTGGCTTGAGATGTATGGAGCAATGTTAGATTGCAGAAAGAAAAGGATCAGGTTTTGTCATCCTAATGGTGCAGTATTTGAATATCAAAGTATGCCTTTTTATACCTCTAAGTTTCTAATTTCTGCAATTAAAACTAGAAAGTTGATAAATGCTGGATGTGTGGCTTATCTAGCCTCGGTAAGTCTGGTAGGAGCTAGTCAGCCAGTGGAAGCAGTTCCCGTGGTTAGGGAATTTGTTGATGTTTTTCCTGAGGATTTGCCTGGTTTAGCTCCACATAGAGAGGTGGACTTTACCATTGAGTTGCTGCCAGGTACCATGCCGATTTCTAAAGCTCCATATCGGATGGCCCCAGCAGAACTAAAAGAATTGAAAAAGCAATTAGAAGAATTGTTGCAGAAAGGGTTTATTAGACCGAGTCATTCCCCGTGGGGAGCGCCGGTTTTATTTGTGAAAAAAAAAAGGTGGAAGTTTTCAGATGTGTATTGATTATAGAAAGTTGAATGATGTGACCATTAAGAATAAGTACCCGTTGCCGAGGATAGATGATCTGTTTGATCAGTTGTAATCAGCAAAGGTATTTTCTAAAATTGATTTGAGGTCCGGGTACCATCAGTTGAGAATCAAAGAGGAGGATATAGATAAGACAGCTTTCAGAACTAGATATGGTCACTTTGAGTTTGTGGTTATGCCATTTGGGTTGGCTAATGCTCCTGCAGGTTTTATGGATCTGATGAATAGAATTTTTCATCCATATTTAGACCAATTCATTGTGGTCTTTATTGATGATATTCTGATTTATTCTGCATCTGAAGAGGAGCATGCAGCTCATTTGAGGTTTACCCTGTAGTTGTTAAGGGATAACCAATTGTTCGCTAAATTCAATAAGTGTGAATTTTGGTTAAAAGAAATTCAGTTTCTGGGTCATGTTATCTCAGCTAAAGGAGTAGCAGTGGACCCAAGTAAAGTGGAAGCAGTAATGAGATGGGAAGTGCCTAGGACAATAACCAAGATTAGAAGTTTTCTGGGATTGGCAGGTTATTATAGGCGCTTTATTCAAGATTTTTCTAAGATTGCAGCACCTATGACTAAATTGACCAGGAAAGGGGTGCCATTTGTATGGTCCGGTGAATGTCAGAAAAGTTTTATAGAATTGAAGAAAAGACTTACATCAGCACCTATATTGACATTACCGGCAGGGAGTGGTGGTTTTGTGTTGTATACTGATGCTTCAAGGAGAGGACTTGGCGCAGTGCTTATGCAGCATGGCAAAGTGATAGCTTATGCGTCCAGGCAGTTGAAGCCAGCAGAGGAGAATTACCCCACTCATGATTTGGAATTGGCAGCAGTTGTGTTTGCCTTGAAAATGTGGAGGCATTATCTATATGGCGAGAGATTTGAGATCTTTACAGATCATAAAAGTTTGAAGTATATTTTCTCGCAGAAAGATTTGAACCTTCGCCAGCGCAGATGGATTGAATATTTAAAGGATTATGATTTCAGTTTGGCTTACCATCCGGGTAAGGCCAATGTTGTAGTAGATGCCTTGAGCAGAAAGGCATATATGAATCTGATGATGATTAAAGAATGGAAGCTATATGAAAAAGTAGTGGAGAACTCCTTGTATGTGCCCAATAGTCAGCGACGGGCAATACTAGCTGCTAGTGCTGTAGAGCCGTCTTTATATTGGCAGATTATTGAGGCTCAGAGAGCAGATGCAAGTTTAGCTGAAATTGTGAAAATGGAAGGAGTTACCATAGATGATAATTGTGTGGTAAGGCTCAGGGGCAGGTTGTTTGTTCCTACAGAAAGAGAGGTAAAGCAGCGAGTATTGGAAGAGGCTCATAAATCTAGGTATACTATTCATCCGGTAGTACTAAAATGTACCATGATTTAAGAAAGCATTTCGGGTGGCTTCATATGAAGAAAGAAATAGCAGAGTTTGTTACAAGATGTGCTATCTGTCAGCAAATTAAAGCAGAGCATCAAAAGCCTGGAGGTCTATTGCAACCGTTGCCCATTCCACAGTGGAAATGGGATGATATTGCTATGGACTTTGTGGCAGGTTTACCAAGATCGAGTTCCGGGCATAATGGAATATGGGTATTTGTTGATAGATTAACCAAGGTGTGCAGATTAGTGGCAGTGAGTATGTCTTGGACAGTGGACAGATTGGCAAATATTTATGTTGAAAGAATTGTTCCACTGCATGGTATTCCGAAGACTATTGTGTCTGATAGAGATCCAAGATTTACTTCTGGTTTTTGGAGAAGCCTGCAAAGAGTAATTGGTACTGAGCTGAGATATAGCTCTGCTTATCATCCCCAGACAGATGGTCAGACAGAGAGGACTATCCAGACGATTGAAGATATGTTGCGAGCTTGTTGTTTAGTTTGGGGAGGTAGCTGGGAGCATCATTTGGGAATGGTTGAGTTTGCCTACAATAATAGTTATCATACCAGTCTTGGGATGGCACCGTATGAAGCTTTATATGGAAGGCCATGTAGAACCCCATTGAACTGGCATGAAGTGGGAGAAAGGTAGTTAGTGGGTCCTGAATTGATTCAGCAAACCACTGAAGTAGTGAAGCTTATTAAAGAAAAATTGCAGGCAGCTCAAAGCAGGCAAAAAAGTTATGCAGATATCCAGAGGAGACCACTTCAGTTTGAAGTGGGAGATTTTGTTTTCTTAAGAGTTTCCCCGAGTAAAGGTATTATGAGGTTTGGCAAGACTGGAAAGTTGAGTCCAAGGTATGTGGGACATTTTCAAGTGTTGGAAAGGATTGGGGAAACAGCTTATAGGCTGGATTTGCAGCAGATTTTGCAGATGTGCATGATATTTTCCATGTCTCTATGTTAAGAAAGTGTATTGAAGATCCAGCTCAAATAATCAGATATCAAGGTGGTGACTTGAGACCGGATATGACTATGCCAGAGTATCTGGTGCAAATCACTGATCGAAAGATAAAGAAGCTGAGAAATAAAGAAATTGAGCTAGTTAAAGTGAGATGGGAAAATAGGTTGGGTGGTGAGGATACCTGGGAGTTAGCCGAGGAGATGGCTAAAGGGTATCCCTATCTGTTTGAATAAGCCTTTGTATTTTCTTTTTAGATGATAGTGCTTGTAAAGGTGTGTATGTTTAAGTTGTTTAACTGTGAGTTGTGTTATGAATTTCGAGGTCGAAATTTTCCTTTTAGATGATAGTAATGTAACGTCGCGTGCTTTTCGGATCCATGCGGATCATGTGTGTAATGGTTGTGATGGCCGTTGTGAGGCCAATGTGAGTTGGTTGTGTGGAATGTATGGTGTGGATGTGTGGTTTGTTCAGGTGAAGTGCAAGTTTGGTCCTGAAATGAAATAGGACCTGCTGTTGTTGGTTGCAGGTTGGCGGCCAGAGGTGGTCGCTGACTAGGTTAACGACCATCTAAGGTGACGTTAAGTTGTGAACTTAACGACAATCTTTGTGGACGTTGATGGTGGCGGTTGCCATTGGCGGCAGAGGGGTTGACGCCAACCTGAGAATTCTGCAGGTTATAGGGTCACCCGAGAGTAGGTTTCCCACATGTTCCTCTCTTCCCCTTGCCCCAGCTTCATGCCCCCGTGTCCCTAAAGCTTCCAACAGGTTCAGAAGAGTGGTTGGACAATCGTGGGACGTGTGGCGTTGCCGAATCACGCGAGGAAACGCCGTGGCGTGGTGCAATTCCAGTGGGAGCTCGCGGAGGGTTCGGTGTGAACTGGGAGAATTCAGGAGGTTTAAGCGTGTTCTGAGGTAGTGGACGAACCCTGTTAGCTCTGTAGAAACATTAAAACACGACGTAACCACCTGAATTGGCATGTTTAATGCATTTTCGGATTATAGTGCATGGATGTTAGAGGAACTGTTTCCTCCTATTTCCTTAATGGTTTCGGGATCAGGAATGCATGTGGGATCGGTTAGGGTTTTTGCAGGAATAGAGGCTGAGGATCTTGGCGTCAACATCGTATGTCGCCAAGTTCATCAGCTGGGATATAGACGGCCAGATCCCTTGCCGTCTACTTCCTTTAAGCGGCAATCGATGTTGCCGCTAACTTGTGTATAAGAAGAAATGACTATTTATGGTATTTATCGATAACGAATGGTGCGTTGGCACCTGTGGTGCACTGAGTGCACAAAGTTTCTGTATTTAGCATACAGGGTATGCACTGAGTTACTTACTTTCGTGGTTGCGCGTTGTTCACGCGAGTCCAGTTGGGTTCACGTGTAGTGGACCGTTGTTACTGGTGGTTTACGTGAGGTTTCACGTGGTTTGTGTGTGACGTGCACGTGGTTTTGTGTACGTGGCGAGTAGTACGATGCCTACCGTGGTTACCTCTCCAGTTGGGTGCCCCAGGTTCTTTGTGAGCCAGGCTGTTAGCTCGGGGCTTTGTCCCCGTACTTGTGTTGTACCGTCGAGGTCTGTGTCGTCTGACCAGGACACCCTCACTCCTGTGTTTGAGTTGTACGTCCAGCTAAGGGCAAGACGACAGTGGGACAGTGACACTTGTGTTTGTCTTTAGTCACTTGTAGCGTGCTCATAGTTGGGGGTACGGACACCAGTAGTCGACACTGGTCCCCAGCTAGTCCTTTCCAGTGCCTCACTCTAGCGAGCCCGGGCCAGGGTCTCTGGAGGTGCCAGGCATGGGCCTGTGACCGTGTGGTCCGCAGGTGGTGGTGTTTAGTTGGTCTCCACAGTTGCTTGACCTTTTCACGTGGAGCGGCAGCTGGACCTTTCGTCCGTGGCTGCGAGACTGAGAGGTAGACCTGTGTTAGCTTGTCCGAGTCAGTTTCTGGTGTCGCGAACCAGTTCACGTGGCTCGTGTTTGGCTGTCTCTACTTTAGTTTGTACACCTGTACTGGTTTTCCATTTAATTATTACAGTTGCTTTTCTTAGTCGGCAGACGGTGAGTACTTTTACAGCTTTTATATCCTGCTTAGCTGTTCTATAAATTGTTGGTACTGTTTATTGCTTTGTACCTGTGGTTTTTGGTTTGCTCAGTTTTGGGGGAGTTCCCTACTGAGCCGGTGACTAGCGAGGCTCACCCCTACCCCCACAGGTGAGAGCGAGGAGGACGTTTCACGACCGTCGTCCAGTTCAAAGCCGTGTCGTAGCGGTGCAGGGTCGGTACCTCCAGCTGTGTAGTAGCAGCTCCAGCAGTGTAGTGTAGTTAGTTGTTTATTTTCCTCAGTTGTACCTCGGGGTATGCCCCAAGTTCTTGTACTTTCTTTCAGTTCTGTGGAAATATGGCTATGTAACTTGTGAAATATTTATTAAATATGGAATGTTCCTTTGTGTTTACACTTGCAAGGCTTCGGCCCGTTCGCGGGAGGCGGGCTCGAATCAAGTACGTTATTGGTTTAACGGGCTTGGACGAGGCGTTCCGTCACAAAAAGACTTACAACAACACCCATATTGACGTTACCGGCAAGAAGTGGTGGTTTTGTGTTGTATACTGATGCTTCAAGAAGAGGACTTGGAGCAGTGCTTATGCAGCATGGCAAAGTGATAGCTTATGCATCCAGGCAATTGAAGCCGGCAGAGGAGAATTACCCCACTCATGATTTGGAATTGGCAGCAGTTGTATTTGCTTTGAAAATGTGGAGGCATTATCTGTATGGCGAGAGATTTGAGATCTTTACAGATCATAAAAGTTTAAAGTATATCTTCTCGCAGAAAGATTTAAACCTTCGTCAGCGCAGATGGATTGAATATTTGAAAGATTATGATTTCAGCTTGGCTTACCATCCGGGTAGGGCCAATGTTGTAGCAGATGCCTTGAGTAGAAAGGCATATGTAAGTTTGATGATGATTAAAGAGTGGAAGCTGTATGAAGAAATAGTGGAGAACTCCTTGTATGTGCCCAGTAGTCAGCGACGGGCAATACTAGCTGCTAGTGCTGTAGAGCCATCTTTGTATTGGCAGATTGTTGAAGCTCAAAGAGCAGATGCAAGTTTAGCTGAAATTGTGAAAATGGAAGGAGTTACCATTGATGATAATTGTGTGGTCAGGCTCAGGAGTAGGTTGTTTGTTCCAGCAGAAAGAGAGGTGAAGCAGCGAGTGTTGGAAGAGACTCATAAATCCAGGTACACTATCCATCCGGGTAGTACTAAAATGTACCACGATTTGAGAAAGCATTTCTGGTGGCCTCATATGAAGAAAGAAATAGCAGAGTTTTTGCAAGATGTGCTACCTGTCAGCAGATTAAAGCAGAACATCAGAAGCCTTGAGGTTTATTGCAACCGTTGCACATTCCACAGTGGAAATGGGATGATATTGCTATGGACTTTGTGGCAGGTTTACCAAGATCAGGTTCTGGGCATAATGGAATATGCGAATTTGTTGATAGATTAACCAAGGTGTGCAGATTAGTGGCAGTAAGTATGTCTTGGACAGTGGATACTTTAGCAAAGATTTATGTTGAAAGAATTGTTCCATTGCACGGTATTTTGAAGATTATTGTATCTGATAGAGATCCAAGATTTACTTCTGGTTTTTGGAGAAGTCTATAGAAAGTAATTGGTACTGAGCTGAGATATAGCTCCGCCTATCATCCCCAGACAGATGGTCAGATAGAGAGGACTATCCAGACGATTGAAGATATGTTACGGGCTTGTTGTTTAGTTTGGGGAGGTAGCTGGGAGCATCATTTGGGTATGGTTGAGTTTGCCTATAATAATAGTTATCATACCAGTCTTGGGATGGCACCGTATGAAGCTTTATACGGAAGGCCATGTAGAACCCCATTGAACTGGCATGAAGTGGTAGAAAGGCAATTAGTGGGTCCTAAATTGATTCAGCAAACCACAGAAGTGGTGAAGCTTATTAAAGAAAAATTGCAGGCAGCTCAAAGCAGGCAAAAGAGTTATGCAGATATCCGGAGGAGACCACTTCAGTTAGACTGGAAAGTGTTGGGTTGAATGCATAATTCATATCATTTTCCTCCTATTTTGATGATGACAAGAGGTGTTCTTAAAGCAATTTACATGAAACATGTCAAAAACATCATACCTGAAGTTAATATTCAAAAAACATATTTCAAACCACATTTATCATTTATGGTCATGATAAATCATTTAACTAATGATATATGTGTTTATTTTTCAGGTACAAACATTTTTATGCAAAAGATGTGTCGACACACCCATCAATGGTGTCGACACATCAACACAGATTCAAAGGCAAAATGTGTAAAAATGTTGAGACTGTGTCGACACATGTCAAGAGTGTGTCGACATGAGTGGCAGTTTTTCAGAAATCAAGCCTACCCAGGTCGACACACTCTCAGAGCAGGTCGACACTAGATCTCGTTCCCAGAACAGCCAGTTTACAGATTTGGGACAGCAGGTCGACACACTCCCAGAGCAGGTCGACACGGGACCTTCTTCCCAGAACAGCTTTTTACATATTCTGGACAGTGTGTCGACACTACCACCAGGGCTAGTCGACACACTACGGAAACTTTTCAACCTAAAGTTTATGGCTGCCACGTGTCCTTCTAGGGCGATCAGAATCTTCCTAGGAATGCGTGCCCTTGTACCCCAAAAGGGTATCTTTGGAATCCTAAGGATATAAAAGGTCTTTTCGGCCAGCCTTCACATCAGAGAAGGGACCCAACTCTCAAAGAGCCTCCAAAAAGCTCCTGGCGGCCAAAGAGAGATCGTGTCTCCTTCCTCTGCTCTCCAAGTGCTTCCAGAAGACCAATTTCCACCAATTCAAGGTGTGGGAATTGGAATTTGATTCCTGAAGACTCCTCTGAAGCATTCCAAGGAGGCAGATCCTGTAGAAGACTTCTTTGGTGAAGAATTCGAGGAAGATCCAACTTCTCAGATTGCAGAGCATCGACCTGGACTTCAAGCTTCACAAGTTTCTTCCCAATTCAAGCTTCCACAAGGGAGTACACTGAAGAACGAAGCCTTTCAATACAATTTATCTTTTCTTCTGTTCTTCTGAGATATCTTTTGAGATTATGCAAGTGCTTCTGCATAACTCTCTTTAGAGTTCTCAAATTTCGACTAGATTTGTTGCTAGAGGATCTTAGTCTTAAGTTGGTGTCTAGCAAGTTATTGTGTGAGCATTGTGCTCAGATTTTTGTGAGCCGTCGAGCTCAGTTTGAGTTGTCAAGCTCAAGGTTGGTTTGAGCAGTCTTGCTCAGTGTTTCTAGAGTAGTCTTCCTCTAGAAGTCGTGTGAGTTGTATGCTCTGAAGTGTTGGAGTTGTTAGGCTCCTTTGGGTGTGTAGCCCAGTTGTGTTAGTGAAGCCTCACGGGTTGTGAGGGGTGGATGTAGGAATCACTTGGGTGATTTCGAACCACCTAAAAAATCCTTGTGCATTTGTCTTCTGTGGTTTGATTGATTCATCCGTTAGATGCTTGCATAGGATTCGTTTTTAATTCACTTAATCAACTTGCTTCACATCTAAGTTTTTCAACTCACTCAAATCTAATCAGATCTGTAGTTTTTCACTGATAACATTGCCTTTGATTCTAAATAGTTTTCAAATTATTTAAGCTTCCGAAAAAGTGGCTAAGATCTATTCATCCCCCCCCCCTTCTAGATCTTTTCCACACATTCATTTCGATCCTTCAATTGGTATCAGAGCGGGTTTACATCGATCTGATTTGAACTGAGCAGTTTTTGTTTCTGAGTATTGAGTGTTTGATTGTTTGCTTGTTTGTTTGCTTGCTTGTTTAACTCTTTCTCTGTGCATTTACTTAAGTGTCGTGGACTCAAAGGGTTTCATAGCTGAGGGCCATTCCATAAATAGGCCACCATTCTTTAATGGTTTGGACTATTCTTATTGGAAGAATAGAATGCAAGTGTTTCTAAGGGCCCAGAACTATGAGATCTGGAAAGTTGTAGAGGTGGGTCCCTATGAGAACCAGGGAGAAGAAGATACCTGGACAAGGGAACAGATAAGGAAAGCTACACTGAATTATAGTGCCATGAACATGATTCAATGTGCTGTCCATCCCAAGGAGTATTCGAGAATCTCTATGTGCAAATCTGCCAAAGAGATGTGGGATAAACTCGAATTACTCTATGAGGGAACATCTCAGGTCAAGGAGACCAAGGCAAACATTTTAGTTTCAGAATATGAACTCTTTATGATGAAATCTAATGAATCTATTTCTGAAATGTTTGCCAGATTCATGGTGATAGTCAATGGACTCAAGGCTTTGGGTAAGGAGTATACTGATGCAGACTTGGTAAGAAAATTTTTGCGTTCACTTTCTTCACTTTGGCATACCAAGGCCACTGTTATTGAAGATTCAAAAGATTTGTCCAAAATTTCTTTGGATGAATTGATTGGATCTTTAATGACATATGAAATAAACTTAAAAAGAAATGAAGAACACATCATTAAGACCAAGCCTATGGCACTCAAAGCCTCTTCAAGCAACAAAGATAAAAATCAGGATAAGACAAGTTCTGAAGAATCTGAGTCAAATGAGGATGAGATTGCCCTCATGACCAGACAATTCAGGAAATTTTTGAAATATAGGAAAGGGAAAATGACTGGGAAAAAGAAATTTCCTTCAGGTAAGAAGAACACTTCCTCTTCCAATTTCAATAAGAATCATAAACCTGATGAAAATGTTATCTGTTACAGGTGCAACAAGCCAGGACACATGAAGGGAGAGTGTCCTGAGAACAAGAAGGAAAAGCACAAGAAATTCCAGAGGTACAAGAAGCCAAAGGCCATGGTGGCCACTTGGTCTGACGAAGACACAAGTGAGGAAGAAGAAGAGAAGAAAACCTCAAGCTCTGAAAGTGAGGAGGATTGCTTCATGGCCAACAGCACAGATGGAAAGGTAAATACTTCCTTTGAAGACTATACTGTTGAAGATTGGCAGGATGTGTATGCAGAATTGGTTGAAAGATATTCTGAAATGAGAAAAGAAAATAAACACATCAAAAAGAAAATTGAAAATCTTTACCATAACCAATCTTCAAACAATAGAATCTGTGAACTGGAATCTGAAGTAACAGACTTGCTTGAAGAAAAAGAGAATCTCCTGAACCTAATTGATGAACTGAAACTTTCCTCTCAAAAGGCCTCCCAAGAATTCAGAAACTTAAATGAAAAGCTGGAAATTGAAAAACAAGAAAAACAACAGAAAATTGAAGAAATTGTAACTCTTAAAAACCAGCTAAAGGAAAGGGAGGAGGTTATCCAAACCTTCACAAAAGGCCAAGATAACCTAGAGGCATTTCTAGGATCCAACATGACAACCACATCTCATGGATTAGGATTCAATAAAAAGAAACCAACAAAAGATAAATCTGGTGAGAAAAAGGGAAAAGCACCATTGATTAAATTTGTCAAGGGTCCTAATCTGGAAAACACAGAAATTCAACAAACACCAAACAAAACCCCAAACAAAACTCAAAAACAAAAGAAGACTATCAGGTCGACACAGTCCCCTGACAGGTCGACACTAGTCCACAAGAAGAAGACTTCTGTGGCTGCTGTGTCGACACCAGTACAGGAGAGGTCGACCTGCTCAACACCAAAAACCATAAACAACTAAACCAAAAATTCAAATAAAAATCTGAAAAATAAGAAAAAGGGAAAAGAAATAATCCATAAAAAACCTTGGACCTCCAAGACAACACTTCAAGAAAATTGGACTAATCCTTGGAACCAATGGTATGAAAATCCCTGTTGGTATTATCCTCAATACCCTTATCCAAATTTCTTGGTGTACCAACAAAACCCATGGATTCCTCCTCCTAATCTCAACTCTAATTTTAAAATGAAAAACTCCCCTCCTCCCAAAAACAAAGATCTTGTGCTTTCATTCCTAAAAGAAAGAACAAACAGAAAAAGGCTGAAAATACCAAAGTAACAAAACAAAAATCTAAAACAAATCAAATTTGGGTGAGAAAGGATTTGATGTCTTTGTTAAATCATTCTAATGGTCCTAACTCTGTTTGGGTACCAAAATCCTCTCTCCATTGATCTTTGTGCAGGAAGGTCGTGCACCCAACACCAATGTTTGGTTTCTTGATAGTGGGTGTTCACGACACATGACTGGAGATAGAGCCAAATTTTCCTGTCTAATTGAAAAGGAGGGAGGGTCAGTCACCTTTGGAGGTAAAAATAAAGGAAAGATCATTGGATCTGGTAAGGTTGGTCAAACTTCTTCAAACTCAGTAGATAATGTTTTGTTAGTTGATGGACTTGATTATAATTTGCTCAGTATCAGCCAACTATGTGACAAAGGTCACAAAGTTGTGTTTGAATCTGATTTTTGCAAGATAATTGATTCATCAACTGATAAAATCAAATTCTTTGGAAAAAGAGATAACAATGTTTACATGATCAACCTAAATAAAAACTTTTTTGAAAATCTTTGTTTTGTAGCAAATAAAGATGAAATTGCATGGACTTGGCACAAAAGACTTGGCCATGCAAGTTTCAGAACTTTGAATAAGTTGTTAAGATTGAATCTGGTTAAAGGTCTTCCTGAATCTTTTTCTAGTGTTGAAGGTCAAATTTGTGGGATCTGTGCTAAAGGAAAACAAACTAGGAAATCCTTTAAAGCCTTCAATGAAGTACTCACATCCAAGCCACTAGAACTTCTTCACATGGACCTCTTTGGGCCAACAAGAGTTCTAAGCCTAAGTGGCAAGAATATGGGTTTGTAATCATTGATGACTTTACTAGATTTACCTGGGTTATTTTTCTATCCCACAAAAGTGATGCATGCCTTGAATTCAGGAATTTCTGTACCACTATCTTAACAACTTATCCATTTAAAATTAAAAACATTTTAACTGATCATGGGGGTGAATTTGATAACACATCCTTTTCTGATCTATGTGCTGAATTTCAAATATTTCACAAGTTTTCTTCACCTAGAACTCCAGAACAAAATGGAGTTGTGGAAAGAAAGAATAGAACTCTTGTGGAAATGGCTAGATCCATGCTCTTAGGGAGTAATCTGCCCAAATCCTTCTGGGCTGAAGCTGTTAACACAGCTAATCACATCCTAAACAGAGCTTTGGTCAGACCAAAGATCAGAAAACCCCCTATGAATTGTTGAAAAACAAAAAGTCAATGTCTCTTATTTCAAAACTTTTGGGTGCAAGTGTTTTGTACACAATAACAACAAAGAAAACCTTGACAAGTTTGATGCTAAGAGTCAGGAAGCTATCTTCCTTGGCTATTCTGAAGTGTCAAGGGATTTCAAAGTGTATATATTAAAAACCAAAACTGTTGAAGAATCACCACATGTTATTTTTGATGAAAATTCCTTTTCCACTAATGATTCTAAATCTTGCAGGGAAAAACAAGACAATGAAGAGGATGACCTCATTGTGGATTCTTCACCAACCGTTGAGGAGATTAACAACATTGAAGAGAACCTGAACAACAACTCACCATCTTCAAGTGGTTCAGGTAATATTGCTCCAGAAGTGGGCACTTCTCAACAGGTAATTTTGAACCTCGTTTTCTAAGAGATCACCCATTAGACAGTGTAGTTGGCAACTTAAATGATAGAGTTAGGACTATATCATCTTTTTTGCAAAACATTGAAGAAGACTCACTAGCTCTAATTTCCCAAATTGAACCCAAATCAATTGATGAAGCCTTATCCAGTTCTGATTGGATCAATGCCATGCATGATGAGCTTCATCAATTCGAAAGAAATCAAGTATGGGAATTAGTACCTAGACCTAGTGACCAAGCAGTGATTGGCACTAGATGGGTCTTCAGAAATAAATTGAATGAATCTGGTCAGTAATTAGAAATAAAGCTAGGCTAGTTGCAAAGGGGTACAATCAAGAGTTTGGAATTGATTTTGAAGAGTCATAAGCCCCTGTAGCTAGACTAGAAGCTGTCAGAATTTTCCTTGCTTTTGCATCCTCCATGAAATTCAAAGTCTATCAAATGGATGTCAAAAGTGCATTCTTAAATGGATATATAAAGGAAAATGTTTTTGTTGAACAACCTCTTGGATTTGAAAATGAAAAATATCCTAACCATGTTTTCAAGCTTAATAAGGCACTCTATGGTCTTAAACAAGCTCCAAGAGCTTGGTATGATCGTTTAAGTTCCTTTTTACTTGAAAAGGGATATTCTAGAGGTAATGTTGATCAAACATTGTTCACAAAAATAGTAAAAAATCAAATAATTGTTGTCCAAATTTATGTTGATGACATAATATTTGGATCAACTAATAAAGGCCTTTGCACTGAATTTTCAAATCAAATGAAGAATGAATTTGAAATGAGCTTAATGGGAGATTTAACATTCTTTTTGGGATTGCAGGTGAACCAAACAACTGAAGGAATCTTCATCAGTCAAACCAAATATGTCAAGGAGCTACTGAAAAGGTTTGACTTTCAGAACCTTAAACACTCAAGCACACCCATTGCCATAAATGCTAAGCTAGAAGAAGACCCATCTGGTAAGTCAGTAGATCCAAAGACCTACAGAGGTATGATTGGCTCTCTGCTCTACCTTACTACTTCTAGACCTGACATTCAGTTTTGTGTGTGCTTATGTGCTAAATTCCAATCTAATCCTAAAGAAAGTCATATGCTTGCTGTGAAAAGAATTTTTAATTATCTTGTTGGAACATGTGACTTAGGAATTTGGTATCCTGCTGGTTGCAAGTTAGAATTGTTTGCCTATTGTGATGCTGATTATGCTGGGTGTAAGTTAGATAGAAAAAGCACAAGTGGCTTGTGTGTATTTCTAGGTGGGTGCCTTATTTCTTGGGCTTCTAAGAAGCAACATTCAGTTGCTCTGTCAACTGCAGAAGCTGAATATGTTGCAGCAGGTAGATGTGGAACTCAGATTCTCTGGGTGAAACATCAACTTCTTGATTATAACCAAGATTTAGGGTGTGTACCCATCCTGTGTGATAACACAAGTGCAATAAACCTTTCTAAAAACCCCATTCAGCACTCTAGAACAAAACACATTGAAATTAGGCATCATTTCTTGAGAGATGAGGTTGCAAAGAAATCTTTTAAACTCCATTTTATTGAAACTGAAAGACAAATTGCAGACATATTCACTAAACCCCTTCCTGAAAACAGATTTTCATCTTTAAGGAGAGAACTTGGTCTTTGCAAGTGTCCACCTTCTTGATTTCTCTCTAGGTTTGGGTTGAGTGTTATGCATTGTCTAAGGGGGAGTTCTTTGCATTTCATAATTCTTTGCTTCTTCAAGCTACATTGTTCATCTCTCTCTCTCATTCAATTCTATTTCCCTTTTTACAATAAATTCTCCACTTCTGATTGTGTTGAAACTTCTTGGTATATCAAATAGTGATTTGAAGAAGGACAAGTTATGCTTGTCTGGACACTTTCACTATGCGAGAGTATATGTCTCCGCCAAGTACTGAGAAAGTTTATATGCAATAGTTGAGGGGGAGCTTTTATTGTTCAAAGAGAATACTCTTTCTGATTTCAAAAACTTGCTAGTTTTCACTTCCATTTCCTTTTGATAATGAATTCTTCAACTCTTATTGTATTGAAATTTCTTGGTATATCAAATGGTGACTTGAAGAAGGACAAGTTATGCTTGTCTGGACACTTTCACTATGCGAGAGTATATGTCTCCGCCAAGTACCAAGAAATGGATATGCAATTGTTGAGGGGGAGTCTTTGTTGTCTAAAAGGAAATCTTTCTGATTTCAAAAATTTACATATCTTTATTTTGATGAAAAGTGATTGAAATCATCATCTCAGGGGGAGCTAGAAAATTCACAAGTCATGACTTTGCAAAATTCAAAACTTTTCTTGAATTTCATCAATTTCTTGCATGATGTCATCATTTAGAAGTCTAGAGTCTCAAAATGAACCCTTGAGTGATCTATTATATTTTTTACTAATCAACTTTCAACTATATCTCTCACCCAAAGAAATTCATATCTCTTCCTAGGCTAAACATCAACTTGTGCTTTGAATTTAAAACATTTCCTTGTTTGCAACTGATGATTGAATGTATTTGATTTCTATCTCACAAACTCTCCAAAATTGTTAAAATCCAACAGAGCAATGGCACTTGTGCTGAGAAACTGCACACCTTCACAATGAATGAAGTGCCATGTATGTCATGAGGCACTATTACTAACTCTGTTCAAAGGGGATCAAAATTGAAAATAAATTCAAAACTAAGCAAAAATGTGCTCTGCTTTTTGATGATGACTAAGTAACTGGAAATATTGGCGTCTACAAAATGTATATTTTCATCTCAAAAGGTCATCATTTACCCCTTTGAGACTTGACAATGACTAAATCTTAAGTATCCAGGGATTATGGTGTGTAAAAAGCACTAGTACTTGAGTGAAAGAGATTTATATCATTTGATAGTTTGTTAAAAGAACAAAAATATGAAAATTATTGGAGATTTGTTTAGAAAGAATCATCTTCTTCCTTCATTAAGTTGTTCTTTAAGTTTGTGTTTTACTTTCAACACAATTGTATTTGGTCTAGATGACATCCTTAATTCTTGAAAGTTGAGAAATATGGTAGCTTATAGTTGATTGTTAGATATACTATATCCCTCAATTTTTCATTTTGTTGATTCAAGTCTTGGAATGCTAATATCATGTTGGAAATTGTTTGAAAAAACTTGAACTGTGATGAATTTTTGCAAAATATAACAAATGAATTTTTAAGCCTCTTAAAAATCCTTGAAATGATAATTCCTCTCATTCTTTATCATTATAAAGATGTCCCCAAATTTCTCAAAAATTTCCTCTTAAAAATTCAAATTTTCATCAAGGTCGTGTCGACACACACTCTGGGTCAGGTCGACACACCCTCTTCATGTGTCGACACACCCCTTGCCAGAATCCTTTTTAGGCCGTTAGGGTTTATGATTACCCCTTGTTGTTCCTCCGGGACAGTGTACCACTGAAACCCCTTTTGGGCATCAGGTCGACCCGACGACCCTCTTTCTCATTGTTTTCGGCAAGAAACTCCACCATTTCCTCTCTAAATCACATCCACTCTTCAATCCCCTCTCAAATCTTCCATCTTCTTCAATTTCCACTCCAACCCTAGCACCATGGTCCGGAAATTGGGTCCCCGGCGTGGCGCCAGATCAAGGGCATCTTCCAGGCCCGTTCCGGCAGAGGTTCTAGTTGAACAATTGGAAAGAAGAACAAAGAGGAGAAACAATCCTGCCGAGAAACCAGGATCTTCTTCTGCACCTCAGAGAGCTTCCAAGCGAGGTAGGACCTCCACTTCAGGTAGAGGTAGTAATGTTTCAAACTCTAGACCAGAGATTTCGGGCGATTCCTCTGACAATCCTGAGGAATCATCTTCCTCTTCTTCTTCTGAGTCTCAAGAGGATATTCCCTCAGAATCAGTCAGTGCAGCCAAGTTGATTTTGAAGCCCAGAATTCTAGACCTTTCAGGCATTCAACTAGCAGACTCTCTTCCTGAAATTCAAACCTATTTTTCCTTTCAATCTTGGATACCCTTTATTTCTGAATTTCAAGTCTGCTATCCAAGATTAGTTAGAGAATTCTACAAGAACCTCACCTGCACAGAAGAAGGATATGAATCTAAAGTTAAAGGAATAGCCATAGATATGCCAACTGAAAAAGCAGCCTCCATTTTCAAAGTGCCAGATGAAGGGGCTGACTACCATGAGTTTGAATTTGATTTACATGAAGCCTATTCCATCTTGACAGGCCTTCCTGCAGATGCATCAGATCCCAAACAGACCCATGTAACCAGGTTCAATGCCAATACATTTCCACCTGTGTTAAGGGTCATCCACCACATTTTGACCACCATAATTACCCCTCAAGGTGGTGGGAGGGATAGATTGACAAACATTCAGAGGTTCATCCTCTATTGCATGGTGAAAGACATCAAGATCAACCTCCATGTGATTCTCTATCAAATCATAGCTGAAACAACAAGGACAGGCCTAAAGAGATCTCTTCCTTATGGAGCACATCTGACCTCAGTGTTCCAGCACTTTGGTGTGCCCTTGGAAAATGAGAAGTCCCAATCTATTCCCAAGTCAAACATCTACACATTTAGGAATATCTAGAAGTTTATGGGATTTAGATTGGAGGGAAATCAAATTAGAAGAGGGCCAATTGTGGTTGAGGCTCCTCAAGCTCAGGAGGACCAGCCTCAGGTTGAAGGGGATCAGCCCCAAGCACAAGAAGAACAGCCTCCAGCTCAAGGAGACCTAGATCAGGAGGGTCAGACTCAACATCATGAGGGCCAGCCTCAAGTTCAAGAGGATCCAGTTCAACTGCCAGAGGATCAGCCTCTAATGGATGAGGACCAACCTCATATCCCTCCTGAAGGTGGCATTCAGCTTGAAACCCCTATTCCACCTCAAGCTGATCCTTCCTCTTCCATGCCACATACTTTTGAACCTCCACATTTCTCCTCTACATTCCAATCATCCACTTCTTCTGGTGGGTCCTCAATTCCACCAGAATTGTTCTCTTTCCTCAATGCTAAATTTGATACATTAAACTCCACTATTCAATCAATGTCAGACCAATTTGAATTGAGAGTTCAAAGACTAGAGAACACAGTGTCAGCTAAATTTATTGAGCAGAAGGCAGCTTCAGATTATGCAGCTCAGAGATTTAACAGACTTATAGGCACTCTGGGAGATTCCTATCTTGAGCTGAAAGAGCACCAACAAAAGTTAGAAGTTGTACTTCAGGGAATTTTGGCAAATTCCCAAGCAGATGTCTTCAACACTACAGAGACTCTTTCTCAGCTTGCTCATCTAGCTGATGATTTAGAAAGCATGAAAAACTTCAATGAACACATTGGTAAAGAGATCTCAACCTTGCACAAGGAAGTAAAGATTATTTCAAGGCCTGGTTGGTCAGATGGATCTTCATCAAGCTCTCAACCTGTTTCAGATGAATTGAAAAGAACTCAAAGCACCTTGATAGAGCATTCTGATAGAATGGAGCATTATCTTCACACTAGGCTGACAACTATCCATGAACACATAAAGTTAAGCATGAAGTCAATGGACAAAAGATTGTCAGACATTGAAATTCTTCTTGCTCCAATTCCTCCTCCTCCTCCATCTTCTACCTAATGTACATTTGTTTTGATAATGGCAAAGGGGGAGAAGAATGAATGACTTGAATGTAATATTTTGATGAATATTTTGATGTAATGATCTTTTGAATGAAATGAAATGGTTGTTTTGGCTTCAATGCAAAGTATTGTGATTGTGAATGCAAATCTTTGTCTTTGTGTTTGAATACTTGTCCAATTGTTTGACTTGTGTGTGCACAAAATTTCTAATTTCAAGTAACGCTGTATCTCACAAACACATCATCAATTGTTACTGAACAATATCAAAAGGTCCTTGACAAGTATGAACAAAAAGGAAAACAAAAATTTAAACAATCAAAAATTGCTTAAAATCACACTTCATCAAAACCACATTGAAATATGGATTTAATGTTGCCATCATCAAAAAGGGGGAGATTGTTGGGTTGAATGCATAATTCATATCATTTTCCTCCTATTTTGATGATGACAAGAGGTGTTCTTAAAGCAATTTACATGAAACATGTCAAAAACATCATACCTGAAATTATATTCAAAAAGCATATTTCAAACCACATTTATCATTTATGGTCATGATAAATCATTTAACTAATGATATATGTGTTTATTTTTCAGGTACAAACATTTTTATGCAAAAGATGTGTCGACACACCCATCAATGGTGTCGACACATCAACACAGATTCAAAGGCAAAATGTGTAAAAATGTTGAGACTGTGTCGACACATGTCAAGAGTGTGTCGACACGAGTGGCAGTTTTTCAGAAATCAAGCCTACCCAGGTCGACACACTCTCAGAGCAGGTCGACACTAGATCCCGTTCCCAGAACAGCCAGTTTGCAGATTTGGGACAGCAGGTCAACACACTCCCAGAGCAAGTCGACACGGGACCTTCTTCCCAGAACAGCTTTTTACATATTCTGGACAGTGTGTCGACACTACCACCAGGGCAGGTCGACACACTACGGAAACTTTTCATCCTAAAGTTGATGGCTGCCACGTGTCCTTCTAGGGCGATCAGAATCTTCCTAGGAACGCGTGCCCTTGTACACAAAAAGGGTATCTTTGGAATCCTAAGGATATAAAAGGTCTTTTCGGCCAGCCTTCACATCAGAGAAGGGACCCAACTCTCAAAGAGCCTCCAAAAAGCTCCTGGCGGCCAAAGAGAGATCGTGTCTCCTTCCTCTGCTCTCCAAGTGCTTCCAGAAGACCAATTTCCACCAATTCAAGGTGTGGGAATTGGAATTTGATTCCTGAAGACTCCTCTGAAGCATTCCAAGGAGGCAGATCCTGTAGAAGACTTCTTTGGTGAAGAATTCGAGGAAGATCCAACTTCTCAGATTGCAGAGCATCGACTGGACTTCAAGCTTCACAAGTTTCTTCCCAATTCAAGCTTCTACAAGGGAGTACACTGAAGAACGAAGCCTTTCAATACAATTTATATTTTCTTCTGTTCTTTTGAGATATCTTTTGAGATTATGCAAGTGCTTCTGCATAACTCTCTTTAGAGTTCTCAAATTTCGACTAGATCTGTTGCTAGAGGATCTTAGTCTTAAGTTGGTGTCTAGCAATTTATTGTGTGAGCATTGTGCTCAGATTGTTGTGAGCCGTCGAGCTCAGTTTGAGTTGTCAAGCTCAAGGTTGGTTTGAGCAGTCTTGCTCAGTGTTTCTAGAGTAGTCTTCCTCTAGAAGTCGTGTGAGTTGTATGCTCTGAAGTGTTGGAGTTGTTAGGCTCCTTTGGGTGTGTAGCCCAGTTGTGTTAGTGAAGCCTCACGGGTTGTGAGGGGTGGATGTAGGAATCACTTGGGTGATTTCCGAACCACCTAAAAAATCCTTGTGCATTTGTCTTCTGTGGTTTGATTGATTCATCCGTTAGATGCTTGCATAGGATTCGTTTTTAATTCACTTAATCAACTTGCTTCACATCTAAGTTTTTCAACTCACTCAAATCTAATCAGATCTGTAGTTTTTCACTGATAACATTGCCTCTGATTCTAAATAGTTTTCAAATTATTTAAGCTTCCGCAAAAGTGGCTAAGATCTATTCATCCCCCCCCCCTTCTAGATCTTTTCCACACATTCATTTCGATCCTTCAGAAAGTTGAGCCCAAGGTATGTGGGACCTTTCCAAGTAATTGAGAGAATTGGGGAAACAGCTTATAGGCTGGATTTGCCAGTAGATTTTGCGGATGTCCATGATATATTTCATGTTTCTATGTTAAGAAAGTGTATTGAAGATCCAGCTCAAATAATCAGATATCAAGGTGATGACCTGAGGCCGGATATGACTATGCCAGAGTATCCGGTGCAGATCACGGATCGAAAGATAAAGAAGTTGCGAAATAAAGAAATTGAGCTAGTTAAAGTGCGATGGGAAAATAGGTTGGGTGGTGAGGATACCTGGGAGTTAGCCGGTGAGATGGCTAAAGGGTATCCCTATCTTTTTTAGTAAAGTATGTTGTTTCTTTTTAGATGATAGTACTTGTAAAAATGTTTATATAGTGTGATGTTGAAGTTTATGTTATGTTATGAGTTTCGAGGTCGAAATTTCTTTTTAGATGATAGTAATGTAATGTCACGCGTTTTCGGATCCTTTTGGATCGTGTGTGTTGTGGTTGTGGTGGCCGTTGTGAGGCCAGTGTGGTGCAGGTTTGTGGAGTGTGCAGGTTTGGGACCTAAAACAGAATAGTACCGGCTGCTGTTGGTTGCAGGTTGACGGCCAGAGGTGGTCGTTTACTAGGTTAACGACCAGCTAAGGTGACGTTAAGTTATGAACTTAACGGCATAAGATATGGACGTTTATGGTGGCGGTTGCCCTAAACGGCAGAGGGGTTGACGCCAACCTGTGCAATCTGCAGGTTATAGGGTCACCCGAGGGCAGGTTTTCCACCTGGTACTTTCTCTCCCTTGCCCTAGCTTCACGCCCCCGTATCCCTAAAGCTTCCAACAGTCACAGGAGAGTGGTTGGAGGATCGTGGAACGTGTGGCGTTGTCAAATCGGACGAGGAAACGCCGTGGCGTGGTGTAATTGCCGTCGGAGCTCGCAGAGGACTCGGCATGAACCAGGAACTTTTAGGTGTCTTTAAGCGTGTTCAGAGGTAGGGGATGATCCCATTAGAGTTTCTAAATCATTAAAACATGCATAGGAAACATGTAAAAGCCTGTTAATCGAGTTTTTGGGTAAAGGTTCTTCATGTGGTGTTTTAAGGGTGGTTTGATGGAATTTGATGGTTAATCATGTACTTCTAGTCTTAAAATGATGCATGCTTGACTTGGGAAAGAGTTTCCTTATGTTTCCCCGCTGTTTTGATGGTTGTAAATCCTGTAGAATCGATCTAGGGTTTCTGCAGAAGCAGAGGCTGAAGATCTTGGCGTCAACATCGATGGTCGCCAAGTTCATCAGTCGAGATACAGACGGCCATATCCCTTGCCGTCTACTTTCCATAAGCGGCAGTCGATGTTGCCGCCAACATTTTTATAAGTAGAAATGGCTAATTATGATATTTATCGATAATGAATGGTGCGTTGGCACCTGTGGTGCACTGAGTGCACAAGGTTTCTGTGTTTAGCATATGGGGCATGCAATTAGTTACTCACTTTCGAGGCCGCGTGTTGTTCACGCGAGTCCAGTTGGGTTCACGTGTAGTGGACCATTATTACCTGAGGTTTACGTGAGGTTTCACGTGATTTATGTGTGACATGCACGTGGCTTTGTGTACGTGGCAAGTAGTACGACGCCTACCATGGTTACCTCTCCAGTTGGCTGCCCCAGGTTCTTTGTGAGCCAGGCTGTTAGCTCGGGGCTTTGTCCCGGTACTTGTGTTGTACCGTCGAGGTCTGTGTCGTCTGACCTGGACACCCTCACTTCTGTGTTTGAGTTGTACGTCCGGCTGAGGGAAAGACGACAGTGGGACAGTGACACTTGTGTTTGTCTTTAGTCACTTGTAGGGCGCTCGTAGTTGGGGGTACGGACACCAGTAGTCGACACTGGTCCCCAGCTAGTCCTTTTCCAGTGCCTCACTCTAGCGAGCCCGGGCCAGGGTCTCTGGAGGTGTCAGGCATGGGCTTGCGACCGTGTGGTCCGCAGGTGGTGGTGTTTAGTTGGTCTCCACAGTTGCTTGACCTTTTCACGTGGAGCGGCAACTGGACCTTTCGTCCGTGGCTGCGAGACTGAGAGGTAGACCTGTGTTAGCTTGTCTGAGTCAGTCTCTGGTGTCGCGAACCAATTCACGTGACTCGTGTTTGGCGATCTCTACTTTAGCTCGTACACCTGTTTGAGTTTGCCATTTCTTTAATATATTTGCTTTACCTAGTCGGAAGACGGTGAGTACTTTTACAGCTTTCATATCCTGCTTAGCTATTCTATAAATTGTTGGTACTGTTTATTACTTTTGTACCTGTGGTTTTTAGTTTGCTCGGTTTTGAGGGAGTTCCCTACTGAGCCAGTGACTAGCGAGGCTCACCCCTACCCCCACAGGTGAGAGCGAGGAGGACATTTCTCGACCGTCGTCCAGTTCAAAGCCGTGTCGTAGCGGTGCAGGGTCGGTACCTCCAGCTGTGTAGTGGCAGCTCCAGCAGTGTAGTGTAATTAGTTGTTTACTTTCTTTAGTTGTACCTCGGGATATGCCCCAGGCTCTTGTACTTTCTTTTCAGTTTTTGTGGAAATATGGCTATGTAAACTTGTGAAATTGTGTGTTCCTTTGTGTTTACACGGATTGTGGTTTGGTATCCCTTGCGAGGCTTCGGCCCGTTCGCGGGAGGCGGACTCGGATTAAGTACGTTATCGGTTTAATGGGCTTGGCCGAGGCGTTCCACCACAGATACTTTCCATCGGAAGTCACGTATGCCGACGTTTTTTCTGATAGAAACTTTCCGTCAGAAATAATGTTTTTAATTTTTATTTTAAATACAATTAGATAACAAAGATAAATTCAAAAACCTACTAAAAACAATATTCATATGAACATCACAATCAATAACAAATAACATAAATCATCAATCAAAACAAATATGAAACATCCATAATAACAAAAAATTAAAAATCGAGAGAGATCTGCTGGATCATCCTCTCTCTCCGCCTCATGATCGTCAGGTGCTAGAGGATCCTATATTATAAAAATAAATATTAGAAATATAAATAAAAATAATATACACAAATTATTTTTAAAATTTCAAATTCAAAATATATGAATATTCACTAAGTGTAATTAGAAAATATTTCTGACCCTTTACACTTGGATTTTTTTAGATTAGTTGTTTGAGCGCCGAACCCAAACTGGGAATCCGATTAGGATTCCGTCAGTTCCTACACGTCACTCTCACCCACCCGGTCGTGTCGGAGTGAACGACACGCCGATCGAATCCCTATTTCAGATTTGAACCCTCGATTTGTTTGTTTTAACTCATTACATTTAGGTTTTTTTTAGATTCTGGGTGTTGCAACTTCTTAGAACACGACCAGACACCACCGTCTCGCGATGCTGTAGATCGCCATCTAGGGTAGCCTTAGTTTTTAGCTTTTTTTGCATGCATCCCGCAAATGGCCAATTCTTATGCAGTAAGAGCAGACATGAGGAACCCTATAGAAGTTAACTGGTTGCCAGAAATCACCTTTGCCACACCCTATCCATATCTGCTCGGGCAAAGGCTGGGCAATGTCAACGTCCACACAAACTAGTGCTTCCGCCATCTATGTCCACGCCAAGGTGGAATCATGTATGCAAAGCACCAAAACAAAGTTCCCTGCAATGAACTTAAGGTAATCCTCATTATACGAGTTAACTGATAGGTTGGGAAACCCTACCCAGATGGGGAAAGACATCGAGCCAGCATTAAAATCAAAATCTCTCGACCACCGGAGGAAGCGAAACAGAAAGCCCTTGAGATATTGGTTCTTCCGAACTAGAACCTTATGGCTCGTTTGGTATGAGATTAAAATAAATGGCGATAAGGGTAAATTAATTTGGGAATACATTATCCTTATTCCTAATCTGCCTCTTGTTTTGTATTTTTAGGGTTAAGAAATGGGGATAAGCTATCCCACCAAAAAAGTGGGATGAGTTATCTCCAATTTACCCCCATTTTTTTAAGATATCTCAAAAATATTTAAATCATGTTTATCTCCATATTTTTTGAAGAACCAAACGTAATATGGAGTTAATTTATCTCTTATCTCCTATTTAATCTCATACCAAATAGCCACTTAGGAAAATCATCCTTGTCCTCGAACCGAAGCAAAACATGTTGTTGATTGAGCACACTGACAATTAAAGAGCCCCTCAGAGCCAAACGCTAAGAGAGGCAGCTCTTGATCTCTGAAATAGTTGGGTAGCCATATGAGCACTTAGCCACTACTACAAACCTGAGAGGTTCCTCCAACCGAGCGACCTCCTCCCGTGAGAAGAAGACAGCTAGGAGACCATCATCCATTGTCACGCCCCTCCAATTTAGCAGCAGAATAAATCGGAGGGAAACGTGAGCAACGAGTATGGTAGCGTAAATTGCTCATACAGACGCAAACATCAGAGCATCTAATGAAATAATTGGAATAAACTCTTGATTTCATTATAAAATCACTAAGACTATTACAACCACTAATTTGGAGCCAATACAGAGGGCTCAATGACATCATTACATTGAAAAAAGAAATCTAAAGCAATAACTATTAGACTTCATAGTACTAGGGCAACTTCATCAACTGACTCTAGGTCGCTCATCACTCTGGTCCTGTCCCATGGGTGTGTGTAACGTCATTGTCCGACTTACCTGAGACACAATAACAAATAACGAACGGTGAGCAATAACGCCCAGTAGGACTTAAATCTCAATAGTCAAGCGGACTTTAAATGATTAATGCTTTAAATGGCAGAGTAACTTATGATAGAGAGAATCATGTAAATTCGATAAAGTAATAGCACAAGTAACATGGTTCGAATAGCAGATGAATCAAGTATAGCACGATCAATAAAGTCAAGTCACGTAATAGCAAGTAACGTCATTGTCAAATAATAGCAAGCAACATGTATAGCAAGGAGAGAGATAGTAATTGGTCATGTAAAGAGTAAATTGCACTTTGATTGATTTTCATCAATCGAAATAGTATAGCACTTTTGATTAACTTTCGTCAATCAAAATAGTAATGGCACTTTGGTTATCCGTAGATAGCCGAGAGAGAATATAGTACTTTGAATGCGACTGAGTCAGGATAGAACGCAGTAACTCAAGATAGCAAGTATCAAATAGAGCATGAAGAGAGTACGACAGTAGCCGCTCAATAACAGGATAGTAGCAGTTCAGTAACAGTGCAGTATGTCTGAACTAACAGACTAACAGTAACAGTATAACAGTCAGATGTCTAGCTAAATCAAAACAGTCAATCAGGACCGGTGCAAATGCAGACACCGTCAATAGCCCTTGTAGGTTTTTTCGGGTGGCTCTCCACCCCCAGGACTAGATTGGAGCCCCTCGGACACTCTTCGTGCCCTCAACAGTATGCATTCAAGTCAGTAGAGTCACAAGACCCATTTTAGCGCTAGACAGTCATGAACAGTACAAAACAGTAGGAGCCACACAGCTCAAAGGGCACCAAGAGAGTACTAGATGAATAGATGAGAGAGACGAGATAGTAGAGTGAACGTGAATAGATGAGCGACTAGAGTATAGATGAGATCTTATGGTCATTGCACATGAAACGTCAAGTAACGAGCGATAGTAACAGTTGCACAACACATGCGTACGATGTTGGCTGTCAGGTGGAACTCACTACCCATCCACTGACCATGTTAAGCACAGGTCCAGATGTCACGCCCCAATATTTAGCAGCAAAATAAATACTGAGAGACGTGAACGATACAAATAGACGTATCATAGTTGAATAGTGCAGAGTCACAATTGAATATAATAACACAGTGGAAACTATATTATTGTCATAAAAGTACTCCTTATTCCATTCATTCAAATAATTAAAAACCTTAAATCAATCGAGCCAATCAAAGGGCCCAATATTCAAATAAAAATGTTTCACTATTACATGGACTACTCAAATAAATCTTCCTAGACTATCAACTCCTCATACGGTGGGTGCTCATCACTCTTTCCCTACCCCATCTGACTCCTCTGGTTCTTCATCACTACCTGAAAAGGATAGGATGATAGGGGTGAGCGAACTAGCTCAGTAGGATTTACATCTCAATATTGTGCGGGCACTAATATACATGATTAACATTTTAAATAGGCAGATATGCATATGAACATGATGACAATGCATGCTTTTCTAACAAGTGAAATAGCTGAATAGAACGAATAACATATCAGATCAAATGTCGAGTTGCATATACAATGGACATGTAATTCAAGAGTAGAGTCATATCAAATGAATTGACCATACAGATATCATGTATTCACATGAACAGACGTATCATATCAAATCTTATCATATCATATCATATCAAATCAAACTTATCATATCATATCGAATGAAGGCACATTCCCACAAATCTTGCATATCGTATCAGTGCCATGCCAAGCACCACAAGTCCATACTCCCGGGGTTAATAAGTACGTTGGGGTGCTCTTCCCCAAGACCAGACAAGGCCCCTATTGCACAGGCATTGGTCAAATGGACCGAAGTCCTATGTTGTGCCGAATAAACATATTCATATTATGGCTACGGAATTTTAATAATATGCTCAATGTAATAAGAACATGATCATCATAAAGTCAAGGTGTGACAATAGCTCAAAAGAACAAAATGGGTAGTATAACGACGTATCTTATGTTTCATAATTCATTAATGTCTTGACATGAGGATGACTAATGACAGATCGTACGCGGAACATGTGCTCTCTATCTCCACGGTACTTCATGGTACAACCAGCTCGGCCTCTATGTGGGAATCCATAGAGAGCGGAGACTTACGGAGGTCTTAAGGAAAAGATTGCTAGTCTTGCCGATTCGGAATGACCGACAGAGAGCTCTCAATTCCCCAAGAAGGGTGTGCCTATTCATGCAAAGGTGTAAGTGACGTGTCACGGACTTTTCCTAAACATGTATGCAATATGAACAAATAATTGAAACATCGGAAAGCATATAACTTAAGGAAACTCATATACAAACCATGATGAAACACTTTAACTAAACACGTCTACGCTAACATGTGTTCATCCATACATTCATATCATATTCTTATCATGTCAAATTGACAATAAGTAAGATCACAAGATAATCAAATGAACATAAGGTCAATCACTATTACACATTAGAATCATATTCATATCATTACCGCTTTCAAATTGATGGATTTCTTTTAGGCCAATGCACACCATGGAACACTATGCAACATGTTGACAGACCACATAGACTAACATGCTGACTGACTGACTGAGAAGTACAACCTCGGGTCGGCCTATGAATAGTGTCCAACACAGTGGACATTTTTCAAAACACAGGTGCACAGGAAAATAGGCCAAAGGCGAGGATAGGTAAATCGCGCCGGCCTTGTAGGCCGCCTTTCAACATGAAACACGTCCAGGCATAGCGACGCGTTAAAGGAAATTGATTAAATATTCCGATGGGTGAGAAAACAACCTGAATCGCGTCCAGGGATCCCGTCGTGATTCAGACTTGCACAGACTCCCAGGCAGGCGCGAAGTCTCATGCCGCCGTTGACCGGTCAATGCGAGAAACGCGTCGCCTCCCATGGATGCCTTTAAGTGGATTGCGTTGGACCTAGCAAATGTGATACTAGGCGCTGGAATCTCGTCGCCTGGTCCGGACGCGATTCCAAGCTTTAACCTGAAAACATAGAAAAGACTAATTACTCCTCTTTCCATGCTTATATCTCTCTATCTAATGATATTTAGACAAAATGTTTAACATGAAAGATGACCATGACAATGAGTAGAAGACCTTTGATGTTGAGGGTTTGACCTAATTCGGTCTCAAATCTCAAGAACAATATGAAGAATGTAAAGGTCAAGTGCATCCCAAAAAAATAGATTCATGCAGCGACTCTCTTAACATGCTTATAACTCTCTAAAAACTGACTTTTAGACAAAGTGTTCAACACAAAACATGACTAGGACTACTAGTAGCATAACGTTCATGATGGGGCTTTAGTCTAATTCGGTCTCAAATTGTGTGCATAATAAGAAGAACATAAAAAACCCTAACTGTGCGCGACTTAGGGAAAACGACTAATACTCCATGTATACTCCATGAAAATTCGGAAAATCAAGTGAAAATGAAACTAGACTCGAAGCTCTACAAGATGGTATTGGTTTTCTTTAATCTTGGCCCGAGAACACTTACCTTTATGAAGATCTAAGACCAGTCGATGTTCTGGACGTAGCAGAGGTTGAAGGGGGATGAAGCTCCGGTTCCCAGCCTTTCTCCTCCACCTCTGAAGCCCTAGCCCGCCTCCAAACGACCCCAACTCCTTGCAAAACCTTCCCCAAGAGTTTAGTGACGAGTTCTTATAGATTTAGGGTGTATTTACATGTCCTAATGGGACTAGGAAAGGGGGCTGCGAATTCTGCTTTCTACTTTCCAAAATCTGGGATTCTCTCACCCAAATGAGGTAGCTACACCATGGGAAGGTGTCATACAGGGTTGGCCACGATTTGGCTTTCCATGCATAGCCATTACCACTAATTTTAACCCTAATTTGCCCTCCTAAATCACTGCATAATTACATACACGAATTTCTGGGTATTTTCATGTCTCAATTGTTATCCTTGGGCCAAATGTGCTCCATTGGACCAACCTTCTTAATGGGTTATTAATACATGATGTTGGAAGTCTCTCCAACATGTTTATTTAATTTATGGTTGGGTTATTTTTCTGCGTTAACAATTTTCTGACTTAGTTTCTAAATTCAGGTAATTTGTCACGTGTGACGTACACTCGGCCAATCAGATTTTTCGTTGCACGAATTTCTTCATGGAACACTTAGGGACAATATTTTGGGTTGATTTATAATTTTTACGGAATTTTTCGATGTGTTTTCTCATGTACGCTAATGGTACGTAAGTTTTATCATTCCGATAAATGTAGAAATTATTTATTTTGATTTATTTCTAATATTTTAAATCTCTAAATTTCCGGGGTGTTACACCAGAGGTCCGGCGTGATTCAAGATAAGAGCAAGAGCAAACTAAGGCCGTTTGGATCTTGCTGATCCCTAGAGGTGTCATAGGTGTTAGGGTACAACCAGCTCGTCGACCATGTGGGAATCCATGGACAGAGGAGACTTACGGAGGCTTTGAACAAAGACTCACTAGTCCGGTAGAAGGAGTATCCAACGGAGAGTTTGTCCAAGTCAACCGAGAATGTGTATATATAAACAAGTGTCTGACGTTCTAGAGGAATTCTAGAACAGTCGAGCGTCGATAACGGTAGTCCCAAAACATCGCGAGAATCGTAGACAAGTTCATTTAAAACAGGACAATAAAATTACATAAATTACCAGATGTATTATGATATATTTACATGCCAAGTTAGGCCATATTTGGATGGTTCAAAGTGTGTGCAAGTGTTATGGGAAAATCATGGACAAGATAGATCATGTGATTAACTTGAACTAATTAAAATATATTCAATAATTACAACCTCATTTTTCTGTGTACAAGACAGTTAATAGGACATGGGGTGACTGTATAACAATAAGACTTGCAAAAAGTTGGGTTTTCATGCAAAAAGGCAGAATGCGACGCACCCTTGTAAGGGTCGCGACGGGGTGCATACAGAACGCGACAGGGTCTTCTGAGAATCGTGACAGGTCTATCAGGTCGGGCGGCCAGAACGCGATGGGGTACCCTGTCGCGATCAGATTGCAATAGGTTCCTGTGTCGCAAAGGCCCTGAGAACGTGGCCTATCGGGCCGTCGCATTCTCAGGTACTTCACCTGAGTTCGAGCGGTAAAAAGCACTAGCATGGGATTGCGTGCCAACTTAACATATTTTGACACAGGGTGATTCGAAAATTCATAACCAATTGTATAGTCAATGAAAAATCATGAAAAAGTTGCATATTGATCTAGACATACGTGAGTACTTATAGTAAATAGGAATTTGAAAATATAAAGAGTTTTGACATGCTTTATTCATGTCAAACATGGAGTACATGACACAGTGAGTAGTTGAGATGAGAGAATTAATTCACGAAGTAGGGTGGATGAAAATTAAGGCTTTTAGGAGCAAAATATGCCTAACATCCATCGGTTCTTTCAGTAAAAATCTAATGGCATGAGGACGAGTATGCATGAAGATATGAATTTAATAAGAGGGTTCGGGGTCATGATGAGTGCAGAACTTCAAAGATCAAGAAGTAAATATTGGCTTGATGATAAATCGTGAAACTTAAGAGTATTGTTCCTGGTACATGGAATGATCTACAGTCAAAATCTCTTTAGTTTTGCTCGTGAGAATGCCTACCTTTAGCCGTTTTCCACTTCTAGGGCTAGAACTTGAAGAACGAGAGAGAGAGCTTGAGAGAGTCTTCTCCCCACGAGATCTCCTCCTCCTTGGCCTCTCTTCCAGGTCCAGAAACCCTTGGCAATAAAGCTAGGGCTGGCCATGGAGAGATTGGAGAGTATTTATGCTTGTTAGGTTGTTATTTCCTAATAGGACTCTAACTCCTATTAAATTCTGAATTTCCTCTTTCCTAACCTCCTTCCAAGCTTTCCACTTCCTATTTGGGTTAGGATGGGAGCTAAATTCATTGCCAACCTATTAGGGTAGGTTTAGGAATCCAATTACAACTCAAATTATCTATTTTACTTATTTAATAACCCCTTTTCTATTTAGGTAATATTTTAGTTACGAATTTAGGGTATTTTCCTATTATTCTTCTTTTAAAAATCCCTATTTTGGCCCAATAAATTCTAGAGGTCCATTTAACAAAGCCCATTATTTATTGGAATTTATCTTATGGGATTTCCCTTTTTAATTAGGGAATAATAGAGTTACAGATTTTTATTGCATTTCTTACTTGAATTTATTCATGGGCTATATATCACTACAAGAATACTGTGGATTAGCTACAGACACAATCTATAGCTAATCCGTAGCTAATCTGTAGCTAAACAGTATAGCTACAGATTAGCTACGAATTAGCTACAGATTATGGTTGTAGCTAAATCTTGGCCGCTAAATAGCTACAAATAACATTCGTAGCTAATCCGTAGCTAATTAGCTACGGATTAGCCACAAATATTTCCGTAGCTAATTTGTAGCTAATTAGCTACAGATTAGCTACGGAAATACCTGTAGCGAATCTGCAGCTAAATTGAGCTACAGATTAGCTACACATATTTCCATAGCAAATCCGTAGCTAAATCGAAAACCCCCCCAAAAAAATTAAAAAATAATTTTTTTCATGATTTTTTTACATACCTATAAACCTACTGATTCATTCAATAGCAACATACAACTACGCACATACACATATCACACATCACACAAATACAAACATAAATCCATAATTACAATTAATATCTCATTAGAATGTTTACAACAAACGTAAGATTGTTTTCTAAAAATATAAAAAAGACAATGATGACGTGCTCCTAGTCATTGGGAATACATAGATCCTCATCATCTCTCTCGGCCTCACGAGCCTCAATAGCATGATCGGGACAAGGAGGGGCCTACAAACAAGAAAGAGAAATAACAGATATCACATAAACATGTACATAATCAGAATAAGATGAAGAATAATTAAATATACAAAATAACAATTTATATACATTGTATATACTAATGCACATATATACTTACACGTATACATTTATGTATACACAAATAAATATATATTCTTAAGTATATAACTACATATATTTCTACAGAAGTATTTATAAGAGTATATATTTATATTATACGTATATAGAAGTATATACATATAAATATATTAGTATGCATAAATATATAAATATATACATAAGTATCTACTTATAAGTATATATAATGTATAAGTATTGTGAATAAGTATATACAACAATATATGTTTATATATATATATATATATATATATATATCTAATTAGCTACGAAAACTTTCCATAGTTAAATCCGTAGCTCATTAGCTACAGATTAGGGACAAACCCTATAGTTCTTGCTATACAAAAAGATCACTCGCATCTAGTCAAGGGATGGATATTGGCTATTTTTCGCTAGCTTGGAGATTCGCTCTTGAGAAGAGTAATAGCCCACGGCAAGGAGAGACACATGAATTTCTTTTGGTATCTTATTGAACAAAAATGGTAATATTGTTCTTCCATTGATCAATAATTTCGGTAAATTATTTCATTCTTAATTCATAACTAATTAACTATGGATTTAGCTATGGAATGATCTTATAGTTGATGTATGTAGCTCATTAGCTATGGATTTAGCTATGGAATAATTGCATAGCTGATCCATAGCTAAGTAGCTACAGATTTAGCTACGGAATAATCGCGTAGCGGATCCGTAGCTAATTAGCTACGGAATAGCGATGGATTATTTCCATCGCAAATCTGTAGCTAAATTATGATTTTTTGCGACGACGATGTATCCGTCGCTAATCAGTAGCAAATTAGCTACGGATTAGCTACAAATATTTTCGTAGCTAAATTCCGTAGCTAAACTGTATTATTCTTGTAGTGTATGAGAGGTCCATTGGTCCAATTCCGATAATGGGTAATCATTTCATGATGTTGGAAGTCTCTCCGACATGTTCGTTTGATTTATGGGCGCGTTATCTTTCCGTGTTAACTGTTTTCCGACTTAGTTTCCTAATTTGGATAATTACACTTGGCCAATTAGATTTTTCGTTGCTCGAATTTCTTAGTAGAACACTTAGGAATAATGTATGAGGTTGATTTATAACTTTTAAGGAATTTTCCGATGTATTCTTGCACATACGATAGTGGTACATATGTTTCTATTATTTCGATTTAAAGAAATTATTATTTCAAATTTTTAAGTATTAAATTTTTCAGGGTTGCTACATCCTCCCCCACTTAAAAAGAATTTGGTCCTCAAATTCATATGATATGATACGACTACCAATTTATTATGGATATTTCGTTCCATCACCTCCCCCACTTAGGGCTTTGCTATCACGAAAATAATATGAAATTAAAGTAAGGGTTTAGTGATGGTACCTTGTCCACCCTCATTGGCATGATTTATATCCACAAGGGCTTGTAATCGTCCTTGGCATGGAGTTTGGTTCTTCTTTATTGGACAATCGATGACTCGATGTTGTTGACTTCCACAACGCAAGCATCTGCCCAATCTCTTCCAACAGTTATCAACCTGATGCCTTGGCTTTTCACAAAATTCACAGACTTCCTTTCGCTTCACTTCCCCTTTTATTCTCTTGCTATCTACTATATTTCTTCCTTTATTATCATTGGAATGGGTAGCACGTTCCCTTTTCAACGCCTTCTTCTTATGGATCTTTTCAAGAAGTCCCATGGTATCCTCTACTATTTGAGCTCTTAATACCATGTCCGAATATACCACAATGTCTAGTGGAACCAACTTTTCCCATAACATAGGTTTCAACCCTTCTAAGAATCTCTTTGCCTTCATCTTTTCCGTACTCACCAAATGTGGTGCATACTGTGCTAGTCTTTTAAATTGCGCTTCATATTCTGCTGCAGACATCATTCGTTGTTTTAAATTGGCGAATTCATTTTCCTTCTTCTCACGAATCCTCTCAAAAAATATTTGGTGTTGAAGAGTTCTAAAAATTTATCCCACTCTATGTTGATGTTGGGTAATTGTCGACTGGCAGCTTCCCATCAGGCTCTAGCATCGCGGTCCAACTGGAAGGTTGCCAGAATGACTTTCTACTGCTCTGAACATTGCATAACTCTAAAGATTTGTTCCATCGCCTTCACCCAATTTTCAGCTTCGTCGGGATCCAGAGTTCCATTAAACCTAGGGAGATTTATTTGTTGAAAGTTCCCATATAAGTCTCCTGCCCCATTTCTTGCTCCTGCTTGAATTACGTTGTCAAGGGCTTGAGTTAACCCCTGTACGGTCTATTGTAATTTGTGCATTTGCGCATGCTCGCCAGCCATCTCCTCTAGTTCCCGCGAGCAACAATACTTACTAATTTCTTCTTAAACTTAGGGTGCTTATACATGTAGTTAAGCTCCTAGCATAACCCTAAGCTTTACCCAATTTCTCACATAGGTATGGTGCTTGACTTAGACACAGTCATGGTAGTTCACCTAGAACATCCTAGACTTAAAATATCCTAATAAGGACATCCTAGGCTCTGATACCAACTGTCACGGCCCTCTAATTTAGCAGCGGAATAAATCGGAGAGAAACGTAAGCAATGAGTATGGTAACGTAAATTGCGCATACAGACGCAAACATCAGAGCATCTAATGAAATAATTGGAATAAACTGTTGATTTCATTATAAAATCACTAAGACTATTGCAACCACTAATTCGGAGCCAATACAGAGGGCTCAATGACATCATTACATTGAAAAAAGAAATCTAAAGCAATAACTATTAGACTCCATAGTACTAGGGAAACTTCATCAACTGACTCTAGGTAGCTCATCACTCTGGTCTTGTCCCATGGGTGTGTGTAACGTCATTGTCCGACTTACCTGAGACACAATAACAAATAATGAAGAGTGAGCGATAACGCCCAGTAGGACTTAAATCTAAATAGTCAAGCGGGCTTTAAATGATTAATGCTTTAAATGGAAGAGTAACTAACGATAGAGAGAGTAATGTAAAGTCGAGAAAGTAATAGCACAAGTAACATGGTTCGAATAGCAGATGAATCAAGTATAGCACGATCAATAAAGTCAAGTCACGCAATAGCAAGTAACGTCATTGTCAAATAATAGCAAGCAACATGTATAGCAAGGAGAGAGATAGTAATTGGTCATGTAATGAGTAAATTGCACTTTGATTGATTTTCATCAATCGAAATAGTATAGCACTTTTGATTAACTTTCGTCAGTCGAAATAGTAATGGCACTTTGGTTATCCGTAGATAGCTGAGAGAGAATATAGTACTTTGAATGCGACTGGGTCAGGATAGAACATAGTAACTCAAGATAGCAAGTATCAAATAGAGCATGAAGAGAGTACGACAGTAGTCGCTCAATAATAGGATAGTAGCAGTTCAGTAACAGTATAGTAACAGTGCAGTACGTCTGAACTAACAGACTAATAGTAACAGTGTAACACGTTGCCCCAGTTGACGAGCCCAGAGGGGGGTGAATGGGTCTTTAAAGTTTATTTACTTTAATACCTGTACTTAAAACATGCATACAAGAATATTCTTCGATGAAGGTTAGTGTAAACAACAAACACACAAAAAGTAATCACACAATGCAAGGAATTATCCTGGTTCGGACCTCCTCTCCTTAGGAGTCCTACGTCCAGTCCCTGAGCAACAACTCAGGAATTCACTATCTAGGGTACAGTCCCCCTATGAACACTACAGCACCCAGCCACAGCTGGTCTTCCTTCACACGAAGGGAAATACACACCTTGGATCCCACCAGGTCTTCCTTTACACGAAGGGAACTACACACCCTGGATCCCACCAGGTCTTCCTTCACACGAAGGGAACAAGGCACAGCAATCAATGAAACAGAGATTGAGCCCCTAGATCAAGGTTTAACAAGCCAAGATCTGAAGCTAACAGAACTGAGAGCACAAGATCTAAACAATGCACACACTCTCAGAACTTCACAGGCTCTCTTAGGATTTGAATCACAGCGCAGAGAGCAAAGAGCTATGAACTTATGGGAATGAGGCTAGGCTCTTTTCTGGAGAACTTGCAGAGAACTTGAACTCGGTTACTTGGAAGCAATGCCTCTAAAGGTTATATACTTCTGGAGTTTCACTCTTGCCACTTGCTTATATATATCTTGTTTGAAATTTGACCGTTGAGACGTCCGTTGTCTTTACGCTTTGTGTACGTTAGACTGCTTGACACTTGGAAGCTTCCAGTCAACAGTCTTTTATCCATTTGTGCACGTAAAGAGATAGGATCTTCTGTAATATCCTTTGGCTTCTATTTTGTTCAGCGTTGTATCACTAGAGCTGTCAGTAACCTACATATATTAAATGCTAGAACAGTAGACAGCTAGGCTGTAACGTCGCGCATTTTTCGGATCCTTGTGGATCCTCTGTTTAGCATGTGGGATGGTTAAGCTGTGACCAGTGCGACTTGTGTTGTGTGTTTCTTGTTGGATCCTTACCAGGGTTGGTTATGGATCTGTGTTGGTGTTCAGTGTGCTGGACATCAACAGTGGGTTGGCGTCCAGATGTGTGACGTCGACTGTGTGTTGGCGGCAATGGTGTTGCCGTTAACATGTTCTTTGCGTCCACCGATGTAGACGTCAATTGTTGAACTTGGTGGCCAAAGATGTGGACGTCGAGTTGGGGCGGTTTCGTTAGCGGCGCAGAGGTTGACGTTAACCTGTGGCGCCTGTGTTTTTAGGGCAGACCCGAGCCCTGTTCTTTCCCCACTTTCTCCTCTCCACTTCACCCACCTTCACCTTTGAGCTTTTTCACGGGTTCCGATGGTTGGCGGGAGCACGTGGGAAGGCTGTGGTGCGCGTGGTAGCAGCAGATCAGGCGGGGAATGTCGAATTGGAGCACGGTGTTCGTGGGATGTTCCTCAGGTTTCGGCGTGATTCAAGGTTCTTCGGAAGTTCAATCACGTTTCTGAGGTAGGGACTGGACCCTTTGACCTCTCCTGGTTGATTTGCCATGTTTTGTTGTATAGATTGTATGTTAATTGAGTTTTTGGGAAAAGGGTTCTCCATGTTGGGAAATTGGGTGGTTTGATTGATCCAAGCGTTGGATCTTGTTTCTTTGGTTTAATTATAGCATTCAGATGTAAGGGGAAGTGTTACCCTTGTTTTCCTGTTGATTATTAGGCTAAGTTGCCTGTAAGATTGGCCTTGGGCCGGTCTGTGTGTTTTGTACTCTGGGAGCCGAAGATCTTAGCGTCAACATCGATTGACGTCGAGTTCTTCAGTTGGAGATTAACAGCAAGATGTCTAGCCGTTAATATTAAGTTTATTTGGTTTTAACGGCAGGATAGATTGCTGTTTATATTTGATGGACGATGATCGATGTTGCCGCCAACCTGTGCATGTAGCAACGCAGTGTGTTTTACGTTGCTTTCACGTTGCTTTTATTGTTATAAATATTTATGTGGTTGTGTGTGCATGGCAATGATAGGTGAGAGCCGTTGCATATGTTACGCTCATGGAGCATATAGTTCTTGAAGTAGGCATCTTTTATGTGGTTAATATGTGATGTACGTAATCGGTTTGGTGTTTACATAGTATGTGTGGTGTGTTGGCACCCGTGGCACTCTTGGAATGCGTTGTCCATGTGTTGGACATGTGGTTTACGTGGATGACGTATGGTACATCAACCAGGGTGTGTCGTACACGTGAGATCTACGTGGTTTGGATGCCATGCGTATGGTTTGCGTGTGCATGGCATATTGTATGTTATTGTGTTTATTATATCTTAATGATTATGATTGGTCCGTAGTTTTGTGGCGATGAGGTTCACATGGGAACCTAGCCTTGATACTTTAAGATCTTTTGCAAGTCATCCTAAATGGATAAGTAATAAAGTATGAGTGTTAATGTATTATGCCTAGTATGGCAGTGAAGGTCACTATATGACCAATGTCAGGTCGTGGCATTATTTTTAATAAGGTTCATATATGTGTTTGTGTGGGCTAGCTTGTAGGTCGCGAGTGACCAGGACAAGCTATTCCTCACACGTGTATCGTGGTTTGTGATAAATGTATAAGTGTTGTGGTTTGTGCTTGCCGAGTGTGGTGGTCCGGCGCCTATTCCGGAATGCCTCTCTAGTTGGGTACCCCAGGTTCTTTGTGAGCCAGGCACGTGTGTTTGTTGTGCTCGGGGTTTGTCCCGGTACAGTGTGGTACCGTCGAGGTCTGTGTTGTCTTCCTGGACACCCTCACTCCTGTGCTTGAGTTGTACGTCCGGCTGAGGGAAAGACGACAGTAGGGCAGCGGCTTGTGTTTGTGGGTGTGTAGTCGCTTGTAGCGCGCTCGTAGTTGGGGGTACGGACACCAGTAGACGTCACTGGTCCCCAGCTAGTCCTGTTTTCTAGTGCCTCCCTTTAGGGTGCTCCGGCCAGAGACCCTAGAGGTGCCAGGCATGGACCTACAGTTGTGTGTCTGCAGGTGTGGTGTTGGTTGGTCTCCACAGTTGTTTGACTTCTTTCTTATGGAGCGGCAGTTGGACCTTTCGTCCGTGACTGCGAGGCTGAGAGGTTGTTCTTGTGTTGTGTTGTTCGGGTTGGATACTGGCCAGATCAGCAAGTAGTCCGTTCCCGTGTGGTGGCGTCGTTCCTTTCCGACTCGTGCTTTGCTATTTTTCATGGTTCGTGAGTTTGTAATTCGTGGTCGAGGTTTGACCAGTTCGAGGTGTGCCCTGGTGTTGGCACAGTTGTGGTTGTAGTTGTGGTTTGTGTGACTCGTCAATTAAGGTTTCACTTGTAATTTTGTGCCTAAATAAAGGTATAATATAATTGTGGTTCAGTGTGGCGTTTATCACCTACTTGTACCCTTTGTTCTGGTGTTTGTGTTGTAGTACCTCAGAGTAGCAGGTACTTGTTCCCTTCATGGGTTACTTCGTAGTTTTGTGGTGGTACATTGTGTACCAACCTTTTTAGACTCTCGTGTGTTGTGGAGGTCTTGTGGTTTGACCTGCCACTTGTTGTACCTTATCTGTTTTAAATAGATCTTTGTTCATAATTTATTGTGGATTAGTTTGTGATTATAAATCATGTTACCTTTGTGGGTAATTTACCGATGAGGCTTGTGGCCTAGGCCTATTGTGGTTTAATAGAGCTGTGCTCCGTGGAGGCCGTGTGAGACCTTCCACTTGTTGAGTTTTACCCTTCTTGGGCATGGTTCCGATTATGGTTTTAGTGTGTGATGGACTAGCTAGCTGTAGCCAGTCCTACCATTTATGTGTGACACTCGACGTAGTGTGGTTTGGGGTTTAATGGACTAGCACTTGGTTGGCTGTCCTAGTACCCTCGTGATTGAGGTTCGCCTGTGAAGCTTGCAGCCTAGGCAGAGACTTGCCTGTGTGGCTTATAGCTTAGGCAACCAGTTGTTGTAGTAGTGTGCAGGTGAGACTGTGGTTTAGGCATTTTTGTAGTTGGGCTGACTAATAATATTATATTAGTTCTGTAGTCCCACTTTCCTTCCGAGGACTTTGTGTTTATTATCATGATTATGTTTAATTGTTATTTATTGTTATGATGTGAGCATGAAATGGTTTGGCTATTGGTGCTGCCAGTGAGACCCATTGGGGTTGAGGTGTCTGTGGTTACGATGTTGTTTTTGGGTAGCCCCTACTGAGCCTATGACTTGTTGAGGCTCACTCCCCTACAGTTCTTTTCAGGGCTTGCCGTGTGTTCAGCTTGCAGCGGCGTTGTGTCAGACTTGTACCACCAGCAGTTGTGTAGTAGTTAGTGTTGTGTGAGCTTGTGCTCCCTCGGGGTATGCCCCAAGTAGTTGTACTTTTTAATTGGACATGTAATAATGTAATGGGACAGTTGTAAATTGTTATATGCAGGTATGAGCACATGTACTTTCTTGTGTCTTATACTGTTTTGGTTTGCCTTTTATATTCTTACTGGACGTTTGTGTGAGCTATCCCTTGCGAGACTTCGGTTCGTTCGCGGGAGGCGGATCTGGATATGGAGCCTTAATGGGCATAAATACCCCGGTCTGTCATAGTTGGTATCAGAGCAATGTCCAGTTAGAATATGAAAAGACATTGAAGTTATAATGTCCCAATACATGGATTAATGTCCACTGCTGGTAGTAAGTCTGAGGTTTTGTGTGATATAAAGTAGTTTTTACGTGAACTTTTGGCACGTAAACCGTGTGTTTCTGTTTGTTAAATTTGCAGTTGTGAGCAGTTGTTGTGCCACAACGTGAATAGTGGTATAAGTTGTGTGGTAGCATCCTGGCACTAGTGCAGTTAAAGCAGTTAAATTATAAGTATTTAAAAGTTTTCAGTTGCAGAGATTAGAGGAGAAATGTAAAGTAGTGCTCTGAGAGGGATATACCTGTTATATGTTAATAAAGTACAGAGTTAGCAGAGACAAGTATAGAGTATTTCTGTGATAGATCAGTTTGGCTGTTAAAGATTCGCAGTTAAAGGAATTGAAGAGATTAACAAATTTGGATATGGAATTCAGTAAGTAAGTTATAATGAGATAGAAAGCTGGCAGAGGCAGGTGTATGGTAACGAGGTGATGAGGAACAGCTCAGGATGTGTCCGAAAATGATTAAATGTGCAAAGTATAGTTGGGAACCTCAGCAAATATTGTGGCATTAGAAATCTGAGTCAGATGATATCAAGAAATAGTGTGGGTTAGAATGTAATTAGTGTTATGAAGAGTTTGATATGATTAAGTGAGACAGATCAGCTTTAAAGGAGATATTAGTACATAAAACAGCAGTGATTTATGGCAGATGGATTTAATATGCTTGAGACCAGAAATTTAAGAAAAGTGTTGTTATGAATAATGATGGTAACAGGAAGCGTGATATGAAGATTTGTATAAATAAGTATGAAAATGATCAGTTGAATAAAGAAAGAGAGAAAAGAAGGATTAGTCTGCAATAAGAATTTGTGAGAATTGCACAAAAGAAATATTTAGTTGATGATTGGCATTTTAGATAAAGAAAAGATATGAATTACAGGAAGGAAGAATTTGGTAAATGATAAAGTGAATAAGATCAGATGAGTCAGAAAATGTCAGATAGAGTTTGCATATTGGTACAAAGAATTGATTCAATTGATGCAGAAATGAATTATTATTAAGATATTCCAGAGTTTCATGTCGGAGCAGGAATTGATTAATTAAAGAGTATTTGGAAAGGTTATGAAACAAAATTATGAGATTAGCCAGAGAATGTCGGTAAAGCAAGAAAAGTATATGAAGAATACAACATGTTTTTAGCGCTTTAGCAGATCAGAAATTGCAGTAATACCTTCAGCTTGGATTAATTGAATAAGATGATTTGAGAAGCAGTTAAAGTTAGAAGTGAATTCAATTAAAGCCAGATGGAAATAATTGAAAATAATACTGTGAGCAGAAATTATGGAATATTTTGCAAAAGTGTTCAGTGTGATCAGAGTAGCGCAGCGGAAGTGGAAGCAAAGAAAGATTTAATATTCACAGATTATTTAAGGATTGCTTGAATAAAGAGAAAGTGTAAAGTTTTGCACAGCGGAATAAAGGAACAGAGTTTATTATGGTTTTCAATCAGAGATTGACTTAAAGCGGTATGAACAGAATAATATGAAAAGACAAAAATTCAAAGATGGTGATTGGTTTTCTTTGAAGAGGTGTCAGTTGTGAATGTAAATGCAGATGAAGCAGGATAACAGCAAATAGTGATAAATGGAAAAAGAAAATGGTGGCATGAAAAGATATTACAGTATACGATATTTGAGAAAGATAAAGCGGCTTCAAAAGAAATGTTGCAAACACAGTCGGAAAATTGTGGAAGCAGGTTCAGTCCAAGGAGATAAAGCACCATTGGCAAGGTAGAATTGTCTACAACTGAAAAGTAAGGAAAGGCAATGGAATCGATAGAACAAAGTAATTATGAAATGAATTGAAAGAAAAGAAAGGAGCAAAGCAAGGATGGAAATGGACAGGTGATTTGAAAGGCAAATGCAATAGAAAAGTATCCTACTTGTTCTGTGTACGATTTTATTTCTTTTTAGGTGATAATCCGGTTTGTTGTGATTTGTTTTACATGTCGAGGACGACATTTCTTTTTAGGTGATAATAATGTAACGTCGCGCGTTTTTCGGATCCTTGTGGATCCTCTGTTTAGCATGTGGGATGGTTAAGTTGTGACCAGTGCGACTTGTGTTGTGTGTTTCTTGTTGGATCCTTACCAGGGTTGGTTATGGATCTGTGTTGGTGTTCAGTGTGCTGGACATCAACAGTGGGTTGGCATCCAGATGTGTGACGTCGACTGTGTGTTGGTGGCAATGGTGTTGCCGTTAACATGTTCTTGGCGTCCATCGATGTAGACGTCAATTGTTGAACTTGGCGGCCAAAGATGTGGACGCCGAGTTGGGGCGGTTTGGTTAGCGGCGCAGAGGTTGACGTTAACCTATGGCGCCTGTGTTTTTAGGGCAGACCCGAGCCCTGTTCTTTCCCTACTTTCTCCTCTCCACTTCGCCCACCTTCACCTTTGAGCTTTTTCACAGGTTCCGATGGTTGGCAGGAGCACGTGGGAAGGCTGTGGTGTGCGTGGTAGCAGTAGATCAGGTGGGGAATGTCGAATTGGAGCGCGGTGTTCGTGGGACGTTCCTCGGGTTTCGGCGTGATTCAAGGTTCTTCGGAAGTTCAATCGCGTTTCTGAGGTAGGGACTGGACCCTTTGATCTCTCCTAGTTGATTAGCCATGTTTTGTTGTATAGATTGTATGTTAATTGAGTTTTTGGGAAAAGGGTTCTCCATGTTGGGAAATTGGGTGGTTTGATTGATCCAAGCATTGGATCTTGTTTCTTCGGTTTAATTATAGCATTCAGATGTAAGGGGAAGTGTTACCCCTTGTTTTCCTGTTGATTATTAGGCTAAGTTGCCTGTACGATTAGCCTTGGGCCGGTCTGTGCGTTTTGTACGCTGGGAGCCGAAGATCTTAGCGTCAACATCGATTGACGTCGAGTTCTTCAGTTGGAGATTAACGGCAAGATGTCTAGCCGTTAATATTAAGTTTATTTGGTTTTAACGGTAGGATAGATTGCTGTTTATATTTGATGGACGGCGATCGATGTTGTCGCCAACCTGTGCATGCAGCAGCGCAGTGTGTTTTACGTTGCTTTCACGTTGCTTTTCTTGTTATAAATATTTATGTGGTTGTGTGTGCATGGCAATGACAGGTGAGAGCCGTTGCACATGTTACGCTCATGGAGCGTATAGTTCTTAAAGTAGGCATCTTTTATGTGGTTAATATGTGATATACGTAATCGGTTTGGTGTTTACGTAGTATGTGTGGTGTGTTGGCACCCGTGGCACTCTTGGAATGCGTTGTCCATGTGTTGGACATGTGGTTTACGTGGATGACGTATGGTACATCAACCAGGGTGTGTCGTACACGTGAGATCTACGTGGTTTGGATGCCATGCATATGGTTTGCGTGTGCATGGCATATTGTATGTTATTGTGTTTATTATATCTTAATGATTATGATTGGTCCGTAGTTTTGTGGCGATGAGGTTCACATGGGAACCTAGCCTTGATACTTTAAGATCTTTTGCAAGTCATCCTAAATGGATAAGTAATAAAGTATGAGTGTTAATGTATTATGCCTAGTATGGCAGTGAAGGTCACTATATGACCAATGTCAGGTCGTGGCATTATTTTTAATAAGGTTCATATATGTGTTTGTGTGGGCTAGCTTGTAGGTCGCGAGTGACCAGGACAAGCTATTCCTCACACGTGTATCGTGGATTGTGATAAATGTGTAAGTGTTGTGGTTTGTGCTTGCCGAGTGTGGTGGTCCGGCGCCTATTCCAGAATGCCTCTCTAGTCAGGTACCCCAGGTTCTTTGTGAGCCAGGCACGTGTGTTTGTTGTGCTCGGGGTTTGTCCCGGTACAGTGTGGTACCGTCGAGGTCTATGTCGTCTTCCTGGACACCCTCACTCCTGTGCTAGAGTTGTACGTCCGGCTGAGGGAAAGACGACAGTAGGGCAGCGGCTTGTGTTTGTGGGTGTGTAGTCTCTTGTAGCGCGCTCGTAGTTGGGGGTACGGACACCAGTAGACGTCACTGGTCCCCAGCTAGTCCAGTTTTCCAGGCCTCACTTTAGGGTGCTCCGGCCAGAGACCCTAGAGGTGCCAGGCATGGACCTACAGTTGTGTGTCTATAGGTGTGGTGTTGGTTGGTCTCCACAGTTGTTTGACTTCTTTCTTGTGGAGCGGCAGTTGGACCTTTCGTCCGTGACTGCGAGGCTGAGAGGTTGTTCTTGTGTTGTGTTGTCCGGGTTGGATACTGGCCAGATCAGCAAGTTGTAAGACCCTCGAATTTTCCGTCGTATTTTTCGTATTTATGTGTGTATGTTGTGTTGAGTATGTATGTACGTATTTACGTAGATATTAAAATAGCATAATTACGTGTACATGTGTTTATATTAAACGTAAATAGTGTGTGTATTGCATGATGATAGTGTGAATATAATACCATGTACTTATTGCATGTATAGAAGCTTGGTATGCATGGTTTTCTGCATAAATTAGGGTTCTGGCCGAAGGCCCTATTAGCGTCAATCCCCAGGCCGTTGAGGTGGTGTTAGCGTCCAGCCCTGGACGCCAACCGTAATTCCGGCGTCTAGCGATCTGGACGTCGACTTCTCTGGCCTGCATGCGCAGCAGAGCTGCTGTCTTCTGAAGCAAGGCATGGCAACCATTGGGGGGATGTCCCCCAACGGCTCTGAGGGTGTCCCATCACCCTAGTGAGTAGGAGAATGACCCTCTTTAGGTCTGAACCCGAAATGGCTCTCCCCATTCTTTCCCTTCACCCTTGCAAGAGGAGAGAAGTGAGGAAGAAAAACCCTAGGTGAGCTGTGAGAAAAACCCATTTTTGAACCCCCAAATCCGACCCCTTGGAGGTTCGTTTGAAGATCTTCTGCATCAAGGAGGAAGCTGAAGCATAGGGGAAGGCCTCCCCATCATCCCCTCGGCGTGGAGATCAACCAGGAGCTCGGAGGAAGGCAATCTTGGAGGCACTTCTGCAACTTCTTGGAACTGCCCAAGGAGGTCTTCTTCGAGCCATAAATCTCTTGGAGGATTTTAGAGAGGCAAGTAACCTATCTATGGTGTCCCCGTATGAGTCTAGGAGGTTTTTATGATTCTTATGAAATTTTCCTCGAGTCCTAGACCCTCCATTTCACCCAAATTTTCAGAGCTCGGGTCTGTGTTTCTGCACAGACCTGAGTAAACGGCAAGGTCCCTGGACGCCCAGTTCATCCTTGGCGTCCATCGACCATGCCGCTGACTCTGAGTCAGCGGCCAGAGACCGCCGTCTAGTTCTTCAGGACAGAACAGTGAGCTGTTCTGTCCCTCTTATACGTTAATTTCGTTATGATTTCCGTGATGAGGATATATGGTATTCCTATACGCTACGTAGGTTATCATTTGTGGTGTGTGTGATGGTGAATGTGGAAAATCGTGTCTTTAAACTTGTGAGCATGACTTGTAGATAATTTTGCAAACCCATGTTCCATGACTAGAATTAATGTGAATGCCTTGATTTCGGTCTAATCATGAAGATTGTGGGTCAGCATGTGTGTTTGCAAATCTCGGGAACTTATCCATGATTGTGCAATTTGTGAATAGTTTCGATTCGGTAAAATGAAAGCATGTAAAAACAGTTTGTGGTAACGGATTTATAGATGTATGAATTAGGATGATGTTGTATTCTAAAATCATGCATTAGTGTTTTCTGTGCAAAACAGTAAGTGGATAAATTTCAAATGTGTTAGACCCATGTTAGCTTAAATTGTGAATAATATGCTAATTAGGTGTTTGATTTTCTGTAAATCCTACTTATCCCAGAAACATCTGCAAAATTGAGGGTATGATTTGGAACCCGAAAACAGCATGTGGTTAAAATTTCAGGTCAATTGGAACAGTAAATAAAAAGTTATGTGCTTTCATGTGAAATGTGATAATTCGTGCATATGATCGAAATGTGATTTGATTTTGTTAAAACCCAGCATGATTGGTGTGTTTACTGTGTGTTGAACCTTGAAAACTCTGTAGTACCATGCTAGGAAAAACAGAGGTGTTCATGTGAGTAAGAAAGTGTAAATGTGATGAAGAGTGTCAAGTGTAAAACCATGTGTAAAACGGTAAATGTGTAAAAGTGTAAACTGTGCCAATGTGATACTGCTTCCGAGAAGGCAGTGGAGCCGTATCAGGGAAAAGTCCCCCTGAGAAAGTTCATTGTGTTAAGTGACCCTAAGGGCATTAGGGGGAAATCCTGGAGGTGGACAAGTACCACTGGTTAGGGTGGAGACTTGTTCTCCCGGTCTGCGCAGTCCAAGAGTCGCCATTGTATTGCCTAGATGGCGTCTATGTGATGTGATGTGTTTGTGTCCTTCTTTGGTGGTTTGGACTATGTGTCACGGCACTAAAATATGTGTAAAGTGTAATGTGTAAAGTGTAAGTGGCCATGTGTAAATGTGTAAGTGATATGTGAATGTGTATGTGTAAAGTGTAAACATGTGAAAAGAGGAACCTAGTGTAAAGAAAAATGTGAAATCTTAGATATGTAAATGTGTTATAGAAACCATGTGAAACTAAATCTGAAACCAAGTGAATTCAGAAAATGCATGTTATTATTCTCATGTTTATGTGTGCAAAAGTGTTTAGAATCCATGTTAGGAACAACAAATGAGTATGTGAGTAAAATGACATAATGGATTGTTACATGTTATGTTTAAGCAACGTTGTAGCTTTCATGTGTAGTTTATAGTCATTGAACCATAAGAAATCAGCAACCTTAAGCATGTGAAAAAGTTAGGTATGTACTTAAGAACATGTGAAATCCATGCTAATTATGTTCCCCGTTCATGTATGTAAATTGTTCATGTTAATAGCTCCCACTTTTGATTAAAGTCTCATGAGTAAATTGAATAGGAACCATGTGATAGGTGAATGTATTTTTTTGAAATCTGAAAGCATGCGTTATGTATAAAATTGTAGAACCTTCATGTGCGTGTAGAAACCACTAGGACTTGTACGTGTATATCATGCATAGTGTTACTTGCTGAGTCCCTGGACTCACTCCTTGCTTCGGCGTACAGGTATAGTTGGTGACACAGTACCCTCGGAGGAGGCAGCGGAGACGGACTCCGAGCGTGGAGACTAGCCAGTTTTTGAGATCTTGTGATTGTGTACATCTTAGTATGTACTTGGACATTGTATTAGAATTAACATTAAAAGAATGTAATATGTGGACATTGTATTTCTATTTCAGCAAATTAAATCATGTGAACTTTAGTTCCTTTTTGCAAATTGTAAGTTGTATGTATGTTTAATGTGGATGATGAATGAATGGAGATAGTTCTTTTTTACTTCCGCTACTCTGTTATATATATTCGCGTGTATCTCAGCTGTTTGTATCGTTGGGTAAATGTCCCACTGTGGCTGGCAGCACTCGCTATACCGACGTGGGTTGGTATAACCGTAATGGTATAATGAGGGCCGTCACACAAGTAGTTTGTTTCCGTGTGGTGGCGTCGTTCCTTTCTGACTCGTGCTTTGCTATTTTCATGGTTCGTGAGTTTGTAATTCGTGGTCGAGGTTTGACCAGTTCGAGGTGTGCCCTGGTGTTGGCACAGTTGTGGTTGTAGTTGTGGTTTGTGTGACTCGTCAATTAAGATTTCACTTGTAATTTTGTGCCTAAATAAAGGTATAATATAATTGTGGTTCAGTGTGGCGTTTATCACCTACTTGTACCCTTTGTTCTGGTGTTTGTGTTGTGGTACCTCAGAGTAGCAGGTACTTGTTCCCTTCATGGGTTACTTTGTAGTTTTGTGGTGGTACATTGTGTACCAACCTTTTTAGACTCTCGTGTGTTGTGGAGGTCTTGTGGTTTGACCTGCCACTTGTTGTACCTTATCTGTTTTAAATAGATCTTTGTTCATAATTTATTGTGGATTAGTTTGTGATTATAAATCATGTTACCTTTGTGGGTAATTTACCGATGAGGCTTGTGGCCTAGGCCTATTGTGGTTTAATAGAGCTGTGCTCCGTGGAGGTCGTGTGAGACCTTCCACTTGTTGAGTTTTACCCTTCTTGGGCATGGTTCCGATTATGGTTTTAGTGTGTGATGGACTAACTAGCTGTAGCCAGTCCTACCATTTATGTGTGACACTCGACGTAGTGCGGTTTGGGGTTTAATGGACTAGCACTTGGTTGGCTGTCCTAGTACCCTCGTGATTGAGGTTCGCCTGTGAAGCTTGCAGCCTAGGCAGAGACTTGCCTGTGTGGCTTGTAGCTAAGGCAACCAGTTGTTGTAGTAGTGTGCCGGTGAGACTGTGGTTTAGGCACTTTTGTAGTTGGGCTGACTAATAATATTATATTAGTTCTGTAGTCCCACTTTCCTTCTGAGGACTTTGTGCTTATTATCATGATTATGTTTAATTGTTATTTATTATTATTATGTGAGCATGAAATGGTTTGGCTATTGGTGCTGCCAGTGAGACCCATTGGGGTTGAGGTGTCCGTGGTTACGGTGTTGTTTTTGGGTAGCCCCTACTGAGCCTGTGACTTGTTGATGCTCACTCACCTACAGTTCTTTTCATGGCTTGCCGTGTGTTTGGCTTGCAGCGGCATTGTATCAGACTTGTACCACCAGCAGTTGTGTAGTAGTTAGTGTTGTGTGAGCTTGTGCTCCCTCGGGGTATGCCCCAGGTAGTTGTACTTTTTAATTAGACATGTAATAATGTAATGGGACAGTTGTAAATTGTTATATGCAGGTATGAGCACATGTACTTTCTTGTGTCTTATACAGTTGTGGTTTTCCTTTCATATTCTTACTGGACGTTTGTGTGAGCTATCCCTTGTGAGACTTCGGTCCGTTCGCGGGAGGCGGATCTGGATATGGAGCCTTAATGGGCATAAATACCCTGGTCCGTCACATAAGTTGTATCTTGTTGTCAATTAACGTTAGGGCAAGAGTTCATAGAAATAGTAATGCCATTTTTCTGTATGTAGCACCCCGGAAAATTTAATAAGTAAAAATCTGAATAAATAGATATAAATAATTTCCATAATATCATATTATTTAAAAACATACGTACCTCTATCGTAGGTGCTAAAACATATCGGAAAAATCCGTAAAAATTGTAAATCAACCCCAAACATTTTTACTAAAAGTTTCACAAAGCAATTTGTGCCAAGAAAAATCGGTTTAGCCAAGTTTAAAGTGTTTTGCGACTAATTATCGTAATTCATAAATAAATCATCAAATCGTTATCACACGTACTTTGATGAGTCAGAAAATTAAATAAAAATCATATATGGGCTTCAAATAATATCTTCTAATGACCCATCAAGAAATTTGGGTCAATAAATATCATTTGGACTAGGTTTAAGAGTTATTGTGACCAATTATCTAAATTAGGAAACAAGTCGGAAAACCGTTAACACGAAAATACGACGCAACCAAAAAATTTAATAAAAGTGTTGGAGAGACTCCCAACATTATATATTAATGACCTAATATCTTAATTGGGCCAAGGGACCACATATGATCCAAAAATCAAATGAAGCTAGGAAATGCATGGAACTTCGTAGCTTAAATTAGCAGAAATTAAAAAGAGGTAATTAGAGTTGAATTGGGAAGAGATCTTACACTCTTGGCAACCCAAATTCGTGCCTACCCACCCATAGAGGTTGCTTGATGGCCAAGACTCTCTAATGGAGGGAGAGATCTTCAAATTTTGGAAAGACACAAGCTAATCCCGCAACCCTTCTTTCCTAGTTACAATAGGACTCCTAAATACCTTGGTTACTTAAATACTCTTCACCCAAACCCTAGGGATAAGTTTACAACTTGCTGGGGTCATGTGGAGGAGCTCTTGGGAGCTGGGGAGCTGAGGATCGACCACAAGAAGGACATCTTCTTCCCCCGTTCCTCTTCTGCGACCTGCACAAGCTGTCCAATTGAAGCAGATCAAAGGTAGGTCAAACCTAAACCAAACCTTGCAAGGCTTATACCCCTGGAAAGAGGGTCAAGTCTACGTCCTAACCCAAGTGGAATGCCTAAATTCCATGTAGTATACACAGAGTATTAAGTGTTCTCCTGCGAGTGGTCTGAACACAGGTTTTCTGGAAGAATGGGGCTTCTTCAACCCAGAAGGTAGGCTTTCTTAGGCCAAACCCTAATTCCTATATCAATGTGTAGAGAATCAAGTTTGCTTTCGTTTCTCACTGGTTTCATTGAATTTCAATGAGTAGATTTTGAACTATAAGCGTTTTCCCCATGTCGCGCACTGTTAGGGTTTTTCCCATTCTTTATATGTTGAATGTGATTTAAGACTGAATTAGAGCAAGCCCACAACATGAAAGTTTTTCTACGAGTTGTCCTCGTCATGTTTTGTGTTGAACATTTTGTCTAAATATCATTAGTTAGAGAGTTATAAGCGTGGTAAGAGGGTTGCTGCATGAAACTATCTTTTTCAGGTTACACTTGGTGTTACGTTGTGTTTGACTTGATTAAAGCCTATCGAAACCCTCATGGTTTTCTAATTCCGATTTACTGGAAGCACCCTCGCATGTCTAGATTAGTTTAAAACTAGTTTCATAATTTTTCATACACCTTACAATTTGTTATCTATTTTTGAAGCACCTTGTGTCAATATAAGGCTGTTCTGGACCGCAATCCAAGAACATGTCCTTTCTCTGCCAGATTCAGGCGCAGACCCTGTGAACGCGACGGCCCGATAGGCCGTGTTCTGTGGTCTTGTCACGACAACATACCCCGTCGCATTCTGAACGCGACGAAGTGCTCCGTCTCTACCTTGCTGCCTGATCTGACTGACCCGTCACGTTCTTCACATCCCAGTGTCGCATTCTGTTCCCGACCCGTCGCGATCCTTACGGGGATCTGTCGCGACCTGACCTTTGGGTCTGACCGCCCTGTCGCCGTCTTCATATGCACCCGTCGCGATCTCAGGATTTTGCATTAAATCCCCACTTATTTTCTTGCAAATCTAACCGCTATACCCGAGGTCTGGTTAATATGATATTTAGTGTATAATTCACATATTTTGGGTCTGATCATTGCATGGTGGTTATTTTAATGTCTTAAAAGTGATTAACCCATTTAAAAGCTTTACTTACATGAATGCTATTCTAATTGCTCCTTAAATGTTATGATCCATTCATGCAACTCATGATTTAATCTTTCCATTATTCTACCATGTTTTAAATGATAATTATTATTCTTAAAATCTTGCAAACCCAGGTGTAGTTAAATGCATTGTTCACTTCGTGCCATCCTGTTAAGTGTTTTTTTTTTCCGTAAGTTTGAAACCGATGGTTTGAGAATTGAGACACGCGTACATCACTACACACTTACACGTCTAGGTAGCCTTTTCTTGGGGATTTGGAAGCTCTCTACCGGTCATTCCAATTAGTAGACTAGTGACCCTTTTCTCTAAGGCGTCCGTAAATCTCCTCTGACTATGGATTTCCACATGGCCGACGAGTTGGTTGTACCATTAAAGTTCCCTGGAGATAGCGTGCACTTCCTCTCTTATCTTGTTCTCGTGAGTGTGAGTTACAATCGAGACTAAAGCCGTTAATGTAAAGATTGAACTAAATTATAAATCGTACCGTTATGCTGCCGAATTTATCTCTTGACCATTGTTATCATGAAATCATGTTTAATTACTTATTACTAGTTCTCATTATCATCATGAACATGACATTACACATGCTTACTTATTGAAACTCTCATTGGCCATTATAAATGACTGTGGGTATCTACATTTAAAATTTAAGTGAGATGCTGACCGGGCACGGCGAGTGTCCAAGGGCTCCAGTCTAGCCCCAATGACGGAGAGTCATAAATATACTGTTAACCATGGGGTATAATGATTACTGGCGTTGCATCTGCGCTGGGAGTTGTGCGTGTCATGTTGAATGATAGATACAATAACCACATACACGTGTCCTGGTGAACATTCTTTGTGGATCTTTTCTTGGTGTACATTAGTGTCTACGTGTCTGATTAGTGTTCCATGATCGTACTCCTGCGTGCTTGCTTGCTTGCTTGCGTGATATGGCCATCCTGCATTTAATGCAATTAGTGATATCTTGCGTTCTTGACATCAATTGAAATCTTGCGTGCTTGTACCAAGTGATCTATTGCTAGATCTATCTTGTCATCTTGTTCACAATTCTTGTTCTATCATAATCACTCTCTCTAGCTTGTTTCATGTATCATGTTTTAACGAGTTTCTTCGTACATGCATATCATGACAATCATCGTGCTTACCTAGTTCTAAATTTTTAATCACTTATATCATTGCCCGCACATTGAGATATAAATCTTACTGGGCTAGTTTGCTCATCCCCTACTTTTATCCAATCTAGGTGACTATGAAGTTCAAGAGGAAGAACAAGTCGAGGATGGGAATGCGTCCGAGTGATGAGCGTTCCAATTATGAGTCTATCTATAGTTAGTTTATTTTGAGTGTTAGAACAATATAGTAGGAAGTGAGGTATTATGTAATTTCCCTTTTATTGAGTCTTAGTCCTGTACTAGTTTCCATTTTAAATACAATAAGTTGAGATTTGAATGCAATTTATATTGAGTTCAATATTTGGGCCCTATGATGATGTATGTTGTTATGCATTTAGTCCGTGCTAGCTAGAGGCTTATTTGCCGACTGTTCATATCTCGGGATATCGTCTCAAATTATTTCCAAATTATTACTAATATTTGCTGCGTAATTCTTGGGACGTGACAGTTTAGTGGTATAAGAGCCTAGGAACACCAAATAGGATATGTGTCTCAGGAATAGGAGATACCTATGGAACCTAGGTCATGGAAATTAAATACAGTACCTGGTGAGAATGGGTAGAGACTGGGAATAAGTTAGCAAGAATTAAACACTCCTACCCATTGACTCTGATAATGTATCTAGAGACATTAATTGGTTTCCATTCTTTTCTCAGGAACCCTCATAACTCTTGCACTCAACTGCAATGGCTCGCAACCAATGGCAAGCTATGCAAGATACAGTAGCTGGATTGACTCAGGCCCTGCAAAATGTGGTTCAAGCTGGAAATTAGGTTGCTGCAGTTAGAAATGGAGCCGGTGATTTGCACCGCAATTTTAGGAGTTTGAACCCTCCTCGTTTCTCTGGATCCCCTGATCCAGATGAAGTAGAGAACTGGCAGGAGGAGATAGAAAGGATCTTCCAAGTCATGCAATGCACTAACAGGGAGAAGGTGGTACTGGCCACTTTCCAATTCACTAAGGATGTCCGAGCATGGTGGAAGGCCACATCGGCTCACCTGCCTAACGTTGGCGAACTGGAGTGGGCCGGATTCCTAGAGATATTCCGGGGAAAGTATTTCTCTGAAAGAGTTAAGGAGAAGAAGGTAGCGGAGTTTGCCGCACTAAAACAGAAAGGAATGTCCGTGGCAGAGTATGAGACTCAGTTCGCACATCTGGCTGTGTATGCCCCCCACACCTGGTGGGAACTGAAAGACTGAAGGCAAACCGTTTCATGGATGGGCTCAGGCCCATGTTCATTGAGAAGCTCAGACCACACAACATCCAAACCTACACTGAGATGGTCCAAAGAGCTCAATTGGTAGAAGACACTATGGCTAAGGTGGAAGGCATGAGGGGGAAGGACATCTCAAAATCGACCTTTATAAAAAAGGGGTGCAGTCGATACAACTGGAACTTTCCCCAACAACAACAATAACAACAACAACGTCAACTACAACAATAACAAAAGGCCAACCACTAGGAAGGACTATGTTATGGAGAAAAAGATCAAAGTAGAAGAAACAATGATGGTGGAGTATTGTAAATTTTGCAACAAGCCTGGGCACCAAGCGGACAAGTGCTGGAAGAAGGCCGGGGCTTGCTTGTGATGAGGGAGTTATGAACATCGTATACCAAACTGTCCCATGCTAAAAGACCAAGCTGGAAGGAACCAAGGAGTGGTAAAGCGTCAGGGACGGGTGAATGCAATGACGCAAGCGGAGCTTTCGGAAGGAGGTATGATTGTTAAACCCTAGACTGATCTTATGATGTTTTCTTATTGGTACATATTTAAGTGGGGGAGATCATTAAGGAGAAATTGAAAAGGAATAATCTAGTGGTTATACTGTAGTTCATCTGGTGGATTAAGATGGAGTTATAACAACCGTGAAAGAAAAACAGGAGTGGAAGGAATCAAATGAATAGCACGGGTGGCCATAGGTGTAGATGTTGGACTAACAGCTACGATGTTGAAACAAGTTAGAAGAATTAAATCCGAAACGACCTCAAGGGTCATAACTATCAAAAGACAATTAATGATCTATGAATTTGGGGACCAAATTCTCTTAAGTGCGGGAGGGTGTAGCACCCCGGAAAATTTAATAAGTAAAAATCTGAATAAATGGAAATAAATAATTTTCATAATATCAGATTATTTAAAAACATACGTACCTCTATCGTAGGTGCTAAAACATATCGGAAAAATCCGTAAAAATTTTAAATCAACCCCAAACATTTTTACTAAAAGTTTCACAAAGAAATTTGTGCCAATAAAAATCAGTTTAGCCAAGTTTAAAGTGTTTTGCAACTTATTATCGTAATTCATAAATAAGTCATCAAATCGTTATCACACATACTTGGATGAGTCAGAAAATTAAATAAAAATCATATATGGGCTTCAAATAATATCTTCTAATGACCCATCAAGAAATTTGGGTCAATAACTATCATTTGGACTAGGTTTAAGAGTTATTGTGACCAATTATCCAAATTAGGAAACAAGTCGGAAAACCGTTAACACGAAAATACGACGCAACCAAAAATTTAATAAAAGTGTTGGAGAGACTCCCAACATTATATATTAATGACCCAATATCTTAATTGGGCCAAGGGACCACATATGATCCAAAAATCAAATGAAGCTAAGAAATGCATGGAAATTCGTAGTATAAATTAGCTGAAATTAAAAAGAGGCAATTAGAGTTGAATTGGGAAGAGATCTTACACTCTTGGCAACCCAAATTCATGCCTACCCACCCATAGAGGTTGCTTGATGGCCAAGGCTCTCTAATGGAGGGAGAGATCTTCAAATTTTGGAAAGACACAAGCCAATCCCGCAACCCTTCTTTCCTAGTTACAATAGGACTCCTAAATACCTTGGTTACTTAAATACTCTTCACCCAAACCCTAGGGACGAGTTTACAACTTGTTGGGGTCGTGTGGAGGAGCTCTTGGGAGCTAGGGAGCTGTGGATTGACCACAAGAAGGACATCTTCTTCCCCCGTTCGTCTTCTGCGACCTGCACAAGCTGTCCACTTGAAACTGATCAAAGGTAGGCCAAACCTAAACCAAACCTTGCAAGGCTTATCCCCTGGAAAGAGGGTCAAGTATACGTCCTAACCCAAGTGGAATGCCTAAATGCCATGTAGTATACACAGAGTATTAAGCGTTCTCCTGCGAGTGGTTTGAACACGGGTTTTCTTGAAGAATGGGGCTTCTTCAACCCAGAAGGTAGGTTTTCTTGAGCCAAACCCTAACATATCCTATAAAAATGTGTAGATCATCAATTTAACTTTCGTTTCTCACTGGTTTCATCGAATTTCAATGAGTACATATTGAACTATAAGCGTTTTCCCCAAGTCACGCACTGTTAGGGCTTTTCCTGTTCTTTATATGTTGCATGTGATTTGAGACCGAATTAGAGCAAACCCACAACATGAAAGTTTTTATACTAGTTGTCCTCGTCATGTTTTGTGTTGAACATGTTGTCTAAATATCATTAGTTAGAGAGTTATAAGTATGGTAAGAGGGTTGCTGCATGAAACTATGTTTTTCAGGTTACACTTGGTGTTACGTTGTATTTGACTTGATTAAAGCCTATCGAAACCCTCATGTTTTTCTAATTCCGATATACTGGAAGCACCCTCACATGTCTAGAATAGTTTAAAACTAGTTACGTTATTTTTCATACACCGTACAATTTGTTCTCTATTTTTGAAGCACCCTGTGTCAATATAAGGCTGTTCTGGACCGCAATCCAAGAACATGTCCTTTCTCTGCCAGATTCAGGCACAGACCCTGTGAACGCGACGGCCCGATAGGCCTCGTTCTGTGGTCTTGTCGCGACAGCATACCCCATCGCGTTCTGAACGCGACGAAGCGCTCCGTCGCTACCTTGCTGCCTGATTTGACTGACCCGTCGCGTTCTTCACATCCCAGTGTCGCATTCTGTTCCCGACCTGTCACAATCCTTACGGGGATCTGTCGCGACCTGACCTACGGGTCTGACCGCCCTGTCGCCTTCTTCATATGTACCCATCGCGATCTCAAGATTCTGCATTAAATCCCACTTATTTTCATGCAAATCTAACCGCTATACCCGAGGTCTGGTTAATATGATATTTAGTGTGTAATTCACATGTTTTGGGTCTGATCATTGCATGGTGGTTATTTTAATGGCTTAAAAGTGATTAACCCATTTAAAAGCTTTAATTACATGAATGCTATTCTAATTGCTCCTTAAATGTTATGATCCATTCATACAACTCATGATTTTATCTTTCCATTATTCTACCATGTTTTAAATGATAATTATTATTCTTAAAATCTTGAAAACCCAAGTGTAATTAAATGCATTATTCACTTCGTGCCATCATGTTAAGTGTTTTTTTTCCGCAAGTTTGAAATCGATGGTTTGAGAATTGAGACACGCGTACATCAATACACACACACGTCTTGGCAGCCTTTTCTTGGGGATTTGGAAGCTCTCTACCGGTCATTCCGAATCGGTAGACTAGTGACCATTTTCTCTAAGGCCTCCGTAAATCTCCTCTGACCATGGATTCCCACATGGCCGACGAGTCGGTTGTACCATTGAAGTTCCCTGGAGATAGCGTGCACTTCCTCTCTCGTCTTGTTCTCGTGAGTGTGAGTTACAATCTAGACTGAAGCCGTTAATGTAAAGATTGAACTAAATTATAAATCGTACCGTTATGCTGCCGAATTTATCTCTTGACCATTGTTATCATGAAATCATGTTCAATTACTTATTACCAGTTCTCATCATCATTATGAACATGACATTACACATGCTTACTTATTGAAACTCTCATTGGCCATTATAAATGACTGTGGGTATCTACATTTAAAATTTAAGTGAGATACTGACCGGGCACGGCGAGTGTCCAAGGGCTTCAATCTAGCCCCAATGACGGAGAATCATAAATATACTGTTAACCATGGGGTATAATGATTACTGGCATTGCATCTGCGCTGGGAGTTGTGCGTGTCATGTTGAATGATAGATACAATAACCACATACACGTGTCCTGGTGAACATTCTTTGTGGATCTTTTCTTGGTGTACATTAGTGTCTACGTGCCTGATTAGTGTTTCATGATCGTACTCGTGCGTGCTTGCTTGCTTGCTTGCGTGATATGGCCATCCTGCATTTAATGCAATTAGTGATATCTTGCGTTCTTGACATCAATTGAAATCTTGCGTGCTTGTACCAAGTGATCTATTGCTAGATCTATCTTGTCATCTTGTTCACAATTCTTGTTCTATCATAATCACTCTCTCTAGCTTGTTTCATGTATCATGTTTTAACGAGTTTCTTCGTACATGCATATCATGACAATCATCGTGCTTACCTAGTTCTAAATTGTTAATCACTTATATCATTGCCCGCACATTGAGATATAAATCTTACTGGGCTAGTTTGCTCATCCCCTACTTTTATCCAATCTAGGTGATTATGAAGTTCGAGAGGAAGAGCAAGTCGAGGATGGGAATGCGTCCGAGTGATGAGCGTTCCAATTATGAGTCTATCTATAGTTAGTTTATTTTGAGTGTTAGAACAATGTAGTAGGAAGTGAGGTATTATGTAATTTCTCTTTTATTGAGTCTTAGTCTTGTACTAGTTTCCATTTTGAATACAATAAGTTGAGATTTGAATGCAATTTATATTGAGTTCAATATTTGGGCCCAATGATGATGTATGTTGTTATACATTTAGTGCGTGCTAGCTAGAGGCTTATTTGCCGACTGTTCACGTCTCGGGATATCCTCTCGAATTATTTCCAAATTATTACTAATATCCGCTGTGTAATTCTCAGGACGTGACACTGTATCTAAAAGATGCATACAGAGTAAGCACGATAATGGACGATATCGTCTGCATGCATGCAGAGATACATTCAGTCTTCATTAAATGCACAGATGTCAGAAAGATATGTGCGAAGACTTTGACTATTCCACGCTGTTAAATATCAAGTCGTTATAAACATAAAATCGATGCATTCATGACTTATGAAATCGTTATGCACTAACCCCCAAATCGTTGTAGCTTAGCATCAAATCGTTATGTTTCTACAAAAGAATCGTTATAATCAAGACGATATAATCAAATCGTTATGAGTTACAAGAAAATCGTTGTGATCAATAAAGAAATCGTTGTAGAAGGCAAATCGTTGTGTTCATTAAGGAAATCGTTATGAACACTTAAGAAATCGTTGCGCAAAGCAAATCGTTATGATTACTAAAGAAGTCGATGCGCGAAGCAAATCGTTATGACGTCTTAAGGAATCGTTGTGATGAGCAAATCGTTACGACGACTTAAGAAATCGTTGCGATGAGCAAATCGTTACGATGACTAAAGGAATCGTTGCGATGAGCAAATCGTTACGATGACTAAAGGAATCGTTGCGATGAGCAAATCGTTATGATGACTTAAGGAATCGTTGCGATGAGCAAATCGTTACAATGACTAAAGGAATCGTTGCAATGAGCAAATCGTTATGATGACTAAAGGAATCGTTGCGATGAGAAAATCGTTATGATGACTTAAGGAATTTTTGTGATGAGCAAATCGTTATGATGACTTAAGGAATCGTTGCGATGAACAAATCGTTACAGGAATGATTTCTGTTTAAATCTAAACGATATTTTCAGGTTTATAAGGAAATCATTAAGGCACTTATGAAATCTTTAAGGTTCTTCTGAAATCGTTGTAGCATAAGGAAAGTCGATGTGGACTTAGAGAAATTTCATACTGGACTTAATATTGCTTTAGAAAGGTAATACTTACCAAATTTGCTTGATTTTCCTGTATTATTTCCTGTGCTCAAGACTTATGGAATATGTGTTAGTAAGGTTTTGTTAATCATCAAAATAAATATATAATTAATTAACATTACATTAAAATTACATAGGGACAGACTGATCATCAATCTCCCCCTTTTTGGTGTTGACAAAACTTAACAAAAAAAATGAATAATCGAAAGCTTTTCGAAATGTATTTCAGAAAAACTAGGTATTTCTCCCCTTTTTGTCATTAAGCAAAAAGATAAACTGAGACAAATAAGAGGGAAAAAAAAGATTTAAGAGAGAAGCACATAACCAAATATATTGGATTAAATTTGAGGAGGTACAGGAAAATAGACCAGAGGAGAAAGAAGAGAGGCATGCTGAGAAATAATGGCCCAAGCCTTAACCTCCTGGTCTTCAAAAATTTGTTGGAAAACCCCAGACTCAATAGAAAATGAGTCACCCATGGAAGGGATCATGCGCTTAATGTAAAGCTGCCGCTGATCTTCCAAGAAGAGCGCATACTGATCCTTGTCAAGAGTAAATCTGAAGTGCCTGCTCTTCCCAAAACTCGCACGCTGAAGAAAACAATCAAATGTGATAGGATAGAAGATCTGGTGATCATGCAGGTCCTTCTTCAAAGAGATGAAAGCTGAATACTTTGAAGCCCATTGAACATACAGTTCTTGAACTGGATTAATGGAATTCAGGTCCAAGAAGGCTTCAGCAAATAGACGAGGCTTGCCTGCCCTGACCAAGGAACTATTTACTGATTCCAACTGGAGAGCGGATTGATGGTAGTGCTTTTCCCAGTCTGTGGGAGAAAGCCTTTCACATTCGGAAATTAACGGAGCTAGAACTTCAGAGGAGAGGTGTCCCAAGTGATATTCTCTGAAGATAAATCTCTGAAATGAGGGGAGGCGTCCCTGCTTAGCTGACAGTCGTCCCATTACACGAGCAAATCTCTCGAAAGCATGAGAGCCAGCAGAGGAGTCAAACACTAAGGAGTGTAACTTTGGAAGGAAAACTATATCAGGCATTTTAAGGGTTGTGAAATCCACGTGGAAGGAGCAATTTACAGGATGTTCTGTCCGGAGGAGAGCAAGAGCTCCATGGAATTGACCAAATTGTACCTCAGGGATCTTGTTAAGATAGCAGTAATCGTTATAATGCTAAAAATACCTTGCTATCCTGATTTCATTAAGAATGAACTGGCCCCAGAGAGTTTGATGATGAAGAACAAACCACTCAGAGAGAGTGAGTGGGTGATCTCGACGAGAAATGTTATCTGCTCTAGCAGCGAGGTATTTATTGTAGAGAGACTTGTGCCCTTTTGCCCACTGATCTTCAGTCTTGCACTCAGCCAGATGAAAGATTTTTGATTGGTCGGCTTTGGACATATGGCAATAAGGAAGAATAATGTATAGGTGATCAGTTAGGTTGAGATGGGGAATGCCAAAAGTCGTGGAAAGAATGCATTTTTGAAGATATTCACAGTAGATTTGTCTCCTTTGGTATTCAACAGTGAGGGAGAACCAAAGAGGAGGAAATTTGGTTGTAGAGAGTATAGCTACAGAAGTGGAGAGTTTCCTCTTTTTCTGAACAGGACTGGGGGGATTAGGCCTATGAACATGAGTGGCAACTGCCAGGACTGAGGTGAGTGTTGAGCGTTCAAACTCATCCTCAACTTGGGTGAAAAAAGCGCTGGCAAGTTGTGGGCTTTCAGGTATGAATGTAATGGATGAAGGTGGAGTAGGAGGATGAATAAATGATCTTGGAGTAATGGTGGAAGAAGGTCTTGTGAAAGAATGACCAGATGAGGAGGAGGCTCCAGCGGATGAGGAAGCTGGAGGATTTGCAATGATAGATGAAGGTGGAGGAATGATTGGAGAAGAGGTAGGAAAGAAGGGAGATTGAGATGGAAAAGGAGTTGGTGAGGATATGGTGCGGGGCATAGGTTGTTTAAAAGTGGGTGGTGCTTGAGGTGCTGTGGATGAGGATGGTGGTGAAGAAGGGGCTGGTGTTGCAAGGAATGAAGGCTCAGGGGCTTCAGGAGCAACTGCAGGCTCTTCTACACTAGATTGCACATCCTTGGAGATCACTGGCCTTACTGGTTCCATCTGAACTGCCTGAGGCTTGGACAGACTTGTTGGTTCAACCACAATGAGCCCAGATGGCTCGACCTCTTCTACTTGCTGCTTGGCCTGAGAAGGCTCTTGCACACTGACTTCAGCTGGAGGGACTGCTTCTGCCGGCCCTGGTGGCCCTGCCTCTTGCTCACTTGGCCCTGATGGCCTTGGAACATCTGCTTCACTTGGCCCTGATGGCCTTGGAACATCTGCCTTCAAAATCTCAGAAAGCATTGTCTTCATGGTGCCCATTTCCTTATTAAACCACTTCATGGCATTTCTTATCTGAGATATTTCTTTGGAGGTTGATGCCTAGCTCATAAGAATGGAATTCACGTTTGACTATACTGAGCACAGGATCTCACCTTGAGCATCCAACCTTTTAATGACAGGCTTCAAATTTACCTTCTTCTCTATCTTCCATAGCCTTTTGAGTGCTATTCTCTTTCTTTTGCTTGCCCTGCCAACGGGCTCTTCAAAGTTAGCATGGTCTGCATCTGATCTTTCATTCACAGGAACACCTTCAGTGTGCTCCCCTTGAGTCTGATCATCATTCAGAATTTCTTCTTCAGTAGGCACACTTTCTAAGAGAATATTAGTGTGTGCTGCTGCTGCTGCTGCTTGGGCTGGATCTTCCTTTTCCATAGGAATATTAGTGTGGCCATATGACACACCAGACTCTTCTTGAATTTTCTCTGACACTGAATGCTCCCCCTCAATGAGAGCATCTTCCAACACAACATCTTCTTGAACAGCTGTTTGCTCCTTCTGAATGGGAGCTTCAACCAAAGCTTCTTCAATAATGTGGCCCACTGCCACGGACTCAGATATTTGAGGCCCACTAACAAATCGCTCCCTCTGGCTGGGAGCATCATCAAACACAGTTTCTTCAAAGTGGCCTGATGCCACAGCTTCTTCTACAGAACTGCCATCACCTTCTGGAATAACTGAGGTACTTTGGATGGAATCTAGGACATCTCGAACCACCGAAGCTACTAAGGAGGAGGGTAGTGATTCCTTTGATATTGATCCAACAGGGACAATAATCTCAGGAGGAATGCCCTCAATTCTTCTATCAATTTCTTCCACTACTGCTCCTGCTGGAGCTACTGAAGCTTCCTCTGCACCTACTCTTTCCACTACTACTGCTTCTGCTGAAACTTCTGCTGTTGCTGCTACTACCTCTTGCTGGACTTCTTGGGATTCGCCAATTATGGCCTCACCCTCAGCCACAGAGGTCTTGGACCATACACCATTTACTATTGAAAATCCACTCTTTCTCAAATTTCTGGACCTAATTGCTTGGCCCATCTTCTCAACTACTGCTCCAGACAGATGTATGCCATAATGTTTGAAAATCTTGGTGAGCAGGTGGGCATAGGGCAAGGATACATTTAACTTACTCTTAGTGTCCCAAATTTGATCATGAGCAAACTTCATTCTTTCAATAATCATTGCGGCCATATTTACCTCCTGGTTTTGAATTGCCCAAAACATCATATCTGAATCTGCTTTAGTACAGGTTGAAAAGGTAGCACTTCTAGGAACCAAAATCTGACAGACTATAAAGTGTAGAAGGCGATTGAATGCATTCAACTGATTGATATCCAATTTACCATCTTTCAACCTAAATCCTGGACCAATAATTCCTAGACCCTTTGCCTGGGTATCCACAGAGTGGATCCCACTGTGACCAGACGTGCTCACACCAAACAGGGTCTTCAGAAGCTCATGTTCAATCTTGATCTGGACTCCCTTGACAGAGGATGTCAAGGACCCATCAGCCTCTGATCGCAAACACACATAAAAGGCCTTCACGAGGTCTGGATAGCTTACCTCTGAGAAGGTTGAGATTTCCGTCCACTGCATCCTGTTCATAGAGGCCACTATGCTGTGCATACCATTCTTCTCAAGATCTGCAACATCTACTGCCTTATTTCCACATAGCTTAGTTTTCACAAAAGTGAACCTCTTCTGCTGCTCGGTTGTGAGAAACTCAGCGCTGTAGCCCCCAAGACTGCCGAAACAACGAATGCCGCCATGGATTTGGGTGAAAAAGATTTTTCTGGAGGGATGAGATGGTGGCAGGAGCGAAAGCTCTCAAGAAATTCTTTGTGGGAAGAAAAGAGAGGCTTCAAATTTGCAGAGAGTCGATGTCGGAGTCGTTAGGGTATCGGCTCAGGCAAGCGAACGAAATAGGGAAAAAGGATAAAGGTAGGAGGTGAATCGTTTCTACATCGATTTTGGAGTAAATAAATGCTTTATCAAAAAGTGAGGCGCCAACCGGGAAGGTAGAAAACGACAAAAGTATTTGACCAGTTTGAAAATCTTTATAAAAGAGAACCGCCAAGGAAAGATAATATGAAATTTTTCTTTTGCTTAAAAGCCAGAGAGAGAAATTTACTTAATTTCTGAAAATTTATGTTTCAGTTCTAAGCAGAAATCTCTTCACAAATTACATATGCCCAATTCCCTTCTAAGAGATGTGAATCTTTCTTCGGGTAAGGCTTTTGTGAAGATATCTACTAACTGACCATTTGTATCAATAAAGGAAATTTCTAAATTGCCATTAGCTACATGATCCTGAATGAAATGGTATCTAACCTCAATATGCTTAGTCCTTGAATGTTGTACTGGATTTTTGGTGAGGTTTATTGCACTGGTGTTATCACATAATAATGGAATTGTCTTGATATGTAGTCCATAATCCTCAAGTTGTTGCTTGATCCACAGGAGTTGTGTACAGCAACTTCCAGCAGCTATGTACTCAGCTTCAACTGTTGACAGTGCTACTGAGTTTTGTTTCCTGGAGGACCATGATATCAAGCAACCTGTAAGAAATTGACAACAACCACTGGTGCTTTTTCTATCTATTTTGCATCCAGCATAATCAGTATCTGAGTATCCTACTAAGTTAATTTCACATGATTTTGGATACCACAGACCTAAGTCATGAGTTCTAGATAGGTATCTAATGATTCTTTTAACTAAAATCAGATGTGATTCTCTAGGATCAGCTTGGTATCCAACACACATACATACACTAAATAAAATATCAGGTCTGCTAGCTGTTAGGTAAAGTAAAGAACCTATCATACCTCTGTAGTTCTTTTGATTTACTTTCTTACAATTCTTGTCACTGTCCATCCTTGTTGATGTGTTCATAGGTGTTGACAGTGGCTTGGCATTGTCGAATCAAAATTTCTTCAAAAGCTCCTTGGTGTATTTTGCTTGACAGATGTGGGTCCCATCTTTTCCTTGCTTGATTTGTAGTCCAAGGAAATAGTTGAACTCCTCATTCATACTCATCTCGAATTCTCCCTGCATCAACTTTTCAAAATACTTGCAAAGGGATTCCTCAGTAGATTCAAAAATTATGTCATCTACATAAATTTGAACAAGTAGTATATGGTTGACCTTTGACTTTATAAAAAGAGTGTTATCTACTTGACCTCTATTGAATCCATGGTTTAAGAGAAAAGAGCTAAGCCTTTCATGCCAGGCTCAAGGTGCTTGCTTTAAACCATACAATGCCTTATGAAGTTTAAAAACATGATTAGGAAATTTTGTGTCATCAAAACCTGGGGGTTGTTGCACATAAACTTCCTCCTTGATAAAACCATTTAAAAATGCAGATTTGACATCCATTTGAAATAGTTTTAAATCCAAAGCTGATGCATAAGCAAGTAAAATTCTGATAGCCTCAAGTCTAGTTACAGGTGCATAGGTTTTGTCGAAATATATGCCTTCTTTTTGGGAATAGCCTTGAGCTACCAGTCTGGCCTTGTTTCTTAAGATCACACCAGTCTCATCCAATTTGTTTCTGAACACCCACTTAGCGCCAATAACACGATGGTCTGATGGTCTAGGAACAAGTGACCATACTTGGTTTCTCTTGAATTAATTAAGTTCATCTTGTATGGCTATAATCCAAGATTCATCAGTGAGAGCTTCATTGACTGTCTTAGGCTCAATCTGAGAAACAAATGCTAGATAATCACAAGGTATTACATTACCTCTTGTTCTTACCCCTACAGATGGATCACCAATGATGTTCTCGGATGGGTGATCCTTTTTGTATCTCCACTCCTTTGGAAGATTTTCATTTGTAATGTCCTTTTGTTGCAGATCTTCCAGAGGTGGATCATTTTTGTCTTCAATTGATGTATCCTTTAATTTCTTAGACAATTCATCTGCATCATCAATGTCACTATCTTCTTCCTTTCTCAAGGAAGGGTTAGTTTCATCAAAAATAATATGTACAGACTGCTCAATTAATAAAGTGTGCTTATTAAACACTCTATAGCCTTTGGGTTTAGAAGTGTACCCCATGAAGATGCCTTCATCTGATTTGGCATCTAACTTACCAATATCCCTTTTTCCATTATTGTGGATGAAGCAAGGACATCCAAATGTTCTAAAGTGACTGATCTTTGGCTTCTTTCCCTTGAATAGTTCATAGGCTGTCTTCTTCAGGATTGGTCTGATCATTACCCTGTTAATGATATAGCTTGTTGTGTTCACTGTTTCAGCCCAAAAATATCTTGGCAGGTCATATTCTGATAGCATTGTTCTTGCCATGTCCAATAAGGTCTATTCTTTCTCTCAGCAACTCCATTCTGCTGTGGTGTCCTTAGTGCTGAGAAGTTGTACGCAATCCCTTGGTCATCACAAAATTTTGCGAAATTTTCATTTTGAAATTCTCCTCCATGATCTGACCGGATTCTAACAATGCAATACTTCTTGTCTTTTTGCACCTTTCTGCTGAAACTTACAAAACTTTCGAATGTGTCATCTTTGTGTTCCATGAATGACACCCATGTGAATCTGGAGTAATCATCCACTATTACGAAACCAAAATTCGTTCCTCCAAGACTCGTGGTCCTCATTGGCCCAAATAAATCCATATGAAGGAGTTCCAAGGGTTTAGAAGTGGTTACCACAGTCTTTGACTTGAAGGACCTCTTAGTGTGCTTCCCTTTTGCACACGGTCTGCAGATTCCATCCAATTTATTGCTGACCTTTGGTAGACCTTCCACAAGGCTTCTCTTTCTGAGCTTGTTTATGCTGTCCAAACTGCAGTGGCCCAATCTTCTATGCCACAGCTCAGTTGACTGCTCTTTGCTGGCTGCTAAACAGATGTCTTGGTCCTTGAGTTCTTTAAGATAGAGCACATATCACTACGCCAAATTGGACTTTTAGCGACCATTTTACTAGCAGCCAATTTATATTTGCTGCTAATTAACAGCACTTTTTAAAAAATTGCTACTAATAAGCCCACTCAAGAGCTATAGTAACTATTACATTTAACAGTAATATTATTAGCTACTAATTGACAGCAATTTTTAAACATTAGCTACCAAATATCAAAATCGGTGACTAATACCTTTAGTAGCATATTTTTTTAGTTGCAAATTCTTTTTGGATTCACGGATTTAGAGGGAAGTGAAATATATTCAAATCTTCTCTCCAGTTGTAACTTTTCCAGGAACCTCCTTGTTGCATACGCCAGCGCCCCACCCCTGCGTGCGGCCCTCTCCACCCCGCGCTCTGCCTCCGTGACACCCCCCCTCGCGCCGCGCCTCTACCCTGCTGCATCCCCCCTGCATCACGTCCTCCCCAGCCACTCCCGCCCAGGCCTCGCCAGCGCCGCGTCAGCCAGCCGCCGCCCCCGTAGGCCCCCCGGGCCGCCCAGCCTCCACGAAACCCTGTCCGCACTGGCCATCGTGAACGCACCCACGCCCCAGGCCGCCCTGCGCTTGGCACCGTCGCCCACGCCTGCACCTGTCGTCGCACCACGCCAACGCCAGCGCCATCACCTGTGCTCACCCACCCACGCTCTGCAGTAGCGCCAGAGCTACCTGCCTCTGCGCCGACTGGCCCCGCGACCCAGCACCACGGTGCCTCTTCCGCGACCGCCTGTGAATGGCAGTGACCAGCCGGCCGGCGCCCTTGCATTGGGCTCCCCTGATGCCATCAGACATCCCTGTTTAATTCTACCAAGCTAAACTCTGCACCTTATTCCAAAAGCATGGTGAGTTTTAAACTCTGCAATCTCTATGGATTCTTGGATTGGAGATTGTGGGATTTATTTTCTTTTTAGATGTTCATGTCGTGCCTCCCCCACAGCGGGAGATTTGGATCATCTTCTAGCGAGGAGTGAGATAGAAACCTCACTTTGGTCTATTTTTAATGTAATTTTTATTAACATAGCTATTGGGAATAAAGACAATATAATTGTCTGGCTGAGAAATATGATTCAGGACTCTAAGCTCACCAATCCCTTTCATTTTATTTTCCTTTAATCCTCCATGCTTATTCTTTGGGAAGTATGGAAATTTAGATGTATTATCAGGTTTAATAACATGTAGTTTAGTGCGCTCCCCCTATATTGTTTTTAAGAGTCTTTGCTTAAATAAAAAAAAAAAACATGAAGGTTTCCATTGTTGAGCAGATCAATGAAAGTATTTGTTTGTTGTTTAGATGATAGTTCATTTTCATCGTGAAGAGAAATTGACCATCAACATGTTTTCATTCATTTTACTTGCTTGAGTTTCTGATTGTTTTGTAGTCTTGTATTTTAGAACAATATTTTTGCTTTTGGTGGTCTAAGCGGAGAAGTCTTTATATGAGATATTGAAGTAGCACTTTTGGTGAACAAATTGGTTGATACACTGAGGGATTAAAATTCAAATGGAACTACTAGTTCAGGAAATATTGGGCTTCCTATTACAAGTTTATGATCAATTAATTCCAGCAGCAACATTTCAGCTCATGCTATTCAATCGCATAGATATTGTCCTATTGTTGCAAAAGGTCATAAGGAATTTGCCTATGCTTCGGTGTTGAATGGTAGTGGGACACTAGTATTTGGTGGAATTGAGAAGGTGCGTTCTAAGTTTCCTTTGTCTCTTAGCTGGTGATGTTGTCACTCTAGGTTTTAGCCATTTGTGTCAACTTCTAGCATGTTTTTACTATATTGTCATACTAATCTATGTATTTAGGCTTACACGGTTTATTCCCTTTTGTTTTGTGGTTCTTCCTGTATCCATATGTTTTGTGTACTATATAATATCCTCATGTTTCTAAGATTTTATATACTTTGTCTTGATTGATTTTTTTTTGTTATCTTTTTGTACAACATCAAAAAAGAGATGATGTAGGAAATACTTTGTCTTGATTGATGCAGCAAAATAATGAAAATTATCAGGTAAAAATTTTAATTTCTACCATCTTGCATGCTAATGGATTAAGTCAGAATTCCTATCCAAGACCCTCGTAAAATTTTTTCAAAAAGGACAACACAATTACATAGTGAAGTACATATTTGACATGCCACTATTGTTTTGGAACCATATTTTAAAGATCTTGTTGAATGAATTACCTTGTTATCCACAGGTGCAATGAGGATTAAATAAAAGGGGAAAAAATGATGACACTTTGAATGTTCAGGTAAATACAACTCTTAATGTTATTGTTTGTTAGTATATCATGATCAAATGTTCATTTTCTTCTTTTTTTTTTGATAAGGAAAAGTGATGGTGTACATAAAGAGTTTTAAAAAGTTTTTTGTCAATGTGACTCTTGCTACTATTGAAAGTAAAGATCATTTAAAGAAGGTTGGAGGTTGACTTAGGATGTGAATACTGGGAAGTTGCTATAAATGTTGTTCTTGTTTATAATGAACCTCTTCCAAGGCCATATGAATAATTCAAGACAATTGGAGATGCAATTGGGGCAACTATTGCTTGGCTTTTTACTCTTGTATGTTTGTTCAGTTGTACATATTTCAATATTAATTATGTTATCAATTCTATGCTAAATATGTCTTTTCTCTTGCAGGTCACTGAGGCAAAAGAATGATCTACATGAAGGCAGCTTGAAATGGAACATTTTGTCATCTCTTTTTTCTTTTGTCATTTGGACATTTTATGATGACCATATTAGAACCATCTACATTTTGGATGTTCATTGAGACAATGTTTGGAAATCATATTTTACTTTTTTGCATTCATCATTTCTAAAAATGTGTGATGTCTTGTGAAAATGGATATATATGATGTCTTTTTTTGTGGAAATGGAATAAATATGTACGATGTTTTGTGGTGGATTTTTGCCAATGAATTATATATGTTGTGGAAAGATTTATTGAATACACAGAAGAATGTACATTTTGATATATTTGTATACAGGTGATGTTATATAATCAACTACAGTGATAATTTTTAATGTCACTATTATAAACTTTTAGTAGCAAATATATGTGCTAGTACATGTTATTATTTACACTTTTAGTGGCAATTATGTTTGTTGTTAAAATGTCTATTAGCAGCCAATTACTCCCTTTCAATAGCTATCTAAATTGCACATATCTAATCTTCAAAGGCAATAAGAAATGCTGCTAATGCGTATAGTGACAAATATGTTCTAATTTTAAAAGAATAAATAATAGCCATTATATTAGCTTCTAATGGTATACAACGGAAGCAATTATATTTGCTACAACAAATAAAAATAATAGCCAAAAGATTAGCTACCAATACTAAACATATTTAGCAGCAATTTTAAATGCTTCTATTGCTAGTTATTGCAGCCATTTAAACGGCTATCAAAAGTTTTTGCGACGCTTAGACAACAAATAGAGTACAATTGTACATATTTATAACAGCATTTATAAGTGTCATTAAAGATTCTTTTTAGTAGCCATGATTGTGAATGGCTACTATTTACTTTTAGCGACGGGACTTATAACAGCCAACTTTTGGATGGCTGTTAAAGAGTTGTAGTAGCAATTGTTTTAGCTATAATAGCATATAAAATCACTACTAAAAATCACATTTGTTGTATAGATTCTTTTCTCCGTTGGCTTCGAAGATTACTGCTCCATCCTTCAAGATACTGCACTTGGATTCTTGAAACTTAATCTGATGGCCTTTGCCATAAAGCTGACTGATGCTTATGAGGTTGTGCTTCAGACCTTTTACACAAAGAACATCTTCTGTTATTGGTTTTCCATTACTGCCAACAGATCCAGTACCAATAACAGTCCCTTTGCCATTGTCTCCATAGGTTACTGTTCCTTCTTCAGCTTCTAGATGAGAAAATAATCGTCTATTTCATGACATGTGTCTTAAACATCCACTATCCAAATACCACTTGGATGCTCGAAGATTTCCCTAAAACAAAAACATTAAGCTTTAGGTACCCAAGTTCTTTTGGGTCCTAGTTGGTTAGTATCATCATTTTTATTTTTGATTATCCACCTTTTATATTTAGTTGGACATGTAGTCTTGTTGTGACATAATTTGTTGCAGTGACTGCAGCATGTTGTTCTAGTTACTTTTTCAGGATATTTAAGGTGAGCTTTGTATGCTATGTCTTGTTCACGTACAAATTTTGGAGTTGGATATGTCTTAGGGTATACTGTTGTGTCTTCATTATCAGGGGGCGTATAGCCTAGACCATGTTTCCTTTTTCCTGACTGTAATCACAGGAATTTACCCCCCTCAACACAAACATGAATATCAAATATGATGGCATGGAAGATAGTAAAGTGATCGCCACCTAGATAAGTTGCCTAATGATGTGAGCAGACAACGGCTAACTTAAACTAGGAAAAAGGAAGAGAACAGGAAGACTGACCTGGTGTCGCGGTTGTCATGGCCTCCGCGTCTTCTCGTATCGCGTCAGTGGAAACCGACGCGTCTATATCGCGTCACCCAAGGCCGTCGCGTTCTCTGATTGCGGGAGATTTGTTGTAGTGACCTTCTTCTAGTCCTCCAGCCGGCCAGAGTACCAGAGCTTCTCGTAGACCTTGTTTGCTTGCCTGCCAATCAAAAGAAAACACAAAGAAAAGACCCTATTAGAACATGTAAAGTGTAGTATCTATTCCAAAAATGAAATGAGACGGAGGATCATGGTGGGAACGCACCTGGGGTGATTTTAAACCCCTGTGGGTGTGGGAAAACGTGGGTGGATGATAAATGTGCTCTACTTAAAAAGAACATAAAAATGCATGTAGAAATAGAAAAGAGGGAGAGAAGGGATGATGAGCCCCATTAGGGCGACTTCCTGGCGTAGATGCAGCTCCAACGATGTGCCAAGAGATCCAGGAGGTTGCTGAAGTCGCCCTCTTCACGTCCCTCGCTCCATTGATGGTGAAATGAAGGAGTTGTGAGGAGTGGAAAGTGAAGGGAAATGAGTCGAATGAATGGCTGCGTGGCTAAGTCTTGTTCAGAGGATATTTTGGTAGCCCTTCGGGGTGACTATCAGGCTCCTCTCGTCCATGAGGAGGGGTCCTACTTATATAGAGCTTGGAGTGGGAAAAAGGGGTATTATCTCCTCAAAAAGATGTGGAAATTAAAAATGAGGGATAAAGCTCTATCAAAACGGATGTAGAGTCCTTAGGGGAGCTTAGGAGAGTCCCTAGGGCCGAAAAAGTGCTCAAGGGGTCGGGATAAACCCCTTGGACCAAGTCAAGGTGTATAGGAGGATAAATAGGATGTGGTTATGCAGGCCAGAGATCTCGGTCCTTGTCGCGTCAGATCGCGGGGTCGCGACTAGAGACGCGACAGTGCGGGGGGTCGCGACAGCATTGCCCACGTGCATGGATAATGCATGGGCTGTCGCGGCGGTCTAACCCGTTGCGACTAGAGTCGCGGCGCCACGGTGCGTCGCAACAAGGAATCCGAAATATTTTGGATTATTCTCTTTAACCACATGCTAAAATAGGAGTCAAATCCTCTAAGGACTCTTCCAAATGATTGATTTCGGGATTTCAAGGCATTTTTAATGGATTAATGGGCTCAAATCAAGGCAAATAATGGGCTCAAGGTGAGTGACCAATTAGGGGCCCACTAAGATAACAAGAAATGTGATTCAACCCATTAGTCATAATCGGGTGTTTACAGATTGCCCCTCCTTGGCTTCTACTTTGCAGGGGAGCGAAGCGGAAGTGGCGTGGAGGTGTCACGAAGTGATGGCGGAATGGTGATGACGCGGAGCGGACTGAAAAGTGGAAGCCAAGGTAAAGAGACACTCGATGCTAACTAACAGGCAATTGGAATCCTTGTGAAAGCCCCGAGTCGGTTGTTCGAGTAGAATGCAAAGAAGAGCACAAGTCTGTACGAGAAGAAGAAAGAAGAGGACGACCAACCTCTCGATTGAGAGGTACCCTAGCCGATTGGCCTGCAGGTTTCGTTTTGGAAGGACATGTGCGTGCCAGGCAGGTAACTCATGACTCTGTCCTGGGAGCGGTTCACAACCAAAACGGATCAAAGGAAAAGGATGAGTAATTGGATAAGGAATCCAGACAGGGAAATTCTTGTCAAACTGACGGGAACAACTTGCTCGGAGACAAACCTTCCGATTCGGAGTAGAATTGGATTTCTTGCATTTAAAATGTGAAGGATGATTGGGCACTCAACAAGAGCTCACCAATGGTCTAGAATGAGTCAGGAAAGTTCAAAGTCCTACATGATGCATGTTGGGCTAAAGTAAAAGAAATCACCAAAATGAATGCAAAGAAAATGAGAAAATATAAAATATATCAAGGATAATATTGTTAAGCTGGATAAGAAAGGGTCAAGAGACTTCCCACAACCGCAGTGCAGGCCAGAACCCATCGTCCCCGATCTTAACTAGCTCAACGGCCTATCCAATGGTTAACAACATGCACCTAGATCATCACTGTTTTTGTTAAAGGGGAACTCAAATCCCAGAGCATATTGAGAACCAGCTGGTCCTTGAAGAGATATAATAAGTAGAATATCATATAGTAATGTCGGGAGTAAGGACAGGGATACAATACCTGACTTACCTGTGACGACATTTCCTGACTTTTGAATCATCCATGAGAAAATAGGCATATTAATTACAAGATGACAGATGAATTTAATGAACACAGCCAAGAAAACATACATACAAAGCACAAGCAAGAGAAATAAACATTCAGGGTATAAACGCGATGCACCCATCGACCGCGACCTTGTCGCGTCGCAGCGCCCTGTCGCGACTTTGTCGCGTCGGATCGCGGCGTCGCGACTCGGACAGAGTCCTGAAAAAGCAGAAAAACGGGACTTAGACTTATCCTAAGACATCTAGACTAGCACTAGGACTCCTAAACCTTTCCTAGACTTATCCTAACTCCTAGTTGCGGGATTAGAGTGGGTTTCTAACTCCCTAAGGCTTATAAATAAAGGGTTTGGACTGCTAATCCCGCAGCTAAACTCTTGGCCTCCTCTGCTCTCCAAGTTCTTCATCCTTTTTCAGTTCTGCAGCCATGAAGAGGAAGCTTTCAGAGTTTGCAGAGGCTATCCCTCCCTACTCCGGCCCAAAGGCAGCTAGGGAATCCTACACCGACCTCCAACATCTCTCAGCCATCCCGAGACACATCTATTCCCGCCCGGATCTTCAAGTAAGTGGCTTTTCTCCCTGAGTTTCTGCACTTTCTGTATTACTCTGCTTTTCCTGTTGTGCTCTGTTTTCTTCTCCTTCTCATCTCCTCCTCCTCCTTCCTTCAGATCCTCCCTGGTCATAGGCGGTTCTCCAAGCTACCATGGCTGCGGCCGATGCTTGATGTGCTGCCTTCGGCCTCAATTTCCCTCTTAAAAGAGTGGGGATTGTCCACGGTGCTAGTGCTTGCCAAAAAGTACAACACGATCGTTCACACATGGGATAGCATCACTGCACTTACCGAGCTATGGCACACTCAAACACACTCTTTCGTCTTCTCCGACTTTGAAGCCACCGTGCTCTTGGAAGAATTGGAGGTTATGCTTGGCCTCCCGCGCTACCATCGAGGCGAGGAGATAAAGTTATCGCATACTGTGGAGCAAATCAACTCGTGGAGTATCCTAGCCAAGCTGACTTCCATGAAGAACGACCTACGCTCCATGACTAGTGGCATGCACGTCCACCTACTCCCCATCGCACAGTGGGTCGTCTCTCAATGCAAGCGAAAAACTGGGAGACATGGCGCCATTGCCAAGGCGGCGGCCATCTGCATCTGCGCGGTCATCCTCTTTCCTTCCGAAGACGGGGCTATCTCCTTCGCCAACCTGAGCATCATCGATTCCGTCTCGGAAGGTTTGACCATCGGCCAAGCAGTTTTGAGTTATCTATATGCCGGTCTATCTTCTGCAGCACTCGGAGGGCCTTTCTACGGGTCGGTGATTGCCCTCGAACTATGGATGGGGATGCACATCCAATTTCGGGCGGAGGAGAGCTTGACTGTGGAGTGCAAGACAATGCTGAACCATCTGCTGGCATACGTGGGCGGACCACTGTACATGAGCACCCGGGCTTGGTGCAAGACAGCGCAAATAAAGGGCATCCAAGCGTGGCGCGGGTACCTCCGAAGTCTGACCGTGGCGGACTTCGACGCGCGCCCTCGGTTCATGCACGGCAAGATGATCCATCTTTCTCAGCGCACCGGGCTTGCCTTGAGATTGCTGGGCAACGAGGCGCTTGTCTCTTACAACCCAGACCGCTGCTACCTCCAGTGCGGTGCGGCCCGGACAATGGTCCCGATCCTCTCACACTTCCCGCCTATCCAAGAGAGGAAGAGGGGTGACGCGCAGGACGAGCGTGACATGCGCAGCGCCATCGTCCATTGGGAGGGATGCGCTATGAGTGTGATCCTAGCAGAGGTGGAGGAAGATGATGAAACGGTCAAAGAGTATGTTGAAGCTTTGAAGACGCTCCAACCTGCAGGAGGAGATGCCCGATTTATTTGATTTGATTTGTAGGCCAGATGGTAATTAGGAAAGTACTTAAAAGCATTGCTTGATTGTTTTAGAATGAATTAGGGAGTGTAAAGATTTTGAATATGAATGAATAAGAATGAATTTTCTGCGCAATGCAAGTGCTCTGTTGATGACGCGACGGTCATGAGCGTCGCCTTTATGTCGCGGCCGAGCGGTGCGTCGCGACTATGTCGCGACGTCTCGTCTTGACGCGACATGAACGCGACGGCGCGCTGCGTCGCGTCATGAACCGATCGATTCAAAAACAAGCGGCCGCCCTCCCTTCCTTCTTTCCGGTTTTCAAAAACCTTCAACCTTGAACCTTCAAACCCTTGACTCCTTCCCCAAGCTCCCCTGTATCCCGACTTCCTTGCTAGCCCCAAGACATCACCCAAGCGACCTACATTACGATGGACGGCGGAAAAGAGAGCGACGAGGGCTCATCGCGTGGGAAGCGTCATGCGGAGCGGCGATATTCACGACGACAGGTGGAGAGGCCCTCGACCGAGGAGGAGGCGCCCGAGGCCGTCATGGGCGAGGACGAGGAGGAGATGATTCCGGCTATGAACGTGGTAGAGGAGAGGAAGAAACGGGCCAAGGCGATGAAATCGGTAATTACCCTTGGGAATGATGGTAGTGGAGAGTGTCACGGAGCCCCTGGAGGGCGCATGTAGGGCGAGAGGCCCATGAAAACACGGATCAAACAAAGAAGGCTCCGGCCGGTTTGAATCTGGAGACGCGTCAGCCCGACTCGTCGCGACATGGTGTCGCGACGGGGCGGGGCGTCGCGACAGTGTCGCGGCGTCCAGGCGGTCGCTTCCTTATCGCGACCTATAAAGGCGACGCGATAAGGTCGCGGCGGCCCGCGCCGTCGCGACAATGTCGCGGCTGCAAAGGCCGTCGCGACACTGACCGAACACAGAAATGAAACTGAATCTGAAATTGAATGAACTTTTGCAGGGTGAAATGAGGGCTCGAGTGTCATGGACACTGGTATTGGCTGCCTTCCTGGCCCTCCCCCCTTTCAGAGAGAGAGAGTAGATGAGATGGGGTTTGGGCAGGTATTTAGGATTGAGAGGATGAGGGTGGACCCGGCCCTCACCCAGGCCCTGCGTAGCAGGTGGGACACGGAGGCAAGTGCCTTCGCGTTCCCTTGGGGGCATATGATCCCCAGCCTAGAGGATGTGAGCCGGATCACAGGCCTCAGAGTTTATGGGAGAGCAGTGAGTGGGTACACCTATCCTTGCTACCATGACCTAGCCGAGCGACTCCTAGACCTTCCCGTAGAGCGTAGGTCTTCCCTAGTACCTAGAGTAGCCTTGCAGGAGAGTCTAGGTCTATTTGAGGCGGGGAAGAACGCAGGGGAGACTGAGGATGAGTATTTGGAGAGGCTGGCTAGAGTCAGTAGGAGGGAGTTGGCGAGTGAGCCTGGGCCGCAGGCGGACTTGGACTTGCGCCGCTTCCTCGTCCTCTTTCTTGGTAGACTTTTGTTTGCCACGAGAGGCGACGCAGTCCATTGCCGCTTCCTGCCCTTGCTGGCTGATCTAGGTGAGGTAGGGGGGTATGCTTGGGGGTCAGCCTTCTTAGCGCACCAGTTTGACGGCTTGAGCGCCTCCGAGCGGCAGACGTCTACGAGTGGTTTCTACCCTTTCTTCAGGTACACTTTCTCTTCTGACTCTCTTAGATTCAAACTTCAGATTTTGCTTGAACTGCCAACTAATTCGCCTTGATTTTGCAGGTTTGGGCCTATCTACACCTCCCGGCCCTGAGGAGAGGGGAGCTCACACAGCCGGGCCTCGTGCCCATTGCACGCCGTTGGGACTCTCGCCGAGACACTCGCCACCTGGCCGACCAGCTGGAGCACCTCCAGGAGGCACTCGACAGCTACCCTTATCTGGATGTAAGTGCCCTTTAATTCCCCCTCTTTGGAATTACTTGCTTGAACTGATTGATCGCTTCTCTTTCTTGCAGGTGGTTTGGCAGCCATACCTGGGGGAGGGTGATGAGGGACAGCCTTGGTTGGTGCAGGCCCGCCCCTACTTCGGTAGGTCGGTGTGGTTGCATGCACTCAACCTCGTGCTACCTCTGAACCTATTCCTGACCCAGCGCTCCTTGGGCCTCAGACAGAGTGTCGTGGAGTTCCCCGTCCGGGACCGGTTCCGCCGGCCGGGTCGGAGCTTCCGGGGGCTCCATGACACGACAGACTGGAGGGAGCGGGCTCGCGAGCAAGTAGAGAACTGGGAGCGAAAAGGCAAGGGGGTGAGATCGGACGCGACCACCGATGATGCCTACCTCCAGGCGTACGCCTTGAAGTACGGAGGAAAGGTGTACAAGAGCGCCCGACACCAGGTAGAACCTTCTAAGGCACAACTCAAGAATTGGGATTAATGATTAAAACTGACGATTTACAATTCCTTGCAGGTGGATGTGACTGGTGAGATTGCATTGCTCTGAGCCTTGCTCCAGTCGGCGGTGCAGGATCGGGAGGCAGCCCAGAGGCAGGTGGCGAAGCTGGTAACTACTGTGTTCACCTTTCAGCCCCCTTTAATTTAAGAAAGATTTTGAAACTGACCTGCCTTTTACATGCAGCGGAGTGAGCTGGAGAGAGTGAGGGGTGCCGGAGCAGGCGGTGCTTCCTCCTCTCGGAGTGCAGGGGGGTCTCCATCACTCATGGAGGCTCGACTGGCGGGAGCTGTGCTGAGAGCCGAGGAGGCTCAGAGGCATCTGGAGGAGCGGGTAAGTTCATTTAAACACTTGAGTCGTTCATTTTCAAATGGTGCTGATGAACTACTTGTTGTGCAGGAGAGAGACTTGGAGGTGACCCATGAGCACGCCATGACGCTGCAAAGCGAGAGAGACCAGCAGCGTGCCCGGGCGGAGGCAGCCGAGGCACGGGTGGCGGAGATGACCCAGGAGCTGGCGTCGCTGCGGGTGCAGAGGTCACCCGGAGATCAGGAGGAGGTCACCCGACTGCGTGCAGAGTTGCTAGCACAGCAGACGCTGGCGCGGAGCCTCCAGCAGATAGTGACAGACATCGGCCGTTCACGCAGCCGGAGTCGGAGTGGCGTGAGCGTCAGCAGGGCGACCGGTGCCTCCGTCGGGCAGTATTTAGCGGGTTCCTCCAGCAGGCGGAGGAACGAGGAGGAGGAGCGGCGCCGACTGGACGAGGGTAGCGCTCAGGAGGGTAGAGGGGGTGGCGAGATGTTGCCACCTCCAGATAGGAGAGAGGGATCCGGGGAGAGTGGTGGTGGCCAGTGAGGAGTCTTGTGAGCCACCTCCCCTTTTATCGATGTACATTTTGTTCATACCTTAGTGCAGTTTTATTTTTATGCCAATGTTTATGATGAATGAATGGTTTGTGATTGACACGAGTGAGAGGCGAGATTCAAACAAGCGAGAGAGAGAGATCTGAGCGCGACGTCATATTCTGCTCTTTAAAATTTCTGTTCCTGCACACACTTAGAAGAACAAGTTAGATCTGTTCTTAGGTTTGGCCCCTTGCACAGAACATGATAAAAGCCAACTCCGCAATTTGTCAAGGGGCCGAGCCTTATTAAATAGGCAGAAAGACTATGAAAATAATGCATGCTAAAGAAAAAGAATATGCACACGCCTAAGAAACTATATATATTTTTTGTGATTTTGAGAATCTTTTGATTTTTTTGGTTTTTTGGAATTTTTGAATTTTTTTTGGATTTTGGGGATCTTTTGATTTTTTTTGGATTTTGGGGATCTTTTGATTTTTTTGGATTTGGGGATCTTTTGGTTTTTTTTTTGGATTTGGGGGTCTTTTGATAACAACACCTCTTAATGTCGAGTAATCGACCGTGAGCCTCACTTCTACGTCACTTTGGCGAGTAAGATTTATGTGCAACGTATATTCATATTAGGTTTGCCAAGTTTTCTTGTTCCTGTGACAATCAATGTTCAACACAGACCAAGCACATGGATTCTCAGGTCATTTTAGAGGGGATAGGAAGAAGGTAAATGAGATAAGACTTAATCTTGGGGTTGGGGTAGCTTACTCGTAAGACTTGCAACGAATGAGTTACATGTGCTATTCATCTGTTGTCCAGGGACTTTAGGGCCACAGCATTTTCTCTTTTGTCCGGGGCATGCGTGCGACCGGGCTCAAGGGCGTCCCGCGGGGAACTGTACTGCCACTCTTTAACATGCCCCTTCACTTTGTCATTTCGTCGCTTTATTGTTTTTTTGTGCTATATGCTTTTCTTAGGACTGCCCGTCCCTTTTTGAGACTTCAAACACATGGCTTATGCCGTTGCAGGTTTACAGGTTAGCTTTCCCCTTGCCCCTAGACCTTGTCCGAATAGGGAGAGAATTGACCTCTTGTTTCCCTGAGCAAGGGCTAAGTGAGAACACTGTATATGGAGGAACAACGACTTTAGGTTTACCATGCTGAGTACGTGATTGCACATAAATATTATTTCGTCAATATGAGAAGGAGCGAGACACTTGGCAAATGGCTACTTATCAATTGGTGTTGTTATCCAAAGATTTTTTTGATCAGGGGTAGAATCTTTTAAGATATAACCCATTCCATGGATGAGAGAGTTCATCACCATCGGCATTAACTAACCTATACGCGTTTCCCGGGTATACTTCTTTGATGACGTACGGCCCTTCCCAGTTTGCAGACAATTTTGACCTTGGACCTCCAGGCTTTATGAAAATTCGCTTCAAAACCATGTCTCCTTCCTGAAATTTACGCTCAATCACTTTCTTTTGAAAAGACCTTGAGAGTCTATTTTGATACGAAAGCACGTGATCGGCTGCAGCTAGACGTCGTTCGTCTAAGAGTTCCAGTTGCGTAAGTAACGCCTCCCGATGTTCATCGGGATTAAGTTCTTTGTCCAACTGAATTCTTAGCGAAGGGATGAGGATTTCGTGTGGACATACCGCTTCCATGCCATATGTAAGTGAGAAAGGGGTTTGCCCTGTAGGTGTGCGGATGGAGGTGCGATAGGCCCACAGAGCCTCAATTAGCTTTTCCGGCCAATCGGCGAATTTATTAGACTCACAAGTTTTCTTTAAGATTTTCAAAAGCGTTTTGTTTGTGGCTTCGGCCTGGCCGTTGCCCTGCGGATAATAAGGAGACGAATGATGCAAAGAAATATTGAACTTCTTACAGAGGTCTTGAAGGTCTTGTGATATGAACTGGGGTCCATTGTCGGTGACGATGCTGCCAGGTACTCCAAACCGCGCAATGATGTTCTTCATGATGAATCTGCATACGGTCGAACCTTTGATTTCTGCGAACGCTTCCGCTTCGGCCCATTTGGTGAAATACTCAGTAGCGGTGAGGATGAAGGATTTTTGCTTTATCTGAGCATTAGGATCACCGAGAGGCCCAATGATATCAAAGGCCCACATGGAGAAAGGCCAAGGAGAAGATAGCGGATGTAAAGAGGAAGACGGAGCATGAATTTTATCGGCATGGATTTGGCATCTGACACACCTACGGACGTAGGTGGCACAGTCTTCTTCTAAGGTCGGCCAGTAGTAGCCCTGCCTAAGGATCTTTTTGGCTAACATCTGCCCATTCACATGCCCTCCGCATTCGCCGGAGTGAGATCCTTCCACTATCTTCCAAGCCTCTTCATCGGTCACACATCTGAGGAGCATTCCATTTAGAGCGCGCCTGTAGAGAACTTCACCCACGAGGGTGTACTTTAAAGCCGCTCTACGAATAGCTCGCCTATCTTCTGCTTCGGCTTCTTCTGGGAAGGTGCCGTCTTTGCAAAACTGCTCAATCTCACGATACCACGGGCTTTCCTCTTCCATTAATTCCCCCAATTCAACAAGCAACAACTCCTTTGCTTCTTTCTTCTCTGCCTTCAACACTAGGGAGCTCCTAAGGTTCGAGAACCAGGGATCCTGAGTTGAAGGAGCTTCTAATCTCTGAACGGTGATAGTCTCAGCGCTACGGCTGAGAGGGAAGGAGAGAGATGAAGCCAACGACGCCAGAGCATCGGCCAGAATGTTCTGAGAGCGAGGAGTGTGAATGTAGATGAGTTGACGGAATTGCTTGGCTAGGAGCGTGACCAGATCTTGATATGGCTTGAGCTTGGGGTCACGAGTGCGATAGGTAGAGAGAACTTGCCGAAGGACGAGCTGAGAGTCTCCTATGATCTTAAGGTGACGCGCGCCTAAAAGGTAGGCGAGCTTAAGACCGGCCAAGAGAGCCTCATACTCGGAGATGTTGTTGGTGGCATAGAACTGAAGTTGGTAAGCTAAAGGAATGGTGATCCCTTCTGGGGTGAGCAAGACTGCACCTATGCCCCGTCCCCTAGAATTGAGAGCTCCATCGAAATGGAGTGACCAGAAGGGATCATGAGAGACAAGTGATAGGTTTTCGTCGGGAAATTCCTCTTGAACCGTATCACTATGAGGAAGAGGGAGGTGAGCAAGGTGCTCAGCAATGGCATACCCTTTTATGGCTTTCTGAACAATAAAGGAGATATCGAACTGAGAGAGGAAACTTTGCCAGCGGGCCAATCTGTCGGCGAGGACTGGCTTCTCAAGGAGATACCTAATAGGGTCCATTCTAGAAATCAAACTCACCTTATGAGCTAGGAAGTAGTGCTTCAATTTCTGCACTACCCAAACTAGCGCTGCACAGGTTTTCTCCATTGTGGTGAGTTTGAGCTCGGAAGGATTGAATAGCCTAGATAGGTAGTAGACTGCCCTTTCTTTGCCGGATTCATCAAGCTGAGCAAGGACAGCTCCTAGGGAGTCCTCAACGGTTGACAGATATAGGATTAGGGGCTTCCCAGGGATAGGCGCCTGAAGCACGGGCGGATTCATAAGGTAACTTTTGAGCTCGTCGAAGGCCTCTTGGCATTTATCATTCCATTCAAAACTGACTCCTCCTCTCAACAATTCATAGAAAGGACGACATCTTTGAGAGTGCTGAGATATGAATCTCCTTATGAACTGTAGCCGACCAATCAATCCTCGAAGTTCAGATATGTTCTTAGGAGGAGGCATCTCATTAATTGCCTTGGCCTTGTGCGGATCTATCTGAATCCCCCGTTTACTAACTATGAAGCCTAATAATTTTCCCGAGGAAACTCCAAACACGCACTTCTTCGGATTCATCTTCAATTGATATTCTTGTGCGCGACGAAAAACTTTGGCTAGTACGGAGGAATGCTCTCTCTGGGTTCTCGACTTCACCACGATATCATCCACGTAAACCTCAACATCAATATGTATCATGTCGTGGAAGATAGCTAACATTGCTCTTTGATAAGTGGCGCCGGCATTCTTTAATCCAAACGGCATGACCACATAGCAGTATGTTCCCCATGGGGTGGTGAAGGAGGTCTTCTCCTGATCCTCCGGGGCCAGACGAATTTGATTATAGCCGGAATACCCATCCATGAATGATAGAGTTTCGAACCCTGCTGTATTATCAATCAAAACATCCAAATGAGGTAGCGGGAAATCGTCCTTAGGACATGCCTTATTCAAATCCCGGAAATCTATGCAGATGCGCACTCTTCCATCTTTCTTCATCACCGGGACGATGTTGGCCACCCACAAAGGATAGAGGACTACACGGATAAATTTGGCTTTGTGTAGCTTATCAATCTCCTCTTTCATCTTTAACGCGATGTGGGGGAGGAACCTCCTTAGCTTTTGTTTGACGGCAACTGCCCCTGGTTTCAGAATTAACCGATGCTCCACCAAATCGGGGTCAATGCCAGGCATGTCATCATAGGACCAGGCGAAAGAATCCTTGAACTCCCTTAAAACCTCTATGAGCACTTCTTCTTCTTCGGGAGGGAGACCAGATGCTATGGTCAAGAGCCTGGGGTCCTCTTGCGTTCCCACATTCACCTCCTTGGTGGGTTCGTCGACTGCTGAGGTAGGTTCATCGAATCTCTTCATACCACTAGCATACGCCTCAGCGACATCCTCTATCTCAACACCATTTTCATCTAGTGGGTCTTCTTCGGCTACGATTTCATATATCCCAAAGCCGTCGTCTAGCCCTTCCTCTATCGGCATCTCCTCTAAGTTCAGAACTACCGCCTCTTTGACGAACTCTTCGACAGCTAGAAGAGCGCCACATCTATGGACTAAATCTAAGAGGTATCTATGGGGCACGCCATTACCCTTCTTCTTCCTAGACGGGGACGGGGACTTACTAGCGACTACCCTTGAACTTGAGTTAGAATTGGTATTAACAGGGAATTCTGGAGAATCGTCCAGAAGTTTATTGGAAGGGAAACAGACGGGTGCGGCGGGGCCGCGAAGATCCTCCGATGGGGCTGGAGGAGGGAGCAGGCCACCCAAGCTCAGGGTGCCGGCAACAGCATCGGGGTGTAGGGGAGCAGAAGGCCCCTCACCCGAATTGCCCGGAATGGTCATGGCTGATCACCAGGCGAGCGAAAAGGACGACGATGGCTATTGGGGAGCAGATGTGACAGGGATCGCCGTCGAGAGCGGTAGCAAGAGAGGGGTGACGGGGATCACCGTCGAGATCAGGAGTTGGAAGGGGGGGTGACGGGGATCGCCGTCAAGATCGGGAGTGCGAGGGAGGTGACGGGGATCGCCGCCAAGATGAGGAGCATGAGGGGGGTGACGGGGATCGCTGTCGAGATCGGGAGCATGAGGGGAGTGACGGGGATCGCCGTCGGAATCAGGAGCTAGAAGGGGGGGTGACGGGGATCGCCGTCGAGATGAGGGGCACGAGAAAGAAAATTTTTTTTTGGATTTTTTAATTTTCTATATTTTTTTTATTTTTTTAGAAAGGGATTACATGAAATTAAATGGTTTCGGTAAAAGACAAGACCGAACCATTGAAGAAAATGACGAAGCAGGGTGAAGGACGGACGAACGCCTCGACGGCGGAGGGCGAGATTTGTACAATGAAGGGGAGAGGCAAAGGGATGGAACTAACATTGAAATTGAGCAAAGATGAAATGAAACGAGTAGGAGGCCGGGAGGGCCCTGGCCAGAATCCTGTATGAGCGGGGGTAAACGATCTGACTGGCTTTCCTCACCAAATCCGGGCAACTGTCGCCTGGCGGTGGTTACTGCAGTTGATAGTGCTGCTACTTGCGGTACGTCTTCTTCAGCGAAGAGACTGTTCATTGCTGAGATGGGATCTTCTGATTCCGGCGGTTCTGCCCCAGCCTCTGATTCTTCAAATAGAACACTGACTGACGAGATGACATCGTCTTGGTCTGGATTTTCAGTTTCCTCTTCAGCCCTTTTCTTCTTGCTGGGCCGCTGCTCTTCTAAAACTTGATAAGCTGACCTTGAGGCTTCTGTTGTGGTGTTGTACCCGGGTTGGATGGGCCCCTTGACGAAGTGCTCGTATAGGGACCAAGTGAGTGGACCATGATCCGACTGTGAGGAGGGTAGAAATGCAGCCCATTCTGAATATCCGAGGCCACGCTTTGTGAACTTCTTGGTGGTGGCCACAGTCTTGGTCTGCCCTTGGAGATGAGCACCCAGGCCTCTCCCTGATTGATAACCCAGTCTGAACATAATGTCCCACCCCTTTGTATTCTTGCTCACATCCTTCTTGACCGCCATCACAGGAGGAGACCCAATTGGACGATTTGAAGAGAAAGTATAGGCCCAAGTGTAGTTAACATCAAGTACTGACATTATGGGCTTATTGGACGGCCATACTGATGGCAGCACTCTCTCAACGGCTTCGACCGTATGTGTTGTGGTCACACTTTTGACCTTGACTATCCTTCCTTGGAAAGGAAACTTCAGGCATTGATGCGCTGTAGAGGGTACTGCCCCTAATGATTCAATCCACGGGCGCCCTAGAATGGCCTTGTAGGTGTGATCAATGTTCAGCACATAGAACTCCACAGACATGACGAGAGGGCCTAATTCAGCTTGCAGAGTGATGACCCCATGGCAGGCACGCCGCGAATTGTCATATGCAGCAATAGTGGTAGGCGTGGGCTGCAATTGACGTTCCGATATGTTGCAGGCTCTAAGAGTGCTTAGTGGACATACATTAATGGAGGCTCCCGTGTCCACCAGAGCCGCATCGATTGCCACCTTGTTTATGGTAAGTGTCACACACAGGGGCATCTTCCTGGCTTCGGGGGCGGCCAACTCGCCATCAGAGAAGGTAATGGTGGGTCCTCTGTTCACTATGGAGAGCACTGAGGGCAGGTTGTCTGGATTCATGTCCTCGCTGACCATGACTCTTTGCAAGAAAGTTCTGAGAGCGTCTTGATGAGTCTGTGACCTCTTAATGAGTTCCAATATGGAGATCTTGGCGGGAGTCTGATCGAGGTGCTTTAAGATGTCATATTGGGTTCCCGGTGCCGGATCAATCTCTTCTGTATCTTGCTGCTGCTGGTTGTTGGTTTGTTGACCTGACATTGGCATGGATGTGTTAGGATACATCCGATGAAACATTCGCCCGCTCCGGAGGGCAAGGTTATGGTGGAGTGGAGAGGCTGTGGTGTCGAGGATAGAGGGGTTGGCTAGTAGAGGTGCTGGCATAGGGGAGAAGGGGGTGTTGTTTGGTGGAGGAATGATGGGTGAGGTGACGGGAAAATAGGATGGTGAGGTGATGGTGGCAACATGGGGTGTAAAGGAAGGAGGCGTGGCGGATATAGGTGTGGGAGCAGTGGGCGTGACGTGAGAAATGGCCAGGAGTTGGCCTACCTCATGATCGTCATCGAAGACCCACTGGGCTTCTGGTGGTGCATGGTGGACAACGGGGTTAACATGTGCAGGCGGAGGAGGCGGCGGAATTGGTTGAGGGTTCGGAGCGGGTTGATGTTGTGGCATGGGATTACGGACTATGCCTAGATCATTTGCCGGCTGCTGCGGCTGCTGCTGCTGTTGCTGGTGTTGCTGGTATTGCTGATGTTGCTGCTGGAAGGGCTGGTGTTGCTGTTGTTGTTGCTGTTGTTGTTGTTGTTGCGGCTGCTGTCGCCTCTGTTGCTGCTGCTGTTGCCTCTGGCCTTGTTGGTCCCTCAGAGTTTGGATCAACCTTTTCATTTCTGCCCAATCAATCTGATTTTGCTCATGGAGATCGTATATCATGTCCCGGAATTGGAAGCAGTCAGACACATTGTGGCCCGGATGACGATGATAGACGCAATACTTTGTTTGATCAGCCGCCATATTCCAGTTTGCCTTCTCAGGAGGGAGTCTTAAGGCGTTTAGGGACATGAGGGCTGCAAAGACATCAGCTAGAGATTCAGGCAATGGAGGGTATTGGGTTCTCTTGGGCCCATTGGGTTTCCTGGGTGCATAGCCATTTTGTGGTGGAGGGACTTGGGAGTATTGGCGCTGGTCTTGAGGAGGATTTTGCCCTTGGGGAGGTGGTTGCCTATTGTTGTTGCTCCAGGATTGTTGGGCTTGTTGGGTATAGGGGGACCTACCTACTGGGCCTTGGGGGTTGCTGACAGCACCTACTTGTTCATTGGTCTGAATCCCCTCGGTGACTGGGCCTTGCGGCTTCTTGGCATAACGGGCCTTGGGGGTTTCGAACATGGAATGTATAGGTGAGTCTTTGAGTTGGGTTTGGATGAAACGGGCTCGACTATACAATTGGTGCATGGTAGAGATGTCGTTCATGGCCAGAATAGCTCGGTAGGCGGGTGTGGCGTTGGAAATCAACAGCTTCACCTTCTCCTCCTCAGGCATTGGGCAACGGACTTTGGCGGCCAATGAACGCCATCGGTCAGCATAGGTGGAGAAATCTTCTTCTGGCTTCATTTTCTCGGCCACTAAATCCACGAAAGAGTATTTGGGTCCCACCCGGTCTTGGAATTGCTGCAGAAATCTTTCTTGGACAATTCGGAAATCCTCTGCTTCCTCGGGAGGCAACGAATAGAACCACTCCAAGGCGGGACCATCTAGCGATTTCCTGAACAGATATGCCATGAGATGGCGATCATATTGGTGTGGTGCCGATTCATAGACAAAGTCCTTCAGATGACATAGGGGTCCCCTACCCCAGAGTATCGACGATATACAGGGAGTTCGGACTGGGGAGGCACCCGGAGGTATTGGAAGGACGGGAGGGCAATGTCAGCCACCTTCCGAGGATCAATTTGCCTCCGGAGGTCATGAAGCTCCTTTTTCATACTCGTCCACTCCGCCAAGAAATCGGAAGGAGAATGGATCTGATGCGTTGGGACAAGGGAGCGTGGCTGCTCGAAGGAGTGAGACCTCTCGCGAGGGAGCGGAGCTGGTTCGGCCGTGTAATATGTAGTGGGAGGAGACCGAGGCCGAACCTCTCGTGGGGGGAGGTAGCTTGGTTCTGAAAAGTGAATGGCTCGAGGGCGGAGAGGCGTAGGGTCTGCCCCAGATGAAGAAAGGTGGGGGGCTGAAGCGACGCGGACGGAGGATTCCGCCGGTCGGGCTGGGTCTTGACCTCGGGGAGATAGAGGTTGCTTGGCAGCAGCTATGAACTCTCGGACTTGGTCCGGAGTGAGGTGAGGAAGGAGCTGGCTGAACTGAGAGTGGGGGTCATCATCCCCGGGAGGAGAAGGAGGACGGGATTGGATCCCAGTAACGGAGGGAGGTTGGATATGCCCCGGGAGAGTGGCCATAGAAGGTTGGGCCACTTCCTCGAGCAGACCAAGGGGGAGGGCATCGTCGGCAAGGACACGAAATTGGTCCATGTCGAAGAGGGGATTATGATAGAGCACGAGGATTGGAGGGGACTGACTCGATCTCCCTAAACAATGACGCATACACCCCCAGCCAAGTTGGGGGGCACACACCTAAACTCTACCACGACAAGAAAGACAGAGAGAAGAAGGGGGATCAGAGCACTCAAGTTGTCATGCCTACAACGCAAATTTCTTATGATTCGAACTTGACCTTTTAAGTGAATTGATTAAAGAGATGTCACTCGGTCATGCGGTCCCTGATTGGAATGGACTCAAGTGCTCCGGTATGACTAAAGATGGTACACACTCACGCGGGGTAGTTCAAACTATGGATACAACAGGTACAACCAGCCCGGCGAACCGCAACGTGCGTACGGCCACGGGGACTTACGGAGGTCCTCGGAAGGCGGGCCCGAGTCAGCCTACGAGTGCTCGTAGGTGAGAGGACTCACTCAACCAAGGGGGAATCTAATCAAATGGGATAAACAGCGTATGCACGGGACTAAATGTATGCAAGCATGGAGATGAGGAGCAAACAGGGTGACAAAAGAAGTCCTCGGGTAGAGTCGCGACGGCCAGATACGTCGCGACCCTATCGCGACAGGGCGGGCTGCCGCGATAAGGACAGAGGCCCGAAAACACACTGAGTCACCAACCCAATTCAAACAGACTAACTTACCAAACTAAGGAACACCAAGAGAAACTATAATGATACAACATGGATCAGGGAGCAGACAGAAACCGATACCTGGATGAAAGCAATAACATACAAAGCAAACCTGTTAACGCGTCGCCTGTACCGACCGCGACCTTGTCGCGTCCGCTTCATCGACCGCGACAGGAACTGAAAACTTACAGATGAAACTAAACGGAAAATCCGAACCCTAACAGGATACTATTGGACAGAAACATAGCAAACATGATCTAGGCACTTCAAGAACAACGCATGGTCTCATGGGCATCGAACAAGGAGGACATAGGGAAGAGGAAGCACTGACCTGATGACGCGTCCCTCTTCTGCGACGCGACCCTGTCGCGACACCGCGATCGGTCGCGACAATGACAGAGCGGGAAAAGTGCAGGGAATGAAGAACAAAACCCTAACAAGACACTATAACGATATACAAACAAGGAAACGTGGCAAGCAATCAATCAAAATCTACGAGGGTGGCAATGAAGGTCCCACCGTGATCGCCAAAAGGTGTAATCACAGGGATTGTACCCCCCTCAACACAAACATGAATATCAAATATGATGGCATGGAAGATAGGAAAGTGATCGCCACCTAGATAAGTTGCCTAATGATGTGAGCAGACAACGGCTAACTTAAACTAGGAAAAAGGAAGAGAACAGGAAGACTGACTGGTGTCGCGGTTGTCATGGCCGCCGCGTCTTCTCGTATCGCGTCAGTGGAAACCGACGCGTCTATGTCGCGTCACCCAAGGCCGTCGCGTTCTCTGATTGCGGGAGATTTGTTGTAGTGACCTTCTTCTAGTCCTCCAGCCGGCCAGAGTACCAGAGCTTCTCGTAGACCTTATTTGCTTGCCTGCCAATCAAAAGAAAACACAAAGAAAAGACCCTATTAGAACATGTAAAGTGTAGTATCTATTCCAAAAATGAAATGAGATGGAGGATCATGGTGGGAACGCACCTGGGGTGATTTTAAACCCCTGTGGGTGTGGGAAAACGTGGGTGGATGATAAATGTGCTCTACTTAAAAAGAACATAAAAATGCATGTAGAAATAGAAAAGAGGGAGAGAAGGGATGATGAGCCCCATTAGGGCGACTTCCTGGCGTAGATGCAGCTCCAACGATGTGCCAAGAGATCCAGGAGGTTGCTGAAGTCGCCCTCTTCATGTCCCTCGCTCCATTGATGGTGAAATGAAAGAGTTGTGAGGAGTGGAATGAATGGCTGCGTGGCTCAGTCTTGTTCAGAGGAGATTTTGGCAGCCCTTCGGGGTGACTATCAGGCTCCTCTCGTCCATGAGGAGGGGTCCTACTTATATAGAGCTTGGAGTGGGAAAAAGGGGTATTATCTCCTCAAAAAGATGTGGAAATTAAAAATGAGGGATAAAGCTCTATCAAAAATGGATGTACAGTCCTTAGGGGAGCTTAGGAGAGTCCCTAGGGCCGAAAAAGTGCTCAAGGGGTCGGGATAAACCCCTTGGACCAAGTCAAGGTGTATAGGAGGATAAATAGGATGTGGTTATGGAGGCCAGAGATCTCGGTCCTTGTCGCGTCAGATCGCGGGGTCGCGACTAGAGACGCGACAGTGCGGGGGGTCGCGACAGCATTGCCCACGTGCATGATAATGCATGGGCTGTCGCGGCGGTCTAACCCGTCGCGACTAGAGTCGCGGCGCCACGGTGCGTCGCGACAAGGAATCCGAAATATTTTGGATTATTCTCTTTAACCACATGCTAAAATAGGAGTCAAATCCTCTAAGGACTCTTCCAAATGATTGATTTTGGGATTTCAAGGCATTTTTAATGGATTAATGGGCTCAAATCAAGGCAAATAATGGGCTCAAGGTGAGTGACCAATTAGGGGCCCACTAAGATAACAAGAAATGTGGTTCAACCCATTAGTCATAATCGGGTGTTTACACTGACCGTCTAGCACCTCTTAGTATTAGAGAATTCTTACCATTAGTGATTTTTCTAAGGTATTTAATAGCTTATCATTTTCTTCTGTTAAAATTTTGATTTCATTTTTTAGTTTATCTGAACCTTCTTGTTTTTCTAATTTTGTTATTTGTTCATTTTTATCTTTTAGATTTTCGCATAGCAATTCATTTCTTCTTTTGAGTTCATTAAGGTTCTTTTCTAGTTGTTCATTTTCTAATTTTAAGTCTGAATTAGTATTATCTAGACATGTAACATTTTTCTTACTAGCTTTTAGTAGTTTAGATATTTCTCTATATTTATCATATAATTCATTAAAAGCGTCTTCTAAGTTATCTGAATCAAAATCATTGCAGGAATCAAAGGATGAGTCAGAGGTTACCTTTTCTGTGACGTATGCCATGAAGGCTAGGTTAGCCTTTTCTTCTTCCTCGCTGGTTGAAATTGACTCGCTGTCTGAGTCACTGTTGTTGTCCCAAGCTGCTGCCATGGCTTTCTTCTTATGCCTTATGAACTTTCTTGAACTGTCCTTCTTCCTGAATTCAGTTTTCTTGAGTTTTGGACACTCGACCCTAATGTGTCTTGGCTGCTTACACTCATAACATAACGGCTCAGCCTTCTTCTGCTCTTTTCCTTATGACTTCTTGATCTCTTTGTGTTTCTTGAAATGCCTTCTGCCGGATTGGAACTTCTTCTTCTTTGCTAGAATCCGTTGCAGTCTTCTGGATAGCATTGCTTCTTCTTCATCACTATCCTTGCTACTCTCACTGTCTAATGATTCTTCTGATGAGTCTTCATCGGCCTTGAGTGCATTTGAGTGCTTCTTCCTACTAGAGGATTCTCCTAATCTCTTCATATTAATCTCATGAGCCATAAGGGACCCAATGAGTTTTTCCAGAGACATTCTCTTTAGATCATTTGCCTCCTCAATAGCTGTCACTTTAGGAGTCCATGTAGAGGGTAGAGATCTAAGAATCTTCCTGACCATATCTCCCATTTCATAAGTCTTCCCTAGTCCAGTCAACCCATTTGTAATGTCTGTGAATCGACTGAACATCTGGGTTATAGATTCCTGGCTGCATCTGAAACCTTTCATATTGAGTTACCAGAATGTCAATCCTGGTTTCCTTGACTTGATCCGTGCCTTCATAAGTGATTCTCAATTTCTCCCACATCTTCATTGCGGATTTGCAGGCTGACACTCTATTGAATTCTTTCTTGTTGAGTGCACAGCACAAAATGCTTTTAGCCTTACAGTTTAAAGAAATCTTCTTTCTGTCATCATCTATCCAATTTGCCTTTTCGTTGGTGACTAGGAGATCGCCTTCTTCAACTATGGACCATATCTGGTAGTCATTACCTTGTAGAAAATAGTCCATTCTTGTTTTCCAGTAAGCATAGTCTTCTCCATCGAACAATGGTGGTCGGTTGACAGACTGACCTTCATTGTGACTTTGGGCTGCCATGGATCTTTACTCTTCAGATCGTTGGATCTTCTTCTTTGTCGAAGAGACTCGCTCTGATACCACTTGTTGCCCTAGTTGACGAACCCAGAGGGGGGGTGAATGGGTCTTTAAAGTTTATTTACTTTAATACCTGTACTTAAAACATGCATACAAGAATATTCTTCGATGAAGGTTAGTGAAGGTTAGTGTAAACAACAAACACACAAAAAGCAATCACACAACGCAAGGAATTATCCTGGTTCGGACCTCCTCTCCTTAGGAGTCCTACGTCCAGTCCCTGAGCAACAACTCAGGAATTCACTATCTAGGGTACAGTCCCACTATGGACACTACAGCACCCAGCCATAGCTGGTCTTCCTTCACACGAAGGGAAATACACACCCTGGATCCCACCAGGTCTTCCTTCACACGAAGGGAACTACACACCCTGGATCCCACCAGGTCTTCCTTCACACGAAGGGAACAAGGCACAGCAATCAATGAAAAAGAGATTGAGCCCCTAGATCAAGGTTTAACAAGACAAGATCTGAAGCTAACAGAACTGAGAGCACAAGATCTAAACAATGCACACACTCTCAGAACTTCACAGGCTCTCTTAGGATTTGAATCACAGCGCAGAGAGCAAAGAGCTATGAACTTATGGGAATGAGGCTAGGCTCTTTTCTGGATAACTCGCAGAGAACTGGAACTCGGTTACATGGAAGCGATGTCTCTAAAGGTTATATACTTCTGGAGTTTCACTCTTGCTTATATATATCTTGTTTGAAATTTGACCATTGAGACGTCCGTTGTCTTTACGCTTTGTGTACGTTAGACTGCTTGACACTTGGAAGCTTCCAGTCAACAGTCTTTTATCCATTTGTGCACGTAAAGAGATAGGATCTTTTGTAATATCCTTTGGCTTCTATTTTGTCCAACGTTGTATCACTAAATCTGTCAGTGACCTGCATATATTAAATGCTAGAACAGTAGATAGCTAGGCTGTCTCTTGTTGTCAGTTAACGTTAGGGCAAGAGTTCATAGAAATAGTAATGCCATTTTGCTGTATCTAAAAGATGCATACAGAGTAAGCATGATAATGGACGATATCGTCTGCATATGCAGAGATACGTTCAGTCTTCATTAAATGCACAGATGTCAGAAAGATATGTGCGAAGACTTTGACTATTCCACGCTGTTAAATATCAAGTTGTTATAAACATAAAATCGATGCATTCATGACTTATGAAATCGTTATGCACTAACCCCCAAATCGTTGTAACTTAGCATCAAATCGTTATGTTTCTACAAAAGAATTGTTATGATCAAGACGATATAATCAAATCGTTATGAGTTACAAGAAAATCATTGTGATCAATAAAGAAATCGTTGTAGAAGGTAAATCGTTGTGTTCATTAAGGAAATCGTTATGAACACTTAAGAAATCGTTGCGCAAAGCAAATCGTTATGATTACTAAAGAAGTCGATGCGCGAAGCAAATCGTTATGACGTCTTAAGGAATCATTGTGATGAGCAAATCGTTACGACAACTTAAGAAATCGTTGCGATGAGCAAATCGTTACGATGACTAAAGGAATCGTTGCGATGAGCAAATCGTTACGATGACTAAAGGAATCGTTGCGATGAGCAAATCGTTATGATGACTTAAGGAATCGTTGTGATGAGCAAATCGTTACGATGACTAAAGGAATCGTTGCGATGAGAAAATCGTTACGATGACTTAAGGAATCGTTGCGATGAGCAAATCGTTACGATGACTAAAGGAATCGTTGCGATGAGCAAATCGTTATGATGACTTAAGGAATTGTTGTGATGAGCAAATCGTTATGATGACTTAAGGAATCGTTGCGATGAGCAAATCATTATAGGAACGATTTCTGTTTAAATCTAAACGATGTTTTCAGGTTTATGAGGAAATCGTTAAGGCACTTATGAAATCTTTAAGGTTCTACTGAAATTGTTGTAGCATAAGGAAAGTCGATGTGGACTTACATAAATTTCATGTTGAACTTAATATTGCTTCAGAAAGGTAATACTTACCAAATTTGCTTGATTTTCCTGTAGTATTTTCTGTGCTCAAGACTTATGGAATATGTGTTAGTAATCTTTGACATGGTTTTGTTAATCACCAAAATATATATATAATTAATTAACATTACATTAAAATTACATGGGGATAGACTGATCATCATAACAGTCAAATGTCTAGCTAAATCAAAATAGTCAGTCAGGACCGGTGCAAATGCAGACACCGTCAATAGCCCCTGCAGTTATTTTCGGGTGGCTCTCCACCCCCAGGACTAGATTGGAGCCCCTCGGACACTCTCCGTGCCCTCAACAGTATGCATTCATGTCAGTAGAGTCACAAGACCCATTTTAGCGCTAGACAGTCATGAACAGTACAAAACAGTAGGAGCCACACAACTCAAAGGGTACCAAGAGAGTACTAGATGAATAGACGAGAGAGACGAGATAGTAGAGTGAACGTGAATAGATGAGCGAGTAGAATATAGATGAGATCATATGGTCATTGCACATGAAACGTCGAGTAACGAGCGATAGTAATAGTTGCACAACACGCGCATACGGTGTTGGTAGTCAAGTGGAACTCACTACCCTTCCACTGGCCATGTTAAGCACAGGTTCAGAGGTCTGACGTGATTCAAGATAAGAGCAAGTGCAAACTAAAGTTGTTTGGATCTTCCTGATCCCTTGAGGTATCATAGGTGTTAGGGTACAACCAGCTCGTCGACCATGTGGGAATCCATGGACAGAGGAGACTTACGGAGGCTTTGAACAAAGACTCACTAGTCCGGCAGAAGGAGTATCCAACGGAGGGCTCGTCCAGTCAAGCAAGAGTGTGTATATAGAAACAAGTGTCCGACGTTCTAGAGAAATTCTAGAACAGTGAAGCGTCGATAACGATATTCCCAAAACATCGCAAGAATCGTAGACAAGTCCATTTAAAATAGGGTAATTAAATTACATAAATTACCAGATGTATTATGATATATTTACTTGCCAAGTTAGGCCATATTTGGATGGTTCAAAGTGTGTGCAAGTGTTATGGGAAAATCATGGACAAGATAGATCATGTGATTAACTTGAACTAATTAAAATATATTCAAAAATTACAACTTCGTTTTTCTATGTACAAGACAGTTAATAGGACATGGGGTGACTGTATAACTATAAGACTTGCAAAAAGTTGGGTTTTCATGCAAAAAGCCAAAACGTGACGCACCCTTGTAAGGGTCACGACGGGGTGCAGACAGAACGCGACATGGTCTTCTGAGGATCGCGACAGGTCTATCAGGTCGGGCGGCCAGAACGCGATGGGGTACCCTGTCGCGATCAGATGGCCACAGGTTCCTATGTCACGACGGCCTTGAGAACACGGCCTATTGGGCCGTCGCGATCTCAGGTACTTGACTTGAGTTCGAGCGGGAAAAAGGACTAGCATGGGATTGCGTGCCAACTTAACATATTTTCACACAAAGTGATTCGAAACTTCATAACTAATTGTATAGTCGATGAAAAATCATGAAACAAGTTGCATATTGATCTAGACATACGTGAGTACTTACAGTAAATAAGAATTTGAAAATAGATAGAGTTTCGACATGCTTTATTCAAGTCAAACATGGAGTACATGACACAGTGAGCAGTTGAGATGAGAGAATTAATTCACGAAGTAGGGTGGAGGAAAATTAAGGCTTTTAGGAGCAAAAGACGCCTAACATCCATCAGTTCTTTTAGTAAAAATCTAATGGCATGAGGACGAGTATGCATGAAGATACGAATTTAAGAAGAGGGTTCGGGGTCATGATGAGTGCAGAACTTCAAAGATCAAGAAATAAATATTGGCTCGATGATAAATCGTGAAACTTAAGGGTACTGTTCCTGGTTCATGGAATGATCTACAGTCAAAATATCTTTAGTTTTGCTCGTGACAATGCCTACCTTTAGTCATTTTCCTCTTCTAAGGCAAGAACTTGAAGAACGAGAGAGAGAGCTTGAGAGAGTCTTCTCCCCACGAGATCTCCTCCTCCTTGGCCTCTCTTCTAGGACCAGCAACCCTTGGCAGCTAGGGCTGGCCATGGAGAGATTGGAGGGTATTTATGCTTGTTGGGTTGTTATTTCCTAATAGGACTCTAACTCCTATTAAATTCCAAATTTTCTCTTTCCTAACCTCCTTCCAAGCTTTCCACTTCCTATTTAGGTTAGGATGGGAGCTAAATTCGTAGCCAACCTATTAGGGTAGGTTTAGGAATCCAATTACAACTCAAATTAGCTATTTTACTTATTTAATAACCCCTTTTCTATTTAGGTAATATTTTAGCTACGAATTTAGGGTATTTTCCTATTATTCTTCTTTTAAAAATCCCTATTTTGGCCCAATAAATTCTAGAGGGTCCATTTAACAAAGCCCATTATTTATTGGAATTTATCTTATGGGATTTTCCTTTTTAATTCGGGAATAATAGAGTTACGGATTTTTATTGCATTTCTTACTTGAATTTATTCATGGGCTATGAGAGGTCCATTGGTCCAATTCCGATAATGGGTAATCATTTTATGATGTTGGAAGTCTCTCCGACATGTTCGTTTGATTTATGGGCGCGTTATCTTTCCGTGTTAACGGTTTTTCGACTTAGTTTCCTAATTTAGATAATTAGTCACATTGTGACGTACACCTTGCCAATCGGATTTTTCGTTGCTTGAATTTCTTAGTAGAATACTTAGGAATAATGTAACGACCCGACCTCCCGGACCCCCGCCAGGGACCGCCGAAGGTCGCACCGCCACCCACGGATCCGAAGACCTGGAAGGGTTAGAATTTAGTTCAGTGAGATAAGCAATGAATTCAAATAACTATAATAGAAAGTTCGTACATTTAATAAAGAAATTATGTACAACGTGTCCCAAATAAAAGTACAGGTACAGAAAGAAAGGTGCAGTCCTTAAGGGGCATATCCCGAGGACTTGTAAAAAGGCCACTCTCAACTCACGCTACAAGCACTCATGCTCACAACTCACACTGCTAGCAACGCAAGGCGCAACAAACCGCCACCACGACCGTCCGAAAATGAACTCCTGTGACAGCAAGTCCCTACCTGGAGAGAGTAGGGGGGTGAGCCTCGCGAACAAGACTTAGTAGGGATAAACAGTCCCTTACCAGCCAGAGCAGTAGGAACACCAACAAAGCCGAAGCAAAACTACTCTACAAAGCAGTAAAGCGAGAAACACCTACTGCAGAGTACTACAAAGCAGCGAAAACAGAGTAAACGTCTCGACCACAACCCGGGTCAAGCCAAAGACGACTCCCACAGAACTATCAGAGTCAACACATGCGGAAGAAACTAGAGCAACGCCACGACCCACGACCAGGGTCAGGCCAGAGCAACACAATGCAAAAGCAAACCCTCGGCACACACCCTCCGAGACAAAGAAGCTCACGGAACACCGGAGCAACCACGAGAGACCAGAGTCTCATGACACAAGCACCAACATCCCAGACCTCCACAAGGTCGGGAAGGAATAACCAGGTGTCACCACGAGAGACACCGAACAACCATGTGAGAAGCAACGTCTCACCATAGGCACGGCCACCTCAGACCTCCACAAGTTCAAGGGTCCATAAGCAGAACCAACCTGCACCTCGGACACTCCATGAGGTCAAGGAACTACACCTACCGGTGCCACCATGAATGGCACCAAGGGACGGGTTATCGAAACAGCAGTCGGATGCCTACCCAAGGCACCCCAAGAGAACCCGCAGAGCAGAAACCGCTAAACACGGCTAGGCTACAACCACCGTGTAGGCTAGGGAGACGAGAAAACCATTCTTGGAAATAGCGTGTGAAGCAACGTCACAGCAAGAACAACCAAGCCACCGCCACAAGCGCCATAGTCTAGGTCTCCCCTCCCGTCAGAGTGAGACGCATGGACTAAGCAACCACAACCACAACCACCACAGTCCGGCCGAACTGCAGCCCCACGCCTGACCTCCCTACGTGGCTCCGGAACCAACACAAAGTGAGGCAGTTAGAAGGACTAGCTGGTCCGCACCGGACGAGCACCGAACCACCTTGGAGACCCAGACTAGCTAAGAGAGCTCTACAAACGGCACACGCCACTACCCCACCGTTTTCCCCTTCTGCTTCAAGTCTGAGACTTGAGCACGCCTGCCGCCCGGAGCAACACCCTCTAACACAGGCGCGTGGGGCTAGGGGTCCCAGGTAACGGTAACAACCTGTCTCACGGACAAGCCCTCAAGTGCCGAGCACCGGGCGAAAGAGAACACTAGCGTGGCAACCACCACAGAAACGACACCGCTGGCTCGTAACAAAGACAAGCCCAGCTGGCACAGGCACGCACGGCACCCCTTCCGAGAACAACCTCCAGAAGGGCCGTCGGCCAACACAGGTACACACGGCACGACCCGAGAAACTAGAACACCACAGACAGAACAGAAACCAATGTTCTTCTAATAATCGATTAATAGACAGACAATCGATTATTAGACAGACGCGAGCCTCCTAGCACAGCCACTAGGACACGACCGCGAAAGTGTCACCTTCGGTCAGTGAATGCAGGGAGGCAACCTGCCGCGTTCCCACTAGAAGGTCCTCAGGCCACACCCTACCCTAGGGCACACGCTGACACTCCAACCGTGGCCATAGAAAACACCCATGGCAACACAGGCCTTGTCGCGCCCTCCTAGCCCATCGCAATCACATCGTGGCAAACAGGGCCACCACGATAAGCACTCTGTTGCGACAGGGAAGCGGGTCGCGACAACAGAGCTATCACGATAGGAAATTGGGTCGCGACAACCTTGTCGCGATAGACAACCATGCCGTGACAGGAACCCTATCGCGACGGGAAACCAAGTCGTGACATGACCTTATCACGATGGCCTCCCACTGGGATGCCACACCCCGGGGTCCCCCACACAACTACAAACACACAAACATGGGGAGGGGATCATGGAGAAAGTAGTAAAAGCATGCATTCCACAATTTGGACCCCCGATCCACGCAAACAAGTAAGGGTACAAGAATCCCTACTGAATTTCGAAGAACCAAACCCCAAAGGGGCCTTCACGAAGAGCTTGCCACCTCCTCCTCGCTCCCACAGCGACGCGCCACCGCTCCGCACGAACTACCGCCGCTCCGCCAAGCCCAAACCGTCGGATCGCCGGAGAGGGAAGCTTTCCTCCTCGGAGAGGAGAAGGGAAGGGAAGAAAGGAAAAAAAGGGAAAAGGGGGAACCGGTCAAGGCTTTTAGCCTCCAGCCCCCAGAATGCGATGGGGCGCGACATCGCGACACCAACCGTATCGCAACAGCCGCCCAGACCGCGACGAGAACGCGCCCACCCTGGGTGCCGCGACAACCTGACAGGTCGCTCTAACCCGCCTGCCACCCTGACATGTGGCAGACGCCTTTCAGAAGACCAAAAGTAGAACCCTATCGTGACCCGTTGACTGGGCGCGACAGGAACGCGACACACCTAGTGGTCGCAATAGGGATGGCTGTCGCGACTGGCACCTCCGTGGCCAGTCATCCCATACACAAACGGAAATCCAGAAACCCGAGATGTTACAAATAATGTCTGGGGTTGATTTATAATTTTTAAGGAATTTTTCGATGTATTCTTGCACATACGATAGTGGTACGTATGTTTCTATTATTTCGATTTAAAGAAACTTATTATTTCAAATTTTTAAGTATTAAATTTTTTCGGGTTGCTACATCCATAAACTCCGGAACCTTTTGAGGGAGATCGACCGTCTTAGGCCGAAGAGAAACCGCCAATGCCAGCGCAAAAGAAAGGGTTCTCTGCCCTTCCGAAACAGTATTCACCATCTGTCACGGCAGCAAGGGGACGCCAGCAACTCTCCTTAGTGTCGCTTGTAACGACCCACTTTATACCGGTACGATTGTACCAATCCCCGTCGGTACAAAGGGAGTCATTACAGTGGGATATTAACCCAACACTAAATGATAGGTTGATATGCACATGAATAATAGTAAAGTACAACGAAAATAATCTTATTCCATCATCATCCACACATTCCACAGTCTATATAGTAATGAAAGAAATGACAATGTCCACATTATTACAATTCCAAAAGAAATACATTGTCCATATGAATAACATTATTACATACTATGAAATAACACAAACTATTTAGAAATCTCTACAAGTAGCTACTCCTCTCGCACGGTGTCGCTCCTCGCTATGCCCTCCTCAAGTACAGGGACACATGTCTCACCTATATGCCGAAGCAAGTATGAGTCTTCTAAAAAGACCCAGCAAGCAATCTAAAGATAACATTCTTACATATATCACACCCATGCTAAACTATAAAACAATAAGAAACACATGCTATTTTTTAATCAATAAACGAATTACATGGCACAAGCTTTACATCACTTTAACCAGTAAACATAAACATCTTATACATGCTTCCTATACATGCTAATTAACTCGATTCATATTGCAAATCATAATTCATATCAATCATATTCTTAACATAACCAAATATCCATGAATGACCTATAGCATGCTTTCTACATACAATGTATATAACATGATTCATGGTCTCATACTTTCTTCAAATCATTGCACAATTATACAAATTTTAAATCATGGAAATGTGTACATGGTAAATAACACTCCTAGCATGATATCTAATCATTTTCACATACTTTCTTAACACTTATTCGCATAATTAGCTAGTTGTTTTAATGTAAAATTATCATATTCATATGCTAACACATTCATACTACACTAACACATATTCACTTCTCACATTACACATATTCACATAACACTAGTACATGGATATTGTTAAACTATATAACATGATACTAAACATGATATTACATTTAACATATTAACACATGAATGACAGAAATATATGCATTTTTACCTTGGTTTTCACATGCATTTATTCTCTTATTAACATTTACTTCCACTTACACATGATTTCACACATTTTTCACATAGTTTTCACTTGCACATTCACTTATCACATCACTTGCACTTACCACGTGTCACATTCACATGTCACTTTACACATTATTCACATTTTACACTTTTTATACTTAATTTGCCGTGACACATAGTCCTAACCACCATAAGGAGGACACACACACATATCACATAGCACATATCACATGACACATCACATAACACACACCCGCCACCTAGGCAAACTAGTGACGAATCTTGGTAAACTACGTAGACTGGGAGAAGATCCAGTGGTACTTATCCACCTCCAGGATTTCATCATAATACCATTAGGATATCACATAACACATAGAGTCTTCCCATAGGGACTTTACTACAGTACGGCTCCACAGCCTTCTATGGTAGCAGTGTCAATCTCGGCTCAATTTTACACATTATCACATTTTATCACATTGTTTACACAACTCATATACACTATTTAACTTATTTACATGCACTTTTAAATTCATAAACATGCTTTAGTTATCCACAATGATGCTACTGTTTTACATTATGATTTGATCCTAACATAGTCCTAATCATACTGTTAATCGCTGAATTACACATGGTTAAACTTAAGCATGCTCATCATGTCAATTACTCTGATTAAATACTAACAGTACCTACTGTTATCAAAACAGAACGAAATTTATATCACAGGCTTCTCACCAATCACATGACACATACATAAATTTTCAGATTTTTCGGAGTAGTAATGCTAATTTTAAAAATTAAAATAGTTTAGATGCATATTTATTAAGAAACTCATTTCAACATGATTCACAGCTAGACAGTCGTACTTAATAGTTTCAAATCCTGAAAACAGTCCTCATAACATCATGGAAAATTTGTGACACCCTAATATACAATGGATCCAATTATTCAGAATTTAACATGGTCAGATCATGATCATTATTCATTTACAGAAATTTCAATAAATAACACTACGTACAAAAATTCGAAATATCCACATGACATGACCTATAGACTGTACTTGACCATATATAAATTTCACAGCATGCATATACACCCAGAATTCTGACAAACATACCACAGAGATCAAATTAGTCATTCTGTAAAACTTGAAGAACTTGGCGGCACAGGGGTTGCCGCCAACAGGGGTTACCGGTACACGATGTTGCTGCTAACACAAGAACTTGGTGGCACACAAGTGGCCACTTACCTTCTGTCTGCAGAAGTACAGACTGAACATGAAAATACATGAGAAATGGGGTTCCAGGACTCGAATAAAAATCCAGAAAAATACCTAAGACCTAAAGGATATGGGTGGGGATGAAATCCCTAGATCACTTGCCTGAAAATAAATCTATGAAGGTCCAAATTCGTTGGTGAATCCCTCCTCGGCCAAGCCAAGAAGGTGCACAAAACCACTTCAGATCCGGTCCTTCCTGCTGATGTGCTTCAACTTCTGGAGTCGGGGATGCTTCCTCAATGCTTGGAGTTCCTCTCAGTCAATGCAGATCTCCAGAAGACCTCCTCTCACGCCAGATCAAGCTTGCACAAAACCCATTTTTCCCACAGCAAACCCTAGCTTTTCTCTTAAGGCCAAAAGACCTAACCTCGCCCTAATCTGGGTGTTTTATAGGCTAAAGGGGTCGGGGTACGCATTAGGTTAAGTCTCCTACCATTAGAGCTAGGTTTCCTAATCTAGAACCGCAAGAAACGCAGCTGTTTCCAAATCTGAAATCGCAACTTACTGGGAAATAGACGTCAACATTTGTTGCTGCTAGTAGGGAGTCAGCGTCCATTGATCTGGACGTCAACTTCTTCTGGTCATGCAGTCAACGGTACACATGTTGCCGTCAACATGCAATTAACGTCAGTGTTTGTTGACGTTAACTGGCATTTCGGCCAGAACACAGAATACATCAAAACAAATATACAAATACATCAACACAATTTAATGTGTACAAAAAATAAATTGATATCATATGCACAGAGATAAACATATATATATATATATATATATATATATATATATACATATGTGCACAGCATAATTACGTACAATATGCACAGAATAATTAATATAATATGCACATCATACTACATGCACAACATTATTTAAATACAATATGCATAAGATTTAAATAAGTACAATACATATAAAATTAGCTAATTACTTATATTTAGAGAAATAAATAAATATATATATATACCTATATACATACATATGCACGTGAGTAATTTAATATTTATAATATACACAAAATTAATACACACACTATGTACAATAAAAAGTACATACCACATGCACAGAATATAAAATGAACAAAATTCGAGGGTCTCACACTCTCCCCCTTTGAAAAAGATCTTCGTCCTCGAAGATCGGATCGAGTACATGTGGTGACATCGTCGGCATCTCTAGCTAACACATTCTCCCTGGCCGGTGTTTGTGGTCTTGCTACTGGCTTCTTTGTTGATGTTGCTGTAACACCTCGTGGAACAAACTTCTTCAACCTCGGACAATCTTTGATCCGATGATCTTTGTCGCCACACTTGAGACATCTTCCTGCCTTTAACCAACACAAGTCTCCACCATGACGCTTGCCGCATTGCACACACTCAAGCTTCTCTCCCTGGTACAATTCCACCCTACTCTCCTGCCTGCTCGCTGCGTTGAGAGCCTCGTCCAAAGTGCGGGGATCAGACTCTATAAGTCTAGCTCTCAATCATGGGTTGAGCCCCTTCACGAACTTCTTTACTTTGCGACTTTGCTCATACCTCCTAGCCTTAGCACCACGTCTACCACAACTCACCATAGCCTGCAAAATAATTAGCTTAGCAGAATCTAAGTTACTTAATCCTAACCCTTTTCTTAACTATATATCTTCCTTTCATTATTAAATATTTTCTACATATATGGACAAATTACTATAAAGACTTTGCAATATTGTGAAGATGATGGTTTATTCATGTACAAGCTCAACCTTGGGCTCTAATACCATCTCTGTAACGACCCTCTTTATACCGGTACGATTATAGCAATCCATGTCGGTACAAAGGGTGTCATTATAGTGGGATATTAAGCCAACACTAAACGATAGGTTGATATGTACATGAATAACAGTAAAGTACAGCGGAAATAATCTTATTCCCTCATCATCCACACATTCCACAGTCTACATAGTATTGAAAAAAATGACAATGTCCATATTATTACAATTCCAAAAGAAATACATTGTCTATCACATTGTCCATGTGAATAACATTATTACATACTATGAAATAAAACAAACTATTTAGAAATCTCCACAAGTAGCTACTCCTTTCGCATGGTGTCGCTCCTCGCTATGCCCTCCTCAAGTACAGGGACACCTGTCTCACCTGTACGCCGAAGCAAGTATGAGTCTTCTAAAAAGACCCAGTAAGCAATCTAAAGATAACATTCTTACACATATCACGCCCATGCTAAACTATAAAACAATAAGAAACACGTGCTATTTTTTAATCAATAAACGAATTACATGGCTCATGATTTATATCACTTTAACAAGTAAACAGAAACATCCTATACATGCTAATTAACTCCATTCATATTGCAAATCATAATTCATATCAATCATATTCTTAACATAACCAAATATCCATGAATGACCTATAGCATGCTTTCTACATACAATGTATATAACATGATTCATGGTCTCATACTTTCTTCAAATCATTGCACAATTATACAAATTTTAAATCATGGAAATGTGTACATGATAAATAACACTCCTAGCATGATATCTAATCATTTTCATATACTTTCTTAACACTTATTCACATAATTAGCTTGCTGTTTTAATGTAAAATTATCATATTCACATGCTAACGCATTCATACTACACTAACACATATTCAATTTTCACATTACACATATTCACATAACACTAGTACATAGATGTTATTAAACTATATAACATGATACTAAACATGATATTACATTTAACATATTAACACATGAATGATAGGAATATAAGCATTTTTACCTTGGTTTTCACATGCATTTATTCTCTTATTAACATTTACTTCCACTTACACATGATTTCACACATTTTTCACATAGTTTTCACTTGCACATTCACTTATCACATCACTTGCACATACCACATGCCACAGTCACATGTCATTTACACATTATTCACATTTTACACTTTTTATACTTAATTTGCCATGACACATAGTCCTAACCACCATAAAGAGGACACACACACACATAGAACATAGCACATATCACATGACACATCACATAACACACATCCGCCACCTAGGCAAACTAGTGACGAATCTTGGTAAACTGCGCAAACTGGGAGAAGATCCAGTGGTACTTGTCCACCTCCAGGATTTCATCCTAATGCCCTTAGGATATCACATAACACATAGAGCCTTCCCATAGGGACTTTACTACAGTACGGCTCCATAACCTTCTATGGTAGCAGTGTCAATCTCGGCTCAATTTTACACATTATCACATTTTATCACATTGTTTACACATCTCATATACACTATTTAACTCATTTATATGCACTTTTAAATACTTAAACATGGTTCAATCATCCAACATGATGCTACTATTTTATAGTGATAAGTTGATCCTAACATAGTCCAAATCATGCTATTAATCACTAAATTACACATGGTTCAACTTAAGCATGCTCATCATGTCAATTACTCTTATTAAACTACTAACAGTACCTACTATTATCAAAACAGAACGAAATTTATATCACAAGCTTCTCACCAATCACATGTCACATACCTAAATTTTCAGATTTTTTGGAATAGTAACGCTAATTTTAACAATTAAAATAGTTTACATGCATATTTATTAAGAAACTCATTTCAACATGATTCACACCTAAACAGTCATACTTAACAGTTTCAAATCCTGAAAACAGTCCTCATAACATCATGGAAAATTTGTGACACCCTAATATACAACAGATCTAATTATTCAGAATTTAACATGGTCAGATCAAGCTCATTATTTATTTACAGAAATTTCAAAAAATAACACTATATACAGAAATTCGAAATATCCTCATGACATAACCTATAGACTATACTTGACCATATATAAATTTCACAGTATGCATATACACCCAGAATTCTGACAAACATACCACAGATACCAAATTAGTCATTCTGTAAAACTTGAAGAACTTGGCGGCACAGGGGTTGCCGTCAACAGGGGTTAACGGCACACGATGTTGCCGCTAACACAAGAACTTGGCGGCACATAAGTGGCCGCTTACCTTCTGTCTGCAGAAGTGCAGACTGAACACGAAAATACATGAGAAATGGGGTTTGAGGACTCAAATAAAAATCCATAAAAATACCTAAGACCTAAAGGATATGGGTAGGGATGAAATCACTAGATCACTTGCCTGAAAATAAATCTATGAAGGTCTAAATTTGTTGGTGAAGCCCTCCTCGGCCAAGCCAAGAAGGTGCACAAAACCACTTCAGATCCAGTCCTTCCTGCTGATGTGCTTCAACTTCTGGAGTCGGGGATGCTTCCTCAATGCTTGGAGTTCCTCTCAGTCAATGCAGATCGCCAGAAGACCTCCTCTCACGCCAGATCAAGCTTGCACAAAACCCGTTTTTCCCACAACAAACCCTAGCTTTTCTTTTAAGGCCAAAAGACCTAACCTCGCCCTAATCTGGGTGTTTTATAGGCTAAAGGGGTCGGGGTACACATTAGGTTAAGTCTCCTACCATTAGAGCTAGGTTTCCTAATCTAGAACTGCAAGAAATGCAGCCGTTTCCAGATCTGAAATCGCAACTTACTGGGGAAATAGAAGTCAACATTTGTTGCCGCTAGTAGGGAGTCAGCGTCCATCGATCTGGACGTCAACTTCTTCTGGCCATGTAGTCAACGACACACATGTTGTCGTCAACATGCAATTAACGTCAATGTCTGTTGACGTTAACTGGCATTTCGGCCAGAACACAGAATACATCAAAACAGATATACAAATACATCAAAACAATTTAATATGTACAGAAAATAAATAGATATCATATACATAGAGATAAACATATATATATATACATATGTGCACAGCATAATTACACGAAAAAATTAATATAATATACACATCAATAATTAGATACTACATGCACAATATTATTTAAATACAATATGCATAGGATTTAAATAAGTAAAATACGTATAAAATTAGCTAATTTCTTATATTCACAGAAATAAATAGATAAATATATATATATATATATACATATGCACATGAATAATTTAATATTTATAATATGCACAAAATTAATACACACATTATGTACAATAACAAGTACATACCACATGCACATAATATAAAATGAACAAAATTCGATGGTCTCACACGGCTACCCATGAGAGGAGAGAAACCGCTCTTAAGACCCAATTTGATAAGGGGGTAGAAAGGGGGTAACCCCAACCCCACTTTGGGGTGGAGGGGTTGCCTAACCGGGGGCAAACTCCCCTACCCCCATTTAACTTGGGATAAGTGATGAATCCCATCACCCCTTTGTAGTTTAGCCTCTGAAGGCCCCTAATATTGGTAAGTTAATGGCAACGGGCAATGAAACATCAATGAATTTTAAAAACCAGATATTTGCTTATTGTCTTTAATGTCATTCTGAACTTTCGCACATATCGTTCTGCGACTTCACTGCTTAGTATCCATAATTATTGTAATAGCAGCAAAATAGGGCTGCAAACGAAACCTAAAGTGATTAGTCACTATGATGTCAGTCTGATAGCTGAGATGCACATGCCTAAATGGTTTTCTTCCAGAGAGATTGGCAAAAATGTTTGTCCCTCCACGGTAACTGATGTAAGTCTAGATTTTGCATGTGATTTTTTTACTCCTTTATGGACATCTTTTTTATCTCATAATTGGTCAATTAGTCGTGGACATCTTTTTTATCTCATAATTGGTCAATTAGTCCTATGGACATATTTACCAGATGCCTCTCCTACTCTGATGCTTAGTAAAACTTTTTATTCTTTTATTCACCTTGTGACGATGTACAATAGTGGCAATCTCTTTACTGTGGCAATTAGTACTCTATTTTACACTTTAAGGACCATCATTTATTCGTCTTTAAGGACCCATGAAGAGGGTGGGAAAAAAAAACATTATGAGATTGCTAAGTGCATTGATGATTTTAGGAGGCTAAAATAGAGTAGCTTATCATGGGTGATCAGAAGGTACATGGATTTTTAATGATGGCAGTGGGTGACCAGCAGTGGGTGGCTGCTCTGCCTCCCCTGGTTCACCCCAATACCACCCGCCACCTGCACCCAGCTGCTCAAGCAGCAGAGAGCGACCAGCACCATGTGAATTCTCCAAGGTGGAGTTTTTGCATCTCCTCAATGCTCACCCAATGGAGTGGAGATGGGTGGCCGCTGGGAATTCTTCCTTTTAACTATATCATGTTGGCATTACTTAAAATGTTGATGCTCTGCTACTAAATTCTTCCCAATTTAACAAATATGTGAGATTTGTTGTGTGTATTATAAATGGTTTTCCTTGTAACATTTATAGTTCTTTTAATAAATACATTGTTGTTGAAAATTTTTAAACCAAAATATTTATTAATGTTGAAAGAATATCTCGTAATGTTTCAGGAATGTATGGTGCAAATGCATCAACAATCTACAATTGAGAGTGATGCACCTATAGTTGAAGATGATATATGTGCTGAGGTGCTTGGGAGGACATCCGGATATATACGTGGTCGTGGGCATGGACCTAAACCACCACAACGAGATAGAGCTACTTTCTCCAGTCAACCCACAATTAGAGAGAAACAATTAGAGCAAGAGGTGGGGAGTCTTCGAGATCAACTTGAGGATCAACAAAGGAAGATCGATTTTTTGATGACTTTGATGAATGTAAATAACATTCCACCAACGTCTTCATGGTAAAATTCTATTCTTTACATTGTTGACAAAATTAACAAATTAAAGCATAATTTTATTTAAATATTAAAATACTTATTCAATTTCTTTACTTTTTTTTTCCAGAATGATTTGCTTCTCATGGTGCAACTTGCAACCTCTTCGTAATCATCAACATCCAGATTACATGAGTCTTTATAATTTTTCACATTACTTTTGTATATTTGATCTTCAACACAGCTAATGACTATTCTGATTTTATATAATTTTTTGTTTGGTGAAAGGTTATGAATTTAAGTTGACAAGTACTATTTATAATTTGTATGTTTGATGACTGAATGTGATATTTTGATATTTTGTTTGGTGATAGTAAATGAATGGACATGATTAACAGGTGTTTGTAACTACTATTTTAAAAAGTAGTTATTTCTCTCGTATCATCACAATTTTATAATGAACAAATCACCATAGATGGTGGAGACAGATCCAAAAGATCTAAGTCTGGGAATATATTTATGTTCTTTTACATGTGCTTTAAGAATGTCATCTGGTAGAGGAATCTTCTCCTTACAATTTTTTAATTTCTATACATTGAAATTTATTGAGCATGAGAGGCCAAATGTCCTATTTATCTACCTCCCATCATTATCTATTCCGTTTGTTATGGCCAAAGGAAAAAAATTATAAAAGTCACTAATATTATTAAATAATGATTAAATATTTAAATACAATCGAATGTGTCATTTTTTTGTTATAAAAATAGTTTCGAAAAATATTGAATTGTGCCGATAGTAGTTACTAATACTTTAAAAAGTAATAACAAATATTTAGTTATGATTAAATATTATTAGTATTATTAAAATAGTCCAAAAATATTTAATTATCACTAAAAGTTTATTATGCAAATAGCGATCAAAATTATTTAGTTGCGACCAAAATATTGTTACCATCATAGTAGAAATGGTGAACAAATATTTAGCTGTGATTAAATGAGATAGTCGCTAGTATCATTATAATAGTGACCAAATATATATTTATTTGCGACCAAATGATCAAGCTGCTATCGTAATCTCTAGCGGCAAATAGCGACCAAACATATATTTATTTGCGACCAAACAACCAAGTTGCTATTACGTCCATCAATAGCGACGGTCATGGTCGCCGCTAATATGGTATTAAATAGCGACCAAACTATATCTGCGACTAAATTTATTTTTGTAGCTATATATATTATTTAGCGACCAATGTTAATTTGCGACCAATATTAATTTCAATTGTGACCAATTTGTTTTAGTCTCTATATCATCTATCAAAAGCGACTAGATGAGTTTGGGTCTCTAATAGTACATGTTTTAGCAACCAACTATATAAATTGGTCGCTAAATGAATTAGCGACAATGCTATAGCTACCAAGATTTAGCGGCCAATATTTGGTCGCAAATAGATATAGCAACCAAACGTTAATATATTGCGACCACGTTTGTTGGTCGCTATATACCATTTTTTTTGTAGTCCTACCCCACCTCATGAGGTGGGGCAGAGGGTGGGTAGGGTGGTTAAGTTTTTTTTTGTTTTTTTTAATTATTAAATTATATATATAATTTTATTATATATTTGTTAAATCAAAATTTTTATTTTTTAATGAAGATTAGAAGAGTCAAAATAAGAAGTTGACCGAAAATATAAAAAGTAATCCAAGATCCATCTAACCACTAATCAAAGTGGGGTAGCGGAAAAAAAAAAAGAGTTAGTAAACGCCTGACTAATTTACCCTTGAGTAGACTAATTAGTTGCCACACGGGCTCAAAGCTTCTCTCTCTAAAAATCTAGAGAGAGAGCAGAGACATGTTATAAATGGATGTTAAAGAACTATTTTCCGTCCTACTCGCCTGTACATTAGTGTGATATTGGGTATAGAAAAAACTGTGGTCGCAAAAGTCCTGGTCTTGACGGCAGACAAAGTTACTGTCTGCAAATAGCAGGGAAGTATGCCATCTATATGTTTGGACAGCAACGTACGCCATCTAAGAGGGAGTTTTTGCCCGCATCTAGTATCGTGGGCATATTTAATTTGGCCGGTGGCCAGATTTAATTATCCTTCTACACCGTTATATATCGAGAAGTTTCACCATGTGAGTTGAGGTATCCTTGTGATAGTAACATTCTACCAGTTGGGAAGAGCCTGATCACGTACACCATCCGAGGCAGAAGTTTGGGGTTAATTTGTCCTATGCTTTGAGCATGTTCCAGCTTAGAACCGTTTGTTGTGACCTCAATTTTATTTAATTGAACATATTTGATATTTAGATAGATTAAAGATAGAATGAATATATTTTTAAAGATATTTTTATTATTTTAAAAATATTTTCACTCTATCCTCGATTTATTCAAATATCAAATATATCTTTAGAATTTGAACTGAAAAAAAAAAGAGCCACGTGTGTACGTGTGATCTGGGACACGGACACCGTGGTAGGAGTGGAGAGCACTACGGCCTAACCAGTTGTCTTTCTTCACCCGACTTACTTTTCAAAGTTTTGGAGTTAGCTTGAGGTAGTCAGATATGGGGTTCGCGATTTTGACAAACTGAAGTGAGTTATAGTAGTGGACAGAACAGTAGTCATCAATGAATGCAACTAACTGATCGGCTTCACTTGCTAGGTGTGGATGATGAGTTGTAGTTACGTAGTGAGATGTGTAATTGGGTACACCTAACTGTGTGAGACACCTCGAGTGGTTGAGCATTTTGTCATAAGATTAATTTTGAGCAAAGGTAGGTAGGACCATGAGCCCTGCTGCTTGAGTAGGAAACGTAAGTTGACTGACCCCTAATTCCAGATGTTGGTTTTATACTTTCAGAATTGATATTGTTCACCTTACTTCCTGCCTAATCAGATCTATTGTTATTTCATTGCAACGGTTTGCTTTCCTGCAAAGTAATTTACTAGTTTGCCATCACTTTTAGTGATGAGTTGGTGGAATCAGATGATCCTTGTTGAGTCCAAAATCAATTTATAAAGTTCACTCCCTATACTTTCAAATAAGACCTCACAACATCATCAGTAGTGTCGTTACGAATAAGAGTAGCTTGAAGAGGTTCCTCGATTGTAGCTTCGACAGCAGCGGTGTGTCCGGAGTGCGCCCATTTGTTAGTACTTTTGCTTATATATACTCGTATTTGGGATTATGTAAACATTAATATACTTATGTGATTTAATATTTCATGTTGTAGTTGTTTCGGTCTCTTATTTGCCTCTTTACTTTACTGCTAATAATATCCTCTCAGGCAGTAGCAGATCAGGAATTCGCGTGTGCTGGTAAGCCGCGAAATATCTATCAAGGATTAGAGAAAAGTTTAGTGTATTTTTATATTGTACTTAAGTATAATATGAAAGTATATTAAATATAATATAAAAATATATTAAGTCTTTCTCTAAAGATTAAGCCCTAGCTATCTTCCAAACACTCCTCAGATGAGAGTTTTTTTATTACATTTTTATCGAATAGGATTTTGTACTGTGTGATAGTTACTTGAGAGAAGAGATCTTTATAGCTATATTAGCTTTCGGAAGATGGCATTTTTCTAATATTTTGAACTCAAATTTTAGTCCTTCTAACCATCGTGTCGACCCGTCGCGAGATGAGGCGGGTCGCCCACGGCCCGGTCCGGTACGCACCGGACCGGCGACCGCCCCTTTGTTTTTGTTTTTTTTTACTCCCCCCCCCGCTCCCGCGCCTAACCCCCCCCCCCCCGTCCCCACGACCCCCCCTCCGGTCTAACTTGTCCCCCCATCCGATTTTTTTATTATTTTTTTCTCAACCCCCCCCCCCCCACCCAAGCCAAAAGTTAGGTTTACATGTCTAATTTTTTTATTTTGTTTTGTTTTATTTTATTTATTTAGGCAGCCTAATTGTTTTGTTGTTGTTCATAACCATCTACTATAAATAGGGGTGGTATTGGTTAACTAAGGTCATCACACGCAAACTAAGTATCTCTCTCTCTCTCTCTCTCTCTCTCTCTCTCTCTCTCTCTCTCTCTCTCTCTCTCTCTCTCTCTCTCTCTCTCTCTCTCTGCCGGATTTCGTACACGTGATATCGTCATCGGATCCCAAAGGCATTTGGAGCGAGGAAACAACGAAGAAGACTCTTACAGTCTTATTCCCGATCCTCTGCGTATTCGCAACGATAAGATACACTCCAATCGAGAATAAATATTGTTATTAAAGTATCAACGTTCTTGCCTGTACCATGCGCAAGAACTTGCTGTAATGGACGAGGACGAATTTGAACCGATAGAGATCTCCATGGACAATGATGGTGATAGTGTGGTTGGAAGCGACCTGTCACCCATGCAAGAGTCTGTGCCGCCAGTTGGATTTCGGCGACTTACGACTGTGAGGGATTACATCCAAGCACTGCACGTCTCTCCTTCACCACCTCCGAACGACGTCTCTTCACCACGCTCTCGCATGCAACCAGTTCCGGGGCGTGGTGGAGGCGCTGCACGTGGACGAGGCGGAGGCCAAGGCGTCCGCGGCCGTGGCCGTGCCCATGTGGACCGCGCATGCCCAGGCGTCCGCGGCCGCGGCAGACGAGGGCGCATGGGTACTGGTCCACCCATGCACGTCGTTCCTGCAGGCCAACGACACGTTATCCAACATATATAGTATACCCAGACGCACCTTCCTGGTGGAACAGGCCTGCATGCGAGCGTCGGCTCGTCGACGTCGTGATCTTCAGCGTCTTGCAAGATGTCGTAGTAATATGGTATTGCCGGGTGGACCCCGTGGTCGATCTCGACTTAGTCGCATTCTTGGACGTGGACCAGCAGAGAATGGTATCCCAGAATCTCGTCGTCACAATAATGGCTATTTGGCAGTACGACACAACATCTGAGGCTAAGCACACATGACGGCACAACATCTGAGGCTGCTAGTGAGGGTCACAGTTTCTTTTCAGGACATACACATTTGGATCCATATGGACAACATCATAGATATGGTGGCTATTATGCCTCTGGATACCAGTATGGTCATGATGGTTCATATATGCAAATTCCAATTGTTCCACCACCAGGACCTACAATAGTACGTCAAGGAACACGTCAATATTTAGAATATCAGCGTATGTACGAAGACCTATATCAAAATTACATGTCTTATGCTGATTATTTGCGCTTCTTGAAGAGCACTTATAATGTGAGGTTGTTCGAAGATGGAAGTTATACCCCCTACTACGAGGGTTTTATGGACATACATACTCAGCATGATCAGGAAGAGTAGGTAAGAACTTGTTAAATGTCTTTAGTGACATGTTAAGAAAGATGATGTTAATTTGTAATTTTTCGTGTCAAGAAAAATGATGAATATGAGGACGACGATATGAGTATTGTATTTGACTTGTATCATGATTATATCCTTAATATTTAGATGAACACTAAATGTTTGTGTGATGATCTTGGTATGATTGTATATATGGTAGATGAATATTAAATGGTTGTAGTGGGTTGACTTAAATGAGTAAATACATTTATTTTTATTTTTCAACCTCTTTATGTGATGTTCTTATGTTTTACTCATTTTCTTTTTAAATTTACTTATTTCAAATATTAATTGTCACAAAATTAAAAAAATAAATCAAATAGGCCAATTTTCCACCGTACTTTAGTGGTACGGTACGGTACATACCGTCTCACAGATAATGCGGTACGGTCGATCCGAGTGGTACGGTGAACCTTGCTTTAACTTGACTATTTGACTCTAAACGAGAATTTGTTTTTCTTCTGACAAGAAGTTCATTTGAGGAAGTGAATCTAAAAAGATCTATTTCTAACAATGGTTATTATTATGCTTAACAGTACGTTAGAAATATCCAATTGCAAATTAAGATTACATGAACTACATTAAAAAACCCTTTAAGAAGCAGAGAAATGACTATTGCTTGTGACAGGCCATCTCCTCGCATGTACGCAAGCCTCATCCGCCTTATATATATCCATCTTGTATCAGTAGACAATCCGCTTTATTACCTAGATGAACAGATAATAAATAAGTATTTTTTAAGAAACATTAATGTCCAAGATCTTCACCGGCGTTGCTGGACTAGTGAAATGAGATGGCACTGTGTGATAGGCTTTTCCCTTTTTCGCTACATTACCTTTGCGAAAAAACCTATAATTTTTTTAAAATGATTTTTCATCATCATAACTTGACCGTTTAACTTTCAATCTAAAATTTTTAAAAGTTGGTCATTTTTCAGGACTAAAATTTGATCGTACAAGTTACCAGAAGTACTGCATTTCTGATAGAAGTTCAAAAGTTTTAAGTTCAAAACTCAATACTTAAGTTACAGGGACGAAGACGCAAGTTTGCAAAAATATTACAAGGAGTACAACTAAGAAAGTTGTCAAGTGCGGTACAATATTATAAATCTAGAGAGGACTCCAATTGGGTGGATCGGTTAGAACTCTAATTTAAAAACAAGAGATCTCAAATTCAATTCTTGGAGGGGTTTACTGATTTACATACAATTTTTGAGGTGTGTAAATTCAAAATTTTTTCGGTCAAATGAGATAAAGGTAATATGAGTATATATAAAATAAGAGCTGTCAAATCTTGATCTTAAAATTCATAAACACAACCCACAAAATTACACGGAACGAAATTTTCTCGTTATCAAAATAAAATAAACAAACACTGCAAACCCAGCCGGCAATGGTGGCACGTCACAAGGCCGCGAGCCGTAGGCTTCATCACCAGCACAGTAGGTAGTGGGTGAGATCCCCAGCCATGGCGACAATCGAGGACACCCCCCCCCCCCTGCGGCCTCCACGGCGAATGTGACCAAGTACTCACAGCCAAGTTCTACATGTCTGGCGCACTAGCACGCCCCAAGTCCACCACGTTCCACGCACGTGGATGATTTGACTTTACACATGACATCGATCAGCTAGCCTACTTGGGTACCTTCCTATTCGAGAATCAAATGGAAGCATATATATAGAAGAAGAGAATTGGGTCGCCATCCGTTCATCTTATTAGTTGGGTATCTCTGATAACCAAATAATTTTGATAAAGAAAGTTTAGCAGCTCTGATAAATTGACAGTTATTTTAATAACTCAAATAATTTATCAGTATTTATCATCCATAAATGCTGATAAATCTTGATAATTTTATCTCACCTTCTTAAATATATATGATAAAATTATCAATCTTGATTATTTGATCTACCAAACCAAAATCTCATAAAATGATATATATCTTATCCATGGACTATCAAAATTATCAAAAGGGACCTAAATTATTTTATAATGGTTGATTAGACATGACAATATATTAGGATAGAAAAATACTTAGAAGACAATTTTTACAATAATACAGATGAAGATGCTAAGAAACTAGTTTTATAGATTGATCCATATAAAATTATTTTCTTACCATTCACGTCAATATCATTGTAAATTTTGTCATTCGATAAACATTAGCTAAACATTTCTCACTAACAGAGATAGAGCTCTTCACCTGTCATAATATTGTCATTGATCATCATCACTGATAATTACCTATCGCTAACCAACGTCCATCTGCCATCGTCTTTACCCTCTGCATGCCCTTCTTAATTTGTTGATGCTCGCTCCAATCATTCCTTAATCATAGATGTACTTGGACAATTTTACCATCCACTTAGCTGGCAACAAGCATTCCTAATAGAGGAATTTGTAATATTTTTCAACTCAAGTTAAGAGTATATATCAGTATGTATATATATCTCAAAGCTCTTTTGGTGTAAGTAACATGTAAGGTCAAACATTTAGCAAGAATTTTTGTGGTCAACTTAGTGGTGGTTGGTGTTACCTTTTGTACCAAGAGAAGAGAGAGAGAGAGAGAGAGAGAGAGAGAGAAACGGTTTTGTACCACTATTTAGTAACTAAAGTGATATTATCATCACATCAATATTTGTCAGGAAAAATTCAAAAACACCTCATAAATGAGGAGATTGTGATATATTTTAATTGATGTGTTATGAGGTGTGTTATCAAATGATATTATTAAATTATTTTAAAAATAATAATAATATTCAAGTCAAACTTGACGGAAAAAAAAAACATTAAGTACCCCTGATCAAAGACAGTTGGGCTTCCTTGCACCACTAACCAAGGAATACTTTAAAAGAAACAGAGAAAACATAATACATGAAAGAGCGAAGTACTGTACGCCCAAATCATTGGTACTTACCACATGACACCGACGAGGATAACGATGTAAAATGAAATGATATACATATCCTTTTTATTTCCCAATAGATTAATAGAGGATAGTCTCTTTCATGCAGGAAGGATGCATGTGTACATAAAAATCCCTTTATTTCAAAGACAGCTCTAGTACAATGCTATTCAAATCGGGCTGTAGAGGACATGGTGAGGTAGTGGCATGCATGGCATCGCATGCGGGACGCCCTATGCTCTAATCATGCAAATATACAATAATCTACTCAATATCCAACTCCATTTGGTGCACCAGCTCAGCCCCCCGTCGCTAGTGTTTTGTGCGTAGTACGGGAGACCGGACGCGAGCCTCCACCGAATTCGTCGTCCTTTTGCTCCGCATATGCGCCCACCACATGGTCCACATCTGTTCGTAGTCCGTGGCAGGTGGAGTGTGCTAGCTGTGCACCCTGTGCTGCACCTCGTAACAGCATCAACTTTTCCGATTAGTTAAATGGCGACCTCCTCAAGTGTTCGCAATTTGTATGACAAATATTTATTATCTTTTTATTAATTATTTAGAAGTGCACAGTAAAACTAACGTGTTATTTATTTAAATAGTTATGCGGATATAATATGATATGATGTAGTGACGTGACACCTCTCCCGACCGATTAAATGGTGACACTTATACACAAACGGAATAATCATACACACATTGTTATGGGAAGTCTTCTGTCCTGCATGAGATATCTATGCAGACCAATCACAAGAGCAGCGCATAAAAGGACATCAAGTTCAGTCATTGCACCGAACACCAGTGCTCACAAGACATAGACACACACCGCAACTATTCGTTTATTACATGCCAGAAAGGATTTAACCTCATCATTAATACAAAAGATGGCATGACCACAACTTAAACACTGGTTAACCTTCAAATCAACCAACCTGAAGTACAAGCATAGCAAAGGAGGTCGGGTTGAGAGGGAACTTCTTCGGAATGAAACATCTGAAATGAGTTTGAACAAAGACATGAGTTCTAAGGGAACTCACTAGACAGAACCAAAAGTAAGCTATAGAGTAGACATAGAGAATAATAAATGCACAAAGCAGATAACATGCATGCAAGGATAGCCAGTTACAGAGCTTAAACAAATCAAGGCATCATCAAATCTCTCTTGGGTGGTTTAACATATAACTAATCTCATATTGAAACAAGAAGCAAACATGTATTTATATATAACTAACTGTTGCCCAGTGAACTGAGCCTAAACACCCACGTTAAACTTGTGGGACGAAACCATCGTCATGGCTGACAACTCATGTATGATGCCAAACACGAGATTGTCCTAAATTACCATCCCAGAGAGAGAGAGTCATAATAGTTTGCCAATGAGGTCATAACATAGCATGGCAATGACAAAAAAAAATCGGGACGGCAAGGATCATCTGGTTATGCCTACCATGGTGTGGAAAAAAACCAGTCCAAAGCTCCAAGAGGAATTGGGTGCCCCAGGTTGTCCGAAAGCTGCACGGCTCCAAGCTCTAACCCTTAAACTCCCAGCGGCCAAAAGACAGAAGGTTCCCCCCAAGAAGAAATGTCACAAGGCTATAAAAAGGGGTTTAAAGTTCAAAGGGGGCGATACTAACGAGTTGATCCAGACACCTGGCCAACATGCAGGCCAAAGAGAGACACGAATCCAGTGGGAATTGACTAATGGGAGTATAACTAGAAGATCTCCACAGATCGGCAGCGTGATTTGCGGGGAAATTATGAGGTATACAGACAGGCATCGGGATCCATGCCAGAAAGTTGGCAGGCCAAAGGAGTACAGATGATGACAACCATTCCCTCAATCTGACAAAAGCACACAAACTATGAGATTATACTCAACTCTGATTTGCGAAGAGGATAGAGGGGACACCAATTGACAACTGAAAACATCGATTACCTGGGTAAAACATTGATTGCCAACAAAAACATCGATTACCAGGCTAAAACATCGATTGCCAACTAAAACATCGATTACCAGCCTAAAACATCGATTACCAGCCTAAAACATCGATTGCCAACTAAAACAAACATCAAAAGTGAAGTTGCACTTCGACTGACAATGATGTAACAAGAATCAGTAGAAGCTTTATGTAACATCCCTCCTTGCCATGGTCTGTCGCCTTCTGTTGGAGGTAGCGACACTTCGACTGTCACCTTCTGAAGGTGACAGTTTGGTCGTCGCGTTCCGGTTTGGAATGCGACGGGCATGCTGTCGTGTTCACCCTCTGACCGCAGCATGCGCGTTTGTCGTCTTGCTATCGGGTTTGTGGTGATGGGTGTCAACCTTTGACAGTGGGAAGGCGACGGGTCAAACGTCGCGATCTGGTGTCAAACTTGCGAGGTCGACACGTGGCGTCTCCACTGGTCAGCTTGACCTTGACCATGAGATAGCGACGATGTTGGTGTCGCATTCACTTCATGGAACGCAATAGTCAACGTGTCGCATTCTCATCGTCTGTGTTTAAGTGCCCAAGTCCAAGAGCACAGCCTCCATTTTGCCCTCTTCCCTGTGTTACCTTCTTCTCCGGTGACTTTGAGGCTTGGCTGCTCCGTGGGGAGCTTGAGGAAGGCTTGGGGTGTGTGAGGTGGTTTGTAAAGGTGAGTTTTGCTTTGCATTGTGTTGACCATGTGTTCTACATGTGTTCTCCCTCTCACTCTCCTCCTCATTTCTCTTTGGGTTGTCCTTCCTCCATGGGGTGGATCCTCTCCTTCGGCTTGTGAAGGGCATGCTCAGTTCGTGGACGACGGCTTTTGGAGTGTTGGAGCTCGGAGGTGGAGGGGTGCTATCCTACGAGAAGGCCCTAATTGGGTGGATCTTCGTTTGGAGGTAGGGATTTCTCAAACCTCCACCTAGTTCTAGCATGCTAGGACTTCAAACCCCATCTCCAGGCCAATTAGGATCCATTCTAGGTGTGCAATGTAATCCATGTTTCATATGGTTTACTTGGTTGTACTTGTGAGTGAGGTTTCATGCTTGGCTTGGGTTGTGCATGTTGAGTATATCATGTGTGCATGTGAGTTTATGGAGCATAGTTTGGTTTTCCATGCATGCATGGGGTTTCTTATGGGTGGTTTGGCCTTGTACAGTCTGGTTATTTGGTCCTGCATGTTCCCCTCCCATGGTATGGTTGTACAGGGCCCTAATTGACACCCCGACACGTCGCCTTTAGTGCCCGGGAAGCGACGCCCACCCTGTCACGTTCTGGTCGCGATAGGGTGGCTGTCGTCTTCTTTTCTAGTGTCTGTTTTATGGTGGGTTGGGGTCTCAGGCCGTTACCTGGATCCCTCTGGTAGCGACAAGATCCCTGTCGCGACATGGTTGCGACTGGTTCTGCGTCGCCTTTAGGTTGCGACAACCTGTGTGTCACCTTCTCAGTCTGAGAGGGCACTTGGCAATCTGTAGATTAGAGTTTTCCGCTTCCGCTGCGACTCAGTTTTTCTTGGCACCTGTGTTGTTCCTATTGCAGCACTACTCTAGTCTCTTCGCCCGGTGCTAGGCACTTGAGGGCTTGTCCACGAGACAGGTTGTTACCGTTACCTGGGACCCCAAGCCCCGCGTGTCTGTTAGAGGGAGTTCTCCGGGCGGCGGGTGTGCTCAAGTCACGGACTTGAAGCAGAAGGGGAAAATGGTGGGGACAGCGACGTAGAGTCGTTTGTAGAGCTCTCTTAGCTGGTCTGGTTCTCCGAGGTAGTGTGGTGCTCTTACGATGCGGACCAGCTAGTCCTTTCTCACTGCCTCACTCTACGTGGTTTTGGAACCATTTAGAGGGGTTAGGCATGGGACCATAGTCCAGCCAGACTACGGTAGTTGTGTTGTTCTTAGTTCTAAGTCTCACTCCGACGGGAGGTGCTAGACATGGACCGTTGGTCGAGGTTAAGGTGCGTGGCGCACTTAACCGGCTGACTAGTGCAGTGTTCTGTAGCTAGTGTGCTTGTCCAGGCAGTGTCTACTATCTTTGTTTACATCTGGGTTCTTGTGGTGTCTTGGTGTACATGGGTTTTCTGGTTCCGCTGAGTAGCTTAGACCGACGACCGTGTAGTTTCTTTCACGCTTCCGCACTTGACTCTGTTTAGTAGGATAGACTTTACTGCTTTATTTAATTATTGCACTTAGTTCTATTCTGCTGTTAGAACCAGTGGGAGATTGGTATTCCCTATTGGGCTTCTTCGTGAAGCTCACTCCCTATTTTGTAGGAGAGACTTCATAACAGCTCCCTCCGCGGCGGACTGAGCAGACGGGCCCGCAGTAGTCAGTGTCTCTGGTGGCAGTGTTCCCCCCAGTAGTTGTACTTCACCCTCGGGGTATGCCCCTAAGGGACGTGTTCTTTCCCTTTTATTTCAGCACTTGTAGTTTATTTACTTTGGGACTGTACTAGACTGTTATCTAGTGTTGGACACTTTTCATTTACTTGTGGTGTACTTTAGTACATTTGTTGTTATTTATTTCTGTTACATATCTTGTTAGACCGATCCGTTAGCCCTTCCAAGTCTCCGGACCCGTGGGCGGCAGTCCCGATGTTCGGATTCTTGGTGGGAGCCGAGGGTCCGCCCATCGGGGTCGTTACAGTGGTATTAGAGCAGGGGTCTATCAAGACTTGTAGTGGAAATAAGTAATAACGTAAAGTCCCTTAGGAAGTACAAGTAACACTGCTAAGCCGCTGGAGTTTATCTGTTAACTTCTTATTGTGTCTGTTTTGCAGAACATGCCTCCACGCACTCGCAGGCAGGTTCGTGAGCTGGTGGAGTGTCAGGAGTTCGAGTCGGACGGGTCGGTTGCAGCTGAGCACGTGCCGATCGATGCTCAGCCCCCCCAGCAGTTCGAGCAGCCTAGGGACCCGTTGCCATAGGGCGTCCCGTTGCGGCAGGGAGAGCCACAGCAGCAGCAGCAGCCGACGCAGTGGTTTCTGCCCTAGCCCCCGCCGGCCGCCATGGAGCAGTGGTGGAGAGCGATGTTCCAAGGTCTGTGGCAGTACCCGCAGTGCCAGCAGTACCCGCAGTACCCCCAGTACCCTCAGTACCAGTCGTACCAACAGATGCCGACAGGAGGTCAACAGTTTGTAGAGATGGCAGCAGAGGAGCAACCACCACCGACCCCGCAGGCAGCACCGGTTCAACCAGAGGTACCTCCAGTGGTACGGCAGCAGACTCCAATTGCAGCGGCAGCACCCAAGGACCGCACGACACTTCTGGAGAGGTTTCTTCATCTTCGGCCTCCGAATTTTTCTGGCGACCGTGATCCAGACAGAGTAGAGAGTTGGGTCCATGAGCTCGAGCGCACCTTCGAAACCATGGACTGTGCAGAGCTGGATCAGGTCAGGTTAGCAGTGTATCAGCTGAAGGGGTCAGCCCTCGAGTGGTGGAGAGTAGTGAGGCAGACTAGTTTTCAGGGCAGGAGGCTAGACTAGATCACTTGGGCAGAGTTCCTAGTGGCCTTTCACGGCGAGTTCTTCCCTAACTACGCTTGTCGTGAGAGGAGGGACCAATTCCATGAGTTGGTGCAGGGAGACTTGACTGTAGCACAGTACCATTAGAGGTTTATGCAGCTACTTCGACACGTCCCTCACGTGGCAGCTAGTGAGTAGGCTCGTACCGAGGGGTTCATTAGCGGGCTACACTCAGAGTTGAGGTGGGTCATGGCTGGCCACCTCTGTGACACTTTGGGGATGGCAGTGGCGAGAGCCACTACCATGGAGCGGGAGTGTCGGTTTTAGCCGCAGCAGAGTGGAGGCTCGGCGAGGTCTTCTCCGTACCAGCGCCCTTTGAGCAGTCGAGGGAGTGTTTCCTCTTCTTCTTCTTTGGGGACAGGCGGTGTTGGCCTGACCTCGAAGTTGAAGAAGTTGTTCTCTCATGGAGGCAGGCGTCAGTACAGGCAGCAACACCAGTGACGTCAGCCGGAGCAACCCATGGAGCAGTCTGTGCAGCAGGGAGCAGAGTAGAGCCAGCAGAGCTTGGGTTGTTACCATTGCAGACAGCTGGGTCACTATAGGAGAGAGTGTCTGTTGAGGCAGCAGCAGGAGCAGCAGCAGCAGGCACCTTAGGCGCAGTACCGTCCATCCCAGCCAGTGCAGCGCCAGCAGCAGCACCAGGGTCAGTACCAACAGCTGCAGCAGCAACGTCAGTAGTAGCAGCCTCACCGAGGACATGGACGCGGTCGGGTGATGAACATCACCAGAGAGGAGGCGGAGGCCTCTAACCTGGTCGTCAGTACGGTTCCCATCTTTGGTAGAGCTGCTAGAGTTTTGATTGATCCGGGTGCCACACACTGTTTTGCTTCTGAGGAGTTCTTTGCTTCCTTGTCTGAGTTTGCTCTGGAGCGGCCATGTTACTTTGCAGTTGAGCTGCCGATGGGTGACTTTGTGCGTACCCTTAGTTACTTGGAGGGTGTCACCGTCGAGGTACAGGGCCACCAGCTACCAGCCAGACTGTTTGCCTTGCAGCTGCACGACTTTGATTCCATTCTTGGCATGGACTGGTTGGAGGCGCACTCTGCACTAGTAGATTGTCAGCGGAAGACCGTGAGGTTCGAGATACCTGGAGCACCTGTGCTTTGCTTCCGAGGTACCCAGTCTGTCCGCAGACCCTTTGTCTCTTTCTATAGAGCTCGGTGCCTCATCTGAGACGGTTGTGTTGCTTTCTTGGCCTCAGTGTGTGTCTCGGATTCTGGTGAGATTTCTGTTTCAGATGTGCCTGTGGTTTGTGAGTTTTCCGACGTGTTTTCGGAGGATCTACCTGGCTTGCCGCCTGAGTGGGAGGTAGACTTCTCCATTGAGTTGCTTCCGGGGATGATGCCTGCGTCCAAGGCACCGTACCGGATGGCGCCGGCGGAGCTGTGGGAGTTGAAGCACCAACTAGAGGAGTTGCTTGCGTTGGGCTTCATCCGTCCTAGCCGTTCACCGTGGGGAGCGCATGTTTTGTTTGTGAGGAAGAAGGATGGCAGCCTCAGAATGTGCATTGATTATCGACAGCTAAATCAGGTGACCGTGAAGAACTAGTATCCTTCGCCCAGGATCGATGACTTGTTTGACCAGTTGCAGTCAGCTTCAGTGTTCTCGAAGATTGACTTGAGGTCGGGTTACTACAAGTTGCGGATCCGCGAGTCAGACATCGCCAGATCAGCCTTTCACACTCGCTACGGCCACTTTGAGCTTGTCGTGATGCCTTGTGGGCTCACGAATGCACATGCAGCGTTCATGGAGCTGATGCACAGTGTTTTCCCAGAGTACCTGGACCGATTCGTGGTGGTGTTCGCCGACAACATCCTAGTGTACTCAGCGACGACAAAGGAGTATGAGGTCCACTTAAGGCTGGTGTTGCAGGCTTTGAGGATGTCACCAACTTTACGCCAAATTCAGCAAGTGTGAATTTTGGCTAAAGGAGGTGCACTTTCTGGGTCACGTTGTTTCTAGTGCAGGTGTGGCGGTTGATCCCGCCAAGGTTGAGGCTGTGGTTTCTTGGGGCCAGCCCACTACAGTTGCAGAGGTTCGCAATTTTCTGAGGCTGGCAAGCTACTACAGGACGTTTGTGTAGGACTTCGCCAGAGTTGCAGAGCCTTTGACCCGGTTGACCAGGTGGGAGACTCGGTTTGTGTGGACAGCAGAGTGCGAGCGCAGTTTTCAGGAGCTAAAGAGCCGGCTAACTTCAGCTCTGATCCTTGTGGTACCTTCTGGCAGCGGCGACTTTGTTGTCTTCACAGACGCGTCAGGTACTGGTTTGGGTGTTGTGTTGATGCAGCACGGTCGAGTAGTTGCTTATGCTTCTCGTCAGCTGAAGAAGCATGAGCAGCACTACCCGACACACGACCTGGAGCTTGTAGCGGTCGTGTTCGCCTTGAGGTTGTGGAGACACTACTTGTACGGTGAGGTTTTTGAGGTTTTCACAGATCACCGCAGCTTACAGTACATCTTCACTTAGAGAGATCTCAACCTCAGGCAGCGCAAGTGGCTCGAGTACTTGAAGGACTACAACTTTACCCTTTCCTATCACCCGGGAAAGGCTAACGTCGTAGCAGACACTTTGAGTAGGAGAGCCACTTGAGTTCTTTATTGGTTAGACACTAGAGACTTCTGGAGGACGCCACTCAGGATGTGTTAACACCGTCTAGCCTCTGGGAGAGAGCAGTGTTGGCCAGCATGACAGTCCGTTCGTCGATATACCAGCAGGTGCTTGAGGCGCAGAGTGCAGATGAGGACTTGGCGGATGTGTTGCAGTTGCCCGAGGTAGCACTGGACGAGGACAGCGAGGTTCGGTTTCAGGACAGACTCTACGTTCCAGAGGACGTTAGGGAGGAGGTACTTGCCCGAGGTAGCACTGGTCGCGATACTGTATTCATCCTGGCTCCACCAAGATGTACCATGACTTGAGGGTACTCTTTTGGTAGCCTGGGATGAAGAGAGATATCGTTGAGTTTGTTTCGCGCTGCCTTACCTGTCAGCAGGTGAAGGCAGAGCACCAGCATTCTGGTGGTGAGTTGCAGTCTCTTCCCATTCCTATGTGGAAATGGGAGCACATCACCATGGACATTGTTTCTGGCTTACCTCACACTTCTCAGGGGCACGACAGTGTTTGGGTCATCGTCGACAGGCTGACGAAGACCGCTCGCTTCCTTCCAGTCAGAGCAGCGTGGTCAGTAGATAGACTGGCTCGGTTGTTTGTGGATAGGGTAGTACCTTTGCTCGGAACCCAGGTCTCTATTGTTTCAGATAGAGATCCGAGGTTCACTTCTCGTTTCTGGCACAGCTTTTAGCGGGCACTTGGCACTGAGCTGAGGCTGAGTTCGGCATACCACCCACAGACAGACGGGCAGTTGGAGAGGACCATTCAAACCCTCGAGGACTTGATGAGAGCATGTTGCCTAGACTGGGGCGGCACGTGGGAGTCGCACCTTCCCATGGTGGAGTTTTCGTATAATAATAGCTTCCACTCCAGCATCGGGATGGCGCCCTACGATGCTCTATATGGTCGACTGTGCAGAACACCGTTGCACTGGCATGAGGTTGGCGAGAGGCAGTTGTTGGGTCCAGAGTTGGTGCAGCAGTGTGTAGACAACGTGAGACTAGTCAGGCAGAGGTTGCAGACAGTACAGAGCAGGCAGAAGAGCTATACCGGCATTCACAGGAGGCCACTTGAGTTTGAGGTCGGCGACAGTGTGTTCCTTCGGATTTCGCCCACCAAGGGCGTTCTCAGGTTTGGGAAGAGGGGCAAGGTTAGTCCGAGGTTTGTTGGCCCCTTTCCCATCCTGGAGCGGGTTGGCGAGGTCGCTTATAGGTTGGCTCTTCCGTCTGAGTTGGCAGGTGTTCACGACGTCTTCCACGTGTCGCAGCTGAGGAAGTACATGCCAGATCCATTGCATGTACTCAACTACTCGTAGTTGGAGGTCGCCCCTGACCTGTCCGTGCCGGAGTACCCAGTCAGCGTGGTGGACCGCAAAGTGCAACAGCTCCACAGGAAGCAGATCCCACTCATCAAGGTGGTTTGGGAGCACCGCGCTGGTGGCGAGGCCACTTGGGAGCATGAGGACGAGATGCGGGAGCAGTTCCCTTACTTGTTCGAGTGACAGGTACATTGTTTACTCTCTCTTCCCCTAGTTTCGTCCTTAATTTCGAGGACAAAATTGTTTTTTTGTTGGTTAGATTGTAACATCCCTCCTTTCCATGGTCTGTCGCCTTCTATTGGAGGTAGAGACACTTGGACTGTCGCCTTCTGAAGGTGACAGTTTGGTCGTCGTGTTCCGGATTGGAATGCGACGGGCATGCTGTCGCATTCACCCTCTGACCGCAGCATGCGCGTTTCTCGTCTTGCTGTCAGGTTTGTGGTGACGGGTGTCAACCTTTGACAGTGGGAAGGCGACGGGTCAAACGTCGCGATCTGGTATCAAACCTGCGAGGTTGACACATGGCGTCTCCGCTGGTCAGCTTGACCTTGACCATGAGATAGCGACGATGTTGGTGTCGCGTTCGCTTCATGGAACGCGACAGTCAACGTGTCGCTCTCTCATCGTCTGTGTTTAAGTGCCCAAGTCCAAGATCACATACGCCATTTCGCCCTCTTCCCTGTGTTACCTTCTTCTCCGGTGACTTTGAGGCTTGGCTGCTCCGTGGGGAGCTTGGGGAAGGCTTGGGGTGCGTGAGGGGGTTTGTAAAGGTGAGTTTTGCTTTGCATTGTGTTGGCCTTGTGTTCTACATGTGTTCTCCCTCTCACTCTCCTCCTCATTTCTCTATGGGTTGTCCTTCCTCCATGGGGTGGATCCTCTCCTTCGGCTTGTGAAGGGCGTGCTCGGTTCGTGGACGGCGGCTTTTGGAGCATTGGAGCTCGGAGGTGGAGGGGTGCTATCTTACGAGAAGGCCCTAATTGGGTGGATCTTCGTTTGGAGGTAGGGATTTCTCAAACCTCCACCTAGTTCTAACATGCTAGGACTTCAAACCCCATCTCCAGGCCAATTAGGATCCATGCTAGGTGTGCAATGTGATCCATGTTTCATGTGGTTAACTTGGTTGTACTTGTGAGTGAGGTTTCATGCCTGGCTTGGGTTGTGCATGTTGAGGATATCATGTGTGCATGTGAGTTTATGGAGCATAGTTTGGTTTTCCATGCATGCATGGGGTTTCTTATGGGTGGTTTGGCCTTGTACAGTCTGGTTATTTCGTCCTGCATGTTCCCCTCCCCATGGTATGAATTGTTTCCTCTACATGATAAGTAACCATCCTATATAAAGAATGATTGACAAATGATTTAGAGTATGTTGATAGATAAGAGCTATATTATATCAAGGATAAGTATTTGGATAAGTTATCATGTTTTAAAAGTAATTATATGATAAATCTTGAACTGTCTTTCCTTGTTGCTTGTTGGGTCTAGTAGGCTCACACTTGATTAACATTTCAGGAGAGGCTGAGGACACCGAGGAGTTAGTCCATTCTTACTCTGAGCGTGAGGACGTGGAGGCTTAGTTCTTTATATTGGGAGTGTGTTTGAGTGACTATGTATGTGAGAATAAATTGTAATTTGAACATTACGTTAATTCTGGACTTATGAACTATTATTACTTTGGACTATTGTAGTTTCTTCTTTTATGCTTTAGACTTGATATTTGAAAACAATGTTCATGGAAAAGCAAATTTCATATTTCGTTGCAAACTTGTTGGAATTTAATTGTCATTTGTGTATAACTCAATCTGAACCGATAAATGTTGGATGTTTCCACTGTAACACCACTCTTAAATCCGATGTGAGTTGGTACAACTGTACCTAGTCTAAGAGGGGTGTTATAGAGATTGGTATCAGAGCGTTCCAGGTTGAGTGTGTACATAAGTGAAATATCAACAATGTGTTCATATCCTTAAGTCTGCATAAAGAATTAGTCCAAGATTATGTAGAATAATAGGTTATCATAACAAATGCCTATTTTGCATACTATGGCTACCCGTGGTTGTAGAGGAGCAGGCTCGACCCGAGGCGATGAGCCAGCTGGAGGTTCACAGGCTCCAGCTCAGTAGGCCCTGGATCAGGCAGGCGTACCATTACCTCCCCCACCACCACCCGTGGACTATGGAGCATTGATGTAGGGATTTGCGCACGCGATGCAAACCCAGGCATAGAAAGCAACTACCTTGCAAGTGCAAGTGCAGGCCCAGGTTGGTACTTAGGAAGTAATTACCAGGTTGTTAATTTGAAGAATCCAGCTAAGGACTTGACTTGGATGTAGGCACAGGCACCTGCTCATGAGGCAGGCATTAGAGGTGCATCGATGATGGAGCGGTTCAGGTGAATGACTCCACCTTTCTTTAAGGGGGAGAGTGATCCAATCATGGCAGAGAGTTGGTTGCGTGAGACGAAGAAGATCGTTCGTGCTATACGATGTACGGAAGAGAAACAGGTGACTCTGGCCACTTATATGTTGCAGGTAATGAATATTTTAGAAGTGTTGTGTGTTGTTTTTAGTACACCTTTAGATTCATCTACCTTTTTTGGTAGGAGCGTGCCGACGTGTGGTGGTCATCAGTGCTACGCACACAGTTCGGGGATGGAGCTGTTGAGGTTGCATGGACCGAGTTTGTTTGCCTATTGAGAGTAAAGTATATTCCAGAGCATGTGCAAGATCGCATGGAGCAGGAGTTCTTGACGTTGACTTAAGGGTCAATGAGTGTGCTAGAGTATGAGGCTATATTTGCAGAGCTGTCAAAGTATGTGCCTCACATAGTAGCTGACAAGCAGAAGAAAGTGAAGAAATTTGTGATGGGATTGAAGCCATCCTTGAGGACTAGACTTGTGGCTTTCGGGCATCGTTCGATGGATGAGGCCTTGTCAGCAGCATGCATGCAAGAAGTGGAGAAGGAGGTGTATCTGGAGGAGAAGAGGGCTTCTTTGAAGAGGCTTGGATCAGCATTTTAGCGGTAAGACAAAAGAAAGAAGACTCCAGTGTTCCCGCCCAGAGCAGTAGTACTAGCGAGAGTGGCTGCACTGACTACGAGCAGTGGTATAGTTGCGGAGAAGCCTTTGTGTTCTCAATGTGGGAAGCGTCATGGAGGAGACGTTTGTTGGGTGACTTCTGGTAGGTGCTTGAGGTGTTGTGACAAGAACCACAAGATCCGTGATTGTTCGAAGATGGCACAGTAGACTGTAGCAGTAGCTGATGACCAAACTTTCCCCATATAAATTAATTCACTTATTTATATATTAATTTTGATGATTAACAAAACAATACTAATGAATTACTTGAGCCTTGAGGACAAGAAATAAAAGTAAAAGGAAGTTCAAGACAATCAGGTAAAACTCTCACCTCATATTCCTTCCTAAGTCATTGCATCGACTTCTTTATACACCGTATCGATTTGCTCGTCGCAACGATTTTTTAAGTTGTCATAACGATTTCTTAAGACACCGTAACGATTTGCTCGTCGCAAGGATTTCTTAAGTTGTCATAACGACTTCTTTAGAACTCGCAACGACTTGCTCGCCGTAACGATTTCTTAAGTTGTCATAACGATTTCTTAAGACCTCGTAACGATTTGCTCGTCGCAACGATTTCTTAAGTTGTCATAACGATTTCTTAAGAACTCGCAACAACTTGCTCGCCGTAACGATTTCTTAAGTTGTCATAACGATTTCTTAAGACACCGTAACAACTTGCTCATCGCAACGATTTCTTAAGTTGTCATAACGATTTCTTAAGACACCGTAACGATTTGCTCGTCGCAACGATTTCTTAAGTTGTCATAACGACTTCTTTAGAACTCGCAACGACTTGCTCGCCGTAACGATTTCTTAAGTTGTCATAACGATTTCTTAAGACCTCGTAACGATTTGCTCGTCGCAACGATTTCTTAAGTTGTCATAACGACTTCTTTGGAACTAGCAACGACTTGCTCTCCGCAACGATTCTATAAGTTGTCGTAACGATTTCTTTAGAACTCGCAACGACTTGCCTTTTCCTAAGTATTTCATATCGATTTCTTCAGATACACAACGACTTGCATCTCATAACGATTTCTGAAGAATTCATAAAGATTCTCTTTGTTTATAACGATTTCATAAGTGCTTATAATGATTTCATTATTATGATTTAATGGTTCTCTGTTATAACGATTTCATAAGTCATAAAGGCATCAGCTTTGTTTATAATGATTTCATAAGTGCTTATAACGATTTCATTATTATGATTTAATGGTTCTCTGTCATAATGATTTGCCTATCAACTTATAACGATTTCATAAGTCATAAAGGCATCAGCTTTGTTTATATCGATTTTATCAATATTCTTTAATATACGTTGAATAGTCAAAGTCGTGTCTCGCCTGTTTGACTGCTATACATTCAATGCACTCTAAACGTATCTCTCATGCATGCAGATGATATCTTCCACTATTGTGCTATTCTGTCTACATTTTTATTTTGACAGAAAGGAGCTTTGCTAAATCTAGCAATATTTTTTCCAACTGTGACTGACAATCAACGACAGCCCTAGCTGTCTCCTATTTATTGTTGATATGCTTACAGAAACTTGACAAGATTTATCTATACAACGTTAGACACAAAAGATACAAGATATCAAACATTTCTTTGACGTGTACTAATGGATAAAAGACTGAAGATCAGAAGCTTCCTTGTAGACCAGTCTAACGTACACCAGAATGAGAGACAACGGTTCTTTAACGTTCAAATTTCAAGTAGAAGCTTAAATACAAGACTACAAGACTGAGAAGGATACACTTTTGAAGTGAACAACATTCGGTGATAGAGAATAGCCAATCCTTCAAGTCTTTAGTAGTTGAAAACAAGAGCGAAGCACTCCATTCCAATAGATCTCAGCTCTTTAGCTCTCTGTGTTGAAAAAGAAATTCCTGTGAGAGTTAGTGAAGTCTTTTGAGAGAAACCAGTGTCAAAATCCTTTCTCTCTTGAGGCTTATTTGCTTCAGACTATAGCTGTTTGAGCTAGTTCCTGAAGCCTGTTCTTGTGCTTACTTTTATTAGTTTTATTCCCTTCTGTGTGAAGGAAGACCTGGTGGTATCCAGGGTGGTTGTATTCCCTTCTGTGTGAAGGAAGACCTAGTGGTATCCAGGGTGGTTATTTTCCCTTCAGGTTGAAGGAAGACCGGTTGTGGCTGGGTGTAAGGATCCGTGAGGGGGATAGTACCCTTGATAGTGATATCCTGAGGTATTGCTCAGGGACTGGACGTAGGTCTCCTGTGGATAGGAGTTCCGAACCAGGATAAAATCCTTGTGTCTTGTGGTTGTGTTTTGTGCGTTTTCTGTTTCATTTCCTCTAACTCTAACCTTTGTTTAAGTTGTTCTGTAATCTTATTAGTGAACAGGTTTCAATCAAAGATCAATTTTTTAATAACCCATTCACCCCCCCTCTGGGCTAGCTAGCTGGGCAATAGTAGCAGCACCAACAGCAGCTAGACCAACACCGAGAGCAGCAGAGAGACCGAGGGGCCAGGCCCAAGTTTTTGCTTTAGTGAGAGATGAGGCTGAGTTGGCAGAGCACATCACAGAAGGTACAATTTTGATTATGGGTATGCATGCTCATGTCTTATTTGATACTGGTGCTACGCATAGTTTTATCTCTGAGAAGTTTGCAAAGGTCTTAATGAAGGAGTTTGATATAGTTCCTGAGGTCATGGAGATTCCATTATCTGTTCACACCCCAGCTGGAACCATGTTGATTGGGCACTATTTTTCTTCCCTCCATGTGTGTATCGAAGAACGAGATTTGTCTGGTAGTTTTTATTTGTTGAAGATGAAGGACTACGATGCCATTTTGGGCTTAGACTGGCTTGAGGAGCATTACGCCTTTATGGATTGTAGGAAGAAGATCATCATTTTTTGGATTCCTGGAGAAGATGAATTTTTCCATCCATTACCCAAGAATATGTCGGGTAAGTTTGTGATCTCAGCTCTGAAGGCAACCCAGATGTTGAACAAGGGTTGTAGTGGTTTTCTTGCTAGTGTTGTAATGTCTATGGATTCGAAGAAGGCACTGACTGTAGAAGATATTGAGGTTGTCTGAGACTTCAATGATGTATTTTTCGAGGACTTGTCCGGTTTGCCATCCAAGAGGGAGATTGAGTTCGGTATTGAGTTGGTACCTAGTACTTCACCTATATATATTGCTCCTTAACGTATGGCACCAACAAAATTGGCAGAATTGTGGAAGTAGTTTCAGGAATTGCTAGACAAGGGTTTTATTCAACCAAGTGTGTCACCTTGGGGAGCACATGTACTCTTTATGAAGAAGAAGGACTGGTCAATGAGGTTGTGTATTGACTACCGTAAGCTGAATCAGGTGACTATTAAGAACAAGTATCCTTTACCACGTATTGATGACTTGTTCGACCAATTGCGTAGAGCTTCTGTGTTTTCTAAGATTGATCTTCGTTCTGCCTATCATCAACTCCGAATCAAGCTGGAGGATTCTTCTAAAATAGCTTTTAGGATGAGATATGGCCATTATGAATTTTTGATCTTACCATTCGGTTTGACGAACGCTCCAGCTGTTTTCATGGATTTGATGAATAGGGTTTTTCGGCAATATCTTGACTCTTTTGTTGTGGTTTTTATTGATGATATGTTGATCTACTCGCCTGATGAGGAGTCTTACTGAGAGCATTAGAAGAATGTGCTTGAAGTCTTAAGAATGCACAAACTGTATGCCAAATTTAGTAAGTGCAAATTTTAGATGAAGGAGGTTCATTTCTTAAGGCATGTTATATCTGGAGATGGTGTTTTTGTGGATCTGGCAAAGGTGGTAGTCCTAGATTGGGAGACACCAAGATCGTCTGTCGAGATCAAGAGTTTCCTTAGTTTGGCAGGTTATTATAGACGATTCATAGAGGGGTTTTCTTCTATTGCGGCTACATTGACAAGGTTAACGAGGAAGGGAGTTAAGTTCGAGTGGACCAAAGCTTATGAAAGAAGTTTTTAGGAGCTGAAGACTCGGTTGACTACAGTGCCAGTGCTTGTGTTGCCCAATTGTGTGGATTCTTTCTCTATCTACATGGATGCTTTGAAGATTGGGCTTGGATGTGTTCTAATGCAGGGTGGAAGGGTTGTTGCGTATGCTTCTAGGAAAATTAAGGAGCATGAACGTAACTATCTGACTCATGATTTGGAACTTGCAGCGGTGGTCTTTGCTTTGAAAATCTGGAGGCACTATCTGTATGGAGTGACGTTTGAACTTTTCTCTGACCATAAGAGTCTTAAGTATTTGTTCTCCCAAAAGGAGTTGAATCTGAGGCAACAAAGGTGGATTGAATTCTTGAAGGATTATGATTTTGAGCTTACCTACCACCCAGGAAACGCTAATGTGGTGGCGAATGCCTTAAGCAGGAAGAGGCAGATGTTGCGCAGGATTGGAAGATGTTGGGAGATGCATCTGGATCATTGGTCGTTCTGTAACCACAATTGTGTAGCATGTTCTGTTGGGGATCGGATAGGTGACTTTGGTAAATGAACTACGAGATTGTGAGTATAGCAGCGGAATTAAAATGAGTAAATCACACAATTCGATCAGACTCAAGTGTGGTGAGTGAGAATAGTGAATAAGAACAGCAAACCACACAACAAACCACAATGCACTAAAGATTTTAAGGTGGTTCGGAGAACACAACTTGTGTCTCCTACGTCTACCTCCTCACAACGGAGGAACCACTAACACAAGTGTAGTACAAACAAGAGCACGACAACTCTAACCTCTTTGAGTTCACCAACTCAAAGAACCCCAGGAGATAGGCACAACGACCTACTTTAATGACAACTTGTGAATTCAGCAAATTCACAAGCCCTTGAGCACCACAGCTCAAGCACCAGAGCACAACGGCTCCAACCCAGAGCACTAGGGCTCCAAAACAAAGTACAAAGTACTCAAACCTCTGGATCAAAATAGATCCAAGTCCTGCTAGACCAAGCACACTTAGAGAATAGATCCTCTAGCACGATCTATCTCAATACAATAGAATTGGTGAGGACAAATAGAATTGGGAGATCTGTGTAGAACACATACACAGATTCCCCAGAAAATTCAGGACTCTGACCAATTACAAACTCGGCTGGATCTCCTTTTGGACCAGCACTTCTGCAATCTTGAGCTCCTCCTCTTCTTCTCCTTCTTCTTCTCCTTCTTATTCTCCTTCTTCTCCCCTTGGCGGCGCTGCTCTGCTCCTCTGGATGCAGATGCCTCTTTCCCGCTCTCCTTGCCTTTTTCCAGAAAGCTCTAAGCTCTTGTCTTGTGTGGGGGTGCTTTGGAGGACCCAAGACATGAGTATTTATAGCCCAATATGTCCAAAAGTAGCCTTAGGGTACGTGGGCACAAAAACCTAGGCAGATCCCCTTGAACCCCAAGCGGCCACGTGTCCAAATGATTTCACGAAATTGAGTTTAAGCCGGAGTGTGTCGACACTACTTCAGAGTGTGTCGACACATTGTCCCAAACTGGCATAATTAGTTCTCTGGGAAGAGTCACTAGTGTCGACACTACTTCAGGCAGTGTCGACACACTGTCCAGAACTGTTGACTGGGTTCACTGGGAACTAGGACTAGTGTCGACACTACTTGATCCTGTGTCAACACCACTTGACCTTTTCTTCATCATTTTGCCTTAGTGTTTGAAACACTGTGTCGACACCAATAAGGGGTGTGTCGACACTACCAAGACAAAATCTGTATTCACCTGCAAAATTAACACATAAATCATTAGTACAAGATATTATCATTAAAATATGAGATATTAAACATCAAGAACATATCATCATCAAAATCACAATGTGTCATCATCAAAATCAAAGTATGAGTGATGTTCATTGGTTATCATTAAAATACAACTTTAGGAAATTCCAAAACACACTCAACCCAACAATCTCCCCATTTTTGATGATGACAAAAATCCATCTAGTTCCAATGACAGAAGCTAAATCTGAAGGTTTTGGTACTAAATCCGAAACTTGATTTCTTTCAATTTGATGAAGCTCTTCATGCATAGCATTTATCCAGTTTTCACAAGATAAAGTTTCATCAACATTTTTGGGTTCAATTTGGGAAAGTAGTGCCAAAGTATCTTCAACTATGATAGAATAAAAAGATGATCTGATTCATATTCCATCTTGCAAACTACCAACAATGCTTTCAAGTGGATGATCTCTTAAAAATCTGGGTTCAGAAATTACCTCAGAGTTTGCATGATTTTCAGGAACATGATTACCTGAATTACTTGAAGTAGGCATTTCAGGAACCTCATGTACATTTGGTGCTTCTTGATCTTCAAGATTTGTAAATGGATGTTCAAGAAGATCATCTTCATCATCATATTTTTGAGTTCTGCACAAATCAGAAGTGTCAATCTTTCGCAAATTTTCATCAAAAAGGACATGTGGAGATTTTTCCACAGTCTTATTTTTCAAGATGTAAACTCTGTAAGCTCTTGAAGTTTCAGAATAGCCTAAAAAGATTGATTCAAAACTTTTTGCATCAAATTTATCAAGATTTTCTTTGTTGTTATTGTGAACAAAACATTTGCAACAAAAAAATTTGAAATATGACACACTTGGCTTTTTATTCTTGAACAACTCATAAGGGGTTTTTTCTGATCTTTGGTCTTACTAATGCTCTGTTCAAAATGAAATTAGCTGTATTTACAGCTTCTGCCCAAAAAGATTTAGACAGTCTACTTTCAATGAGCATAGTTTTGGCCATTTCCACAGGAGTTCTATTTTTTCTTTCTATAACTCCATTTTGTTTTGAAGTTCTAGGGGAAGAAAACTTGTGGAGAATTTTCAGTTCAGTACAGAGATCATAAAATGATTTGTTTTCAAATTCACCCCCATGATCTGTCAAGATGGAATTCAGTTTAAAAGATAAACCGACTAAGGTAGAATTGTAAAATCTCCTGAATTCTGAACATACATCACTTTTATGGGATAAGAATAAGACTCAAGTATATCTTGTAAAGTCATCAATGATCACAAAGCCATATCTATTACCACTGAGACTTTGAGATCTGGTTGGACCAAAAAGATCCATATGAAGCAACTCAAGTGGTTTAGATGTAAGTACTTCATTAAACACTTTAAAAGATTTTCTTGTTTGTTTTGCTTGAGCACATATCCCACAAACAAGATTGTCAATAACTGGGAGAGATTCAGGAAGACCTTTTACAAGATTCATTCTTATGAGTTTACTAATGGTTGTGAAACTTACATGACCCAATCTTTTGTGCCACAACCAAGCTGTGTCATTTTTATTTGCAATAAAGCAAACATTTAAAGAGGAACCATCACACAAATCAATCATGTAGACATTATTTTCTCTTTTTCCAATCAATTTAATTTGCTCAGAAGAGGAGTCAATTATTTTGCATGAGTCATGTTCAAAAAGAATCTTGTGACCATTGTCACACAATTGACTAATGCTAAGCAAGTTGTAATTCAAACCTTCAACTAAACAAACATCATCACTTAGGGTAATGCAAGACTTACCAATTTTTCCTTTGCCAATTATTTTTACTTTATTATTACCTCCAAAGATGACTGATCCACCTTCCTTTTCAATCAAGTATGAAAATTTATTTCTGTCTCCTGTCATGTGCCGTGAGCATCCACTGTCAAGAATCCAGATGTTGTTGGAATTGGATGCACGGCTTTCCTGCACATAACAAATTAGACAAGAAAAGTTTTTGGTACCCACATGAGATTGGTACCAACATCCTGAGTGAGAAGAGATAACAAATCCTTTCTAACCCAAATTTATGTATTTTTCTTCACAGTGTTTTTTGAAACAAAAGATTCAACTTTTGTTTTTCAATTTTCTGAACATTATGCCTCTTAGTTGGTTTGTTCCATTGTGAAAAACTTGGCATGTATTGTTGTTAGTATGCAGGAAGAGATGAATGATAGAAATAAGGATTGAACCATTGGTTACCATTGTACCTTTGGTTCCAAGACTTATTCCATCTTGAATTGTAAGAGGAGAAAACATTCCAATTTCCATGAGAAAGATGATTATTGATTGGTTTGAAATTTTTGTGATTTTTATAAGAAGGGTAGGTCGACCTCTGACTGGGATAGGTCGACCTGTGCATAGAGTGTGTCGACCTAGGTAAGGTATGTGTCGACCTCTCAGGTTCTTTTTGTTTTTGTATTTTTCCTTTATTTTCAGATGAACTTACCTTGACAAATTTTATTAAAGGAGTTTTTGATGATTTTGTTTTCTTTGCAGATGATTCAGTTTTCTTTGAATTTTGTGGTTCAAAACCTAAACCAAATTTGTTTGAATTCATCTTAACTCCAAGTAGTGCATTCAGATTGTCTTTACCTTGAGTGAAGTTCTTGATGATTTCTTCTTTCTCTTTAAGGCAAAGATTTTGCTTTTCAATTTGATTCAAGTTTTCTTGATTTTCCTTTTCTTTTTCTTCAAATTTTTTAACAGAGTTAATAAGTTCTTTGTTCAATTTTTGAATTTTCAATTTGAGATTATCAACAAAGATCAACAGTTCATCATTTTTTTTGAGTTGATCTGAAACTTGAGCTTCCAATTCAGAAATCTTTTCAGATGATGAATTATCATGAAGAATGCTTTCAATTTTTCTTTTCAAATATTTATTTTCTTTTCTAACATCAGAAAGATTTTCAACTAAATTACCATATGCTTCTTGCCAATATTCAATGGTAAATTGTTCAAAGGATATATTTACCTGTTCTTCACTGCTTCTAGCCATGAAGCAGATTTCATTCCCTTCTGAACTTGAGGATTCTTCATTGCAGTCAGAGCTTTCATCATCTGACCATGTAGCAACCATGGCCTTGTTCTTCTTTTTGTGAAACTCCTTCTTGTGGGTTTTGTGTTTTTCTTTCTTACCTTCTGGACAATCAGCCTTCATATGTCCAGGTTTGTTACACCTATAACACACATGAATTTCATCAGTTTTCTTATAATCAACATAAGAGAAATGTTTCTTTTTACTAGACATGGCATTTTGCTTATTACCAAAATTCTTCTTGTTTGATTTCAGAAATGCCTTAAATTGTCTAGTAATGAAAGCAAGATTATCATTATCAGATTCAGATTTTTCAGACTCAGAATTTTCTTTAGATTTTCTTTTATTACTTGATGAAGCTTTGAGAGCAATGGTTTTTGTTTTTAGCATGTGTTCTTCTGATCTCTTAAGATTTAACTCATATGTCATTAATGATCCAATGAGTTCATCCAATGTGATTTTCGATAAATCCTTTGAATCTTCAATGATAGTTGCTTTAGTGTGCCATACAGGAGATAATGAACGCAAGATTTTTCTTACCAATTCTTCATTTGAGTATTCCTTACCCAAGGCTCGAAGTCCATTTATAATGACCATGAACCTAGTAAACATCTCAGATATAGTTTCATTAGATTTCATGATAAACAACTCATAATCAGAAACTAACATGTTAGCCTTAGTCTCCCTGACCAGAGATGTGCCCTCATATAGCAGTTCTAATTTATCCCACATCTCCTTGGCAGACTTACACATGGAGATTCTGGAATACTCACTTGGATGGATGGCAAATTGCAACATGTTCATGGCGCTATAGTTCAGGGTGACCCTTCTGATCTGCTCCCTGGTCCATTGGTCTTCATCTCCAGTGACTTCATTTGGTCATTTTTCAACAATTCTCCATACTTCATAGTTCTGTGCTCTAAGAAAAACCATCATCCTATTCTTCCAATAAGGATAATCAGTACCATCAAAAAATGGAGGCCTATTGATTGAATGACCCTCAGAAACAAAACCTCTAGAGTCCATGATAGAAACAATCAAACCAAAGCACACAACAAATTGAGCAAGTAATTGAGTAATCAAAATATGAATACAGAAAATTCACCAAAGCACCTCAGAGTATAGAATTGACTCTGACCTCTCTGATACCAGATGTTGGGGATCGGATAGGTGACTTTGGTAAATGAACTACGAGATTGTGAGTATAGCAGCGGAATTAAAATGAGTAAATCACATAATTCGATCAGACTCAAGTGTGGTGAGTGAGAATAGTGAATAAGAACAACAAATCACACAACAAACCACAGTGCACTAAAGATTTTAAGGTGGTTCGGAGAACACAACTTGTGTCTCCTACGTCCACCTCCTCACAACGGAGGAACCACTAACACAAGTGCAGTACAAACAAGAGCACGACGACTCTAACCTCTTTGAGTTCACCAACTCAAAGAACCCCGGAGATAGGCACAACGACCTACTCCAATGACCACTTGTGAATTCAGCAAATTCACAAGCCCTTGAGCACCACAGCACAAGCACCAGAGCACAACGGCTCCAACCCAGAGCACTAGGGCTCCAAAATAGAGTACAAAGTACTCAAACCTCTGGATCACAATAGATCCAAGTCCTTCTAGACCAAGCACACTTAGAGAATAGATCCTCTAGCACAATCTATCTCAATACAAAAGAATTGGTGAGGACAAATAGAATTGGGAGATCTGTGTAGAACACATACACAGATTCCCCAGAAAATTTAGGACTCTGACCAATTACAAACTCGGCTGGATCTCCTTTTAGACCAGCACTCTTGCAATCTTGAGCTCCTCCTCTTCTTCTCCTTCTTATTCTCCTTCTTCTCCCCTTGGCGGCGCTGCTCTGCTCCTCTGGATGCAGATGCCTCTTTCCCGCTCTCCTTGCCTTTTTCCAGAAAGCTCTAAGCTCTTGTCTTGCGTGGGGGTGCTTTGGAGGACCCAAGACATGAGTATTTATAGCCCAATATGTCCAAAGGTAGCCTTAGGGTACGTGGGCACAAAACCTAAGCAGATCCCCTTGAACACCAAGCGGCCACGTGTCCAGATGATTTCACGAAATTGAGTTTAAGCCGGAGTGTGTCGACACTACTTCAGAGTATGCCGACACATTGTCCCAAACTGGCATAATTGGTTCTCTGGGAAGAGTCACTAGTGTCGACACTACTTCAGGCAGTGTCGACACACTGTCCAGAACTGTTGACTGGGTTCACTGGGAACTAGGACTAGTGTCGACACTACTTGATCCTGTGTCGACACCACTTGACCTTTTCTTCATCATTTTTTTAAGCCGGAGTGTGTCGACACTACTTCAGAGTGTGTCAACACATTGTCCCAAACTGGCATAATTGGTTCTCTGGGAAGAGTGACTAGTGTCGACACTACTTCAGGCAGTGTCGACACACTGTCCAGAACTGTTGACTGGGTTCACTGGGAACTAGGACTAGTGTCGACACTACTTGATCCTGTGTCGACACCACTTGACCATTTCTTCATCATTTTACCTTAGTGTTTGAAACGCTGTGTCGACACCTGTAAGGGGTGTGTCGACACTACCAAGACAAAATCTGTATTCACCAGCAAAATTAACACATAAATCATTAGTACAAGATATTATCATCAAAATATGAGATATTAAACATCAAGAACATATCATCATCAAAATCACAATGTGTCATCATCAAAATCAAAGTATGAGTGATGTTCATTGGTTATCATTAAAATACAACTTTAGGAAATTCCAAAACACACTCAACCCAACATGTTCTTGGCTCAGTTGACCATTAGATCTTCTGTGCATGATAGGGTTCTTTCACTACAAGAGAAAGTAGTATTACCGACGGATATTTCCGACGGAATTGTTCAGTCGGTAATACCGACGGATATGCCAACGGAAATATTTCCAGCGGTATATATGTCGGAAATACCGACCTATAGACTCCGTCGAAATGATCGACGGAATAATTTTAGTCGGATACTTACCGACGGATATTCCGACGGAATAATTTCGTCGGTAAACCCGCACTTTCGCTCTCCCGCTATCCTCGTGAAATTCTCTCTCTCTCCTCTCTCTCTCTCTCTCTCTCTCTCTCTCTCTCTCTCTCTCCTACCCCTTGCCGCCGAGAGCTGCAATGCCACCCGCCGCCGCCATGACCTGCACCACCGCCACCGCCGGCCGCCACGACCTACACCACCGTCGTCGAGCTGCACCACCGCCGGTACGTACCCCCTCCCCTCCCCTCCCCCCCTCCTGTAGGCGGCCCCCCCCCCTCCCCCACTGTCCCCCCCTCTACCCCCCCTCCCCCCCTCCCCCACTATCCCCCCCTTCCCCTCCCCTCTCGTGTGCAGCCCCCCACGCGTCTAGGCGGCCCTTCCCCCCTCCCCCCCTCCCCGACTATCCCCCCCTTCCCCCCCTCCCCCCCTCCTCCCACCCTCCCCCCCTCCACCTCCGTCCCGCCCTCCCCCCTCCCCCACTGTCTCCCCCTCCGTCCCCCCTCCCCCACAGTGCCCTCCTCCCCCACAGTGCACTCCCCCACCGTCCCACCCTCTCCACAGTGCCCTCCCCCACTGTCCCCCCCTCCCCAACAGTCCCCCCTCCCCCTCTGTCCCACCCTCCCCCTCCCCCACTGTCCCCCTGTGACGGCCCTCGTTATTCAGACCCGTTAACCCAATAACGTGCCTAATACGAGTCTGCCTCCTGCGACCGGGCCGAAGCCTCGCAAGGGATATCAAACTACTAGTCCGTAGGAATGTAAAGGAACCAGCTCAAATATATATAAGATCTGCCAATCTCACAAATATTTATTAGAAATGTACATAGCCATAGCACAACTATAACCAAACTACAACAACAACCTGGGGCATACCCTGAGGTGTACAACAGAAAAGTAAATTACACTACTGGTGGTGCAGACCCTCCACTACGGTGCGGCTCAGAACTAGACGATGGGTGTGAGGTCTCCTGCTCTCCCTCACTTAAAAGAGTAGGGGATGAGCCTCTCGAGTCACTGGCTCAGTAGGGAAACTCCCTAGAAACCGAGCAAACCAACACAAGTATTAAAGCAGGAGATTACACTAACAATTCATAGAACTATGCAGCCGGATATAAAACTGTAAATACCACTTACCACTTGCCGCTTAATAGAAACCAATAATAATAAATAAATGGCAAACCCAAACAAGTGTACGAGCTACAGTAGGAAAACGCCTCACTCGGGTCACGTGGACTGGCTCGCGACACCAGCTACTAACCCGGACAAACAACACAGGACTACCTCTCAGTCTCGCAGCCACGGACGGAAGGTCCAGCTGCCGCTCCACTAAACCAGTACAAACAACTGTGGAGTCTAACTAAACCACCACAACCTGTAGGTCACACACCCCGCAGGCCCAAGCCTGGCACCTTTAGGGACTCTGGCCCGAGCTCCCTAAAGTGAGGCACTGGAAAACAGGACTAGCTGGGGCCCAGTACGTCTACTGGTGTCCGTCTCCCACAACTACGAGCGCGCTACAAGCGACAACACAACAAACTCCCTTTAGTCGCTGTCCCACTGTCGTCTTTCCCTCAGCCGGATGTACTACTCAGCACAGGAGTGAGGGTGTCCAGGAAGATGACAAAACCTCGACGGTACTCAGTACCGGGACAAGCCCCGAGCACATACGTGCCTGGCACACACAAAACCTGGGGCTCCCAACTGAAGAGGTATCCACGGTAGGCGTCAAACTACACGCCATGTACACGGAAACCACGTGCAAGTGAAACCTCCACGTAAACCACGTGAACACCACGCCAACCACACACACCACACGCTCTCCGAGCGTTGAGAGTGCCCATGCACCTCTTACCATTACCACGCAATACATATACGATAATCCGATAATATCACACTAACAAACCCATCCATAAAACAAGCCTCGGCTGTGATCGCGACGGGGTTTAGTGACGCCTTCAGAACGTGACAGCCCGATATGTCGCCTTAGAAAACAAGAACGCGACATATCGTACGGTCGCGACACTGTCACGACGCCCAGGTTTGTCGCCTTCACAGGCGCAAACCCTAATCCGGAAACCTTCATCCGGATCACCCCCAAAACCCCTATAATCTATGGTTTCCATTCCATTTACATGCCTTAATGTGTTCCTACACATGGTATCTACCGTTTAAAGAGCTAGAAACACATCATTCACAATACACGAGCAATCCACGGATTCAAACATAGGAAATCTCCCTACCTTCACGAAGTAGGCGAAGTATGGAGTCCACACGACGTTTCCCCCCGCTCCACACAGTGTCCTTGCGGCGAGAACACGTCAAACCAAGCTCCAACAAGTCCAGTCGCCCAGAAATCCTCCAGCATAACCCCTTGGCAGAGCAGAGCTCATGTGAGCTATGTTCTGCCAGGGTTCTATAAAAACTCTTCACAGTTAAGAACGCGACGCCACACTATGTCGCGACCTGAACGCGACGCACGAGTCTGTCGCCTTCAATAAGTCGACGTCAGCAAGCTCGCCCTATGCGCAACACGTGGCGTGCATGTAGGCGAAGACCAAAAATAGCGGTTTCATGAACGAGACGCCCTGGGATGTCGTGTTCAAAATACGACGCCCTTCACTGTCGCGTTCAAAGACAGTGGATCAGTGAGCTCTTTGGGCCCAAACCTTCGGCCCACAGAGCCTCACCACCTGCAGAAAACACCTGTTAGACACGTCATTAGCCACACACTGACCTCCATACACACAGGAAGACGATCCGAATGGCCGGAACGTCACATTACTATCACCTCAAAGGATATTTCATCCTCGAAATTTAAAACAAAAATTGAACACCAAAAACTTTTTAATTCAATCTATATAACACTATCACCTAATAGAATTAAAACTTACTCAAACAAGTGTGGATACGCTTTCATCATTTCTTTTGCTAATTCCCTTGTATCTTCTCCACCTTGTATGTTTTCCCATCTGACTTTCACTAATTCAATTTCTTTATTCCTGAGCATCTGAGTTATGTGGCCTATAATCTGCACTGGGTATTCTGGCATTGTCATGTCGGGCTTCAGATCATCTCTTTGATAACTAAAAACTTGGGTTGGATGTCTGACATATTTTCTCACATTGAGACATGAAACACATCATGTGCATCAGTGAAATCTGCTGGCAAATCTAACTTGTAAGCTCCTTCACCCATTCTTTCTTTTATCTGGAATGGTCTGACATATCTTGGGCTCAACTTGCCTTTCTTACTAAACCTGTAACGACCCTCTTATATTGGTACGGTTCCACCAACCCACGTCGATATAAAAGGCATCACTACAGTGGGACATTTACCCAACACTAGTACAATAGGCTGAAACATACACAATTATATTATATCTCATGACAGCGGAATTTAAAGAACTGAAAAGAATTCTTATTCTATCATCCACATTCTATTCACAGTCCGTATAGTAGAGAAGAGAGCTAACTGTTCATAACTGAAATAAAATAAATACATTGTCCACATGAGACTACGCAGAGTCTTTATTACATACTATGAAGTAATGGAAAAGTACAATGCTAACTCCACAACAATCTCTCCTACTCTCGCTCCGAGTCGCTCCTAACGATCTCCTCGGAAGAAGTAGAAACGTCTGCACCTGTACGCCGAAGCAAGAATGAGTTCAAAAGAACTCAACAAGTAACACCAAGCACACTAAACATACATGCATCAAGTAATCTCCATATCCTTATGCTATATCATTTACACATAATGCATGGAAGTGACAATTTTTCAAATAGAAGCCTATTCATGATTTCTACACATTTTACACATGGGATTTAGTTTTATACACAATAAACTAATCCTATCACATGCTTTCTACACTTTTCACTATGCTAAACTGATTTCATTCAATCATTCATAAGCCACATGTTGATCATTTTACACAATATTTACACATTTCATAACAACTAATTTAACATGAATTCTAAGACAATTTTACACATAGTTAACACATTTATATTAGTGAAAAGCTCGCTGTTTTACTACTATCATGTCACATTCACAAGAAACTTATCATTTTTGCATGCTTTCATAAGAATTTCATGAACACATATTCACTTACACAGGTTCACAATTTACACATTTTTTTCACTTAAACACATTTTCACTTTTCCTTAATGCCGTGACACATAGCCCAAACCACTTTAGAAGGACACACACTAATCACATCACATATCAATCACCTAGGCATTCCAGTGATTAATCTTAGTTACTGCGCAGAACCGGGAGAAGCACTCTCCACCCTAACCAGCGATACTTGTTCGCCTCCAGGATTTAATCCCAATGCCCATGGGACATCACACACTTTGAACTTTCCCGTGGGGACTTTACCACAGTACAGTTCCACAGCCCTCTAAGGTAGCAGTGTCACCCATTGGCACATTAATACATTTTCTCAATTTCAACACATTTCTAAATACAAATAATTACGCATTCATCTCATGTTCACACATTTACATTCTTCAGTATTACCTAGCATGGTACTACTGTTTTCAGTATTAATCAAATTTTTACAACAATTCTAATCATGCTGAAATTTTGCAGAATTAAACATTAATCATATTAGCATGTATTAATTATTAATATCTAACATAAAACAAGTTTATATAGCTACTGTCATCTGTTCAGTACAAAATTTAACCAGAAATTCATCACAGTTTAACCATCATGCATACCAAAATTTACATTTTTCTGAGTTACACATATTTTCTGAAAATTCTAACAGTGATGTTATCAACTGTAAAAATAGCCAAACTGACACAAATTTTCATTATTCGGATTCACAATTTATTTCATACATGAATACTGACAGTACAAATTTTATCACAAATTTTAGGAATTTAACTAGTTTCGCATGAATTCTTAACTTTTATACATTGAGTAGACATATTAACTATTTTTGGTTCAGAAAATTAAATAAACTGTACAGATATTATAAATTGCTCAAATTTTTATATCATGCATCAGATCTTATGAACAATGTACAGAAAATTCATGGCAATTAATTCTACACATATTTCATAAACGACATTTTCCAAGATTAAAATTTTGTTGGTAGCACATTCCAAGAATTCTAATAATTAGTGAAAATTCCAAAAATGCACAATAACTCACAGTACAACCAAACATATATATTTACATATTATATGAAATTTTACTGTATATCCTCATGCGGAAAAACTCAAAATTAGTTCATATAAGGACAGACTTGCACACTGTTGCAGTCTGAAGAACTCGACGGCATGGGGTAGCCGTCTATAGGTTAACGGCATTATATGATGCCGCCAACACATGATATTAGCGGCAAGGGATCTTGCCGTTAATATCCTGTCTGCACAAACACAGACTGAAAGCCAACAAATCACTTGAAAGGGGGGTTCCAGGACACGAGAAAAATCTGAAAAATTCCTGGGACATACTAGACACATGTAGGGTTAATGTGAATGGGGTACTTGCCTCTGTAAAATCCACAAACGACGATTCAAGCCGGAGAAGCCCTCCTCGGCCTGTGCCAAAGAGTCTCCAAATCCCTCCTTCTTCGGATCTTCTGTTGATCTTCACAGCACACCAGCGTGGGGAGTCGTTCCCGGATGTTCAAGGTTGACACCAGTCGATGTAGATCGCCAGACGAAGCCTCCCGAAGCCGGATCTCTCAGGTTCAAGTTAGGGTTTTTGCATAGAAAAGATAGGTTTTTGACCCAAGAGCAAAAGGGTGGATCTGGCCGAAATCTGGATATTATAAAGGGTTGGGGTCGGATAGGTTAAAGGGGCAAGTCTCAGAGCCGTTGGGAAGGGTTTCCAAAACAAGAGGCTCAATTTCCGGAGGCGTTTCCGGATCTGGAAACGTAACAGGTCTGGGATATTGGCGTCCATATCTATGGTCGCCTATCCAAAATGGGCGTCCATCGATATTGCCGCCTACCCCTGGTCAGCGTCAGCCGATGTGGACGCCGACTGGCCGACAAAACTCACTTTAATTATGCAGATTTATAATACTACACACATAAATATATATATATATACTTGAATACACTATGTACATTTCAATAATACTAATTCATACAATTTATATCAATAAATACTTATACACAATAATCTATACATCAATAGTATACACTTATACGCACATACATATATTTAAACAAACAAGGTGAAAATCAAGGGCCTTACACCCTCTCCCCCTTAAAGAAACTTCGTCCTCGAAGTTAGACTGACACTACTCAAACAACTGAGGATATTTCTTTTTCATTGCATCCTCAAGCTCCCAAGTAGCCTCCTCTCGCGAGAAGTTACGCCATAAGACTTTACTGACGCAATGCTCTTGTTTCGGAGATGTTGAACCTTCCGATCAAGAATAGCTACTGGTTGCTCTACATAAGAAAGATCTGGCTGGATCTCCACTGGCTCATGGCTAATAACATGAGACGGATCTCTGACATACTTCCTGAGCATAGATACGTGAAAAACAGGATGAACGCTAGCCAATGCTGGAGGTAAAGCTAGCTCATATGCCACGTTGCCCAATCGTCGGAGAATCTCATACGGGCCAATGAACCTAGGGCTCAACTTACTATGCCTGCCAAATCTAACTACACCTCGCGTAGGCGAAATCTTCAAAAAGACATGCTCACCTACCTCGAACTCTAGATCCTTCCTCCTGTTGTCGGCATAACTCTTCTGCCTATCCTGTGCCGCAACAAGTCTCTTCCTAATGAGCTGGACCTTATCCGAAGTCTCCTGAACTAACTCCGGACCGATCAACTGCCTATCACCGGTCTCCTCCCAACACAAAGGAGATCTGCAAGGCCTACCATATAAAGCCTCAAATGGAGCCATGCCAATGCTCGCATGAAAACTGTTGTTATATGCAAACTCCACTAGAGGTAAATGGCGCTCCCAATCATCCTTCCAATCCAGCACACAAGCCCTCAACATATCCTCAAGCGTCTGGATAGTCCTCTCGGACTGTCCATCTGTCTGGGGATGAAATGCCGAACTGAGCTTCAGCTCCGAACCTAACGCATCCTGAAGACCCTTCCATAGCCTCGAAGTAAATCTCGGATCTCGATCCGAAATAATAGACTTCGGTACTCCATGCAATCTAATAATACTACTAACATACAGTCTAGCTAAACTCTCTACTGACTGCTTCTTCTTCATAGGCAAGAAATGCGCAGTCTTCGAGAATCGATCTACCACTACCCAAATCGAGTCATTACCTCGTCTAGATCGAGGCAAACCCGTAACAAAATCCATAGTGACAGCTTCCCACTTCCAAACTGGGATCTCCATCTTCTGCATAAGACCAGATGGTCGCTGCCGCTCGGCCTTCACTTGCTGGCATACTAGACATCTAGACACAAACTCGGCTACATCCTTCTTCATGCCAGACCACCAAAACGATCTCTTTAAATCCTGGTACATCTTAGTGTTACCCGGATGAATAGAGAACCTAGATCTATGAGCTTCTGCTAAAACATGCTCACGAATATCTACAATGTCTGGAACACAGACACGATGATGGAATCTAATCACACCATCCTCATCACGAGCAATACCCGCTTTGCCCACTAACTCTTGGAGTCTAGGGTCGGCTTTCTGATGCTCGATCACCTCATCTAACACCGATGACCTAATGGACAGCTGAGCCACAAAAGCTCGGCATAATGATGGCTCCAACTCGGTCATCGTACACGCTGCATCCTCCAACATCTTCCAGTCCTGCTGGAGAGACGACCTCTTTCTACTAAGGGCATCTGCTACGACATTCGCCTTTCCAGGATGATACTGGAGGTCGAAGTCATAGTCCTTCAGGAACTCAATCCATCTTCTCTGCCTAAGGTTTAATTCTTTTTGGGAGAAAAGATACTTTAGGCTCTTGTGATCAGTGAACACCTCAAATCTGACACCATAAAGATAGTGCCTCCAGATCTTCAGTGCATGAACCACTGCCGCAAGCTCAAGATCATGAGTGGATAGTTTCGCTCATGCTCCTTCAATTGCCTCGAAGCATATGCTACTACCCTTCCTTGCTGCATCAACACACAGCCAAGACCAATCCGAGATGCATCCGTGTAGATAGCAAAATCCTCTACACCGCTCGGTAGAACTAACACAGGGGCCGATGTGAGTTTAGTCTTCAATAATTGAAAACTACTCTCACACTCCTCGGACCAGACAAACTTCACTCCCTTCCTGGTCAGCTGAGTCAATGGAGCGGCGATGGATGAAAATCCCTCAATAAAACGCCGATAATAACCCGCCAAACCAAGAAAACTCCGAATCTCCGAAGGAGTCTTGGGACTCTCCCAATCCATAACAGCTTGGACTTTCGCTGGGTCCACTGCTACACCAGCACCGGAGATAACATGCCCAAGGAAATGAACCTCGCGCATCCAAAAATCGCACTTGCTGAATTTTGCATACAGCTTGTGCTCACGGAGAACCTCTAACACTATCCTCAAATGCTGACGATGTGTGGCCTCATCTGGAGAGTAGACCAGCACGTCATCAATGAAGACTACAACAAAACTATCTAGATAGGGTCTAAACACCCTGTTCATGAGATCCATGAACGCTGCAGGGGCGTTGGTTAGACCAAACGGAAGGACCAAAAACTCATAATGTCCATAACGGGTTCTAAATGCCGTCTTGGACACATCCTCACTCCTAATCCTCAACTGATGATAGCCAGAACGCAAATCAATCTTAGAAAAGACCGATGCATTCTGTAGCTGGTCAAACAAATCATCAATCCGAGGTAAGGGATACCTGTTCTTTACCGTCACCTGGTTTAGCTTTCTATAATCAATGCATAACCGAAGTGACCCATCCTTCTTCTTCACGAATAAGACAGGTGCGCCCCAAGGGGAAACGCTAGGGCGAATAAATCCCTTATCTAACAAATCCTGCAACTGCTTCCTTAACTCAGCTAATTCCGCAGGTGCCATCCGATAAGGTGCCTTCGAGATAGGAGAGATGCCTGGAAGCAACTCTAGAGTGAACTCTATCTCTCTAGCTGGTGGCAATCCAGATAAATCATCAGGAAAGACATCTGGAAAATCCTGCACTACATCTATCTCGGCAAGAGTAAGTGACTCATCAGCCTTGGGTATTAAAACCACACTGGCAAGAAAAGCGTCACAACCCTTGTTCACCATTCTCATTGCCCTCATGGCCGAGATGACAAACTTTCCTGCTAAGTTCCTCGGCAAAGGATGAGAAAATTCATCCTCACCAGGAATGCGGAAAACAATCTTCTTCCCACGACAATCTACCAATGCATAGTGCTCCTCTAGCCAATCCAGACCAAGAATAGCATCATAGTCCTTCATCTTAAGCAAGAAGAAACACCCTTCTAGGACTCTATCCTCAATGCACACCGGTAAAGACGGAATACACTTCCTAGTCGATACCGTACCCGCAGGTGTATGCACAGACAAAGGGACTTCTAAATCCTCAGACTCTAACCCTGACTCTAAAGCTAACTGCCTAGCAAAACGCTCGGAAATGAACGAGTGAGTAGCACCCGTATCGAACAAAACCCGAGCATGCACACCTAAGAACAAAACCGTACCTTCGGTGACATGATCTGCCTGCTCGGCGTCCTCACGAGCTAAAGCAAACACTCGAGCTGGGGCTCGAGGTCTCCCTGGTCGTCCTGTCGCTGGCGCTGCTGCTGCTGCTACTGGGGCTGGCCCCCGCTGGGCTCCCTGCTGAAGCCTCGGACAATCCTTAATCTTATGATCACTGCTCCCGCACTTTAAGCACTTTCCTGCTACCAGCCAACACTCCGTACCGCCATGTGCCCTCCCGCAATGAGGACACTCCTTCTTACCACTAGGGGAACGTTGAGAAGATACCTGACCACTGCCTGATGCCACAGGACGCTGCGGTGACTGGAAAGTCGCCTTCTTCCTCTCCTGTCTCTGGAAAGGAGCTGCTGGCCTCTTTTGAGAAGCCTTCTTCTCCTCCAGATACTGCTCCATCTCCCCCTCCTGCCGACACGCCGCGCTGAGCGCCTGCTCGAGAGTACGATGGTCGAAAGCCACCAACCTCGTCCTCAGCGATGGTTTCAGACCCATCACGAATTTCTTCGCCTTCCTGCGCTCATCAGCTACAATATGAGGGGCGTACTTTGATAGCTCGGCAAACCTGGCCTCGTACTCCAGCACGGTCATGGAGCCCTGAGTCAACGAGAGGAACTCCTGCTCCATCTTGTCCTGGATGTGCTCCGGAACAAACTTGGCTCGGAAAAGCCTCACGAACTCATCCCATCCGACTTCCACGGCACCATCCTCGAACCGAGTACGTAACAACGAGGACCACCATACATCGGCTCGCTCCTGCCAAAACCATCCATGAGAACTAACCAACATAATTTATACTTAAAGTAATAACCAATAGCTTAGATTACACATACCTGTAGCATATAGGTGGCTAAAGTGACCTTGTCGTCCTCAGCGCACCTAATGGCCCGGAAGATCTTCTCAATCTCCCTCATCCAGTTCTCAGCTAATAATGGATCGCTCTCCCCCTTAAAAGAAGGTGGCGACATCCTCTTGAACCTTTCCATGATGGAGGGTCCACCATGGTCAGCCTGGGGAACTGGTACCTGAGCCTGCTACAACAAGCAACAAAATTAACACATATAACATAACAATCATGCATTTAATAATACAGACTACTTTATCTTATTATTCTAACCTGAGCCTCCAACTGGGCCTGGAGTGCAGCCTGAGTGTGGGCCTGCGTTTGCATGGCCTGCACCAAACCCTGCATGAACACTCCATAGTCTACTGGTGGCGGTGGAGGAAGTACAGGACCCTGGGGTGCAGGGGCCTGCTGCTCACCCTGATCCTCACGCCGAGGCTCATCTCTCCTCTGCTCGCCATCACGAGCAGGAACACCACGCCTACCACGCGAAGCCATATCCTGTAAAACGGATTAATCACCATTTAGAACTAAACTATCTAATTTCTAACTAATTACTTATCTATGTGGACAATCTACACTGACTAGTATACAATGAAGATGATGGTATATGCATATTTATGTACAATTTCAGCATGATTGCTCTGATACCAATCTCTATAACGACCATCTTATATCGGTACGGTTCCACCAATCCACGTCGATATAAAAGGCATCACTACAGTGGGACATTTACCCAACACTAGTACAATAGGCTGAAACATACACAATTATATTATATCTCATGACAGCGGAATTTAAAGAACTGAAAAGAATTCTTATTCCATCATCCACATTCTATTCACAGTCCATATAGTAGAGAAGAGAGCTAACTGTTCATAACTGAAATAAAATAAATACATTATCCACATGAGACTACGCAGAGTCTTTATTACATACGATGAAGTAATGGAAAAGTACAATGCTAACTCCACAACAATCTCTCCTACTCTCGCTCCGAGTCGCTCCTAACGATCTCCTCGGAAGAAGTAGAAACGTCTGCACCTGTACGCCGAAGCAAGAATGAGTTCAAAAGAACTCAACAAGTAACACCAAGCACACTAAACATACATGCATCAAGTAATCTCCATATCCTTATGCTATATCATTTACACATAATGCATGGAAGTGACAATTTTTCAAATAGAAGCCTATTCATGATTTCTACACATTTTACACATGGAATTTAGTTTTATACACAATAAACTAATCCTATCACATGCTTTCTACACTTTTCACTATGCTAAACTGATTTCATTCAATCAATCATAAGCCACATGTTGATCATTTTACACAATATTTACACATTTCATAACAACTAATTTAACATGAATTCTAAGACAATTTTACACATAGTTAACACATTTATATTAGTGAAAAGCTCGCTGTTTTACTACTATCATGTCACATTCACAAGAAACTTATCATTTTTGCATGCTTTCATAAGAATTTCATGAACACATATTCACTTACACAGGTTCACAATTTACACATTTTCTTTCACTTAAACACATTTTCACTTTCCTTAATGCCGTGACACATAGCCCAAACCACTTTAGAAGGACACACACTAAACACATCACATATCAATCACCTAGGCATTCTAGTGATTAATCTTAGTTACTACGCAGAACCGGGAGAAGCACTCTCCACCCTAACCAGCGATACTTGTTCGCCTCCAGGATTTAATCCCAATGCCCATGGGACATCACACACTTTGAACTTTCCCGTGGGGACTTTACCACAGTACAGTTCCACAGCCCTCTAAGGTAGCAGTGTCACCCATTGGCACATTAATACATTTTCTCAATTTCAACACATTTCTACCCTAACCAGCGATACTTGTTCGCCTCCAGGATTTAATCCCAATGCCCATGGACATCACACACTTTGAACTTTCCGTGGGGACTTTACCACAGTACAGTTCCACAGCCCTCTAAGGTAGCAGTGTCACCCATTGGCACATTAATACATTTTCTCAATTTCAACACATTCTAAATACAACATAATTACGCATTCATCTTATGTTCACATATTACATTCTTCAATATTACCTAGCATGGTACTACTGTTTTCAGTATTAATCAAATTTTTACAACAATTCTAATCATGCTGAAATTTTGCAGAATTAAACATTAATCATATTAGTATGTATTAATTATTAATATCTAACATAAAACAAGTTTATATAGCTACTGTCATTTTTTCAGTACAGGAATTTAACCAAAAATTCATCACAGTTTACCCATCACGCATACCAAAATTTGTATTTTTCTGAGTTACACATATTTTCTGAAAATTCTAACAGTGATGTTATCAACTGTAAAAATAGCCAAACAGACACAAATTTTCATTATTCGGATTCACAATTTATTTCATACATGAATACTGATAGTACAAATTTTATCACAAATTTTAGGAATTTAACTAGTCTCGCATGAATTCTTAACTTTTATACATTGAGTAGACATATTAACTATTTTTCGGTTCAGAAAATTAAATAAACTGTACAGATATTATAAATTGCTCAAATTTTTATATCATGCATCAGATCTTATGAACAATGTACAGAAAATTCATGGCAATTAATTTCTACACATATTTCATAAACGACATTTTCCAAGATTAAACTTTTGTTAGTAGCACGTTCCAAGAATTCTAATAATTAGTGAAAATTCCAAAAATGCACAATAACTCACAGTACAACCAAACATATATATTTACATATTATATGAAATTTTACTGTATATCCTCATGCGGAAAAACTCAAAAATTAGTTCATATAAGGACAGACTTGCACACTGTTGCAGTCTGAAGAACTCGACGGCATGGGGTAGCCGTCTAAAGGTTAACGGTATTATATGATGCCGCCAACACGATGATATTAGCGGAAAGGGATCTTGTTGTTAATATCCTGTCTGCACAAACACAGACTGAAAGCCAACAAATCACTTGAAAGGGGGGTTCCAGGACATGAGAAAAATCTGAAAAATTCCTGGGACATACTAGACACATGTAGGGTTAATGTGAATGGGGTACTTGCCTTCTGTAAAATCCACAAACGACGATTCAAGCTGGAGAAGCCCTCCTCGGCCTATGCCAAAGAGTCTCCAAATCCCTCCTTCTTCGGATCTTCTGTTGATCTTCACTGCACACCGGCGTGGGGAGTCATTCCCGGATGTTCAAGGTTGACACCAGTCGATGCAGATCGCCAGACGAAGCCTCCCGAAGCCGGATCTCTCAGGTTCAAGTTAGGGTTTTTGTATAGAAAAGATAGGTTTTTAACCCAAGAGCCAAAAGGGGTGGATCTGGCCGAAATCTGGATATTATAAAGGGTTGGGGTCGGATAGGTTAAAGGGGCAAGTCTCAGAGCCGTTGGGAAGGGTTTCCAAAACAAGAGGCTCAATTTCCGGAGGCGTTTCCGGATCTGGAAACGTAATAGGTCTGGGATATTGGCGTCCATATCTATGGTCGCCTATCCAAAATGGGCGTCCATCGATAATGCCGCCTACCCCTGGTCAGCGTCAGCAGATGTGGACGCCGACTGACCGACAAAACTCACTTTAATTATGCAGAATTTATAATACTACACACATAAATATATATATACATATACTTGAATACACTATGTACATTTCAATAATACTAATTCATACAATTTATATCAATAAATACTTATACACAATAATCTATACATCAATAGTATACACTTATACGCACATACATATATTTAAACAAACAAGGTGAAAATCAAGGGCCTTACAAAACCTCCGCATGCCTTTAGTAGGAGAAACCTTTAGAAGTACATAGTCACCAACTTCAAATTGCAAAGGTCTACGTCTGACGTCTGCATAGCTTTTCTGACGGCTCTGGGCTGTTTTCAATTTTTCTTGAATAAATTTTACTGTCTCTGCACATTTTTGGACTAATTCTGGACCCAAAACTTGTCTTTCTCCTACTTCATGCCAATTTAATGGTGACCTACACGGTCTACCATATAAGGCTTCATATGGTGCCACCTCAATACTTGCATGGTAACTGTTATTATAAGCAAACTCAACCAATCCCAAGTGGCACTCCCAAATACCTCTCCATACCAAACAGCAAGCTCTTAGCATGTCTTCAAGTGTCTGAATTGTCTTCTCTGTCTGCCCATCTGTTTGTGGATGATATGCTGAACTGTATCTTAATTATGTGCCGACGACTCTTTGCAAACTCCTCCAAAAACATGAAGTAAAACGAGGATCTCGATCTGAAACAATGGTGATTGGAATACCATGTAAAGGTACAATTCTTTCTACATAAAGCTTGGCTAATCTATCCACTGACCATGTCATACTGATTGGTAACAACCTACAAACCTTAGTTAATCTGTCCACAAATACCCAAATTGCATTGTGACCTGATGATCTGGGCAAACCAACAATAAAATCCATTGCTATATCATCCCACTTCCATTGTGGAATGGGTAATGGCTGCAACAATCGTACTGGCTTCTGGTGTTCTGCTTTAATTTGCTGGCATACTGCACATCTTGCAATAAACTCTGCAATTTCTCTCTTCATATTCGGCCACCAAAAATGCTTCTTCATATCTTGATACATCTTTGTGCTGCCTGGGTGGATGGTATACCTTGATCTGTGAGACTCTTCTAAAACTCTTTGTTTGATTTCTGCATCTCCTGGAACATATAGTCGACCTTTGAGTCTAACCACACTATCGTTCCCAAAAGTCACTTCTTCCATTCTTATAATATCTGCTAAACTATTATTTGCTCTCTGCACTTCCACTATTTGCTGGTATAAAGACAGCTCCACTGCACTGGTTGCTAATATTGCTCTGCGCTGACTACTCGGCACATATAAGGAATTTTCCGCCACATCTTCATACAATTTCCATTCTCTGATCATAAGTTGATTCATAATTGCTTTTTTACTTAGTGCATCTGCTACTACATTAGCTCTGCCTTGATGATATGCCAAACTAAAGTCATAATCTTTTAAATATTCCATCCATCGGCGCTGCCATAAATTCAAATCCTTCTGAGAGAAAATATACTTTAAACTCTTATGATCAGTAAATATTTCAAATCTTTCACCATACAAGTAATGCCACCAAATCTTCAATGCAAAGACAACTGCTGCCAGCTCTAAATCATGGGTGGGATAATTCTCTTCATGTTTCTTTAATTGCCTGGAGGCGTAGGCTACCACCTTGCTGTGCTGCATCAAAACTGCACCCAATCCTCTCTTGGATGCATCTGTAAACAAAACAAATCCGCCACTTCCTGACAGTATTTCTAACACTGGTGCTGAAGTCAACATTTTCTTTAATTCTGCAAAACTACGTCTGCATTCTGAGGACCACACAAAAGGAATTCCTTTTCTTGTCAACCTAGTCATAGGGGCTACTATTTTGGAAAAATCTTGAATAAATCTTCTGTAATAATCTGCAAGACCCAGAAAACTCCTGATCTCAGACACTGTCCTCGGTTCTTTCCATTTCATCACTGCCTCAACTTTGGCGGGATCCACTACAATACCTTCACCTGATATTATATGACCCAGAAACTGAATTTCTTTCAGCCAAAATTCACATTTACTAAACTTGGAAAATAGCTGGTGATCCCTCAATATTTGCAAAGTAACCCGCAAGTGCGCTGCATGCTCCTCTTCTGATGCTGAGTAAACCAGTATATCATCAATAAATACCACTGTGAACTGATCCAAATACGGATGAAATATTCGGTTCATCAGATTAATAAAAGCTGCTGGTGCATTAGTTAACCCAAATGGCATCACAACAAACTCATAATGCCCATATCTGGTGCGAAAAGGGGTCTTCTCAATGTCTTCTTCTCTAATTCGCAATTGATGATATCCTGACCTCAAATCTATCTCAAAAATAACTTGGCTGATTGCAACTGATCAAACAAATCATCAATTCTAGGAAGAGGATACTTGTTCTTAATTGTAACTTTATTCAACTTCCTGTAGTCTATACACATCCTTAAGCTGCCATCTTTCTTTCTAACAAATAATACTGGCGCTCCCCACGGTGACTGACTAGGCCTGATAAAACCTTTTTCTATCAACTCTTGCAATTGCTTCTTCAATTCTTTCAATTCTGCTGGTGCCATTCTATAAGGTGCTTTAGAGATCGGTAAACTGCTTGGCTGCAATTCTACAATAAAATCTACTTCTCTGTGCGGAGCTAACCCTGGCAACTCTTCTGAAAAAACATATGCAAATTCTCTGACCACTGGCACTGAATCTACAGACTTACTAGACTCAACTAGACTAGCTGACGCAAGGTAAGCTACACATCCCTCATTAATCAACTTTTTAGCTCTAAGTGCAGAAATAATAAACTTGGGATTGTAAAAAGGTATACCTTGGAATTCAAACACTTCACCACTGGGTCTGCAAAACCTGACTCTCTTTTTCCTGCAATCAACCATGGCCCCATAGGCTTCTAACCAGTCCATACCCAGTATCACATCATAATCTTTCAATGTCAAAACATATAATCTTGCTAGCATCTGATTTTCATGAATAACTAACGGAACCTCCTCTAGAAAACTGGAAGTAAGCATATATCCTCCTGAAGGAATCTCTACAACTAACTCACAAGACCTTTCTTCTAAAGGATGTATTATACTATCCACAAAATCTTCGGAAATAAACGAATGCGATGCACCCGGATCAATTAACACTCTAGCAGTAAAATCAAAGAAAGGTAATATACCTTCAATAAGATTGGATGCCTCCGTCTGTGCTCAGGTGATTGCCATCACTCGGCCCCGTCCTCCTCTTTGGTACGGTACACCTCTGCCCTACTCTGTTGACCGCTGAAAAGGCTGCTGCTGCTGGGTTCCTCTACCATAAGTCTACTCTCGAGGATACGGACAGTTCCTCGCTAGATGTCCTGGTTGTCCACAATTATAACATCTGAAAGTTGGGTATGCCGTAGGCTGCCCTGCCGTACTTTGCTGAGATTCTTCTGGAACCGGTGGCCTGTAGCCACGACCCTGCTGAAAACCTCCCTGCTGAAAGCCCTGCTGCCTACTTCTACCACGGCCTCCTTGGAAGAATTTCTTGATCTGCTTGCCCTACTTTGCTATTTTAGATGACGAAGAAGCTCCAGAAGGTGCTTTCCCCTTACTGATTCCTCCTAAAGGCTGTGGATGCTGAAAGTTGCCTGAGCCTAAACCACCTGTCTGAGACTGCCCCTGCCTGGCCCTAATAGTCCTCTCAAGTATTGCTGCTCGCTGTGCTGCTTCTTCCACTGTTCTACACATTAGTGGAATCACCGCATCCTGTAATTCTGCCCTCAGACCTCGGATAAAGTACTCCACCATCATGGTATTATCAGTTACCACATATGGGGCATACCTACTCAAGGCCATAAACCTCATCTGATATTCTAGCACCGAGAGATTCCCTTGCTGAAGTGTCCTAAACTGCTCCCTCTTCATCTGCTGGATCTGTATTGGGAAGAAAGAATCATTAAAAACTGACAAAAATTCTGACCAGAGAATAGTGTCCTCCATTCTGCCTGCAAAAACTGTCTGCATCTTTAACCGCCACCATTCTTGTGCAAATCCTCATAGCTGATATGCTGCAAGAATCACTCTATCTTCCTGGGGACACCTCATTATCGCAAATACCCTCTCAATCTCATGTATCCAATGCTCTGCTGTATCCGGGTTGGGGCCTCCTGAGTATGTAGGGGGCTGCAACCTTAAAAACTGCTCCACAAGTACTGTAGTCTCCTCTCCAATAGCTGGCCTCGCTGGAACTGCCGGGTGTATAGGTACTACAGAAGGTACCTGTACTCCGGATGGTGGTGGAACTGGGGCTACTGGCACTGCCTCCTCTGGAAGTGATGGTACTACTGTCGCTGGCTGCACCGGTGGCTGCTAGTCTAATCCCATCCTTATATCTGTCAGGCTCTCCCAAATTCTCTCTATCATTCTCTGCGTAGGGTCCTCTCCTGACCCCTCTCCTCCACCTCCCCAGTCTCTCCTTTCTGCCATTCCTAATTCTGCACAGGCATCATTTCATCGACACAACATACGATAAATTAATATAAAACCAAGGTCGCTACTAGCAGTGGGTTACAATAGAGACATGGCTATGTAATTTTCAATTCCTTTCTATCCATACGGACTTTGCTCTGATACCAACTGTGATGGCCCTCGTTATTCAGACCCGTTAACCCAATAACGTGCCTAATACGAGTCCGCCTCCCGCGACCGGGCCGAAGCCTCGCAAGGGATATCAAACTACTAGTCCGTAGGAATGTAAAGGAACCAGCTCAAATATATATATAAGATCTGCCAATCTCACAAATATTTATTAGAAATGTACATAGCCATAGCACAACTGTAACCAAACTACAACAACAACCTGAGACATACCTCGAGGTGTACAACATAAAAGTAAATTACACTGCCGGTGGTGCAGACCCTCCACTACGGTGCGGCTCAGAACTAGACGATGAGTGTGAGGTGTCCTGCTCTCCCTCACCTGAAAGAGTAGGGGGTGAGCCTCTCGAGTCACTGGCTCAGTAAGGAAACTCCCTAGAAATCGAGAAAACCAACACAAGTATTAAAGCAGGAGATTACACTAACAATTCATAGAACTATGTAGCAGGATATAAAATTGTAAATACCACTTACCACTTGCTGCTTAACAGAAACCAATAATAATAAATAAATGGCAAACCCAAACAAGTGTACGAGCTACAATAGGAAAACGCCTCACTTGGGCCACGTGGACTGGCTCGCGACACTAGCTACTGACCCGGACAAACAACACAGGACTACTTCTCAGTCTCGTAGCCACGGACGGAAGGTCCAGCTGCCGCTCCACTAAACCAGTACAAAGAACTGTGGAGTCCAACTAAACCACCACAACCTGCAGGTCATACACCCCGCAGGCGCAAGCCTGGCACCTTTAGGGACTCTAGCCCAAGCTCCCTAAAGTGAGGCACTGGAAAACAGGACTAGTTGGGCCCCAGTACGTCTACTAGTGTCCGTCTCCCCCAACTATGAGCGCGCTACAAGCGACAACACAACAAACTCTCTCTAATCGATGTCCCACTGAGGTCTTTCTCTAATCCGGACGTACTACTCAGCACAGGAGTGAGGGTGTCCAGGAAGACGACAAAACCTCGACGGTACTCAGTACCGGGACAAGCCCCGAGCACACACGTGCTTGGCTCACACAAAACCTGGGGCTCCCAACTGAAGAGGTATCCACTGTAGGCGTCAAACTACACGCCACGTACATGGAAACCACGTGCACAATGCACAAGTCACGTGAAACCTCCACGTAAACCACGTGAGCACCACGCCAACCACACACACCACACACTCTCCGAGCGTTGAGAGTGCCCATGCACCTATTACCATTACCACGCAATACATATACGATAATCCGATAGTATCACACTAACAAACCCATGCATAAAACAAGCCTCGACTATGATCGCGACGGGGTTTAGTGTCGCCTTCAGAATGTGACAGCCTGATATGTCGCCTTAGAAAACAAGAACGCGATGTATCGTACGGTCGCGAAACTGTCATGACGCCCAGGTTTATCGCCTTCACAGGCGCAAACCCTAATCCGGAAACCTTCATCCGGATCACCCCCAAAACCCCTATAATCTATGGTTTCCATTCTATTTACATGCTTTAATGTGTTCCTACACATGGTATCTACCGTTTAAAGAGCTAGAAACACATCATTCACAATACACGAGCAATCCACAGATTCAAACACAGGAAATCTCCCTACCTTCGCGAAGCAGGCGAAGTACGGAGTCCACACGACGTTTCCCCCCGCTCCACACAGCGTCCTTGCAGCGAGAACACGTCAAACCAAGCTCCAACAAGTCCAGTCACCCAGAAATCCTCCAGCATAACCCCCTAGCCAAGCAGAGCTCATGTGAGCTTTGTTCTACCGGGGTTCTATAAAAACTCTTCACAGTTAAGAACGCGACACCACACTGTGTCGCGACCTGAACGCGACGCACGAGTCTGTCGCCTTCAATAAGTCGACGTCCGCAAGCTCGCCCTATGCGCAACATGTGGCGCGCATACAGATGAAGACCAAAAACAGCGGTTTCATGAACGCGACGCCCTGGGATGTCGCGTTCAAAACGTGACGCCCTTCACTGTCGCGTTTACAGACAGTGAATCAGTGAGCTCTTTGGGCCCAAATCTCCGGCCCATAGAGCCTCACCACCTGCGGAAAACACCTGTTACACACGTCATTGGCCACACACTGGACTCCATACACACAGGAAGACGATCTGAACGGCCGGAACGTCACACCCCCCCTCCGTCCCACTTTCCCCCCCTCCCCCACAGTGCCTTCCCCCACAGTGCCCTCCTCCCCCACAGTGCACTCCCCCACCATCCCGCCCTCCCCCATAATGCCCTCCCCCACTGTCCCCCCCTCCCCCACAGTGCGCTCCATATTTGTTCGAATTTCCCCAAGAAGAATTATTTATAAAGTAATGTCTCTATAGTTTTTGCATTTGAAAATACCTCAAATTTCGATTCCTCTCTGCATTGGACACATGGTATTTTGTTACTAGATGGATTAACTTACGAACAAGCTTTAATGAGCAAATTCTGGGGTAGAAAAATCAGCAAGAAACTAGATCGTTAGCAGAATCGTCACGCCAACAATAGAGGTTGTAAAGGATAAATCAGCATTCTTGGAGAAAGTTTAAAGATTAAAACTGGTTAATAGGCATAGAAGAAAACTTGTCTTCAACAAAATATTCGAGCAAATCAGTCTCCTTTGGAAGAATAATATGATGAAACCTAATATGGATTGGTTTTCCTTCTATGACAAGCCTATATACGTACATCCATTCCATTCAAGTACTAAAATACCAACACCACTTGCAATAATACAAAAATGGAAATACCTCTCATCCCTTGGACATGAGAATGAGATATAATTAGCAGCGTTGCAACTTCTCACTGTAATTAATTTAAATGTGGTCCCTCATCAGGTGAATCCAAGTTTAAAGCATAAACCATGAATATTCAATTAAAAAAATACACATAGACTCGTTTTATGGGTGGAATGACGACTTTGGGTTGTAGATCTATCTTTTGTCCCATATAATTAGTACTATTGTTTGTCCATCCGTACGTTATTTTGGAAATATGGGTCTATATATTAGACCATATTTAGTCTTTTTTATATTTATCCTTGGCCTTATGTTTTTTTTTCAAATTTGTGAAAAATGAAACAATAATCAATTATAAAATTGATACAATTTGATTGCTCAATTAATACTCTTCTTGAGTCCACTCCTTCCACATAAGTTAAAAAGTCAATGATTTTTTTCTTAGTGTATTCTAATTGCGACATTAACTTTTTGGAAATAAAATTCTATTTGACTAGATACAAATATGGCATATGATATAACACATCAAAATAATTAAAATCCTATCCATTTACTCTCCAAGATGTAACTTTATTTTATAAACTAACCTACAAGCAAGGCTCTGGAATCGATTGTTATCGATAATTCTATCGCTTCCCCAATGTTAAAAGGTGAAAGCCAGCGTGCAAGTACTTTTACCTTGCCACACTCAAGCGTCTAAGTAAATGACCATTTTATACAAAAGAATAAATTAATTTGATGGGTGTCTAAGCGTATAAGACTCATTTTATCGTGGATGGATGCATATATAATTGAATATATTTATGGAATTATAAGTATGATTGTGACACACACTCATAAGTCATAATATGCATGTATGGAAAAAACTTCTATTATTATATTCTTATAATTCCTACAAAAATATCTAGTTATTGAGATAGAGAGAGAGAGTTACCGTATAGAGAATTCTGGTTAGGTTTGGTATCTAGACATGGTGAGAAAGGAATAAGTGTAATTCATATGGATATGGATAATTTTGAGATGAGGACATATGCCTACTTTTAAGTTAGTTTGTTTATCTCGGCCATAAATCATTCTTCACTTGTAGTTTTTTTCTTGATTAGTATTGTAGTTCTTACATTAATGTAATTCATGTACATGTATGTGTGAATTTGGTTTATTATTGCACTTGTTCACATGCATGATTTTGTTTTCATATTCCTTTCATATTTATGTGGGTTATAAATTTGATCTATACATGTATAGAAATTTATCACTGCACACACCTCACGAGAGCGTGTTAAGTCCGTGTCAATGAACCTTCCCGTTCAAGACTTTGGGATTGATGTGCACGAGTCTTATTTTCAATGATAAGAACGTGTATATCTAACTCAAAGTCTTAAATTGTCCCGTTTTGGACAGTCTGTGAATGTTTGATCACAGTTAGGTGGTCATTTACTATGTGTTTGTATTATTTGTTGAAAATTTCGGGTGCGTCTACTCACTCCTCTCTGATATACCTTTATTGATTTAGAATATTTTCTTAACCACTTATTAGTAAGTGTTTAAGAAAATATCTTAATCAATAAATTTTTTGGTATATCGGAGAGGTGTGGGGAGATGCTGCCGAAATTTTCAACAAATAATACAAACACATAGTAAATGGTCATCTGAGTGCGATCACAGAAGTGTAAAGGGCGTTCAAATGACGGATCTAAAAAAAAACCCAAGTCTAAAGGGTCAAAACACACAACCCGGGGGTCCAAAATCCCAAATAGGGATCTGATCGGCATGTCGTTCGTTCCGACACGACCGGGTGGGTTAAATTGACGTGTGCGAACTGACGGAATCCGATTTGGATTCCCGGATTGGGTTGGGCATTGAAATGATGGATCTAAAAAAAACCCAAGTCTAAAGGGTCAAAACACAAAACCCGGGGGTCCAAAATCCCAAATAGAGATCGACACGACTGGGTGGGTTAAATTGATGTGTGCGAACTGACGGAATCCGATTTGGATTCCCGGATTAGGTTGGGCGTTGAAATGACGGATCTAAAAAAAACCCAAGTCTAAAGGGTCAAAACACACATCCTGGGGGTCCAAAATCCCAAATAGGGATCTGATCGGCGTGCCATTCACTCCGACACGATCGGATGGGTTAAATTGACGTGTGCGAACTGACGGAATCCGATTTGGATTCCCGGATTGGGTTAGGCGTTGAAATGACGGATCTAAAAAAAAACCAAGTCTAAAGGGTCAAAACACACATCCCGGGGGTGCAAAATCCCAAATAGGGATCTGATCGGCGTGTCGTTCACTCCGACATGACGAGGTGGGTTAAATTGACGTGTGCGAACTGACGGAATCCGATTTGGATTCCCAGATTGGGTTGGGCGTTGAAATTACGGATCTAAAAAAAACTGAAGTCTAAAGGGTCAAAACACACAACCCGGGGGTCCAAAATCCCAAATAGGGATCTGATCGGTGTGCCGTTCGCTCCGACACGATCGGGTGGGTTAAATTGACGTGTGCGAACTGACGGAATCCGATTTGGATTCCCGGATTGGATTGGACGTTGAAATGACAGATCTAAAAAAAACCAAAGTCTAAAGGGTCAAAACACACAACCCGGGGGTCCAAAATCCAAAATAGGGATCTGATCGGTGTGTCGTTCACTCCGACACGACCGGGTGGGTTAAATTGACGTGTACGAACTGACGGAATCCGATTTGGATTCCTAGATTGGGTTGGGCGTTGAAATGACGGATCTAAAAAAACCCGAGTCTAAAGGGTCAAAACATACAACCCGGGGGTCCAAAATCCCAAATAGGGATCTGATCGGCATGTCGTTCACACCGACATGACCGGGTGGGTTAAATTGACGTGTGCGAACTGATGGAATCCGATTTGGATTCCCGGATTGGGTTGGGCGTTGAAATGACGGATCTAAAAAAACCCGAGTCTAAAGGGTCAAAACATACAACCCGGGGGGTCCAAAATCCCAAATAGGGATCTGATCGGCGTGTCATTCGCTCCGACACGATCGGGTGGATTAAATTGACGTGTGCGAACTGACGGAATCCGATTTGGATTCCCGGATTGGGTTGGGTGTTGAAATGACGGATCTAAAAAAAACCCAAGTCTAAAGGGTCAAAACACACAACCCGGGGGTCCAAAATCACAAATAGGGATCTGATCGGCGTGCCATTCACTCCGACACGACCGGGTGGGTTAAATAGACGTGTGCGAACTGACGAAATCCGATTTGGATTCCCGGATTGGGTTGGGCGTTGAAATGACGGATCTAAAAAAAAAACCAAGTCTAAAGGGTCAAAACACACATCCCGGGGGTGCAAAATCCCAAATAGGGATCTGATCGGCGTGCCGTTCACTCCGACATGACCGGATGGGTTAAATTGACATGTGCGAACTGACGGAATCCGATTTGGATTCCCGGATTGGGTTGGGCGTTGAAATGACGGATCTAAAAAAAACCTAAGTCTAAAGGGTCAAAACACACAACCCGGGGGTCCAAAATCCCAAATAGGGATCTGATCGGCGTGCCGTTCGCTCCGACATGACCGGGTGGGTTAAATTGACGTGTGTGAACTGACGGAATCCGATTTGGATTCCCGGATTGGGTTGGGCGTTGAAATGACGGATCTAAAAAAAACCCAAGTCTAAAGGGTCAAAACACACAACCCGGGGGTCCAAAATCCCAAATAGGGATCTGATCGGCGTGTTGTTTGCACCGACACGACTGGGTAGGTTAAATTGACCTGTGCGAACTGACGAAATCCGATTTGGATTCCTAGATTGGGTTGGGCATTGAAATGACGGATCTAAAAAAACACGAGTCTAAAGGGACAAAATATACAACCCGGGGGTCCAAAATCCCAAATAGGGATCTGATCGGCGTGTCGTTCACTCCGACACGACCGGGTGGGTTAAATTGAAGTGTGCGAGCTGACAGAATCCGATTTGGATTCCCGGATTGGGTTGGGAATTGAAATGACGGATCTAAAAAAACCCAACTCTAAAGGATCAAAACACACAACCCGGGGGTCCAAAATCCCAAATAGTGATTCGATCGGCTTGCCGTTTGCTCCGACATGACCGGGTGGGTGAAAGTGACGTGTGCGAATTGACGAAATCCGATTTGGATTCCTATATTGGGTTGGGCGTTGAAATGATGGATCTAAAAAAACCCAAGTCTAAAGGATCAAAACACACAACCCGGGGGTCCAAAATCCCAAATAGGGATCCGATCGGCGTGTCGTTTGCTCCGACAGGACCGAGTGGGTGAAAGTGACTTGTGCGAACTGACGGAATCCGATTTAGATTCTCATATTGGGTTGGGCGTTGAAACGACGGATCTAAAAAAACCTGAGAAACGACGAATCTAAAAATAGTTTCTAATTAAACTTGAGAAATAATCACATATTTTAAATTAAAATTATAAAAATAATGTATGTATATTAATTTTTATTAATATTTCTCATTTTAATTTTTTTAATATAGGATCCACCTCCGGCACTTAACGATCACGAGGCGGGGACAACAGACGATCCAACAGATCTGTCCTGATTTTTTTGTATTTGTTATTGTGTATGATTTTATTTTTGTTGTATTTTATGATTTTATGTTGATTGTGATTATTTGTGAAATTTATGAATATTGTAGCAGGTTTGAAAAATCATTGTTATTTTCTATTTAAAAAAATAAAAAGAAATTTTCGACGGATTGTAGTCCGTCGAAAAATATAGATTACCGACGGAAAACACCCGTTGGCATTTCTGTCTAAAGTGCTGACGGATTATTTTCCGACGGATTAATGGCCGGAATTTACCGACTGTAATTCCGACGGACTTTCCGACAATTTTCTGTCTGTAAATACTGACCAAATTTCCGACAACCTTTTCCGATGTTTTCCGTCTGACATTACCGACCCAATTTTCGACGGATAATTCTGTCGGTATTTTCGACGGATTTTTGTCCCGTCGGTAATTTCTGACCAGATATTTCCGACGGACTATTTCCGGCGAGCTTTCGACGGAAAGCTGTCAGAAGTCTCTTTTTTCGATGGATTGCCGTCGGATTTCCGACGGATGGTGTCCGTCGGAAATCCCGCATTTTCTTGTAGTGTTTCCTTGCAAAATGATGATCCACTATTGCAAGAATTGGTTGGAAAATCTAACATAGTAAGAGATGAAGATGGTGTGATTCGTCTGAATCATCGGGTATGCGTCCCTAATGATGTGATCCTACGAAAGTAAATTTTGGAAGAAGCTCATCGATCGCAGTTCTCTATTCACCCAGGCAGCGGAAAGATGTATCAGGATCTGAAGCATTCATTTTGGTGGTCCGGCATGAAGCGGGATGTTGCAGATTTTGTGGCTAAGTGTTTAATATGTCAGTAAGTAAAGGCAGAGCGTCAGAGACCTTCAGGTTTGATGCAGAAACTGGATATTCCTCAATGGAAATGGTCGCAGGTAACGATGGACTTTGTGATTGGCTTGCTTAGATCAGTTAGAGGGAATGACTCTACATGGGTGATTGTTGATAGATTTTCGAAGAGTGCTCATTTTCTTGCTATGAAGAAGAAGCAGTCTGTGGAGAGCTTGACCAGGCTGTACATAGATGGTATTGTGAAGTTACATGGCATTCCAAAGTCGATCATCTTAGATCGTGACCCGAGGTTTACATCTCAATTTTGGCAGAGTTTGCAACAAGCATTTGGCAATCAATTAAAGTTGAGTTCAGCATTTCATCCACAAACGAATGGACAATCTGAGAGGACTATTCAGACGTTGGAGGTTATGCTTAGGGCTTGTGTTCTTGATTGGAGAGGAGATTGGGAATGCCACCTAGCTCTTGTGGAATTTGCATACAATAATAGTTTCCATTCGAGTATTGGTATGGCGCCATTTAAGGCTTTATATGGGAGACCTTGTAGATTTCCATTATGTTGGGAGGAAGCAGGAGATCGACATCTTTTTGGACCAGAAGTAGTACAAGAAACTTCGGCAGAGATCCAGTTGATTGTGCAGAGATTGAAGGCAGCGCAAGATCATCAGAAGAGTTATGCGGATTCGAGGAGGAAGGACTTGGCTTTTGAGATAGGAGATCATGTATTTCTCAAGGTGTCACCAACCGAGGGTGTAATGAGATTTGGGAAGAGAGGTTAGTTGAATCTTAGATTCATTAGTCCTTTAGAGGTATTGAGGAAGATGGTGAATGTGGAATACCAGTTAGCTTTGCCACCATCTTTGGCAAGAGTACACCCAGTTTTTCATATATCCATGTTGAGGAAATATGTTCGAAATCTGGCACATGTGATTAGCTATGAACCAGTGTAGTTTCAACCAGATTTGTCCTATAGAGAGCAGCCTATAGAGATTCTAGATCAGAAGGTTCAGGAATTGAGATCTAAGTCTATTCCTTTCGTGAAAGTCTTGTGGAAGAATTTCTCACGTGAAGAAGCAACATGGGAACTAGAGGAGATGATGAAGAAACAATATGCGTCATTGTTTGGTAAGTGTTTTAACTCAATCTTCAAGGACGAAGATTATTTTAAGGGGGAGAGGGTGAAGTGCCCTAGATCTTTTGATGGATTGAATTATGCAATTGTGTGTATGTGTTTCAACATCTAATATTGAACTGTAAATTTGATGAACACGACGTCAAGATTCACTATCGTTGACTACAGTTAACGGCATGATCGATTGTCGTCTACTGGCTGTTAACAACAAGAGATTGTGACTTTTATATTTTTATAAAAATATTTGGTTTTTTGGGCAAATATGTTGACAGCATGATCGATTATCGTCTACCTCATGGTCTACGACAACATATGTTGACGTTAACCTAACTTGCCAGTTTTTGCTGCTACCGTTCCGGGGAGAAAAGATCGGCCGTTTTCATGGCATTTAATCGATGGATCGGGACATTTTCGCTTCAAGGGTCAGGATTGGAGCTTAGGCAAACCGAAGAAGTCTTTATAAGACCCCGATTTGGCCTTTAGGAAAGGGTTTTTCCACTAGTTCAGAGGTGAGAAAAGAGGGCCGAAGGAGGAGTTGATGTGCGGTGATTTGTGCAAATCAAAGCGAGCTGGATAGTGGGAGAACATGAAGGATCGTGTGTAGAAGGATCTCCAAGCATGGGTGCTGTTCTGGAGGACGGATCGGGCGATTGAAGACGGTGAAAAAGACTGCCTTGTGGCCAAGGCGGGTATCTTCAACTTTTTCCTCGTGACTCCAGAAGGAGGGTTAGAGGCAAGTAACATGGGGGAGCGGTTTAGGATAGTAGACTATAGATTTATCATTTTCATGGATTTTTAAACCCATGAATAAAAGAGTAGGATGGGGTTAAAGTTCCGGTATTTCATGTGTGTTTTCTGGGTTTTCTGACAAGATGAACTCAACGTCAACATCGACCGCCATTTATTTCATGTAAACGTCAAGGTATTGGACGTCTATATATATATTAATGGTGCTATGTGCCACCGTCAACTAATATTAATGACAGTGTATGTTGACGTTAACCTGTGTAAATGGCAATATACTTTGCCGTTACATTCATCAGTGCTGTTTTTCTGCAAATTTGATTATTGTTTATAAACTGTGATCTATGCATGTGTAGGGTTTTTCAGTTAAGCTCTGTTCTGTGCAAATCAACACTATTATGTAGCAGGAGTGTCATGGAAATGTTGTATAGGATATACATAGTTATTTTTAAAAGATTTTCTTTGATTAAGTAAGGAGAAAGAGAAATAGTTATAAGCTTAATCCATGTTATGATGTTATGACTGCTAGATTTTACTACTGTTAGGTGGAAATACAGACTCATCATGCTCAGTTTTCACACAGTACTTGTATGATTCATTTACACTTTATGTCATGTTAATTAGTCCAAGTATATGAAAAATAATCCTAAGAAATGATACTGAATTCATAAAAATGTGAAAATTTATATATGTGATGCATGACTAGGAAGAGAACTACTGTCAAAATTTCAGAATTTTCTGAACACTATACTTGCTGTTATAATTTTCTGAACGATAAAAGTGTACATGGAAATCAATAGATGGGAGAAAGGGGACATGAATGTTGAATTTTGATATAATCAGTAAATGTAGTATCATTATAGGTTGCTGTTGTACAGTGCAATGATGATTTCAGAAATGAGGAAATGTGTTGTGTAATTTTATATTGTTGTCTTGCTAATTATCCATGATTTTATGAAAAAGCATGATAGAATCTCATGTAGATATTAATTGCATGAAAATATGTTATTAGATTTCTGAAATGATATGGCTAATAAGACATTGCTATTATAGAGATGCCTACATGGTACTACACCATAGAATGCCCCTATGGTTATGGTTCACCTACATGAAATTGACTACATGAATTCATGGGCAACGGATTGAAATCTTGGAGGTAGACATGTTCTGCTGGTTAAGGTGGGGAGGACTTCCTCCGGCATTGCTCAATAACCAAGACTTTATCACTGTTTTGCCTAGGTGATAAGTGAATGTTACACTCTACATGATCTCTATTAATAGTGGGGCTATGTCTTGGCAACCATACCTACATGCTACATGATATTGAGTACATGCTACATGATATTGACTACATGCTACATGATTTTGTTTACATGCCATGCCACATTATATTGTTTAAATGCTATATCCTTCTACATGATAAAATCCACATGTTTATATGAATTGTTTCCTCTACATGATAAGTAGCCATCCTATATAAAGAATGATTGACAAATGATTTAGAGTATGTTGATAGATAAGAGCTATATTATATCAAGGATAAGTATTTGGATATATTATCATGTTTTAAAAGTAATTATACGATAAATCTTAAATTGTCTTTCCTTGTTGCTTACTGGGTCTAGTAGACTCACACTTGATTAACATTTCAGGAGAGGCTAAGGACACCGAGGAGTTAGTCCATTCTGACTCTGAGCGTGAGGACGTGGAGGCTTAGTTCTTTATATTGGGAGTGTGTTTGTGTGACTATGTATGTGAGAATAAATTGTAATTTGAACATTGTGTTAATTCTGGACTTATGAACTGTTATTACTTTGGACTATTGTAGTTTCTTCTTTTATGCTTTAGACTTGGTATTTGAATACAATGTTGATGGAAAAGCAAATTTCATATTCCATTGCAAACTTTTTGGAATTTAATTGTCATTTCTGTATAACTCAATCTGAACCGATAAATGTTGGATGTTTCCACTGTAACACCACTCTTGGATCTGATGTGAGTTGGTACAACTGTACTAGGTCTAAGAGGGGCATTAGAAGTTCTTTCTTATCTTTGATGTGCTGAGGAGTGTACTTCTCATTGAACACTTGCAAAAATTCCTCCTAGTGGATATCATCAATCCTATCCTTGAAAATGCTTCTTACCATGCATTGCCACTAGCCATCAGCCCTACCTTGATGCATGTAGGTAGCCAGGGTCACCTTATCCTCCTCTGCACATTTTATAGATTTAAAATCTTTTCCATCTCTTTGATCCAAGCTTCCACTTCTTTCGGTTGATTGTTCACAGTAAAATCTAGAGGTTCCATCTTCTTAAATTTCTCTATCAATGATATCCCTGCTCCCCTATCTCGCTGGGAAGTACCAGGGTTCCTCATATGGTTTGCATAAACCCTTGAAACGACTGCATGAATGCAGTGAAGTTGGGTAAGAAGCTCCTTGAGTATCACCAGTTGGGGTGTCATGAGCTCTTCCAGAGGGTCCTCTAGTCGTGGTTTATTCATGACCGGACGTATCCAAACCCTTATCCCTTCCATCCATACTCCTAAATCAAAACCACCTAGTTAGAGAGTAACACCTCCAATTAAAAGTTCTACCCCTCTATTCCTAAAAATAGAAGGTTATAATTAACCCAAAAACACACATGCTCAGATTCTTATTAACATCTTATTAAGTGAATGGTCACAGAACGACCTTATCCCATAACCTTGGCTCTGATACCATCTGAAGCGATGTGACACCTCTCCCGCCCGGTTAAGGGGTGACACTTACACACAAACAGAGCAATCATACACACATTGTTATGGGAAGTCTTCTATTCTGCATGAGATATCTATGCAGACCAATCACAAGAGCAGCGCATAGAAGGACATCAAGTTAACTCACTGCACTGAACACTACTGCCCACAAGACATAGACACACACCACATCCGTTCCTTTATTACATGCCAGAAAGGATTTAACTTCATCATTAATACAAAAGGTGGCATGGCCACAACTTAAACACTGTTTAACCTTTAGATCAACCAGCCTGAAGTACAAGCATAGCAAAGGAGGTCGGGTTGAGAGGGAACTTCCTCAAAATGAAGCATCTGAAATGGGTTTGATCAAAGGCATGAGTTCTAAGGGAACTCAGTAGACAAAACCAAACGTAAGTTATAGAGTGGACATGGAGAATAATAAATGCACAAAGCAGATAGCATGCATGCAAGGATAGCCATTTACAGAGCTTAAACAAATCAAGGCATCATCAAATCTCTCCTGAGTGGTTTAACATATAACTAATCTCCTATTGAAACAGAAAGCAAACATGTATTTATATATAACTAACTGTTGCCCACCGGACTGAGCCTAAACACCCACGTTAAACTCGTGGAACGAAATCGTCGTCACGACTGACAACTCATGTATGATGCCAAACACGAGATTCTCCTAAATTACCATCCCAGAGAGAGAGAGAGATTCGTAATAGTTTGCCAACGAGGTCATAACATAGCATGTAAAAGTTCATGTAGCAATCACAAAAAAAAATCGGGATGACAAGGAACATCTGGTTATGCCTACCTTGGTGTGGGAAAAACAAATCCAAAGCTCCAAAAGGAACTGGGTGCCCCAGGCTGCCCGGAAGCTGAACAGCTCCAAGCTCTAACCCTTAGATTCTCAGGGGCCAAAAGATAGAAGGTTCCCCCCAATAAGAAAGATCACAAGGCTATAAAAGGGGTTTAAAGTTCAAAGGGGGCGATACTAACAATGGGATCTAGAAACCTGAACAACATGCAGGCCAATGAGAGACACGAATCCAGTCGGAATTAACTAATGGGAGTATAAGTGGAAAATCTCCACAGATCGACAACGTAATTTGTGGGGAAACTATGAGGAATACAGATAAGCATCGGGATTCATGCCAGAAAGTTGGCAGGCCAAAGGAGTGATGATGACAACCATTCCCTCAGTCTGACAAAAGCACACGCGCTATGAGATTATACTCAACTGTAGTTTGCGAAGAGGACAGAAGGGACACCAATTGCCAACTGATACATCGATTACTCGGCTAAAACATTGATTGCTAACTAAAACATCGATTACCTAGCTAAAACATCGATTGCCTACTAAAACATCAATTACCAGGCTAAAACATCGATTGCCAACTAAAATATTGATTACCAGGCTAAAAGATTGATTGCCAACTAAAACATCAATTACTAGGCTAAAATATCGATTGCCAACTAAAACATCAATTACAAGGCGAAAACATCGATTGCCAACTAAAACATCAATTACCAAGTTAAAACTTCGATTGCCAACTAAAACATCGATTACTAGGCTAAAACATCGATTGCCAACTAAAACAAACGTCAAAAGTGAAGTTGCACTTCGACTGACAATGATGTAGCAATAATTAGTCGAAGCTTTTACTTCGTCCGAACACAATTTCTTCAACGAGAAACTCAAACTGAGGCCCAGATAACAAGATGTCCAGTAACAAGTTCCCTAATTATCATATTTTAGATTTAAGAATTTTGTGGAACATTGGCTAATACTAGGCAAGAAGGGGTTAACATAGCTGAAAGAGTGTTAAGGGCAACTAATGGTGTAAAGTTGGACCAGGCTATTACATATAAGGTGGTAAAAAACAATGATAATAAGATAATGGTGGATGATATAAGGCAATATATGATGATGAAATTATATCATGTCTTACTCACACATAATCAAATATGATAAAAGAGTGGGTGATAGATCATTATTTGTTTTCAATCTAAGAAACATTCTTCATTTATATTTTAGAAATGGGAGCCTGGTAGCTATTAGATAAGGAAATGAGATCTCTCTTGGAAACTATGATAATGTGCCCACCTGCTTAAAAAAAAACTATTTTCTTCAAATCAAATTGCTTGATGAAATAGTTATTTTATGATTTACTATAAGGGCTTGTTTAGACCTGCAATGGAATCCATCAACAATATTTAGGATCCGTTTGTTTCAACGTAAAAGCTCATGTCGGAAAAAGTTTTCATGAAAAATTTTATACGATAGTCTGTTTGGTACCACTAAAATGTTAATCCATGAAAATCTTTTACCTAAAATTATGGATTTTGGCATCCTTGATAAGACTCCGTAAACTATTTTCCTAGATTTCTCTTTAATATAGGATTTTCATGAGTGTGACTACAATCTCCACTATAATTCTCAGTGTTCGATACTTGAAACTTGATGGTCGGTGGTTGACAACTTGGTGCCTGATAGTCGATGCCTGGTGTTCGATTGTCCGGCACCTGACATCCGACAGTCTGACATCCGGCGACCAGCGATTGGCGTATGACATCTAGCGCCAGGGGTCCAGTAGCCGGAGCTCAGCGTCCGGCGTCCGGCTCCCGGCGGCAAGCACCCGATGTTCGACGCCCGGCATTCAGTGGCCAATGTCCTGTGCCCGACGTTCAGTGTAATCATATGTAATTTTTACTTTTCAATAAAGGGCCTTATGTCTGGCTCTAAGTATTAGTGGTTGTAATTTGTTATTGAAACTTTAATAAAATAAAGAGTTGTTGTTTTAGTTAGTACAATTATTGTCTCGTCTACCTATTTTATTTAGTTCCACTCTGATTCACTAGACTACGTGACTCGCATGTATCCTTACATGCTTAGTTTCTTCCATAAATTAGAGGCGTGATAGTATTGAATTGGTGCGGTACACTCATATGAAGTTTTTTTAAGGAGGGCATGAATCTATCCATTTTATTAATGAAATAAAACTTAAAATAGTAGATAAAAGCCATGCATAAGAAGGTGCATACGCCAATAAAAAAATCCCATCACAAAGATAAAAAGCCAATTCACATAACCTACCACTTCTGACCTAGGGTGAGAAGCTCTTAGAGCTCTGTAGATGAGTGATCCCATGAGTATGTACATAGAAGAATACCTCGAAGATGAAGGCCGGGTGTTGGGAGCAATGCTCAACATCATCATCTTTTGTATCTTTTTTAGACGCCTCAAAATCTAATCTTACTCCAAGCATTAATATTTCTTTAAATTTAGCAAGTTTTTCAACCGAGTTTGCTAACTTCTGTATTTTCTTATGAAATTGGAGTTAGGGAGGATACAACAACTGAAGAAAGGGTTTGACGCAACAGACTAGGAGATCTAACTTATCGTGTCGGTAGACGGATATGAACACTCCCTTTATGATCCAGAGGTGTTTTGAATTTTTGACTACCAGATGATGAATTGGTACGTAGAATCCTTATCAGTCGTATTCGCGGAGGACAATTGACTTCTCTCATTATGATATATGCCAATAGGTGAATTCTGCAAAGCATCTTTGGAAGAATAATTTTAAGAGTAGGATATGATGTCCCCTGAGGAATGTCCTGAGTAGCCCAGAGGTGGAGTGGGCCACATGGGCCAAGTCCCCCGATGTTAAATCCTCCTTCCTCAATGTGCCTTGTGATACCACAAGTCCATCACTAGATTAGGTGTTGTCTTCCCCGAGCTCAAAGGACTTAGTAGGAAGGCCAAGCTCAACAGCCATGAAATCGTGCTGTGTTGCCAAATCTTTATTCTGTATCTGTGATATATCTACAACCCTCCGAGCAAAGAACTCGCAATCACCTAGCTTTTGTAATTGCCTGAGAAATTCAAGCTTGCAAGTTGAGGTGGTCCTCATGGAAGCCAAGGAAGGGGAGGATGCGAAAGTAGAGGAGGCAGATGGAGGTGATGATCGTGGCATAGGAAGCGAGCATGATGGCGATGGAGAGAGAAGTGAGGAGGAGGCACTAGAGCAAGTAGAGGGTGGCGGCTATTAGCCCACTTACAGTTGGCAGCAAGATTAAACTAAAGAGGGTGAATAGGAAATCTGAAAACTGAAAAAAAAAAATAACCACTTGAAAATGTTTGGTTAGTATAAATAAATGTGTGCAGTGGAAGTTAAGAGTGCGGAAGCAAGCACACAAGGGACACATAGATTTATCTTGGTTCGGACCTTCCAAATGGAAGTCCTACATCTAGTCCCCATGCAAACTCTTGAGATTTCACTAACCACCAAGTAACCTTGATCTTCCCTTAAACAAGGGGCGTACAACACCCAACACCCCAGCTAGTCTTCTTCTCTTTCCGGGTAAGAAGGCAACCCACTGCTTCACCTCAGCCAGGTGCTTCTTTTACGAGCTCAGAAGCAACTCACTGGTACACACCTCAAGAGGTCTTCCCTTCAAATAAAGGGAACACTGGTACAAACCCTAGATGGTCACAACCAGGTGCAAGCTGGTCTTCCCTTCTAATCAAGGGGAATGCTTGCACAGCAAGCCTTATCTTCTAACTGAAGAGGAACACTTCTAAACACAGAAACTAGGACTTGAAGCCCCTAGATAAAGCTCAATATACACAATGGAATGCTTGATCTGAGACTGAGCCTAAGAAGGAAAGAGTTTACAAGACAAGACTCTCCTTAGGCTAAACCCCCAGCTCTCTCTCTCTCAAATACACAAAGACACACAGAGAGAGAATGAGGAAGAAGGAAGATGGCTTGAATGCTTCAGCTTGAACGAGTTCGAGCTCTCTTTGTGAGACACAGCCCTCTCGGGCCCTTAGCCCTGTCCTCTTGGTCGCGACATTGTCATGCCAGAGGAACTGGTTGCGACATGCTCTTGGTCACGGCACACCTGGCCATCGCGTTCTTGTGGCGATGGGGGTGGGCGTCACGTCCTTGTCGTGGCATCTGGAGATGACACGACTTCATTCTAACCGATATGACTACTGTCCTTTCTGTCAGAACGGCCTTGTCGGGTGTCAGGTGCGTACAACGTTGACGCGACCTGGCAGTCCGTCGTGTTAAGGTTTTCCTGGTCTTCGAGGTTTGACCACTTTTAGTGTCGCTCCGGGGTAGGCGGTCACAACAAGGTCACAACCTGCAGGGCGGTCGCGACAAGGTTGTTGTCACACCGGCATGACCCGCCGCGTCTCTGGGGCCGTCGGTTCAAAACCGAGGCAGGCGCCCATTTCTCCTTCTCTCCCTTTTCTTCTTTCTTCTTCTTCTTCTTCTTTCTTCCTTCCCCGAGCCCTTTTGCTTCTTTCGCCTTGTTTGTGGTGCTCATGGCGGGGAGATGATGTCTCCTTGGTGTAGGCGATATTCATGTGGTGCTAGGAGCGAGGAGGAGGTGGCCATTCTAACGTGAAGGCCCCAACGGGTCGGCTCTACTCATTGAGGTAGGGACCCCTCTTTCCCTCTCATTCTAGCATGCTCCCCTTCCCCTTGAGATCCTTGTTTCTCTGTGGTTTTGGGGATTGTGGGGTGTGAGGTCCATGCTCGTGGTGAGTGAGGTTTTCTTTGAGTGTAGATTTCCTTGTAATGCATGCTTTGTGGGGTTTGAGGGTGGTTTGCCATTTTAGAAGCTTTTCTACATGTTATTCATGCCCCCCTCCCCCTGTGGAATGCGTTTGTACCGGTTTTGGGGTGGTCCTTGGGAGGACTATACTGGGACCCCCCTCAACTGAGATCGCAATAGACCTATGAGTCACGATGATGTCGCGACGCATGCGCCGACTGCGATAGCTTCGGTTTTTGCGGCGGGCATGGGCACCGTGACATCATCGCGATGACCATGGGAGTCGCAACAAGGTCACAGCCGGCCGTGGCATCGCGACAGTGTCATGACAACCAGGGGTGTCGCGACAGTATCAGAGACAAGTAAGTTCTTGCGGAGTTCCGTTTCCCATAGAGTCTAAGCCGTTTCCGATTATTACTACACCCGTGGCACCAGTGCTAGTTCCTAGTGTGGTCCTACACTAGTCGTTTGCACGGTGCTCGGCACCTGAGGGCTTGTCCCGTGAGAGAGGTTGTTACCGTTTACTTGGGAACCCCATCCCCGTGCGTCTGTTGAGGGATTGCTCCAGACGACGGGCGTGCTCGAGTCATGGACTCTGAAACAGAGGGGAAAACGGTGGTTAGGATAACGGCGTTTAGTCGTTTGCAGAGCTCTCTTGGTTGGTCTGGGACACCGATGATGTTTGGAGTTCTTCCTGGCGTAGGTCAGTCAGTCCTTTTTCTCATTGCTTCACTTTTTATGGCCCCGGAACCACCTAGAGAGGCCAGGCGTGACGGCCACAGGGGACGCAACAAGGGTAACGCGGCGCTCCGACCCGTCGCGTTAATGAAAATGATTATTCTTGAATTTTGGGCCAATCAAATGGGAGAATAATGGTCATTAAGGCTCAAGGACCCTTTTAAAAGACAATGGATAGGATTTTAAGAAAATTAGGCTCTTAATGGGCTCAACACAAGGCTAATGGTGGGCTCAAGGTGAGTGACCAACTTGGGGCTTGCTTAGATAACAAGAAATGTAGTTCAACTTGTAGGCCAGAATCGGGTGTCTACAAGGGCCTTGTACAGAACGCGACGGGCTTATCAGATCAGGCAGACAGAATGCGACGACAACCCCTGTCGCGTTCAGAACGTGATGGACAGTGCTGTCGTGACCAGCCCTGAGAACGCGGCCTATCGGGCCGTCGCATTCTCAGGTACTGCGCCTGAGTCTGACAGAGAAAAGGGCAGAGCACTGGTTTTGTTTTGTGTGTGATCCGCTGGTTAAGATTGTAACCGTTGTGGTGTGCCCTGAAGGTGGCATGGTTCTATGGTTTAGTGTTGTACCTCATGGTAGTAGGTACATGTACCCCTCGAGGATAGTGTTGTGATGTGGTACGTGAGTCTCGTCCTCAGCTGGTGATGAGGTGAGACCGTGCATACTATGGAGATCTTGTGATGTGACTCTCCACATGTTAAATAGATTGGTTTCCGATTATGGTTTGGTTTACGGGTGTTGGCTGATTGACGTCAATCCTGATACTTTGTGCGGCTGGTTTGCCTGTAAGACTGTAGCCTAGGCAGTGGTTTGCCCATGAGGCTTATGGTCGAGGTGGTTTGGTTGTAGGGCGAACTAGCGATGCGAAGCTAGTCATGTGTTTCCCTTTACTTTTCGAGGACTGGGTTTAACCGGTGTGTTTATAGTTTGTTGTTGTTTAACATGCGTGTGTGCATGTTATGCTTCGGCTACCGGTGTTGCCAGTGAGACCCTTTGGGGTTGAGGTCTCTTTGTGTTGTTGTGGTTTCATTGTGGGAGGTCCCTACTGAGCCGGTGACTTGTTGAGGCTCACTCCCTTACAGTCTGTTTTAGGTGTTAGCCGGTTTCATGTGGCTAGCAGAGGCGTTTGTGGCGGACTTGTATCACCAACAGTAGAGTAGTTGAGTTGTGTGAGCTTGTGCTCCCTCGGGGTATGCCCCAGGTAGTTGTACACTCTTTTATTTAGACATATATAATTGTAATGGGACTTTTGTACATTGTGGTTTATAGTTATATACACTTGTACTTTCCTATATTATATATTGTACTTGTGGTCTTTTATATTCTTACTAGACACGTGTTAGTGATATCCCTTGCGAGACTTCGGTCCGTTCGTGGGAGACGGATCTGGATATAGACCCTTATTGGGTATAAATATCCAGGGCCGTTATACAAATACTTAGACAGTTACAAATATAAATACTTACACACTTATGTAGAAAAGAAAATAGGTAATTACATACTTACACAGTTAACATATGTAACTATTTTTCAAGTTGTTACACGTTACTCAGTTTCATAGTTAACTGTGTAACTACTTAGAAAGTTGTTACACAGTTACATAGTTAAGTGTGTAACTACTTCGAAAGTTGTTACACAATTAGAAATACAAATACTTACACACTTACGTAGAAAAAAATAAAGAAAATTACATACTTACATAGTTAACATATGTAACTACTTTTGAAGTTGTTACACAGTTACTGTGTAAGACAGTTACCATAGTAAATACTTTCAGAGTAACATGTCCTTTTACTCTGCTGTAACTCTGTACTAACATAGGTAACTCCTGCGTTCAGAATAGAAAAATTTAGATTTGAAGAAATGCATGAAAAATTGGAGTAAATAACAAATAGTAGCCAGACAAAGGCCTCTGACTACTACTGTCGGATCTGGATGAAACATTGTTGGCAAGAAAAACCTCTGGCGACTAACGGATGTGGATCTACAGAGAAGAAAGGGGGTTGGTGGAACCAATGTCTATCGGAACGCCACTAACCAACTCACCTTCACCGCGGATAGAAGGAAATGACAACTACTTTAGGAAAGTTCACCGGAAGCCAGAATCTTTCACCCAAATGGCAACCCTACGCTCCTCTTCGCAGCTCCATGGCGAGAAGCGTTTCGCCATTGCATGCCTTCTTCGAAAAGGTATTAAAGCCGGCGACGCTCACGGGTCACGTATGGCTGGGGGTAGAATTGACATTTAGGAGAAGAGGGATAACGTCCGTTAACGCCAGAGACTGAAAATTATGTCCTGCATAAAGCAGGGACCGTGCGTTGACGGAAAAGTTGATAGGGAATGGAAAATAAGTGTTGGCCCCTGCTAGGGACCAACAATTGATTCTCCCTATTTAAATTGTGTGAAAAAGATATTATATCTACAAATGCAAATGGATGGTATATTTTCATTTTTTTACAATTAAATGCACGATAGATTTTTCACATAATTAACATTTCAATAATCGTATATATGACACCTGATTATGAGTTTGAGTTCCATTTTTTATGATGAGAAATATTTATTATCTTTTGTGGAGGGCAATAAAATTAAGATGAATAATTTAACAAATAATTCTATTAATTGAGAGTTTGACAAGGCATTTTTATCTGTCTTTTAACTAATAAAATTATTTATCAAATAATAAATATTTTTTTGAAAAAAAATTAATGTATTTGAGAATTGTACTTTTTCATACACTTTGATCTTTTTATTAGATGGACATAATATATTTCTAATATATTTTGGCCAATAAAAAGATCAAAATATATAAAAAAAATATATAATTATCCAACGTATTAACATTTTCTATTTTTTTTGAAGGGTGCTAGCCAAGACCTGTCCTTGATAAGAAAAAAGTAAATTAATTAATAATCACTAACTATAACACATAGAAAGTTCTTATTATAACAACAGAGCTTAATATATATTATAATAAAAGATAACACTTATTATAATAAATAATAATTCAATTAAAAAATTAAAAATAAATCAAAAATTTAATAGAAAATTTTAATTAATTTACTAATAAAAAAACCACGACCTATCCACAGCAAAAGAAAATATTACCCATTCTCTCTCTATTGCTCGGGCGGACAACGTCATGACGTATTACGCACAGGATTCCATTGGGGGAAACAGATGAGATTTGACAACGGAAGGGGGACCCTCTTTGCTGCCTGTCGGGGACTTTTCTGAGCCGTGCGTATCAACTCGGAATGATTTATTTAATTAATTAAGAAGATGGTGGGCAGAGACAGCTTGACGGGTGGAGACGCCGGGGGAGTAGCATATAAAGCGAAGAAGGGAAGAAGGTGTTGGAGTAAGTAAAAACGTAAAAATGGAAAAGGGAAAATCAGAAGACGATCTGAAAAGGCCAGGACAGAGCCCCTAACTTTGGACCTATCTGAAAGGCCTCTAGCGGGCGGCGGTCACCTGGGTGGGGCCGCCTGTTTCTTACACGTACGAGGGGAGGTCGATACGCACAAGCCACGCATACGTATGTTCAACGTTACAATAACCCGAGTCCGTCCGATTTCATGGAAAAAAGAATCCGACGGCGGTTGTCTCAATTTCCGACAAAGGATAAAAGGTTTTGGGTCCCAGCGATCCACGCGCCGACGACGCAAGGCATGTCCGGACCAGGAAGGAGCCCGGGGGTGGCCAAGCAATGGAGCTGAGGAGTAGGCGGGCATGGCTGCATTGAGCTGGCTCGCGGGTTCTCTGCCGAAGGGGGAAGGCGGTGGACTCGCCGGACGAGGTGGAATAACTCTTCATTCGTCTGCTGCTGCTTCTTGGAAGTCCTCGTTGTCATGGATATGGAGGAAGAAAGCTCAAATGCCCCGGAATCCTCTGACACCATGGCTTCGTAGTACAGTGCTTTGAAGATAAGTTACTGCACTTGAAGAGACATTGGAATATTTTTGCCTCTTCTCTGACCAGTGTCCGCCCCTCCTTTCTTTTGGACACTGTCCATTCCACGTAGGGAGGGGGGGAAGGAGGGTAGGGTAGCTTGGGGAGGGGAGCGGCGGGGTTGGAGATGGAGGGGGGGAGGATGAGGAAGTACGGCCACGCGAGCCCGGAGAGATCCAAGGCACGGTCGGAGCCGCCATCGAAGAGCTATCATCACCATCATCATCCTCAGCAGCAACAGAGTCAGCAGGCGCGGAGGGTGCCGGTGGTGTACTACCTGTGCAGGAACCGGCACCTGGAGCACCCCCACTTCATCGAGGTGCCCACTTCGTCCCCGGAAGGCCTCTGTTTGAGAGGTAACTAGGCTTGCAGAAATATGTATTCGATCCCTCCCATGACATGATTGCTTTTGTTGATGAACCAGAACCCACAGGAGTTTTGGGATCTTTTTTAATGCCAGTTTTCCCATTTGGGCGCAGATGTTATAACTAGGCTCAATGTGCTGAGAGGGAAAGGCATGGCTGCCATGTATTCCTGGTCCTGTAAGAGGTAAAGCCCATGTGGGGTATAAGCTATCCAATTCCAACCCATAGCCACCCAAAATAGCTTAATCTTTGGCAAAGATGTGATTTTTTGGATGCTTGATGCTTCAGGAGCTACAAGAACGGGTTCGTGTGGCATGATCTCTGCGAAGACGATCTCATCCTCCCCACCAGCGGCAACGAGTACGTCCTCAAGGGCTCAGAACTCTTGGACGCATCCCCTTCTGGTAGTCCCAAGCTTGTATCTCCCAATGCCATTTAGAATGTGATATCCAAAAACCCACATTATCACATATGTGCCAGATCGGTCGTCGCGGCACGCTGCCGGCAACAGCCGGTCGCAGGCCTCCAAGCGCCCGCTGCAGGAATCCCCATCGCCGCCCAGCTCGAGAAGCCAGGACGAGTCCCCGTCTTCCTCCGGCGTGGTCATCCCGGAGGTGAAAGCGCCGCCGCCTCAGCTGCTACAGCCGCCGCCGTCGCCCGTCTTGCCTCCACCTGTCGCACCAGCTCCAGATGACGAGCACTCCCCCCAGGAAACCTCTCCAAAGTCCAAACTGAGCCCCGCTTCGGGCGCTGGCGGCTCCTCCCCTCCTGCTTCGGATTACAGGGTCCACACGGCTATCGGAGCTATGGACGCTTCCACGCAAACCGAGGAGGCGGCAGGGGCCTCGAGGAGGGCCCGGCAGCCGAGGGGCACGCGAGCAGTGGCCGTCTTCACCGAGGAGCGGCCTCTGGACCTGGAACTCGAGGACCACCGGCGGAACCGGGAGGCGACGACGCCGCCGCGCCCCAAGACGAGCTCTGAGATAAGCAGGGACGAGATCTCTCCTCCTCCGCCCTCATCGCCGTCTTGCGGCGTGAAGACGGAAACATTGGAGTCTCTGATCAGGGCTGAAGCTCAGAAGATGAACAGCTTCAGGATACTGGAAGAGGAGGAGCTCCTCGCCCACACGGGCACCAAGCTCAGGGCCACCAACGTGTTTATGCAGCTGATCACCTGTGGTTCCCTCTCAGTGAAAGGTCACCATAGTTTTGGCCTGGCCCCCACCTACAAAGCCAGATTCTCTCATGCAAACTACCCGTCGCCGCCCTATTCCAGCTCGGTGATGTTGGGTGAGCTCAATTATCCGTCGAAGAATTCGAGGATGATGGGGTCGAGGATGGAGAAGGAATGCTACAGTGGAACCATGGTTGAGATCAGGAAGCACAAGGAAGGTGGAGAAGAGCAGATGCCCACAGTGCAACACCCGTCTTCGTATAACGCAGAGAGGTGCCTTCCGACGATTTCTTGGCCTGTTGATGCCTCTGTTTTTCATCCACTTTATCATCTGTTTTCTTGCTCTTTGTTTTCTGATCAAATCTAACTCCGCAGCTGATTGTTCTGTCAACACAATCTCCCAAATTGCTAATACTAATCTACTCCTGAATAATCGTCAAGCACCTTCAAACAGACAAGTTTAATGGAAAATAAACTATTTGCAGTTTCATGAAACTGCAGATGCCCAAGCTAACCCACCTCCAAAATTTCTCTTTCTTTCTCCTTGATTTTAATGAAATATCTCATCCTTGTAACAGGCTTGTTAAACATTCTATTTGATTTTTCTACTATTTTACGCTCTTTTCAGTATCTTGTACTTACGAGCTAGGCTTCCTTGCATTTCCATTTAGCAAAATTTTCAAAGCTCACATATTTTATCTTTGTTCTTTAAAAATGTGGAAACCCAGGGATATGTTCTTCCAAAGTTTGGCGCAACCAGTCTTAATAAACCCCTCCCTATGATAAATTTGACGTTTCAAGAGCCTAGCATGTTACTGTTAACATGCCAAAGCAGAGGATTCTCTAAACTCAAAACATATGGAGATTTATGCCAATTTTCTGGTTTAGGGGCTCTATCTGTGGATGGGATGTCTGATTACTGATTACAAACTATTGGGAAACAGTGTGATATGCTTGCATAATCAATAGAGTTTGGGTCTCTGACTACGGCCCTCTATAGACATACTACTACTCTTTTCCCACTAACTCTCAAGTCTGTTCTTATTTCATTGTGATTTGCCTATAATCTTGTATTTTTGTAGTCCGCATGTTCTTCCTCCTTATGAGTTACTCTTGGCCTCCTACATTCTATAATTCTCAGCTTCTTTGAAGGAAAGTTATTCTTACGTGTTACAACCATGCAGGAGTTTCAAGTCACCTGAGCCACTGGGGGACAAAGATAAATTGTCTGATTCAGCCCGTTCAAAGTGCCTCCATAGAACAGTTAAAGCTGCAGCCCGCAAGCAGTCTAAGACCGAGACAGTGACATCTCCCCTCTCAGATGGTTCAAGAGGTTCCTCGGCTGAAACACACTGCTGCGAGTGCGCATCCCTGGATTCACCGAATGAATGCAGCAAGAGGGTTACTGCTCATGCTTCGTCCACCCGAGGATCGTCCATGAGACTTGAATCCTTTCAGAAAGACAAAGAGAAAGTGATCAAGATAGAAGAAAGGTTAAGCTTCAACTATATCCTGTTCTCTTATGCATAAAATTTCTTGTGCTCGCTGGACTGAGGGGCTTGTTTTTTTGTTTTTGTTCCTGCAGGCTTACTTCGGGTGCTCGGGTTATAATTCAGTCAAGAGCACCATGTGAGGACAGTGATAGCCCTTGAGGAAGGGAGGCCGATGTCACGCTCTCTGTAGAAGTAAGATGTCCATTGAAGATAACCTTCCTTTGATGGTGTGGAGGAGACTGGTCATCGTGGTTTTCGAAGTAGTTGCAGGTTGATTTCTTCATTCATTTGGACTGGTGTTTTGAGCGTGGCCATTGAATCCCTGTGAGTACGACTCCCAGCATGATTGGCGCCTGCCTTCAGTCAAGGGGAACCCCATTGTCACACACACATGCTGGTAAGAGGGGATTGCTTTTGGGAGCCCAGAAGTCTGGACAGCTGAAGCACTCTCTGCCTCTTAAATCACAGAGTGCCATCTTCTGGTGGCCTTTCTCAGTGGAAACTGTATAGTCAAGTCTGAGTTGCCTTCTTCTATGTATACCTTGAATATTTCAGTCGACATAAAAGAACATTTTTGTTTTTGTTTTGTTTTTTGGAGGTTGGGAAGATATAGTTCAGTGCAAATGTTTGAAACTTGGGATGAATTTTAATGAAGTGATCTTTAAAAGGTTACGAGTGATTTCTTTTCCTGGTTGAGAAAGGCAGGAAAAGGAGCAGTTTCGGGGCAACTGGGATTTGAAGTAGTATATGTATGTATGTAAAATTTTACGGTCTGTTCCATCAACTTGTCGGATATTGACCTGAGAAGAATTGTTGTCTACATATGTCTATTACACGAGGATAATGAGTAGTCCATGGGCAGTTTAATTATGCAGTACCCTCCCTCCTGGGGAAGTTGAAGCGCAGCTGCCTCCTTGGAAGAAAGAGATTGTACTAGTCTTGGATCCCATCTTCGCGAATGCCCTCCACCTGACTAGCTAGCTAGCTTTGTTGTACTTGTATATAATGATGAACATCCCATGAGCTATACCATAGAAGCAAATATTATGAAAGGACGCTACTCAATTTTCCATTCACCCTCTCTTAATTTGAAAGATAACATGTTGATACGGTCGTCAGCCGACAAATCGAGCCGACAGTTAAATAAGGATCGGCCATACCGACGAGCCGACGAATTGTCGGAAGTCGTCGGCGCAGGTTAGTCCATCGCCGCCGAGAACTAATTCAAATAAGCACTAAGTCCGGGCGTCCCCAGCCGGCGCCAGGTCACGTTTACCCTAGGTGCAGACGAGCCCCGTAAATCACGACCCCCAGCTGGCCCATACCCGCTTTAGGCAAGCGGCTGTCAAGGCAAGACTCTCCCTGTCCAGCTGGCGAGGGTTCCCTGATTAGCGCCCCCGCCTCACGGAGGCACATCCATCACCTTCCTTTTTTGTCCAAAGGACCAGGCCCTTATAAAAAGGACACAGACCCACAAGGAAAAGGTACGCTATTCGTAGCACAAAACTCTCTCTCTCTCTCTCTCTCTCTCTCTCTTTACGACTTTCTAACTTGATCGTCGGAGTGTCCGACCACCGAGGAGTCTCGGTGGTTCTTTGCAGGTTGAACTCTCTCCTCTGACGGCTGTGCGGCGCGACCAATCCCTGGGGCCCACCCTGCTTGGCTCCGGCCGACGATCCTTGCTGATTTTCTCAGTAACATTTGGCGCCGTCTGTGGGAACCTGATACAAAAAGATGTTCCTAATGGCACCCAAGGGAAAGGTCGCAGTTCGCCCGTCGGAGGAAGAAGTCGCCCTTACTAGTGTTGTTGAAGGAGCAGCAGCTGGAGGAGCCTCGGGCGCGGGGGAGCAGGATTCGGCGACCTCGTTGCGGCTCGATCGGGTCGAGCAGACACTGGTGCACCTTTCAGCAGATCCTTATAAGGATGGAGCAGAATCAACAAGCTCACCCTCCTCGAGGCCAGAGCTCGACTCGCCAAGTAGAAGAAACACAAGGTAATCAGGGTGATACAGAAGCTCTCCATCAACAGCAAGCGCCTCCTGCAGTATCGGCAAGTCACGCCGAAGCGCAGCCGACGATAGTTGGGACTCCCACACCGGCAATTAACCACGCCGACAACGCTCCTCCCGTGACGCCGGTAGCCGCGGCAGGAAATATGGCTAGGGCCGACCTAGCCGACCACTTTACGGCGGAGTCCACCCCTATCACCATCAGCGAATCCCCGTTTGATCCTCGGTGGAAGAACGATCTGCGGGAGATGAATCGGAAAATAGAAGCTCTGCAGCTCGGCACCCGCGCCCCGTCCGTGGCGACACTTCTCTCCTCCTCACCGTTCACAGAAGAAATCACATCGGCTTCAGTCCCACCGAAGTTCCAGTTGCCAAAGTTCCGACGCTACAACGGAACAACCAACCCAGTCCACCACCTCGACCATTTTCAGGGCCAGGTGGAAATGATGAATGTGACTGACGCTCTGAAATGCAGGGCCTTCATGTCCACTCTTGACGATGCAGCACTACAGTGGTTCAAGGCGTTGCCGTCGCGATCGGTCTCTTGCTTCTCGGACCTGGCCCAAAGGTTCCTCGACCACTTCTACAACACGGTGCAGCACTCATTATGCACCGACGACCTGTGGCTGGTTTCTCAAAAAGAAAACGAAATGTTTCGAGACTATGCGAAACGCTTTCAGATCGAGGTAATGAAAGTGGTGGACCTGGACTTAAGAACGGCGGTCAACATTCTGACCAGGGTGTGCACCGACGGAGCATTTGTGGCGTCGATCGCCAAGAAGCCACCGGTAAGCCTCTCCGACCTCCTCTCTCGGATGCAGAAATACGTTCGCCTGGAGTCAACCCTGGGAGCCGCTGGGCGACTGAAGCGGCCGCTGGAGAGGGGAAGCACGAGCTCGGTGGCAAGCGAAAAAAGGCCCAGGAGGGAGGAAGCGCGCGGAGACAGGCGCCGAGACTCAGAGGACCGACGAATGTCTGACCGACGACCCGACGAATATCGTCGCACAAGGGATCTCCCCCGGTTCGGAAGGCCACCGTCAGAAATCCTCCCCGTCATCAAGAAGCTACCAGAGTTCAGGCGACCGGAACCCATCACAAGGCCTCCATCAGGACGAGGGGCCGAGCTATACTGTGAGTACCATAAAGGTTTCGGTCACCTAACAGACCAATGCAGGAGCCTGAAGATGGAGATATCGGAGATGTTGCGCCGAGGGATAATCGGAAAAGACGTCGTCGACGACAAACCAAAAGACCGCGATCAAGACGGGGATCGCGAGCGCGAGGGGAAAGGCGCCGTCCTGGTCCTCGCCGACGGATCTGCGGGTGGCGGCGACAGTAGCAGGAAGAGGAAGGCGTACGCGTCAGCCGTCGTCCTCGGGATTCACCAGCCCAACCTGGAGCCAATCACCTTTTCTGCCGACGACGCAGTGGGGCTAAGCTTCCCTCACGACGACGCGCTGGTCATCCATGCCGACATCGACGGATACACCGTGCATCGCATCCTCATCGACAACGGAGCAGCGCCGGATGTCCTCTTCTACGACTGCTTCCTGAAGATGACGAACCTGAGCACGGACCTCAAACCGGTTGCCACACCTCTGTTTGGGTTCAGCGGAACTCCGGTCACCGCCGAGGGGTCCATCCGGCTCAGAGTAACACTGGGTACCCGTCCTCGGCATGTAACAGTTGAGGTCGACTTCTTGATTGTGAAAGTGAAGTCGGCCTACAACGCGATTTTTGGGCGCGGTCTGCTCGGGAAGCTCGGAGGGGTCCCGTCAACGTACCACCAGAAGCTGAAATTTCCAACTCCAAACGGGGTGGGCGAAGTTGTCGGGAGTCAGGCCGAGGCGCGCCTATGTTATGTTAACTCTATTAAAGCTAAAGAACCAGCTATTCCTGAGTACGTACCTGCTGTGAATGACGCCCCAAAACACGAGCCAGTAGAACTAACCAAGCAAATAAAAATCGAGAGCGGACTTCTAATCATCGGGACCGAACTCAAAGAGTTGGAGGATGACCTCACCACACTCCTCGGCCAGAGTGGCAACGTTTTCGCTTGGTCTGACGACGATCTTCCGGGAATAGACCCAAGCATTATCCAGCACCACTTGAACGTGGACCCCGAGGCCCGACCTATCCGGCAAAAGAAAAGGCCCCTGTCGGCCGAACGACAGGAGGTGGTTGAAAACCAATTGACAAAATATTTGCATGCAGGTACCGTTAGGAATTCATTCTATCCAACCTGGGTCGCCAACGTCGTCCTAGTACGAAAGGCAAATAGCAAATGGCGAATGTGTGTGGACTTCACCAACCTAAACAAAGCCTGCCCAAAAGACAGCTTCCCCCTGCCGCGGATAGACCAGCTGGTCGACTCAACTGCCGGTCACGAGCTCTTAAGCTTCCTCGACGCATATTCAGGCTATCACCAAATAAGAATGGCCCCAGAAGACGAAGAAAAGACATCTTTCACCACTGAGAGAGGTTTGTATTGCTTTACCCGTATGCCGTTCGGATTGAAGAATGCAGGAGCAACATACCAAAGATTGGTCAACAAAATGTTCGAGAAACAGATTGGCAAGACCATGGAGATATACATCGATGACATGCTGGTAAAAAGCCGACGAGCCGAGGACCACGTCAAGACCTAGCCGAAGCTTTCGAAGTATTGAAGCTCCACGGATGAAGCTGAACCCCGAGAAGTGTGTCTTCGGCGTCCGAGCAGGGAAATTCCTAGGGTATCTCGTCTCACAACGAGGCATTGACGTCAACCCCGACAAAGTCCAAGCCATCCTCGACATGACGGCTCCGAGGACAGTCAAAGAGGTACAGAGACTTAATGGCAGGATAACTGCTCTTAGTAGGTTCATGTCTAGGTCGGCGGAACGTTGCCGACCTTTCTTCGAGATACTGCGGAAGGGACGCTTCGAGTGGACCGAGGAATGCCAAGGGGCCTTCGACGAACTGAAGGAACACCTAGCGAACGTCCCGACGTTAAGCAAGCCATGCGACAACGAAGAACTGCTGTTGTACCTATCTGCGACGGACTACTCCATCAGCTCGGTGCTCGTCCGAGAAGAAGATCGAGTCCACCTCCCGGTGTACTATACGAGTAAGGCGCTACGAGGAGCCGAACAGCGCTACACCAGCCTTGAGAAGCTCGGTTACGCTCTCATCATGGCAGCCCGACGACTACACCCATATTTTCAAGCACACAAGATCGTTGTTCTCTCCGACGCTCCGCTCCGACCAATTTTCGAACGACCCGAGTCCTCGGGGAGGTTGGCGAGGTGGGCCGTCGAGCTCGGCGAATTTGATATCGAGTTCAGGCCCCGGGTCGCCATCAAAGCCCAGGCCCTCGCGGATTTTATTTCCGAAGGCACCGCCCGGGCAGCGGTGGACGAAGAACCCAACGAGAGTTGGAAAATTTTCGTCGACGGTGCCTCAAATTCCAGTGGAGGCGGTGCAGGCGTAGTAATGCGCTCTCCCGAGGGCCTCGACTTAAGGTACGCAGTTCGTTTCGGTTTCGAAGCATCTAACAACGTGGCAGAGTATGAAGCGGTGGTGTCGGGGTTGAAAATGGCAAAAACCCTTGGAGCAAAGAGGATACGCATTCACAGCGACTCCCAGCTGGTCGTCGGCCAAGTGTCCCAGATGTTCGAAGCGAAGGAGGCAAAGCTCGCCTTGTATAAAGCCGAGGTGCTAAGGATGATGGCAGAATTCGACTCAGCGGAGCTCATAAAGATACCAAGGTCCGAGAATGAACAAGTCGACGAGTTATCGAAGATAGCGTCGTCGGCACTAGAGTCGCCCCCATCACTGTTGATAGAAGAGCTGATGGTTTCAACCATAGCGGCCAGAGATTTGATGATCGTCGACATAGGGTCGACGTGGATGACCCCGTTAATAAATTTCCTCAGGGACAACGTGGTGCCGGAGGACAAAGATGAGGCCGAGAAGACAAGGAGACGATCGGCCAAGTTCTTCATCCTCGGTAACAATTTATATCGAAAGGGATTTAGCTATCCATACCTCTTATGTGTAGATCCCGCTGAAGCCGAAAAAATCATCGACGAAATACACGAAGGTACGTGCGGTTCCCATACAGGCCCCAGATCCTTGGTAAGGAGAATAACACGACAAGGGTATTGGTGGCCGACGATGCTTAAAGACGCCGAAAAGTATGTCAGAAGCTGCCGACAATGCCAACTATTCGGCAGAATCGACCGACGACCTCCGTCAGAGCTCACCAGCATAAACTCCCCGTGGCCATTCGCGCAATGGGGAATGGACATCCTTGGACCATTCCCCCCAGCAACCGGCCAAAGGAGGTTCATTATCGTTGGAGTGGACTATTTCACTAAATGGGTCGAAGCCGAGCCCCTGGCCAAAATCACTGACACCAACGCTTGGGGCTTCGTATGGAAGAACATCATTTGCAGGTTCGGCCTACCGCGAACGATCATCACCAACAACGGGAAACAATTTGACAACATCAAATTCCGTAGGAATTGCGACGCACTCGGGATCGAGCATAGGTTCTCCTCAGTGGCTCACCCTCAATCCAACGGGATGGCCGAGGTCACCAACCGGACGATCTTGGACGGGCTAAAGAAGAGAATAACAAGCCACAAGGGAGCTTGGGCCGACCAGCTTCTACACGTGCTTTGGGCATACCGGACGACCCCAAGGGAGGCCACTCGTGAGTCGCCTTTCGCGTTGGCCTTCGGGATGGAGGCCGTGTCGCCTGTAGAAATGCTCGTCCCTTCAGCGAGAGTTCTCGGATTCGACGAAGAAAGTAACAACCGATCCCTACGCGCCGAGCTCGACCTCATAGACAAGGCGGGGGAGGGCCTCTACGAGGATGGAGGCTTACCAAAGAAGAATCAAGAAAAGCTTCGACCAGAAAGTCAAGCCGCAGCGCTTTGGCGTGGGAAGCCTCGTCCTGAGAAAACTCGCCGTCTCCGAACCGAAGTCAGCTGTCGGAAAGTTATCACCGAATTGGGAAGGACCTTACAAAGTCATCGATGATCTCGGACAAGGTGCATATCGACTATCAGACCTCGACGGGACGACCCTGCCGAGGACATGGAATGCCGAGCATTTACGATGATATTTCCCATAACGAGGTCGCTTTGGCACTCTAAACGAGGTCGCTTTGGCACTCTCCAAACGTAAGCCTGAGGTCCCTTCGGCACTCTCTAAACGTAAGCCCAAGGTCTCTTCGGCACTCTCTAAGCTTAAATCCGAGGTCTCTTCGGCACTCTATAAGCGTGAGCCCAAGGCCTCTCTGGCACTCATCAAGTACGAGGTCGCCTGGGCACTCTTGCAATGCGAGGTCGCTTAGGCACTCGCTAACGTAGTCGTTCGGGCCCTCTCACCGACGAGGCAATTCTGAGCACACATGTCGACAAGTTCATTGGTACAATCGCAAACAATGAGATAGACAGTCGTCGGCTAGAAACTAAAAGAATACCGTGTATTCTCACTGACGAGGATTACAGTGTACATAAGGAAAGGCAACTATTCCCCTTTCAAAACGGCCTCAGCTGCCTGGTCGAGGGAACGGTCAATGGCCGACTCCATGGCCTCGTCCACGACAGCGGCGAACTCCTTGCCTCCCCCCTCTGCGACCTGGTTGTCGCCGTCGCCGTCTCCAGCAAGAGTCGCTCCCGACAAATCGAGGTCGGGATACAACCCCTTAACCTTGGCAAGGCAGTCGTCATATCCACCCTGGAAGAGGTCGGCGATCTCATCCTGAAGCTCGTCGGAGTTGCGGTACTCCTCTATCGCCTTCTCCCTCTCCTCAGCAACGAGACGTGAGAAGTTGTTCTTCGTCTCCTCGTGGGCCGCAATCTCGTCGTATTGCGCCTTCTTCACAGCTTCAAGGGCCGCCTGGAGGGCGCCCTCCCTCTTCTTTGCCTCCTCCTCCAGGTGGAGACTACGGGCCTTCTCGGCGGCCACAAGCTCCTCAGCCTCGGCGATGCGTTTGTCGCAGGCCAGCCTCTTCACCTCAGCTCGGTGCACGAACGCGTCGAACGCGGCCAGCTGGCTCAGCACGCCGTGATAGAATTCATGTACGAGCCGACGTGCAGGGCGGCCGAGCGCTTCAGCCTTAACCTCGGGCGGCAAGGCTTGTCGGCCCCACTCGACGGGGTCCAAGGAAAAGTGAGCCTGAGGCTGAACTGAGGCGTCGGGTGCCGTACCCGACGACGCCGGAGCTGGGCGCTTCTTCGGTCTTTCTTCGGTCGACGGGACGGCTCCCGAGCTCTGACCAGGTGTCGGCGCCGATGGTGGCACGGCCTCGGCATCGTGGTGGCGTTTCTCGGCCCGAGAAGCCATCTTCTTCCCCCTTGACTGAGCTCGGCTCTTGGCCTGATCCACGAGCGACGACCCCCTTCGCGACGAGGGAATAGATCCAACCTTGTCGGCCATAGCTGCAAACACGCGACCGTTAGCTAAGGAAGCCGAGGATGGAGTAAAAAATACGACTGTGAGGCTGGCAACCTTGCGTGCCCTCTTCGATCAGCTGGAATAGCTCGTTCGAGATATCGATCAGGTTGGGGGGCACCACCTCCTTCAAACACTTAAGGTCGAAGAGCTCGGACGAAGTCAGCCTCGGCGGTCCAAAAGCTTTGCTCCGGACGTCAACGGCCGACCACTTGGTTGGGAACGGCCAACTCGAGGAACTATAAACAAAAACAAAGTTCCTCTTCCAGCCGTGAAGCGAGGAAGGGAGTTTCCCGAGAATATGCCGACCATTCCTCGCCGCGAAGTAGAACCAGTCTCCGAACGGTTTGATAGAGAACAGGTATAGAAAAAGGCGCGAGGTCGGAGGGACCTCTGCCGAATAGCATAAGGATAGAAAGCCGACGATTACTCGCCAGGCGTTCGGAGCCAACTGGGAAGGAGCCACCCCGAGCTCCAAGAGAAGAAAGATAACGAAGGGGTGGAAGGGGAAACAGAGGCCAGCCCGGACCGCCTCGGTGTAAACCGAGAACCCCCCATCCAAAACATAATGAGCCCTAAAATCCCTGTTAGCACACACGAAGGCGTCGGCAGGAAGAACGAATCTAGGGTGCTTCCGTAGCCACTTGAAGGTCCCAGGGGAGGTCTCACAGCGGGCTTCGGCCACGTTGTCGGCTCGACGGCGTGCACCGGAGGTGTGGGCCGAGGGTTCCTTGGGAACATAGGTCCCGTGGATTAGTTCAAGAACAAAAGAATCGTCAACGGGCCCCCAGATCTGGGTTTCTACAGACACCGACCCCTCCCCAAGGCTTTCAGAAACGGGGGCGGGAGCGTCGACGGAAACAGGGGGATCCCTAGATTGTGCGGACGACGAGGAGGAGAAAGCCTCAGGAGAGGTGGAGGAAGAGGAAAGGCTCATCGTTTACCTCGAAAGGGTGCAAGCGAGGACCGTCAATCGACTTCGTACGAGGACACAATCGTCGGATCGTCGGCAGACGTCGGGGTGGCAAGGGTCGAACGACGCGCGCGCGAGGCAAAGGAGCGTCTATTTCGTATCGAACCTCAGCTATTTATAGCACCGTGATGCCTATGCGATCGGACGGCCTCGAAATCCTGCGCATCCAGGATTCCACCACGTGTCGGAAGCCCGACGGTCGGGAGACGTTCACCCGGATCCGCGGCGCGCGCCCCGAAACCGTGCGGCGTCATCATGGCGCAGTGTTCAGAGGGGAGTACCTGACAAGCCGTCATCAGAAGTACCGTCATTATGACAAGACCACGACCCTCATCATGACCGTGGCAGAACGCCCCCAAATGCAGCGCGCGGAATACGAGGCGGCGCCCAACGCCCGTACGAATTCCTGAGAATATTAAATGGCTTCTCTTCGAGCCGAGGACTCGCCTCGAAAAGAACCCGGGGGACTAGTGATACGGTCGTCGTCAGCCGACAAATCGAGCCGACAGTTAAATAAGGATCGGCCATACCGACGAGCCGACGAATTGTCGGAAGTCGTCGGCGCAGGTTAGTCCATCGCCGCCGAGAACTAATTCAAATAAGCACTAAGTCCGGGTGTCCCCAGCCGGCGCCAGGTCACGCTTACCCTAGGTGCAGACGAGCCCCGTAAATCACGACCCCCAGCTGGCCCATACCCGCTTTAGGCAAGCGGCTGTCAAGGCAAGACTCTCCCTGTCCAGCTGGCGAGGGTTCCCTGATTAGCGCCCCCGCCTCACGGAGGCACATCCATCACCTTCCTTTTCTGTCCAAAGGACCAGGCCCTTATAAAAAGGACACAGACCCACAAGGAAAATGTACGCTATTCGTAGCACAAAACTCTCTCTCTCTCTCTCTTTACGACTTTCTAACTTGATCGTCGGAGTGTCCGACCACCGAGGAGTCTCGGTGGTTCTTTGCAGGTTGAACTCTCTCTTCTGACGGCTGTGCGGCGCGACCAATCCCTAGGGCCCACCCTGCTTGGCTCCAGCCGACGATCCTTGCTGATTTTCTCAGTAACACATGTCATCAAGGAAGGTTTTTTAAAAGAGACTAAAAATAAGAATAAGGATGTCGTCCTTTTCTTTTCTGGGATCGATGTCTAAAGATACGAGGGTAGACAGCCAGGTATCTCCCTGTCTTTTGTCTGTTCATCTATCCATTTATTTTCTGAGAGACTTCTTTACAATTTATGACATTCGTTCAATTACATACATAAAGAAAATAAAAAAAGACTCACGATTGCAGTGAGCAGATTTACTCTATTATATATGGGCAGGGAGATTCTAGCTCTGAGAAGAGAATGACTAATTGACCAGTAATTTTTAATTGGTTTATGTTATATGATCATTCGCGTCGTGTGAGATAGCTAGGATGTGACATAATATGAGATAATCACTAATTATATTACAACTCCTTTTGCCACAGCCCCTGCTACTACTTCTCACCGTCACTTGCTAACGTTGCCAACAATCTCCTGACGTCTTTCTTTTCATGTAATCTATCTTCTCATTCTAACAATATTAATTACTTTTTGAGAGGGACTTTATTCCGAGAGGATAGATTCCGCAGCATTTAAAACACTGCAGAGTCAACTTGCATTGTCCGAGAGGCGAACAACCCGCCAAATGCTGCAAGACAATTCCCTTACTTTCCACCTTCAATTTGTGTTCCACAGAGATGATACCCCGGATTTCCCACAGAGACGATCATTTGGAAATTTCATCAGTTAATGGGCCTTCCATACCTTACCTTCTTATGCCTGTTCTAGCAGGCCGACAAGCAATCCCATGCTTGCTGGCCAACACTTCGTCCAAGTTTGTCCTTGCACAGGTGGCATTCTGTATTGGCTGAAACGACCGAGCTTGATAAATTGGAGAAATTTTCAATCGAAATTGGAAATTTTTACAGCACAATTCACAACATAAGCTATATTATTTAAGCATATAGTTCAACTTAAATTTCTTATGATCTGAAGGAGCGGGAATCCTCCACGAATAGACATTATATATGATGAAGAAAAGGAACCTTCTTGTATTCATATACCAACTAAAATGGATTACCAAGTATCTTTACCAATGCTCTCGGCGCAAGCGATGATCAAATTTTTCATATTGAGTGGTGGGCCATTTCATCGTCACAGATTAGTATATATATTTCTCGGACCTGTCTTATGATGGGGATAGTTATCTGTAAATGAATGTTTTCTCTTTTGTTACAAACCTAGTTAAAATGCATGTACAAATGAGCACTAAAAAAAAAGAAAATATATTCACAAGTGATTCAAAAGTTTCGGTATGTGAAGAGGGCGAAACCCTAGTTTTGTCACAGTTTGTTGAATAATCTTAGACGATGGGGATGGAACCACTACGCTAAAGGTGGATCTGTAGATAAGAGACCAAGTATGAGAGGGACCCAGGGACCAAGTCTTGGGGGATCACCCTCCGACACTTAAGTTAGAGATGATATTTAAGGAAGTAGTAGAAGAATGGTGCACGAGGCGACTCAAGAATGTTTTTCACCAATATGTGCCAGAGTTTTCATTAGCGTCATTGAAGTGTTGGTCAAGGGTTTAGTAGATGTCAACTTTCCTATTAATCCTTGCGGAACATGATGACATGTACAGACAGGATGTGGATGGTGCATCTTATGGCATGGCCTCTTGGAGTATAGTGATTTGTCCTGCCATACCCCCCATATGACGGGCTTATCAAGCTCTTAACGTTGGTCCAATATGGAAGGATAATCATGAGGGTGGATATCAGGGCCATACCTCTTTTTTATCCTTTTGGGGGGCTATTGACATCGTTGATAATCAAGATCTTGAGAGGTGGTCTTAATCCTACTCTTTCCTGGCTAGGGATATGTGGAACCATCTTTCTCCTCATCAGGCTAATACTCCACGGAGGGTAGAGACCCCCTACGTTGAGGGTGCCCTGATCAAGGATTAGTTTCCTAAATTATGGGTTCCCAACATGGTTGGGGGATTGAGCTTTGACCTAATGTCTTCTGTTTTTGTGCATTTCGGGTGCATTCCCCCGAAAGCTACCTATGCACTTTAATTTATCTTTCTCAAGGCCTATCATTGTGTTAAGAGAAGATTTATTGCACTTACATATTGCACTTTAAGTACAATATGACTAGGCGGAAGTGTGGCAATCCAATTATTGAATGCCACATGGACTTGTTGCATAGTCATATTGCACTTAAAATGCAATATACAAGTGCAATAAGTCTTTCTCTTGTGTTAAAAGCGACCATGGGGCTCCTGAGCGCTATTTTGGGCCTGACTTATTGCCTGCTTCGTTCCAAGCGACCTATATTGAAGCAACATGGCCGCCATTTTTCTGAGCCTTGTTCAGCTATTGGACCACTCCCTCTCCTAGTATGCCTAGTATATATCAAAATCTAATAGTGATAAGGACAAAATAGTTTTAAATCCTATTCGATGCAATCTTTCATTATACACTTGAATAAATACATCTGTGAGTCTTTTTTCTTCCGCTTGTCATTTTGGAATGTCCATCAATGATATGTTTACTGAAGTATTTTCTGAGTAAATAAATATTTGCATCGTGCTAAAAATCAAATTATTAATTTTAGCGTATGGCAATAATTGTCTTTCATGAACTATACATTGTAAAGTGGCGCGAACAAAAAGAATTGTCACTTAATCCAATAAAAGAATCCTAGTTGTGCATGCGTAATCTTTCTTTATCCTTTGTAGTATGAAATGTTAAGACGCCATATGCGGCCACTACCTATATAAGAGGAAACTGAAAGATATAACACATAATTTGAGTTTAAAGATTATATGCAAATAGGTAGCATTTTGTTGTGATCCCTCTATTTTGATGATAACAAAGTTTATTTATATGAGATTAACCAAGTTTCTAAACATATGTTCAATCAACATGTCAATTTTGAAAATATTTTTAAGTATGAAAGTGAATGAAAATCAAGTTTAACTAAATCATTAAATTAGGTTCTTTTTAGAATTTAAAATTATATATTTGAGAATATTTCAAGTGTTCACTTTACTCTTTTCAATGAACCCAATTGCAATTTTATGGCTGTGTGTTAGAAGTTTCAACATCAAATTGGTAGATTCTCACCGTTCAAGGTATAGCGAAGGTATCGACACTCTGCGGTGAACCTATAATTTGGTTAAAATCAGAAAGTGTTGTGAGCGTATGAAATTTGAATTTTGCGGAAAGATCTAAACCCTCCATTATGCAAGCTATTGTCCTATCATGATGGAAAGATCTCTAGGTTGCCATATAGAACTTAAACATGTTTTTGGAGGATGGAAGGCAACTGTTTTATTGGAAAGTTTATGCCCCTTGCTGCATCCCAATTTGTGAATATGTTGTGACATCTCTATATTATTTTGAAGTTTCTCCTTCATGCCGAACCTGAGGATTATCATGGTCAACATTTCTTCGGTATCTCTTTTTTAGATGTGCAATCTCTTTCTCATTTAAAGTTGTTGGTTTTGGAATTTGATTGAGAGTTTGAGTGTGAGTTGTACCCATTTCATCAAGAGTGCTTATGCTTTGAGATGTGTGATGTGTTTTTGTAATTTAGAAGATTAGTCAGCACTTTGATATCTAGCATGTGTGCATATTACTAGAGTTTCCAGTGGTTAGTCGTAAATGTTGTTGGACGGAGGACTTAGATAGCACTTTGGTGGGTTAAAGATCATTAAAAATTGCCTTGTTTTCTTATGTGATTGCTTTCTTCTCTTCTACCTCTTTTCTTTGTGATTATATTTATTTGATTTGTTAAAACTCTAAAAATTTATTAACACCCAATTAATCTCACTCTTGGGAGTTTCCCATAGCTCTAGACCTTCACATTTATGTAGCATTTTTTTAATTAGAGTATAAAAGACAGAAGGGTACTACTTTTTTTTTTAATAAAAAGGCCAAAAGAGGCCGAAGTATTTTATTAATAAGAAGAAGATTGTGACAACCAGAGGCATAGCCAAGAACAGATCAACAAAGAGAAAAAGGCGATCAGAACTCCATAGAGGAAGATCTATCCCATGAGTAAGTTCTGCGAAGAACAGCCCGAGGGCGAAGACCCGGTCGTCATGAACAATGCTCCATATCTTCTTCATCCGATTCTACTTCAGATGTATCTTGATTTAGATGAAAACCAGGAATGAAGATATTTTTCGCTTTAGCTAGTTCAGCAACTGATGAGAACTTCGACTGCCAATGTAAAGTTGGTGCTTGATCTGCCTTATTAATAGCAACTGTCGGACTCTCTGGGCTCGGCGGACGTTCACGGGTGCTTGGTAAACATATCCGCACACCCCCTTTGCGAGATGGTCGTGAGATCCGACGTGCAGAGGATGACCCAGTAGAAGGAGAATTGGATACCTCACCCACATTAGATTTTCCCAGAGTGGCTGGGGATTGACGCACCACTTGAGCAAACGTCAAAGGGGTAGTAACCTGTGCATAGCTAAGGTCCACTACCAACGGAGAAGGATTATCCTCAGCTTGCACATCTTTTATCGACGTGCAAAGCAGGATGCTTGCTCACCACCTTGCTGGAGAGCGCTTCGTTAAGAATAGAAGTAGTCACTTTGGTTGGGCCCAGAGATAGCCCATGGACGCCAGCAGAACCGGGCAAGGGAGGCCCAAAGACTTCATAAATAACAGGCCGCTGATGATGGTCACTTACCTCCGAATGAAAGACAAGATTTTCATTATCTTTAGTGCTCTCAACCGATAAACCAGGAGGAACAAAAGCAGGCGCTGCAGGCGCCAACACATTCACATCGCCAGCACCTTGACCAAATCCATCTACGACAGCAATAGGAGGATCTTCCGGAAGGATTACCGCGACCTCATCTTGGGCAGCACCAGCTGGCGAACCAACCGGCATAGCAGGTGCGCAAGGATAAGAAGGGCCACGATAATCGGGCAGCGGGGTGGCTTGCCTTGTACGCGTTTCGTTATGTGCCAATGAACTAATCACACGTTATGTGTCCTAATGAAAGTAGTTAAAAAAGGTAATGAGCAAATAAACATTTTTTGAAATTATCACAAAAAATACAAGGAGAATTACCAAAAAAAGGCGAAAGATCTTCAAATTCCTAACGAGGGCATTGATATTTGTAAGGTGCAAAAGTCAACTTTTTTTTCAACATAATACCAAAAATGCCCACAAAAATCGTGGAGGAAGACTGTTTCTATTGTCGAGGTTATTGAGACGTGAAGGGGGTAAATGGGTCTTAACCGGATTATAATACGGAATTAGAATGATAATGAAAGTAAAATATAAGATAAAACAATCGCATAATATATAGAGACAAATAAATTTATCTTAATTTAGAGCTAAACCACTCAACCTCTACATCTAATTCTTAAAAAAATACATCTTAAACTTTCACTAACTAGTCAACTGCCATAAGTACAACCACTTGATGTATAACTGACACACAAATCTTTTCTTTACACAAGGGAAATACAAAGCCATCTAATGCAAACCCCGCACCCAAGTTTTCTCTTAATCAAGGGGTGCAACTACTTAGAGTATCCCACATATAGGTCTTCCCTTACCTAAGGGGAATACCGGCACACCACCCCCTTGCTTCACAAAGGAAGCACAGCCTTATAACACAAGATTGTTAATTAGATGCCAACTTATAAGTGTCTTCTTTATAAGGCGGATGTGGAAAATATAAGCACAAACATATTCCAACACTATAACCCAAGAATAAAAGAAATGAAGCACTAGAAGATCTTATGCTGGCTGATGAAGCTAGGAGATGATGGACAATGCTCGGTAAACTCAAGCTGAAATACTCTCCTTCAAAGGTTGCTCAATTTGGGATAGGGCTTCTCTTCTACTAGATCCAACACAGCCTTAATTTCCTTGAGTGAAAGCTTAATGTAGACTGAGTATCTCTTAATACTAACTAAAGATTCTTTTCTCTTTATTTATCAGCTTCTTTATAGTGCTTCAACGGTGTTGGCTTGACGTAAGTTTGAGTTTTTATGTAGATCTTCAGATGATGTAACCGTTGAAATCAAGTTAATATAGTTGTTGTGCCTTGTCCTGTAATTCTTATGTCGTCCATGTACAAGAATAGTAGATTTGCCTTTTGCATTTACTTTTTGCATGGCCAATATTAAGCATACTTATTCAAATAAATTGTTTCTATTTTTGACTGTTTAATTACTTTTGTTTAACCTCACGTCCAAGTATCAAAGTAGTGGTCAATAAAACGTTTTAGTATACAGGTTAATCGAAATGGTAATTGTGTTCAGGTACCTTTTTTCATTCTGATCATATCTTGAAGATTATCTTTTTGGTGAAACTTAACTTTGTCTAAAAAAGTAAACCTGTTCACAAAAGATAAAATAATTTAGTCTTGGAAATCCATGTCAGTGCTTTGGTAATGACAAATTAGGATTTTTTAATGAATAAAGAAATGATTCTTTACCACAATTAAAACCATTTCATATTGCTAACTTTTCAAACATTTCTAAGTATGAAAGTGATGTTTAAGATACTCACTCATTTTTCATTTAAAGACAAATATCATCTTGCAAGATCTTTTGATATCAACACTCAAAAATAAATTTAGACACTAAGTTGTGTTACACTAAATGTTTTAATCAATATTTAATTATTGAAAATTGATTTTAGATATCAAAAAATATATTTAAATATCATTCATGGTGTCTAAAACAGTATTTGAATATCCCTTGAGATATCTGAAGATATAATGGAGATTCGATATCTGAAAGAGAATTCAAATATCGAACAAGATATCATAGATATATTCGATTAACTAAAGTGATATCCGAAAACATAATAGAATATTGAACATGATCATCTGAAAATATATTCGATTATTGAATCAATAATCTAATATCATTTACCACATGTTTGAATATCGAAGATGATATTCAAATATCAAACCTTGATGTTCGATATTTATTGACTTTTAAAGAATATTCTAAGTGTCCTTGAAATTATGAGATTTTCTGATTATCTTGTTCAACTAATTTGTTTTTAATAAACGTTTAAGTTGGTTTTGCTTGATTGTTGTGATTCTTTGATGTTCTTTGTGTTATTTAAGTGACTCGTTCAGATACTTATATATTTTTATATTTGTTAAATATATAATTTGTTAAGTAAATGTCGTGTTCATTAATTTGATTTCCAACTTATATCTATTATGAATTTACATGACTTTAATTTTATTTAGAAATTTTGTTAATCAGACTTGGATATTGGGCTGCGGCATACAACCTGCAACATTTCCTAAAAGTTGGATGTGGTACGTAACCTTTGCATCCTTCATTATTAAATAACTATGGAAGATCTTAAGTTTTATATAATTTCTAAAGGGACAATATGTATCAGTTAGACTCTGGTAAGCAGCGAATTAGGAAAGCTGAAAGTTAGAGGTACACTTGCACTTTTATTTCGTTTCACTATCCAAGTGAGCGGTGCGCGGTTGGAAGATGTGAGTCCGTCCCACTCCCTTTTGCCACTCTCAGGGGAAGGTAAGAAAGGAATATTACAAACATGATAAATATATTAGCGTATATTATGAAAACCATCTATTTATGGTCATTTTACAAGCTTTTCAGTCATCTTAAAGTTAGAGTTCCCATGTTCGAAATTGAATAATTCTTTTGCCCTTTTTAGTGATTTGCCCAAAATATTACACGCACAAGACTCAAAGGTAAAACAACAATTTTTCCGAATATTATATATATATATATATATACCAAATGCAGTTGAAGTCAACGTTGGTGAAGACATTTGTGCAAATCTTTCAGAATGTAGGGGTATCTAACAACTATCCGGTTTCAACGTTGGTGAAGATATTTTTGCAAATCTTTCAGAATGTAGGGGTATCTAACAACTATCCGGTTTCATCACTACTCCCATCAAGATTGAAATGTTTACGGTGCAAGAAATGAAGACCAACATCTCTGCAATTTCAATTCGAATGTGCCGAGGTTACAACACACGTAGAGAGACAAAATTGCTCTCTCCTGCAGTACAGAAGACAAACTCAAAACTCTGTACGTACAGTCGGCAATGGCGTCCCTAAAACACGTATGTATCGGGGACGAACAAATAAATTAACAAAACAAAGCAAGGAATAGGTTTATGTGCTCTGTGGGTAATCGTCTGCACAGCAGGCCGACGGCGAGGCGCCATGCTCTGGTTTAAGTTCCGAGAGCGACGACTCATGGATGAGAGTAGTAATGTTGCTGGGACGGCGGCTGCTCGGGCGGAGAGTGTTTGCACCCGCCCTTCCCGAAGGGGAAGGGGAAGGGGAAGCGGGGGAGCGGCGGTAGCTGCGGCTGGGCGTAGCCGCACATGCCGTGGCTGCAGAGGGAGCCGAAGGCGCACTGGTTGTTGCAGGCGCCGCAGTGGAAGGGGTTTGTCTTGGGGTCGACGCACATCCCGTTGCAGCAGGTCCAGGAGAAAGGGCACCGCACCCCGCAGACCCCGCAGTTGTTGGCGTCGCTGCGCACGTCGATGCACCGGTTGTTGCAGCACATCTTCCACGCGAACGGCGGGAACTGGTCGCTCTGGTCGTGGCACACCCACGGCCGCCTCCAGCACCCGGGCTCTCTAAGGTAATTCCTGTTCCCCGCCATCACCTTCTCCAGCCAGCGGGATGCCTGCTCCGGGTTTGCTTGCCCGGTGGGGAACGTCGCCGCCGTCATGAGGAGAGCCATGAGCGTCAAAACGACGAAGGCTGCTCTGAGACACATCATTAGGTCTGATGTCTGTATTCCTTTCTAGCAGCTGATCAAGAGGTCTAGCTAGGAGAGTAGGCGAGGGAGGAGGAAAGAACTAACGAGGAGTAAGTACTGCGAGGTGGAAGGAGGAGTCTCCTGCCTTATATAGGGCTGGCAAAGTGGTGGAGGTGGTGCCGGTGGTGGTGCGTTCTCACATGGCACTGTGGAGTCAAAGGGCTGAAGCTATCGTCGCACTCCCCTTCTGGGCCCTCCACAGTGCGGCAAACACAACATATGATGAGGAGGTAGCCGTACGTTGACAAGACTATTTTGGTCAGAGTTTGGCGGACAGTACATATATATCCATGCTATAATATTATACGTGTTCGAGTGCGACGCGTATTCTCCGAGCAATACGAGTCCATAATCATGCATCTTATATAGCCGTTAATTCACGGGAAGTTTTTTTGTTTGTTTTGGTAACGAGTAAATCTTGCCCCGTGTGATTTTGTGAGTTCAAGATTTGGCAGCTCCTATTTTTCGTGTATCCGTATTATCTTTATCTCATTTGACCAAAAAAATCTCGAACTTACACATCTCGAAAATTACATGTAATTCACGAAAAATTCGATTGGTCTTCATGATTTTATCGCTAGAATTGGCCGACTTTTCATGTGTATGCCCGAAACAGCTATATAGTTAAATTTAATTTCAATTAAAAGGATATACACAAACTTAAATATAGATATATATATACTCCTCATTAATGCTTACTCTAAACATATGATTGCACGGACATTACACACGAGTTTTAACGGTCATTTGGTAGTGGCAATTCTTAATACCTAGATGGGAATGACACACGCACGTAATATATACACATATATGTGATGGTTAATAATGTCATTTATCGAAACTGTTATCATTGGAAATGAAAAGTAGCTGCAATATTTAGAAGTATACTCGCCACAAGAATTTGATCAAAAGTGGATAAAAGAGAAAATCCTAAAAACTGAAATATAATTGGTCATATATACAACTATCAGCTAATTAATAATCTGATTCCAGTCATAGGAGATTTCGAAGTTTGGCTGACCCTTTTTGATGTGTCAGCTAAACTTACGGCCCTTCTCACCAAGATTTGCATGCCAACTTGGGCAAGTCCACGCTTGATGTAATCAACCAAACAAAGTTAGCCGATCCACTTAGGTCTATGTACGTTGTCATGGAATTAGCAGCAGGATTGTCCTATGAATTAAAGATGCTGTCCCAATGACATAACCCGCTTTTCTTGTATAGTGAAGACAAATCCTTCGGATCCACCACCGGCAACAAATTCTGAACTTCCAAATCCAAGCTAGCTAGTGAGAAATGAGAACAGTTTGCAGGAAAGAAAAAGTGGCTAGCAAACCTGGTGGCCAAGTAACTAACATTATTTAAGTCGGTAGGCCTACCGGAAAGCTTGTCTTTTCAAACTCCGAAGATTTCCTCCACCACATGCATATCTTTCAATCGTTTCCAGGTGGAAAACGCGGCACGCACGAGGCGATTTTACGTGGACCGATCTGAAGCTTAATTTGCCCAGTTGCTTCCTGCCTTTCACGATCGATAATAAAATCGACGTAGATTATTTGATAAATAACTCTGTTAATTGGGAGAGAGATAGATTCTCAATCAATAAAATTAAGAGATTTTTTATTTATTAATCTTTATAAATCTAATTAATTGCAGATAAATCTATCGTCATCATATTAATTCTTCAAATTTTTTAAATCTTACTTTTTAATCCCTACTACAGAGTTTTTTTTTTGCAAGATTTACACTACCAAAAAATGCAAAAAATTAATAGAGATCCAATTTGAGACCAATATATTCGGTCTCAAATTTACGACCGAATTAGGACTAACAAACTTCAGTCACAAAATTACATTATTAGTGACCGAAATAAATTCCGTCACAATTTGAAACCGAATGGAGATTGAATATTTCGGTCTCAATTTGATCACAAAATTGAGACCGAATACATTCGGTCTCAAATTAAATTCATTTCGATCATTTCTATGAAAATCATTGAGACCGTAAAAATCAGTGACAATGTGGTCACAAATATGAGACCAAAAAAATCGATCTCAAATCGGAGACCGAATTGTCACCGAAATTATTGCAGTCACTAATAGAGCAATTTTAGTGATCGACATCTGGTGGTCTCAATTCGGTCCCAGATCTGAGATCGAATTGAGATCAATTTTTTCAGTCTCAGATTTGTAAAGTATGATGAAGTCTGATTAGGTTTAATTAAGTATGATTAAGCTTAATTATATTTGATTAAGTTTCATTAAATCCTAATTAAACTTGATTTAGATTGGCTAATTTTGATTAAACTTGATTAAAGTCTTGATTTTTGCACGATTTAGTTTGATGAAGCCTTATTAATTGACTAAGTCTACTTGTGTAATTATGATTTACTTGTCATATTTGTCTTTATTGGGCTATTGTATATGTAATTATCTCTAAAATGATAATATAAGTTAAGTGGCAAAGAAAAAAATTATAAAAAAGTTATGTTACATGTACACCATGCTATACTTTATATCTTTTGAGTGAGGAACATAATTAATGACCAATTATTAGGGAACAAAGCATTTTGAACGGTGAACACCAATCGATTAGTCATCCGATTGGTGAACAAATCATTCGATTGGTGAACAAAATTTTCGATTGGTGAACCTGAACTAAAGAAGCATTCTGATTGGTAGACACCAAGTGATTGGTGTGTTCGACTTGCAGAATGAACAATCGATCCGGAGAAAACGATCAACCAATTTTGTTGGCGTAGTTTTCATATTTGAGCGGGACACTTTCCTTCATCAGGATTCTTGTCAAACATTATGAATAATTAAATATGCTAAGTTATTTATTTTAAACACCAAACATTATGTTAATGCAATTTTGTAAGTAATAAGTTAATTTATTTTTTTAAGCCAAGGCCAATATATATATATATATATGTATATATATACGTGTATATATATATATAAATATGTTTATATTATCGGCAAAAATCTTGAAATAATAACTATATAAGAGGGACGTAGATTTTACCTAACATTAATTAGTTAACTTAAGCACTCAAGTACATGTTATAGTTTTATTATTCACATATTAACAACATATGAATAATACATATGTCTATATATATAACTATACTTTTAAGGTATAAGAATTTCATAATTATATTTGAACTTTACGTGTACATATTTATATATTTAATACTATGAGTATAGTCATCAATTGAAAAATATTAGCATATAATGTATAATTTTTTATAGTATTCATAATCAACTTTTTAACATTAACAAAAATTTTAAATTTAATTTTATTATTCTTATGCTACGTAAAAGAATAGTAAATATACAAAATAATCAACTAAAAATAACAAAAAATATATTAAACTTTATTTAAAATTATAACAACACAATATAAATGTATTATTAATATTTCAATTACACATATAGAGATGTTCTAATTTTTAATATAATTATAATATTTATATATATTATCATTTCTTATAAATTGGAAACTGCTATATATTGTATATCATAAGTCGACTTGTGAAATGAGAAAGTCGACTTTTCTATTTTCCTTCATTGATAAAGTCGACTTGTGAATGAACAAAGTCGACTTATTGTTGAAAAAGTCGACTTGTGAAATGAGAAAGTCAACTTTTCTATTTTCCTTCATTGATAAAGTCGACTTGTGAATGAAGAAAGTCAACTTATTGTTGAAAAGATCGATTGTGAAATGAGAAAGTCGACTTTTCTATTTTCCTGAAATGAGAAAGTCGACTTGTGTTCATTAGAGAGTTGACTTTCATCTCCTACTTAGAGAAAATTGACTTGTGAAAGGAGAAAGTTGACTTGTGTTCACTAGTGCGGCTTTAGCGACCGATATTGCGACCGAATATTTTGGTCACTAATTGGTCACAGATTTGTGAAATAAGAAAGTAAACTTGTGAAATGATAAAGTCAACTTGTGTTGTTCACTGGTGTGGCTTTAGCGACCGAATATTTCAGTCACTAATCGATCGCGGTTTTATGTTCACTAGTGTGGCTTTAGCAATCGATATTGTGACCGAATATTTCGGTCATTAATCATTCACAGATTTTTACAGTTTCCCGAAAAAGGTGCAAATTTTGCGACTGGATATTTTCGATCACTATTCAATCACAAATTGTGACCGATTAGTGATTGAAAATATTAGTCGATATCGCCTCAAAGTTTTGAGGCTGAATAGCGACTGAAATTTATCAATCGCTATTCTCTCCTCCTTTTTAACCCCTTTTCTTCTTCTTCCTCTTCTTCCTCTCTTCCTCTCTCTCTCCTCTCTCTCTCTCTCTCTCTCTCTCATACCGCCCGCTGTCATTGGATGTAGTCATCATCGTTGTCATCTTTCTGACAGCCACCGATTTGGGGGGGGTGCAGTTGGCAGTGTGGTGTGGGGGCTCACAATTCGAGGGGGGGGCTTACAATTCTAGAAGGGGGCAGTGGGGTTGTGGGGGTACTGTTCAGGGGTGGGGCGCTTACAGTTCGATGGAGAGGGGGAAGTGGGGGTGTGGGGGAGGTAGTGGGGATCGAGGTGGGTGGGTGGGGCTTACAATTTTTAGGTTAGAGTTCTTTATTTTGATGTTCTTTAAAATTGATGTTCTAAATTAAGTTATGCATAGATGTTCTCGTTCGACTTATGTATGTGAATTAACTTTGAGGTTCTTTATTTGAAGGTTCTTTAAATTATATGTCACTTAATTTGATCTATGCATACATATCAATGAGATATTTTTTAATTTGATGTTATTTAAGTACTGACAGTGTTCTATGTGAGCTGAGGTGTGTGGATGCAACCTAACACTATTTGCTTCTCAGGAAGCGTGTTAAGCCCGTAAAATAAACCTTCATGTTCAAGACTTTGAGATTGATGTGTATGTTCTCATTTAGTTGGTGAGAACGTGTATATCTAACTAAAGTCTTAAATTGTCCTGTTTGTACAGTTTGTGAATGCTTGATCGCACTTATATGGTTATTTACTATGTGTATTTGTACTGTTTGTTGAAACTTTTAGTTGCGTCTAACTCACTCCTCTCTGATATACCTTTATTGATTTTAAATATTTTCTTAACCACTTACTAGTAAGTATTTAAGAAATATCTTAGTCAATAAATATTTTTGGTATATCGGAGAGGTATGGGAGATGCTACCAAAATTTTTAACAAATTGTACAAACACATATAAATGATCGTACAATCAATCCTTCACGGATGGGTTAAGAAGTGATAATCTAAATAATATGTCTTCCTTTTCATTTTGACTAAGTCGAATGATTGTGAAAAATGGTCAGACTTATTTTTTCCTGAGTTTGAATTTTAAAATTATTTGTGTGTTAATATTTTTGAGCGTAGGAAAAATGCCTCACAATGTTCGTGGATGTATCATAGACAGTTGACCATGTGGTGTTTTAGGGCTGGAGTTGAGACTTTCATTCAGTTTGCATTCAGGAATCCAGTACAACAGTAGACAGTGAGATTGCATCCAATGTCCTTATATAATTTGTAAAAATTTGAAGTGGATTTCACCATGGGACGTTTAATGTCATTTATATAGAAAAGGGTTTGTTAAAGGTTATATGAATTCGACATGTCATGGTGAAGATCTCTAGTTGCACGAGCCTACTAAGGTGGAAGGCACAAGTATACGTACATGGATATTGGTAGATGCCACTGGTCCTACGTGTTGACTCATTTATCTCCATGATTATATATTTTGGTGATAACAAACTTATCAGAATATTTCTATATTCCTACCTTAACATCATTTTGGTTAAGTCCATCAATAGGAAACTCAAGGAAATAAATAATACTTCAAGATCACCATTGTAAGTATTCAAAGAATTTCTAAGTCCTCTGGATGGTGTTCATTTTGCTTGTAAGTCTTTGTTTTCATACACAGTTTCTTTCATAAGTTCATGTTTTCACATCACTGACTCTTCCTCAGTTTCAATCGAAGTCAGTCTCATCATCCATATCTTACACATCATCATCCGAATCATGCATGTTTTGCTTTTTGAAACAATCGAAGCTAACTTCGTTATATATGAAGTTATCCTTTCACATGCATGTTTTTATCGTGATCATTCGAAGTTCACTTCATCATATCCGAAGTTCCACTTCGTCATATCTGAAGTCTACTTCGTCATATTCGAAGTCTATTTCGTCATATCTCTAAAGTTCCACTTCGACCGACAACATTGTTTCTTGACAGTCGAAGCTCTACATCGATTACTATTTTAGTTGTACATCGATTGCCTTCACTATCACCGATTGTTGTTAAACTTAAAAATTGATTGCCATTTCACTTAAAAATCGATTGCTGTTTAACTTAAACATCGATTGTTGTTATGTTTGAACATCGACTGCTGTTTTGTTTAAACAACGATTGCCTTAAAACATTGATTGTCTTTATTCATCGATTGTCTGTACTCATCGATTGCCTTTAGACATCGATTACCTTAAACATCGATTGCCTTAAACATCAATTGCTTTAAAACATCGATTGCCTTTAGACATCGATTACCTTAAACATCGATTCCCTTAAACATCAATTGCTTTAAAACATCGATTGCCTTTGAAAACAATCGATTACCCTTTAAAACATCGATTGCCTTTATAAAATATCGATTATCTTGCATAAACATCGATTACCTCTTTACAGATCGATTACCTTTATAAAACATCGATTGTCTTCATAAACATCGATTTTCTTGCATAAACATCGATTGCCTTGTATTTAAACTTCAATTGCTTTAGATATCGATGGCCTTGTACTTAAACATCGATTGCTTAGACATCGATTGCCTATATGAACATCGATTGGATTTATCATATCAAATACTATTTTAAATAAAATATTTATTATCTTTATCAAGCTATTATCCTTGATGATATCATATTGATTATTGCATATCTTTTGATTAAGGAACCTTCTAAAAAATCTTTGATACTATGTTAAAAAAGTGTTTAAATATCCTTAGCGATTTGAACCTGTATGAAATTTAAATCTCCCACCATTTGTAAACATTCTAAGATGTCTTCTATACACCAAATCTGTTTCTGGACATAGTTCCCTACACGCAGTATGACTTTTTGACTGACTGCCATTTTTATGGTAAGTCTTCTAACGCTTTATATGTGTGAACAGAAAGGAACATATCCTTCTTGAAAACACATCTTCTCATGTAGGTATTCTAAGATATCTGTCTATGGCTTGGTTAGTCACAGGACACACATACTTTGCAGAAAGAGCTTTGCGGTTCATCATTCTTATGCTTTATATGGTGACAGAATGGATATATCTATTTCTGTATAACATATTTTTGCACGTTGACTGATACTAAGAACATCTCTTTCTCTGAGCATTTAATGTATGTAGGTTTCCGGTAGTCACATATTTCTACAATGTAAGACTTGCTGCGATTGTATGAAAACGAGCATCAAGAAATGAGAGACAACATGTAAGATCCGGCTCTCTTGGGCCTTGGCCCCATCCTCAAGGTTGTGACAGCAGAGCAGGATGCGACATGGTTCTTGTCAGAGAACTCTTTCCCATTACGTTCTGGTGGTGACGGTGGAGGACGTCGTGTTCTTGTCACGCCATCTAGAGGCGACACGACTTCGTTCTGACCGTTCTGATGCTTGTCCTTTCTATCAAAATGACCTTGTCAGGTGTCAGACACGTACAACGTTGATGCGACCTAGCAGGCCGTCACGTTCTGGTTTGACCGGTCTTTGGTTTGACCACTTTTGGGGTTGCAATCTGGGGGACGGTCGCGACATGTTGTTGCAACCTCTAAAGCCGTCGCGACAAGGCTCTTATCGCGTCGCCTGGACCCATCGCGTTTCTAGGGCCATCGGTTCAAAACCGAGGCAGGCGACCCATTTCCCCCTCTTCTTCTTCTTTCCTTCTTCTTCTTCCTTCTTCCTCCTCCAAGCCTTCTTGTCTCCTCCGGCGATTTTGTGGTGTTCCTGGTGAGGTGGTGACGTCCCCTTTGTGTAGGCATCGTCCTCGTGGTGCTTGAAGCGAGGAGGTGGCGGCCATTCCTACGAGAAGGCCCCAACGGGTTGGCTCTTCTCCTTGAGGTAGGAACTTCTCTTCCCTTCCCCTTGAGATCCTTGTTTGACCATTGTGTTTGGGGTTTAGGGTGAGAGATCCATGCTTCATTCGTGGAGAGGTTTCTTGAGCATAGAACTTCTTATTTAATGCTTGATCCATGGGGTTTTAGGGTGGTTTGCTTTATTTACAACCTTTCATAGAGTCTTCCACGCTCCCCTCCCCTAGATTGTGTAGGTTTTGGTGTTTTTGAGGTAATCCTTGGGAGGACTGTCCCAAGACCCCCTCTGTCTGAGATCGTGACCGGCTTGAAGGTCGTGATGGTGTCACGACACCTTGGGCGTCGCGATAGCATCACAATTGCCTTGTACGTCGTGACCTTATCTCGACGGGTCTTGGCGTCGTGACAGTGTCATGACAGCCCTGAGCGTCGTGATAGTGACAGACACAGGTAGGTTTATACGAAGTCCGTTTCTCGTTGAATCTTCGCCATTCTTGGTTCTTTCTGTACTTGTGGCACCAGTGCTAGTTCCTAGTATTGTCCAACGCTAGTCATTTGCTCGGTGCTGGACACCTGAGGACTTGTCCCGTGAGAGGTTGTTACCATTTACCTAGGACCCCATCCTTGTGCGCCCGTTGAGGGAGTGCTCAAGGCGACGGGAGTGCTCGAGTCACGGACTCTGAAGCAGAGGGGAAAACGGTGGTTAGGACAGCGGCGTCGAGTCGTTTAAAGAGCTCTTGTAGTTGGTCTGGGATGCCTAGGTCATTCAGAGTTCTTCCAGGCATAGGCCAGCTAGTCCTTCTTCTCATTGCCTCGCTCTTTGTGGCCCCGAAACCACCTAGAGAGGCCAGGCGTGGGACCGTAGTCCGGCCAGACTACGGCAGTTATTATTGTGGTTACTTGTGTTCCTCGGCTCCAATCTGATGAGACGTGGCAGCCAGGACTGTGGTCGAGGATAAGACGTTAGTGGACGCACCTGACCAGTTGACTAGTGGTAGCGATTTCTGTAGCTAGTGTCGTTTGCCTAGGCAGAGTTCTCTCTGTCTGTGTTACCAGCCATGTGGTGGTCATGACGTGCAAGTTGTACGGAGTTTTTGACCGTGTTACGTTTCCTCATACCGTTACTAGTTGATTAGCTTTCCTTCTGTACTTTCCCGCGCTAGTTTAATTTATATATCTGTTGTCATTTACTTTAATTATAATTGTTTATCCTGCCTGTTAGAGCCAGTAGGAGATTGGTAGTCCCTATTGAGCTTCTGTTGTGAAGCTCATCCCTTCCTTTTGCATGTGAGACTTCTCAGCAGCGGTAGGGTGAGCGTCAGGCAGAGTAGGCAGGGCAGTCGTCGTCATGCCTATAGCTAGCAGTGGACTCCCCTTTTCTTTAGTTGTAATTCACCTTTAGGGTATGCCCCTAAGGGCCTTGTTCTTCCCCTTGCTTACTTGTACTCATTGTGTGTTGGGACTGTGCCTAGAGCGTTATGTAGCGGTCTCGCTCTTCTTCTTTTTGCTTCTGTGTGTGTGCTCTTAGTTTAGTAGTTGACGTTTATTTCCCTTACATATTATGTTAGACTTGTATTATAGCCCTTCTGGGTCTCCGGATCCGTGGGCGTCGACTGCGAAAATCGGGTCCTCGGCTTGGGCAGAGGGTCGGGTTCTCAGGGTCGTTATAGTTGGTATCATAGTGAGAGTTTAATAGAACTTGTAGTGGATTTAAACTGCAACATAAAGTCCCAAAAGAAGTACAAGTACACTGCTAGCCACTCGAGTTAGTGTCATTAACCTTGTTGGTTGTGTGCCATGCTGGATATGGCTCTGCGTAGGTGCAGGCAGACCGGAGAGCTGATGGAGCAGCAGGGTGAGTTAGATATGCCAGCGCCAAGGTAGGTTCATGAGGATGTGTCAGTGGAGGAGTTTGTGGCACAGCCTCAGGAGGTCGCGACAGCAGCAACACAGGGTGAGTAGCAATGGCAGTGGTACCATCCCCCACCACCGCAGTACAAGTCGTTGTTGTCCATGCCCGACCAGTTTTTCAGGGCTATGTTCCAGGGGACATGGCAGCCTGGGCAGGCAGTAGCGGGAGGACAGCTATCAGTACCTCCCCCGGTCGTTCCAGAGCAGCAGGTAGACCCACTGGTAGCGTAGCCAGTTGTGCACCAAGCGTCCGGTACTGGGAGTACCCGAGCCGGCAGAGCGAGGACAGCAGTGATTGAGGACAGGACCACCCTCTTGGAGAGGTTTTTGCATCTCTGACCACCGATGTTCTTCGGCGACAATGACCCAAATAAGGCTGAGAGTTAGACTCATGAGTTGGAGCATGCATTCGAGACCATGGAGTGCGCCGAGGAAGATCAGGTGAGATTGGCGGTGTATCAGCTTAATGGACCAGCCAATAAGTGGTGGAGAGTTTAGAGGCAGATGCACTTCCCCGGGCAGATGTTAGATCAGATTTCTTAGCAACGGTTCTTAGAGGTCTTCCACGATGAGTATTTTTCTGACTATGTTCGATGTGAGAGACGAGATCAGTTTCATGAGCTGACACAGGGGGACATGATAGTTGCACAGTATCATCAGAAGTTCGTCTGGTTGTTGAGGCATGTTCTCCATGTGGCCAGTAGTGAGCAGGCTTGTGCAGAGAGGCTCATTACAGGACTGAGGCCAGATTTGTAGTGGGCATGAGCCCTCACATGTGTGCCACTTTGGGAGTAGCAGTGGCTAAGGCCACCGCCTTGGAGAGAGAGGCCTGGCAGCCTTAGCAGCAGCAGCACCAGTAGGGAGGAGCTTCCTCTAGGACCACCCAGGCCTGGCAGCCTTAGCAGCAGCAGCACCAGTAGGGAGGAGCTTCCTCTAGGACCACCCCGTACCAACGTCCCACTTGTAGCCGTGGTAGTGTAACTTCTTCGTCTTCTTCGAGTTAGGGTAGCTTCAGCCTACGCTCGAGGTTCAGGCAGATGACCACTCGCGGGGGTGGGCGGAGCCAGCAACAGAAGCGCCAGTCGAGGTTTGCAAAGCAGTCGATCCAGTAAGGAGCCGAGCAGGGCAGGTAGGAGGTGATCTGTTACACTTGCTGTTTACCAGGCCACTACAGGAGGGAGTTCCCGATAAGGCAAGTCCAGCAGCCACAACAACATGTGCAGTTGCAGTTTACTCAGTAGTTACCGCAGTACCAGTACCGTCCACAGCAGTAGGCACCCCGGCAGCAGTAGTAGGGGCAGTACCAGCAACAGTCTCACCAGTACCAGCCGCCTCAGCAGTTTCAGCCATACCAACAACTACAATAGTTTCCACAGCACCAGCAGCCGCTGTAGTAGCAGCAGCCCCAACAGGCGCTGCAGCGTGGGCGTGGTCATGTGATGGCTCTTACTAGGGAGGAGGCCGAGGCGTCGAACCTAGTCATAGGTACTTTGCCTATCCTTGGTAGAGCTGCTCGTGTTCTGGTTTTTCCCGGTGCTTCACTTTGCTTTGCTTCCGAGGAGTTTTATAAGTCACTCGCTTGTCACACCCCTGAGAGGCAGTGTGACGTAATGATTGATCTTCCATCTGGTGATTACATGCGTTCTTCCGGCTACCTTGAGGGTGTCAGAGTTGAGGTCCAGTGACACCAGTTGTCGGCCAGGTTGTATGCGTTGCAACTTCGTGACTTTGACATTATCCTTGGCATGGACTGGTTGGAGGCTCACTCAGTCGTGGTGGATTGTCATCGGAAGACCATGCGGTTTGAGATTCCTGGATCACTTGTTCTCTGCTTCTGAGGTATCCGATCTACCCGTCGACCTTTTGTTTCTTTCTGTAGAGCTCAACGTTTGGTCCACGATGGTTGTGTAGTGTACCTTGCTTCTGTTTTTAAATCTGCCTAGCGGTTGTCAGTTTCTAATGTACCTGTTATGTGTGAGTTTTTCGCGTTTTTCGGAGGACCTACCTGGGTTACCACCTGAGTTGGAGGTAGACTCTCCATTGAGCTTTTGCCAGGAATGATGACTTTGTCTAGGGCACCATACCGGATGGCTCCGGACGAGTTGCGCGAGTTGAAGCAGTAGTTGCTTGAGTTGCTTGAGCAGGGTTTCATTCATCCAATTTGTTTGCCGTGGGGAGCGCCAGTGCTGTTTATGAGGAAGAAGGATGGTAGTTTGTGGTTGTGCATCACTTATAGGTAGTTGAATCAGGTCACAGTGAAGAACACGTATCCGTTGCCCAAGATCGATGATTTGTTTGATCAGTTGCAGTCAGCCACAGTGTTTTCAAAGATTGACTTGAGATCAGGGTACTACCAGTTGAGGATCAGAGAGTTAGATATTGGCATGACAGCTTTTTGTACAAGGTACGACCACTTTAAGTTCGTCGTGATGCTGTTTGGGCTCACGAACGCGCCAGCAGCTTTCATGGATCTGATGCACAGAGTGTTCAGTGAGTACATGGATAGGTTTGTGGTCATCTTTGTAGATGACATTTTGGTCTACTCGACTTCTGTGAAGGAGCATGAAGAGCATCTGAGGATCGTGTTGGAGACGTTGCGGACTCACTGACTTTATGCCAAGTTCGACAAGTTTGAATTTTGGCTGAGGGAGGAGCACTTTCTCGGACACGTGATCTCAGGTTTTGGAGTGGCAGTGGACCCTGCTAAGGTGGAGGTAGTGTTGTCTTGGGAGCAGCCCACTACAGTGTCAGAGGTTCAGAGTTTTTTGGGATTGGCAGGCTACTACAGGAGGTTTATCCCGAACTTTTCCAGGATAGCAGAGACGTTGACCAGATTGACAGACTCGAGACCAGGTTTGTTTGGACAGAGGACTATGAGCGGAGCTTTCAGGAGCTAAGGAGAGGTTGACTTCAGCGCCAGTGTTGGTCTTACCGTCAGGCAGCTGAGGTTTTGTGGGTACACGATGCTTCGAGGTCAGGTTAAGTGCTGTGTTGGGATCAGATAGGTGACTGAATTCAAGTTAATTACGAATGTGTATATATGGCAGCAGAATTAAAATGAGTAATGCACACAATTTGATTAGGTCCAAGAGTGGTGAATTAGAGTGAAATGATGGAACAAACCACAACTAAACCACAGTGCATAGAGAATTTTAAGGTGGTTCGGAGAACACAACTTGTGTCTCCTACGTCCACCTTCCCATGACAGAGGAAACACTAACTCGAGCAGTACAGCCTAGAGCACGATGACTCCAAACACCTTTGAGTGCGACGACTCAAAGACAAACCCAGAAGATAGGCACGACGACCTACTCCACAAATCGCTTATGAATTCAGCAATTCACAAGCACTTGAGCACGACTGCTCAAGCACCAGAGCACTATGGCTCCAACCCAGAGCACTATAGCTCCAAACCTGAGTACACTGTACTCAAAACCTCTGGACCACGAAGGATCCAAGTTCTTCTAGAACAAGCACAATTAGAGAGTAGATCCTTTAGCACGATCTATCTCAGTACAAGAGAAAAGGTAGAAACAACACAGAATTAGGCGATCTGTGTAGAACACATACACAGATCACATAGAGAAATTGACACTCAAATGAATTACAAACTCAATTGGATCTCCTTCTGAGCAGCACTGCTTCAATCACGAACTCCTCCTCTTCTTCTCCTTCTTCTTCTCCTTGGCCGCGCTGCTCTGCCCCTCTGGATGTAGATCCCTCTTTTCCCGCTCTTCTCCTCTTCTTCTAGAATAGTCTAAGCTCCCATGCTTTTAGAGTACGAGGATTATGGGTATATATAGTCCCATGTCTCCACGTGGTGCCTTGGGGTGCATGAGCACAGAAATCTAGGTCAAATCCCTTGATTCCCACGCAGTCACGTGTCTAGAAAAAATCAGGTTTTGAATCGTCATCCGATGTGTGTCGATACAATCAAGTTGTGTGTCGACATAGGATTCTATTTTACTGGTTGGCAGATAACCTGTGTCGACACACATCTGACATGTGTCGACACAACTGGCTTTTTCTTATCTGACTGTTACTGGATATCAATGGATGTTTCGACATACACTGGACTTATGTCGACATGACTGGCTTCCTTCTTTTGACTGTTTTCTGGAAAGCAAGGGATGTGTCGACACACACTGGACCAGTGTCGACACGACTGGCTTCTCTTCTCTTTACTGCTTTCTGGATAACAATGCATGTGTCGACACACACTGGACCTATGTCGACACAACTTTGACAAAATCATGTGAACCTGTATATATGAAGTGTAGACCATCAAAACATGTCATTAACAGTAAAATGTGAAATATTAAATGTCAAGAAAATGTTGTTTGAGCATTATTATAACATATTCAACATGTACAAAATATACAAAATGTCTAATATGTCATCATCAAAATCAAAGTATGAGTGATGTCCAATGCTCATCATTAAAAATCAACTTTAAGAAATTCCAATAGACACTCAACACAACATTCTCCCCCTTTTTGATGATGACAAAATAAGTGCACAAACTTGGTCTTTTCATATGCAATCTCCCAAAAGCCTTACAAAGACTCATTCTTCCCCTGACTACAATAACTCCCCTATCCCTGCAATTTCTCCCCTATAAAGAACTTTCTCCCCATTTTTGACAGCATCAAAAAGATAGATAAGAGAGAGAAACAAAGATGGTGGGAGATAAAGAAATGAAATTGTGGAAATGAATGGTCAGAGATAATCAAAATAAGTGAGGCAAAGTGATATGACATATGAGAAAAGTTATTCTGTTTTTGGTATTGTGCAATAAAGTGTAATCACAAAGACCCACTCAACTAAAGCATAGAAAGACATAATGGTCTGAATGTAGTTAAAATAATGATGCAAATGTGAATTAATGTGACCTATATGAGTGAGCAGAAGTATTTAACAAGGATGTTATGAGTTTGAAGTTTAACACATTGTAGAATAATAGGTCTAAACTCAGTATACACGAACCTTATTTAGGTCTTAAGCTTTTCTGTCCTGGCTATTTTGAATATCTTTCAGTTTTTTCTTGAAAAGAAATACATGAATAAATTAGTTAAATCTCACTTTTCAGTGCAAGAGATCACATTTACCAAATGCAAGATCTCCTGATTACTTAGTGGTTTAACTTTCATTATCTTGTACAGAGATGACAAACTGCTTACCACTTTTTGACGCGAGACAAATCACTTGGTTAGGTGAGATGGCCCGGTTACTCAGTAATATACAAGTTTGCATTGCTCTGTCTGTATCTTTCCAGATTATTGTTTATTTTCATTTGATGTTTTGCAGGAATATGTTTGCTTTGACCAGAAAAAATCATGAATATGAATGTAGAGAAATTATTCTTAACATGTGGTAAAAATGAACCTTAAACATGCACATGTTAAACATTAAAGCCACTCATGTGCCTACAAGTATTTTGAAAATCATTTTAAAGACATTCAGTATTAAGATTGCACAACTTTGAGATGAAAGTAAATCTTTGAAGTTAAACTAAATGCACAATGAGTTTAGTGTCAATGTCTTAAGTCTCTCACGTGAAAATAGCACAAGGACTCAAAAATTCTGATAAATGGGGGTCAAATTAGACAACAATTGTCAAGAGAAATGAGTAAAGAAAAGGACAAAGACTCCCCCTATCAAGTAGTTCACCCTCACAAGGTGAACAAAAAAAATATTTGAGTGAAGAGAGAACAAAATCAACAAGAGAGTTTTATTGAAAGACAAATACTCCCCCGCAACAATTGCATAAGAGGATCTTGATACTTGGCAGAGACATATACTCACGCATAGTGAAAGTGTCCAGACAAGCCTGACTTGCCTATCTTCAAATCACTATTTGATATACCAAGAATTCCAATGCAATTGAGAAGTAGGAATTTATTTGCAAGAACAAAATGACTTTATTTGCACAAAGAAATGAGATGAAGATATCAGACATGTGAAAACTTGCATAAACGAAGTTCCCTTCTAAGAGAAGTGAATCTAGGTTCTGTAAGAGGCGTAGTGAAAATGTCTGCAATTTGTTTGTCTGTGTCAATGAAGTGGAGTTCAAAAGAATTCTTTGAGACTTCATCTTGAAGGAAATGATGTCTAATATCAATGTGCTTTGTGCGGGAGTGCTGAATAGGATTTTTGGACAAATTTATAGCACTGGTATTATCACAAAGAATGGGAATGCAATCTAATGTGTGATTATAATCTAGGAGTTGATGTTTGACCTAAAGAACTTGGGTACCACAGCTACCAGCAGCAACATACTCTGCTTCTGTAGTAGAAGGAGCTACAGAGTGTTGCTTTTTGGAAGCCCAAGAAATAAGACAACCACCTAGATATAAACACTACCCACTTGTGCTTTTTTGTCAAGTTTGCGCTCAGCATAATCAACATCACTATATGCAATCAAATCTAATTTACAACCAGCAGGATACCAAAGTCCCAAATCACATGAAGAAATAAGATATTTAAAAATTCTTTTAACAACAATCATGTGACCATCTTTAGGATTTCCTTGAAATCTGGTGCACATGCAGATATTGAATTGAATATCTGGCCTAGAGGTAGTTAAATAAAGAAGAGAGCCAATCATACCTCTGTAGGTTTTAGCATTAACAGGTTTACCAAAAGCATCACTTTCAAGTCTTACACTTGTGGCCATTGGTGTGCTGGATGGCTTGATATTTTGGAAATCAAATCTTTTGAGTAACTCCTTGACATACTTTGTTGGGCTCAGAAAAATTTCTTCAGAAGTTTGATGCACTTGCAGACCTAAAAAGAATGTAAGTTCACCCATTAGACTCATCTCAAATTCAGATTGCATAAGATGGGCAAACTCATTGCACAAATTATTATCTGTTGATTCAAAAATGATATCATCAACATAAACTTGAACAACAATGAAATGATTTTTTGCAGTTTTTATAAACAAAGTTTGATCAATTTTTCCTCTTATGTAACCTTTATTTACAAGAATGGAGATCAACCGGTCATACCAAGCTCCTGGAGCTTGTTTGAGACCATATAGAGCCTTATTGATTTTATAAACATGATCAGGAAATTTTTCATTTTCAAACCCAAGGGGTTGTTTGACAAAAACATTTTCTTTTATGTAACCATTCAAAAATACACTTTTGACATCCATTTGAAAAACTTTGAATTTCAAAGAAGCATCAAATGCAAGAAATATTTGAACAGCTTCAAGTCTTGATGCAGGGGCATATGACTCTTCCAAATCAATACCAAGTTCTTGGTTGTACCCCTGAGCAACAAGTCTAGTTTTATTTTGAACAATTTGACCAGATTCATTCAATTTATTTCTGAAAATCCATCTAGTTCCAATGACTGTAGTTAGATCTGATGGTTTTGGTACTAAATCCTAAACTTGATTTCTTTCAAATTGATGAAGCTCTTCATGCATAGCATTTATCTAGTTTTCACAAGATAAAGCTTCATCAATAATTTTCGGATCAATTTGGGACAGTAATGCCAAAGAATCCTCATCTATTATAGAATGAAAAGATGATCTGGTTCTAATTCCATCTTCCAAATTACCAACTATACTTTCAAGAGGATGGTCTCTTAAAAATTTGGGTGCAGAAATTACCTCATTGTTTGCATGAATTTCAGGAACATTATTACCTGAATTACTTGAAGTTGGCATTTCGATAACCTCATTTGCATTTGGTACTTCTTGCTCTTCAAGATTTGTGGATGGATATTATCACATCCCGAGAATTTACGCAGTGGATATTAATTCGGATAAGTCGAGTCGATATTCCGGGACGTGAACAATCGGCAAATAAGCCTCTAGCTAGAACGCACAAAATGTATAACAACATACATCAACATAGGGCCCAAATATTGAACTCAGTGGAAATTGTATTCAAATCTCATCTCAATGTATCAAGGGTAACTAATACAGGACTAAGACTCAATAAAAGGAAAAGTACATTATTCCTCACTACCTACTACATGAATCTAACACTCCAGACAAACTAACTATAGGTAGACTCAAGTGTTGGGACGCTCATCACTCGGACGCATTCCCATCCTCGACTTGCTCCTCCTCTTGAATGTCATAATCACCTAGAATGGTTAAAACTAGGGAATGAGCAAACTAGCCCAGTAGGATTTATATCTCAATGTGCGGGCAATGATATAAGTGGTTAGCAATTTAGAACTAGGTAAGCACGATGAATGTCATGATATGCATATACGATTAAAACTCATTAAAACATGATACATGAACAAGGTAGATAGAGTGATCATGATAGAACAAGATCTAGAACGATATAACGAGCAAGAGATTATCAATAGTGAGGCATGTAACTAGCACGCAAGATATCACTTAAATTACAATAAATGCAGGATGGCCATATCACGCAAGCAAACAAGCAAGAACACACAAGCACGATCGTCTAACACTAATCAGGCACGTAGACACTAATGTACACCAAGGAAAGATCCACCAAGAATGTACACTAGGACACGTGTATGTGGTTATTGTATCTATCATTCAACATGACACACACGACTCCCAGCGTTGATGCAACACTAGTAATCTATTAGAGTGTGGAGCCTAAACTTTCAAATGTGGATTTGTTCGGAGTCGCGGATCAACATGCGCGGTCATGGGGGTCTGGGGGCAGCGCCCCCTGCGGGGGTCTCTGGGGGCAGCGCCCCCGGCAGCTAAATTTGGTTTACAGAAGGGACAATGTCGAAGCACTGTCGACCTGAGGTCGACACAGGTTGAGGTGCGTCGACGCACCCATGAATAAGGTCGACGCACCCGAGTCAGACGACTTCACGTTTCTGAGTTAAGGGTGTTTTGTCCTTGGAACTCTCGATTATGGCGCCCTAACCTCCCAGTATATAATGTGGGGTGGATTCTCTTTGTACTATAATGATTCTATCACATAGTATTGGTTTTGCTGCTGTGGCCGATACATATATAATATATATCCTGTATCTGGTTAACAGTATATTTATGACTCTCCGTAATTGGGGCTAGACTGGAGCCCTTGGACACTCGCCGTGCCCGGTCAGCATCTCACTTCAATTTTAAACGTAGATACCCACAGTCATTAATAATGGCCAATGAGAGTTTCAAGATGTACGTAAGTGTAATGTCATGGTCATGATAATGATGAGAACTAGTAATAAGTAAGGTGAATGTGTTTTCATGATACAATAGTCAAGAGATAACTTTGGCAACATAACGACGCAATTTATACTTTAGTTCACTCTTTACATTAATGGCTTGAGTCTAGATTGTAAATCACACTCACAAGAACAAGAGAAGAAAGGAAGTGCACGCTAACTTCAGGGAACTTCAACGGTACAAACAACTCGGTCTCCATGAGGGAATCTACGGAGTACAGAGATTTACGGAGGTCTTAGAGAAAAGGTTGCTTGTCTACCGATACGGAATGACCGATAGAGAGCTTCCAAATCCCCAATAAGGGGCTGCCTAGATGTGCAAGTGTGTGGTGATGTACGTATCTCAATCCACCATCCATCGGTTTTAAACTGGCGAAAAGCACTTAACAATATAACATGAGATGGAACTATGCATCTAAATGATCATGGATTGCAATATTTTAAGATAACAAATTATCATTTTTACATGGTAGAACAGTAAGAAGAGTGAATCACAAGTTACATGAATGTTCATATCATTAAGAGCAATTAGAATAACGTTCGTGTAATTATAACTTTTAAATGGGTTAATCACTTTTAAGCCATTAAACAGACATCATGTAATGATCATGACCCAAGATATGCAAATTACACACTTGATACCATGTTAAACAGTCCTACATAGTGGACGCTCTTCAAAACACAGTGCACAACGAAAAACCAGCGAAACTGTGAAGATGGTAAATCACGTCCACCTATGTGGCCTCATTTACCCTTGAATCGCGTCCGGAAATCCAGATGCATTCATGATAAATAGTTAAATATGGCAATGGGCGGGAAAAATGGCTGAAACGCGTCTAGGTATACTGCTGCGGTTCAGACCGACACCGACTCCTAGGCGACGCAAAGACCCGCACGGGGCGTTGACTGGTCAGCGCCAGAAACATGTCGGGTCTGATGGACACCTTTCACTGAATCGCGTCGGTCACGAGCGATGCAATTCCAGATACTTTAAACGCGTCGCCTGAACCGGACGCGGTTCAGGGATCAGACCGAAAACGTCGAAACATGCTGGAAACAGAGGTGCGATTCATGCAAACGCGCATATCTTCTAAACTAGGGCTTTTCAGATAAAGTCTCAACATGAAAGTTGAAGGGAACATGGAATAGGTGCGAACTATGATTTTTAAATAATTTAAAATGACCTCGGGATATGCAATAAATCATCATGAACGTAAAAAGTCCCTATCACGCGCGACTTTGGCAAAACACCCATAACTCAACAAGAACTCATTGGGATTCGATGAAACCAATTGGAAATGAAACTAGACTTGATTCTCTACACATTGGTATAAGATTTGTTAAAGTTTGGTCCGAGAAAACCTACCTTTTGAGTTGATAAAGTTTTGTTCTTCAGAAAAACCCTTATTCAGACCACTGGTTGAAGAACACCTAATACTTCCCGAATACTGCACGGAAATTGCGCATTCCAAATGGGTTAGGAAGTAGACTTGACCTACTTTACAGGGGTATAAGCCATGCATGATGGGATTTAGGTTTGACCTACCTTTGGTCGACTCCAAGTGGACGGTTTGTGCACGTCTGAAGCAGACGCGATGGGGAAGAAGAAGGGCTTGGTGTGCTCGGTCCTCTGCCCCCCAGCCGCCAAGAGCTCCTCCACACGACTCCAACAAGATTTAAACTCGTCCCCAAGGATTTGGTGGAGAGTATTTAAGCATCTATGGCTTTTGGAAGTCATAATACAACAAGGAATAGAGAGTTGCGGTTTTACCTTATGTCTTTCCATATTTTGAAGATCTCTTCTTCCATTGGAGAGTCTTGGCCATCAAGCAACCTCCATGGATGGCTAGGCACGAAATTGGGTTGCCAAGAGAGCATTATTTTATCCAATTTTAACCCTAATTGCCTCCTTCCGTTTTCAGCTTATTTAAGGTTGCGATTTTATGTGTATTTTTCATGCTCCATTTGATTTATTGAACCAAAAGTGATCCGTTGGCCAAATATCGATAATGGGTCATTAATATATAATGTTAGAAGTCTCTCCAACATTTTTATTTAATTTATAGTCACATCGTATTTCTGTGTTAACAGTTTTCCGACTTGTTTCCTAATTTGGACGTTCGGTCACCGTGTGATGTACACTTGGTCAATCGGATTTTTCGTTGCACGAATTTCTTCGTGAAACACTTAGGAATAATGTGTAGGGTTGATTTTTTAATTTTCATAGAATTTTCCGATTTGTTCTTGCACATACGATAATGGTACGTGTGTTTTAAACAGACAAATATTATGGAAATTATTTATTCCCATTTATTTAAAATTTAAATCACTAAATTTTTTGGGGTGCTACACCCTCACCCACTTAAGAGAATTTGGTCCCCAAATTCTTGGATAGAAATTTATTGTACAAGTTAGGTGTACTTACTTGTGAATAGCTCCGGATATCTTTTCGCATAGCTTCCTCGGTTTCCCACGTCTCATCCTCTTCTCTGTGGTGATTCCATCTCACTCTTACTAGCGGGATGACCTTGTTCCTTAGTTGACGTAGTTCCCAGTCCACGATCTTGATTGGCCTTTCTTGATAAGTTCCATCTTTGTTGAATTCCAGAAGTTCATATTCTATAACATGATACGAATCTCGTACATATTTCTTCAACATGGTTATGTGAAACACATTGTGCATTCCATTCATTTGTGCTGGTAGAGCCAGACGATATGCAACCTCGCCGACCCTTTCAAGGATTTCGAAAGGCCCGACGAATCTTGGTGATAACTTGCCTTTAATGCCAAACCGTCTGATCCCACGGCCTGGTGACACTTTCAAGAATACATGATCACCAACCTAAAACTCTAGGTCTCTCCTTCTATTATCTGCATATACCTTTTGTCTATGTTGCGCCACTGCCATTTTTTCCCTGATAAGCTTCACTTTTTCTGTAGTTTCCCTGATCATCTATGGTCCTAGCATTTGTTTTTCACCAACTTCATACCAGTATATTGGAGATTGGCAACTCCTGTCATAAAGTGCTTCGAATGGTGCCATTTGAATACTAGCTTGGTAGCTATTATTGTAGGTGAACTCCACAAGAGGTAAGTGTTCATGCCAACTACCTCCAAAGTCTAGGACACAGGCTCTAAGCATATCTTCAATCACCTGATTGGTTCTTTCTGTCTGACCATCAGTCTGAGGATGGAAAGTCGTGCTAAAGTTTAGTTTAGATCGCAAGGAATAGTGCAGTCCTTTTCAAAAGTGGGATGTAAACCTAGGGTCTCTATTAGACACGATAGACACTAGTACTCCATGTAATCTGACTATTTCCTTTACATACAATGCAGCCAGAACATCTACTGACCACTTGTTCTTCACTGGCAAAAAGTCAGCCGACTTAGTTAAGTGGTCGACTATAATCTAGATACCATCGAATCCACCTCTATATTTAGGTAGTCCGAAAATAAAATCCATCCCTATACCTTCCCATTTCCATGCTGGGATTTCTACGGGTTTAAGTTTACCTACAGGTCACAAGTGTTCCTCCTTGATCTTTTGACATGTTAAACATCGGGCGACATATTCCCCCACTTCCCTCTTCATATTTGGCCACCAAAAGCTTCTTTTTAGATCCTAATACATTTTGGTAGTTCCAGGATGAATGGTATACCTAGTCTTGTGAGCCTCATCCATAATCATCTTTTTTTTCTCCGCATGGTCGGGTACACAGACTCGATCCCAGAACAATAGTCTTACTCTGATCTAGATTAACCTTAATCTCCACAAGCACCGGGTCATTGTCTTGGAGTGCTATGATGTCCTCCAATAGTGTAGGTTGTGCTCTAACACTAGCAATAAGGCATGCCTTTTTCTTGATGTCAGCATCAATATTTAACTTGGCGAAATCTTCTAATAGTCTCCATTCTCCCACCATTAAACTTGATAATGTGATCATTAGCTTTCTACTTAGAGCATCTGCCACAGCATTTGCTTTACCTGGATGATATTGGATAGTGAAGTCGAAGTCTTTGAGATACTCCAACCACCTCCGCTGTCTCATGTTCAAGTTCTGCTGAGAAAACACATACTTCAAGTTTTTATGGTTAGAAAACACAATGAACTTCTCACCATAAAGATAATGGCGCCATATCTTCAAGGTGAAGACTACAACAGCTAGCTCCAGATCATGTACAGGGTAATTTTCCTCGTGCTTCTTCAATTGTCTGGGTGCATAGAAAATGACTTTCCCATTTTGCATCAGCACACAGCCTAGGCCGATCCCGGATGCATTAGTGTATACTTCAAAACTACCCCCAGCGACTGGCAACGTCAGTACATGTGCTGAGGTGAGGTGCTCTTTCAATGCCCTGAAACTTTCCTCACATTCATTAGTCCATGCGAATGGATTCTCCTTCCTGGTAAGCCTGGTCAATGGTACAAGTATCTTTGAGAAATCTTTAATGAAGAGACAATAATACCCGGCTAAACCCAGAAAGTTCCTGATCTCTGCCACAGTTGACGGCCTTGCCCAGTTCCTTACCGCTTCAACCTTAGATGGATCTACAAAGATTCCTTCCTTGGATATGATGTGGCTAAGGAAAGACACTTCCTCCATCCAGAATTCACACTTACTAAGTTTGGCATAGAGTTGATTATCCCTAAGCACTTGCAGAGCAACCTTCAAGTGTTCTTCATGTTCTTCTTTGGATTTGGAGTAAATAAGGATGTCATCAATGAACACCACTACAAATTGGTCTAAGTATGGCCTATAAATATTGTTTATAGGTTGCATGAAAGCCGCTGGAGCATTTGTCAACCCAAACGGCATGACCACGAACTCATAGTGACCATATCTACTCCAGAATGCAGACTTGTCTATATCCTCTTCCTTTATTCTCGGTTGATGGTAGTCTGATCTTAGATCTATCTTGGAGAAATATTGTGCACCAGAGATCTGATCAAACAGCTCATCGATGCGAGGCAATGGATACTTGTTCTTTATTGTCAACTGGTTCAACTGACGGTAGTCAATGCAAAGCCTCATTGATCCGTCCTTCTTTCTGACAAACAGTACAGGTGCTCCCCACGGGGATGTGCTAGGCCTGATGAAACCTAGATCTAGTAGTTCTTGGATCTGCCTCTTTAGCTCCTGCAATTCAATAGGGGACATGCGATATGGAGCTTTTGAAACAGGGGCTGCCCCAGGGAGTAATTCGAAGGTGAAGTTTACCTCCCGCTCAGGTGGTATACCAGGTAATTCCTTTGGGAATACATCAGGATAGTCTCTAGCTATGGGAATGTCTTCTAGTGTGGGTTTCTTCTTCTCAGTCACCATGGCCGAAACTAGGAAAGCATTACAACCCTAGTTGATCAGCTTGGAAGCCTTTAGAGAGGATATCAAGACAAGGTGTTTATGATAATGGGTGCCAAGAAATGATAGAGTTGGAAGGTTTGGTTTTTTAAAGGTGACCCTTCTATGGCGACAGTTTACATTGGCATCATATTCAATTAGACAATCGACACCCAATATGGCATCATAACCCTTCATGTCTAAACAGATAAGGTCGACAGGGAGATTGTGTCCTCCAATTATAGTTTCACATTTTGGCAAGTAGTCGGTGAGTTTAGATTCTGAGCCAAGTGGAGAGGCTACAGTGATCTTGGATTTTAGAGGTATAGGTTTGACAGGTAGAGTTGCAGCAAACGTGGTGGAAATAAATGAATATGCAGCTCCAGTATCAATAAGTACAAAAGCAGGTTGAGAGTGTATGGAAATAGTACCTTCCACCATACCCCCTTCCTCGGGTAGGTCAACTTCAACGATAGCATTAAGGCGTCCCTGACGCCATGGTACATTCTGAGTTTTACCTGGCTGATCCCTCAGCATAGGACAGTCAGGAATACGGTGGTCACGACCACCACATTTTAAGCATGCCCCGAGCTTCTTTCAGCATTCCTCAGCTCGGTGCCTAGTTTATCACAGAACTTGCAGTTCTCAGCAAACTGTCTTCCTTCTACCTTGACCTTCTTGTCCACAACATTGTCTTTTCTAGTATACGACATCTTATTGTTGCTATTGTTGTTGTTGTTACAGAAAGTTGGAGCAATATTAGGTGCTCCCTTCCTGACAAATACTGGCTTTGAGTTGTCCTTGCCCCTCATACCTTCCACCTTTGCCATGGTGTCTTCCACCAGTTGGGCTCTTTGGACCATCTCAGTGTAGGTTTGGATGTTGAGGTCCGAGCTTCTCGATGAACATGGGCCTGAGCCCATCCATGAACTGATTAGCCTTTAATCATTCCATTCCCACTAGATGTGGGGCATACATAGCCAGACGTGCAAACTGAGCCTCATACTCAGCCACAGACATTCCTTTCTGCTTTAGTGTGGCAAATTCCGCCGCCTTCTTCTCCTTGACCCTCTCCGAGAAGTACTTTCCTCGGAAGATCTCCAGAAATCCTGCCCACTCTAGCTTAGCTACATTTGGCAGATGGGCCAATGTTGCCTTCTACCATGCTGGGGCATCCTTAGTAAACTGAAAAGTGGCCAGAACCACCTTCTCCCTAATAGTGCATTGCATTACCTGGAAAATTCTTTCTATTTCCTCTTGCCAATTCTCTGCCTCTCTAGGTCAGGAGATCCAGAGAAATGTGCAGGGTTCAAACTCCTAAAGTTACGGTGGAGATCACCGGCTCCGTTCCTTGCAGTTGCAGTCTGATTGCCAACCTGAACCACATTCTGTAATGCGTGGGTTAAACCAGCTACGGTTTCTTGCATGGCTTGCCACTGATTGCGAGCCATTGAAGTTGGTTGCAAGGGTTATGAGGGTTCCTGAGAAAAGGATGGAAACCAATTAATGTCTCTAGATACATTATAAGAGTCAATGGGTAAGAAGTGTTTTGTTCATTCTAACATATTCCCAGTCTCTACCCATTTCTCACCAAGTACTATATTTAATTTCCATGACCTAGGTTCCATAGGTATCTCTTAATCCTGAGACATACATCCTATTTGGTTTTCCTAGGCTCTGATACCACTAAACTGTCACATCCCGAGAATTTACGCAGCAGATATTAATTCGGATAAGTCGAGTCGATATTCCGAGACATGAATAGTCGGTAAATAAGCCTCTAGCTAGAATGCACTAAATGTATAACAACATAAATCAACATAGGGCCCAAATATTGAACTAAGTGGAAATTGTATTCAAATCTCATCTCAATGTATCAAGGGTAACTAATACAGGACTAAGACTCAATAAAAGGAAAAGTACATTATTCCTTACTACCTACTACATGAATCTAACACTCCAGGCAAACTAACTATAGGTAGACTCAAGTGTTGGGACGCTCATCACTCGGACACATTCCCATCCTCGACTTGCTCCTCCTCTTGAATGTCATAATCACCTAGAATGGTTAAAAGTAGGGAATGCGCAAACTAGTCTAGTAAGATTTATATCTCAATGTGCAGGCAATGATATAAGTGGATAGCAATTTAGAACTAGGTAAGCACGATGAATGTCATGATATGCATGTACAACTAAAACTCATTAAAACATGATACATGAACAAGCTAGATAGAGTGATCATGATAGAACAAGATCTAGAACGATATAACGAGCAAGAGATTATCAATAGTGAGGCATGTAACTAGCACGCAAGATATCACTTAAATTGTAATAAATGCAGGATGGCCATATCACGCAAGCAAACAAGTAAGAACACACGAGCACGATCATGTAACACTAATCAAACACGTAGACACTAATCTACACTAAGGAAAGATCCACCAAGAATGTACACTAGGACACGTGTATGTGGTTATTGTATCTATCATTCAACATTGCACGCATGACTCCCAGCGCAGATGCAATGACAGTAATCATTATACCCTATGGTTAATAGTATATTTATGACTCTCCGTCATTGGGGCTAGACTGGAGCCCTTGGACACTCGCCATGCCCGGTCAGCATCTCACTTCAATTTTAAATGTAGATACCCACAATCATTGATAATGGCTAATGAGAGTTTCAATGTCATGCCCCTCCAATTTAGCAGCGGAATAAATCAGAGGGAAACGTGAGCAACGAGTATGGTAACGTAAATTGTGTATATAGACGCAAACATCAGAGCATCTAATGAACAATAATTGAAAACAAAACTTTTGATTTCATTATAAAATCACTAAGACTATTACAACCACTAATTCGGAGCCATGCACAAGGCTCATTGACATCACTACATTAAAAAGAAATCTAAAGCAATAACTATTAGACTCCATGGTACTAGGGTAACTTCTTCAACTGACTCCAGGTCGCTCATCACTCTGGTCTCGTCCCTTAGGTGTGTGTGATGTCATTATCTGACTTACCTGAGACACAATAACAAATAACGAAGGGTGAGCAATAATGCCCAGTAGGACTTAAATCTCAGGCTCAAGCATGCTTTAAATAATTAATACTTTAAAAGGCAGAGTAACTAATGATAGAGTGAGTCATGTAAAGCTGAAAAAGTAATAGCACAAGTAAAATGGTTTAGATAGCAGATGAATCAAGTAGAGCACGATGATTATGAGTGAGAGAAAATGATGATAACACAATAACAAGTAACGACATTGTCAAACAATAGCAAGCAACACGTATAGTAAGGAGAGAGATAGTAGTTAGTCATGTAAAGAGTAAATTACACTTTGATTGATTTTCATCAATCGAGATAGTATAACACTTTTGATTAACTTTCGTCAATCGAATTAGTAATGACACTTTGGTTATCCGTAGATAGACGAGAGAGAACATAGCACTTTTATTGTCAATAGACAACGAGAGAGTATAGCACTTTGAATGCGATTAAGTCACGATAGAATGCAATAACTCAAGATAGCAAGTATCAAGTAGAGCAAGGAAAGAGTACGACAGTAGTCACTCAATAATAGGACAATAACAGTTCATTAACAGTCAGTGGTAGTACAATAACAGTGCAGTATGTCTGAATTAACAGACTAACAGTAACAATGTAATAGTCAGATGTTTAGCTAATTCAGAACAGTCTGTCAGAACCGATGCAAATGCAAACACCGTCAATAGCCCCTGCAGGAATTTTCGGGTGGCTCTCCGCCCCCAAGACTAGATTGGAGCCCCTCAAACACTCTCCGTGCCCTCAGCAGTATGCATTCAAGTTAGTAGAGTCACAAGACCCATTTTAGCGCTAGACAGTCATGAACAGTACAAAGCAGTAGGAGCCACACAGCTCAAAGGGTACCAAGAGAGTACTAGATGAATAGACGAGATAGTAGAGTGAACATGAATAGATGAGAGTATAGAGACAATAGATGAGGCAATGACATATTCGTAAGACAACATTAAACAAGCGATAATAACAGTTGCACAACACGCGTGATCGGTGTAGGCAGTCAGGTGGAATTCATTACCCTTCCACTAACCATGTTATGCACAGGTCCAGAGGTCCGGCGTGATTCAAGATAAGAGAGAGAACAATCTAAGGTCGTATGGATCTTACTGATTCATCAAGTGTATCATAGGTGTTAGAGTACAACCAGCTCGTTGACCATGTGGGAATCCATGGATAGAGGAGTCTTACGGAGGCCTTGAACAAGGATTCACTAGTCCAGCAGAAGGAATATCCGACAGAGAGTTCATCCAAGTCAAGAGAGAGTGTGTACATAGCAACAGGTGCTCGATGTTCTAGAGGAATTCTAGATCAGTGGAGCGTCGATAACGGTATTCCAAATCTTCGCGAGAAAACGTAGACAAGTATATTTAAAATAGGGTAATTTAAAGATATAATTACCAAATATTTGAAGTGATATTTTCATGCCAAGTTCAGCCATATTTGGATGGTTCAAGTGTGTGCATGTGTGAGAGAAATTATAGATAGAAAGTAATCATGTATATGTATTTTAAACACACATAAATCTTCAATTTATGACAAGTATATTTACTGCGTGTATGACTGTTAATAGAAGGTACAGGCACTGTAGAGGGTCAAAGCATCACGAATTATGGGTTTTCATGCAAAAAGCACAGATTGCGACGTACCCATATGAGGGTCGCAATGGGGTAAGAACAGAACGCGACATGGCCTTGTAAAGAACGCGATAGTCTAGTCTGATTAAGCGGCCAAAATGCAATGACAATCCCTGTCGCGTTCATAATGCGACGGGGTTCACTATCACGACCAGCCCTAAGAACACGGCCTATCAGGCCATCGCGTTCTCAGGTACTGTATCTGAGTTCGAGCGGGAAAAGGACAGAGCATGGGATTGCGGGCTAAGTTTCCTTCTTTTGACACATAGTGATTCGAAAATTCACAACTAAATGCACAATCGACGAAAAATCACGAAACAAGTTGCAAACTGATCTAGACATATATAGATATTTACAGTAAATAAGGTTTTGAAAACAGACAGGATTTAGGCATGGTTTAATTAAGTTATTCACGAAGAACATGAAATTGTGTATAGTAGAGATCAAAGATTTAATTCGAGCAGTATGGTGGATGAAAATTAGGGCTTTTAGGGGCGAAAGATTCCTAACAATCATCAGTATCTCCAATAAAAATTTTGAGGCATGGGATAGAGTATTCAAGGAGATATAAATTAAACATGAAGGTTCGAGGTTATGGGGTTTGTAGAGATTCAAAAATCGAGATCAAAAGATTGAGTGAATGAAAAATTATGAAACGAAAGGGGTTTTGTTCCTGATGCATGGAACAATCTACAGACAAATTTAATTAGATTTTGCTCATGAGAATGCCTACCTTCAGTCGTTCTCCTCTTCTAGGGCTAGCACTTGAAGAACGAGAGAGAGAGAGCTTGAGAGGTTCTTCTCCCCCACGAGATCTCCTCCTCCTTGGCCTCTCCTCATGGTCCAGCAACCCTTGGCAACAAACTAGGGCCGGCCATGGTAGATTTAGGAGATTATTTATGCTTCCTATGTTTCTATTTCCTAGTAGGACTCTAACTCCTATTTAATTCCAAGATTTCCTATTTAATTCCACCTTCCAAGCTTACCATGTCCAATTTGGGTTAGGTTGGGATCCAAATTCATGGCCAACCTATTATGGTAGGCTTAGAAATCCAATTCCAACACAAACTACTTATTTTAATACTTTAATGTCCCTTTTCTATTTAGGTAATATTTAAGTTACGAATGTAGGATATTTTCCTATTATTCCCCTTTTAAAAATCCCTATTTTGGCCCAATAAATTTTAGAGGGTCTATTTAATAAAGCACATTATTTATTGGAATTTATCTTATGGGAATTCTCCATCTTAAATAGGGAAATAATAGAATTTTGGAATTTATTATATTTTTCTTACTTGAATTTATTCATGGGGCATTAGACGTCCATTGGTCCAATTTCGATAATGGGTAATCATTTCATGATGTTGGAAGTCTCTCCAGTGCGTTATTTTTCCGTGTTAACGGTTTTCTGACTTAGTTTCTTAATTTGGATAATTAGTCATCTTGTGACGTACACTTGGCCAATCAGATTTTTCGTTGCTTGAATTTCTTAGTAGAACACTTAGGAATAATGTCTGGGGTTGATTTATAAATTTTAAGGAATTTTTGATGTATTCTTGCACATACGATAGTGGTACGTATGTTTCTATTATTTTGATTTAATGAAATTATTATTTCAAATTTTTAAGTATTAAAATTTCTGGGTTGCTACATCCTCCCCCACTTAAAAAGAATTTGGTCCCAAAATTCATATGATATGATACGACTTCTAATTTATTATGGATATTTCATTCCATCACCTTCCCCACTTAGGGTTTTGCTTTCGCGAAAATAATATGAAATTAAATTAAGGGTTTAGTGATGGTACCTTGTCCACTCTCATTGGCAGGATTTTTATCCACAAGGGCTTGTAATCGTCCTTGGCGTGGAGTTTGGTTCTTCTTTGTTGGACAATTGATGACTCGATGTTGTTGACTTCCACATCACAAACATCTGCCCAATCTCTTCCAACAGTTATCAACCTGATGCCCTGGATTTTCACAAAATTCACAGACTTCTTTCCGCTTCACTTCCCCTTTCATTCTCTTGCTATCTACTATATTTCTTCCTTTATTATCATTGGAATGAGTAGCACATTCCCTTTTCATCGCCTTCTTCTTATGGATCTTTTCAAGAAGTTCCATGGTGTCCTCTACTAATTGAGCTCTCAAAACCATGACTGAATATACTTCAATGTCTAGTGGAACCAACTTTTCCCAGTACACAGGTCTCAACCCTTCTAAGAATCTCTTTGCCTTCATCTTTTCCGTACTCACCAAATGTGGTGCATACTGTGCTAGTCTTTCAAATTACGCTTCATATTCTGCTACAGACATCATTCATTGTTTCAAATTAGTGAATTCGTTTGCCTTCTTCTCACGAATCCTCTCGTAAAAATATTTGGTGTTGAAGAGTTCTAAAAATTTATCCCACTCTATGTTGATGTCCGGTAATTGTCGACTGGCAGCTTCCCACCAGGCTCTAGCATCGCGGTCCAACTGGAAGGTTGCCAGAAGGACTTTCTCCTACTCTGAACGTTGCATAACTCTAAAGATTCATTCCATCGCCTTCACCCAATTTTCAGCTTCGTCAGGATCCGGAGTTCCATTAAACCTAGGAGGGTTTATTCGTTGAAAGTTTCCATATAAGTCTCCTGCCCCATTTCTTGCTCCTGCTTGAATCACGTTGTTAAGGGCTTGAGTTAACCCCTGTACAGTCTGTTGTAATTCGTGCATTTGTGCATGCTTGCCAGCCATCTCCTCTAGTTCCTGCGAGCAATAATACTTATTAATTTCTTCTTAACTTAGGGTGCTTATACATGTAGTTAAGCTCCTAGCATAACCCCAAGCTTTACCCAATCTCTCACATAGGTATGGTGGTTGACTTTGACAAGGTCATGGCAGTTCACCTAGAACATCCCTAGACTTAAAATATCCTAATAAGGACATCCTAGGCTGTGATACCAACTGTCACACCCCTCCAATTTAGCAGCAGAATAAATTGGAGGGAAACGTAAGCAACGAGTATGGTAACGTAAATTGCGCATACAGACGTAAACATCAGAGCATCTAATGAACAATAATTGAAAACAAAACTCTTGATTTCATTATAAAATCACTAAGACTATTACAACCACTAATTCGGAGCCATGCACAAGGCTCATTGACATCACTACATTAAAAATAAATCTAAAGCAATAACTATTAGACTCCATGGTACTAGGGTAACTTCTTCAACTAACTCCAGGTTGCTGATCACTCTGGTCCCGTCCCTTAGGTGTGTGTGACGTCATTGTCTGACTTGCCTGAGACATAATAACAAATAACGAAGGGTGAGCGATAACGCCCAGTAGGACTTAAATCTCAGGCTTCAGCATGCTTTAAATAATTAATGCTTTAAAAGGTAGAGTAACTAATGATAGAGCGAGTCATGTAAAGTCGAGAAAGTAATAGCACAAGTAACATGGTTCAGATAGCAGATGAATCAAGTATAGCATGATGATTATGAGTGAGAGAAAATGATAACAACACAATAACAAGTAACGACATTGTCAAGCAATAGCAAGCAACACGTATAGTAAGGAGAGAGATAGTAGTTGGTCATGTAAAGAGTAAATTGTACTTTAATTGCTTTTCATCAATTGAGATAGTATAGCACTTTTGATTAACTTTCGTCAATCAAAATAGTAATGGCACTTTGGTTATCCGTAGATAGCCGAGAGAGAACATAGCACTTTTATTGTCAATAGACAACGAGAGGGCATAACACTTTGAATGCGATTAAGTCACGATAGAACCCAATAACACAAGATAGCAAGTATCAAGTAGAGCAAGGAGAGAGTACGACAGTAGTCGCTCAATAATAGGACAGTGACAGTTCAGTAACAGTCAGTGGTAGTATAGTAACAGTGCAATATGTCTGAATTAATAGACTAACAGTAACAGTGTAACAGTCAGATGTCTAGCTAATTCAGAATAGTCAATCAGAACCGGTGCAAATGCAGACACCGTCAATAGCCCTTGTAAGTATTTTCGGGTGGCTCTCCGCCCTCAGGACTAGATTGGAGCCCCTCGGACACTCTCCGTGCCCTCAACAGTATGCATTCAAGTCAATAAAGTCACAAGACCCATTTTAGCGCTAGACAATCATGAACAGTACAAAGCAGTAGGAGCCACACAGCTCAAAGGGTACCAAGAGAGTACTAGATGAATAGACGAGATAGTAGAGTGAACATGAATAGACGAGAGTATAGAGACAGTAGACGAGGAAAGGACATATTTGTAAGACAACGTTAAACAAGCGATAATAATAGTTGCACAACACGCGTGATCGGTGTAGGCAGTCAGGTGGAATTCACTACCCTTTCACTGGCCATGTTATGCACAGGTCCAGAGGTTCGGCGTGATTCAAGATAAGAGAGAGAACAATCTAAGGTCATATGGATCTTACTGATCCCTCAAGTGTATCATAGGTGTTAGGGTACAACCAGCTCGTCGACCATGTGGGAATCCCTGGACAAGGGAGTCTTACGGAGGCCTTGAATAAGGATTCACTAGTCCGACAGAAGGAATATCCGACGGAGAGTTCATCCAAGTCAAGAGAGAGTGTGTATATAGAAACAAGTGCTCGACATTCTAGAGGAATTCTAGAACAGTAGAGCATCGATAACGGTATTCCAAATCTTCGCGAGAAAACGTAGACAAGTATATTTAAAATAAGGCAATTTAAATATATAATTACCAAATGTTTGAAGAGATATTTTCATGCCAAGTTCAGCCATATTTGGATGGTGCAAGTGTGTGCATGTGTAAGAGAAATTATAGATAGAAAGTGGTCATATGTATGTATTTTATACACACATAAATGTTTAATTTATGACAAGTATATTTACTGCGTGTATGACTATTAATAGAAGGTATAGGCACTGTAGAGGGTCAAAGCATCACGAATTATGGGTTTTCATGCAAAAAGCATAAATCGCGACGCACCCATATGAGGGTCGCGATTGGGTAAGAACAGAACGCGACATGGCCTTGTAAAGAACGAGACAAACTTGTCTGATTAAGCGGACAGAACATGACGACAGTCCCTGTCGGATTCATAATGCGACGGGGTTCACTGTCACGACCAGCCCTGAGAACGTGGCCTATCGGGCCGTCGCGTTCTCAGGTACTGTACCTGAGTTCGAGCAGGAAAAGGACAGAGCATGGGATTGAGGGCCAAGTTTTCTTCTTTTGACACATGGTGATTCGAAAATTCATAACTAAATACAGAATCGATGAAAAATCACAAAACAAGTTGCAAACTGATCTAGACATATATGGATACTTACAGTAAATAGGGATTTGAAAACAGACAGGATTTAGGCATGGTTTAATCAAGTTATTCATCAAGAACATGAAACTGTGTACAGTAGAGATCAAAGATTTAATTCGAGCAGTATGGTGGATGAAAATTAGGGCTTTTAGGGGCGAAAGATTCCTAACAATCATCAATATCTCCAACAAAAATTTTGAGGCATGGGATAGAGTATTCAAGGAGATATAAATTAAACATGAAGGTTCGAGGTTATGGGGTTTGCAGAGATTCAAAAATCGAGATCAAAAGACTGAGTGAATGAAAAATTATGAAACGAAAGGGGTTTTGTTCCTGATGCATGGAACAATCTACAGACAAATTTAATTAGATTTTGCTCATGAGAATGCCTACCTTTAGTCGTTCTCCTCTTCTAGGGCTAGAACTTGAAGAATGAGAGAGAGAGAGCTTGAGAGGTTCTTCTCCCCCATGAGATCTCCTCCTCCTTGGCCTCTCCTCCTGGTCCAGCAACCCTTGGCAACAAACTAGGGCCGGCCATGGGGGATTTAGGAGATTATTTATGCTTCCTATGTTTCTATTTCCTAGTAGGACTCTAACTCCTATTTAATTCCGAGATTTCCTATTTAATTCCACCTTCCAAGCTTGCCATGTCCAATTTGGGTTAGGTTGGGATCCAAATTCATGGCCAACCTATTATGGTAGGCTTAGAAATCCAATTCCAACACAAACTACTTATTTTAATACTTTAATGCCCCTTTTCTATTTAGGTAATATTTAAGTTACGAATGTAGGATATTTTCCTATTATTCCCCTTTTAAAAATCCCTATTTTTGCCCAATAAATTTTAGAGGGTCTATTTAATAAAGCACATTATTTATTGGAATTTATCTTATGGGAATTCTCCATCTTAAATAGGGAAATAATAGAATTTTGGAATTTATTATATTTTTTTTCTTACTTGAATTTATTCATGGGCCATTAGAGGTCCATTGGTCCAATTCCGATAATGGGTAATCATTTCATGATGTTGGAAGTCTCTCCGGCATGTTATTTTTTCGTGTTAATAGTTTTCCGACTTAGTTTCTTAATTTAGATAATTAGTCACATTGTGACATACACTTGGCCAATCAGATTTTTTCGTTGCTTGCATTTCTTATTAGTACACTTAGGAATAATGTCTGGGGTTGATTTATAAATTTTAAGGAATTTTCCGATGTATTCTTGCACATACGATAGTGGTACGTATCTTTCTATTATTTCGATTTAAAGAAATTATTATTTCAAAATTTTATGTATTAAATTTTCCAGGTTGCTACATTCAAGGTGTACGTAAGTGTAATGCCATGGTCATGATGATGATGAGAACAAGTAATAAGTAAGGTGAACGTGATTTCATGATACAATAGTCAAGAGATAACTTTGGCAGCATAACGATGCAATTTATACTTTAGTTCACTCTTTACATTAATGGCTTGAGTCTAGATTGTAAATCACACTCACGGGAATAAGAGAAGAAGAGAAGTGCACGCTAACTCCAGAGAACTTCAACGGTACAACCAACTCGGTCTCCATGAGGGAATCCACAGAGTACGGAGATTTACGGAGGTCTTAGAGAAAAGGTCGCTTGTCTACCGATACGGAATGATCGATAGAGAGCTTCCAAATCCCCAAGAAAGGGCTGCCTAGATGTGCAAGTGTGTAGTGGTGTATGTATCTCAATCCACCATCCATCGATTTTAAACTCGCGGAAAGCACTTAACAATATAACATGAGATGGAACTATGCATCTAAATGATCATGGATTGCAATATTTTAAGATAACAAATTATCATTTTTACATGGTAGAATAGTAAGAAGAGTGAATCGCAAGTTACACGAATGGTCATATCATTAAGAGCAATTAGAATAACATTCATGTAATTATAACTTTTAAATGGGTTAATCACTTTTAAGCCATTAAACAGACATCATGTAATGATTAGACTTAAGATATGCAAATTACACTTGATACCATGTTAAATAGTCCTCGGGTAAGCATGTAAATATGCGTCCTACATAGTGGACGCACTTCAAAACACAGTGCACAGCGAAAAACCAGCGAAACTGTGAAGATGGTAAATAACGTCCACCTATGTGGCCGCGTTTACCCTTGAATCGCGTCAGGGTATACCGCCGCGGTTCAGACCGACACCGACTCACAGGCGGTGCGAAGACCCACACAGGGCGTTGACTGGTCTGCGTCAGAAACACATCGGGTCTGACAGACGCCTTTCACTGAATCACGTCGGCCATGAGCGACGTGATTCCGGACGCTTTAAACGCGCCGCCTGAACCGGACGCGGTTCAAGGATTAGACCGAAAACGCCGAAACATGCAGGAAACCGAGGTGCGATCCATACAAATGCATATATTTTCTAAACTAGGGATTTTCAGATAAAAGTCTCAACATGAAAGTTGTAGGGAGCATAGAATAGGTGCGAACTATGATTTTTAAATAATTTAAAATGACCTTGGGATGTGTGATAAATCAACATGAACATAAAAAGTCCCTATCACGCGAAACTTTGGCAAAACGCCCATAACTCAACAAGTACTCATTGGGATTCGATGAAACCAATTGGAAATGAAACTAGACTTGATGCTCTACACATTGGTATAAGATTTGTTAAAGTTTGGCCCAAGAAAACCTACCGTTTGAGTTGATGAGGTTTCGTTCTTTAGAAAAACTCTTGTTCAGACCACTGGTTGAAGAACGCCTAATACTCCGCGAATACTACACAAAAATTGTGCATTCCAGATGGGTTAGGAAGTAGACTTGACCCTCTTTCTAGGGGTACAAGCCTTGCATGATGGGATTTAGGTTTGACCTACCTTTGGTCAACTCCAAGTGGATGGTTTGTGCAGGTCTGAAGCAGACGCGATGTGGAAGAAGAAGGGCTTGGTGAGCTCGGTCCTCTGCTCCCCAGCCGCCAAGAGCTCCTCCACACGACCCCAACAAGATGTAAACTCGTCCCCAAGGGTTTGGTGGAGAGTATTTAAGCATCTATAGCTTTTGGAAGTCATAATGCAACAAGGACAGGAGAGTTGTGGTTTTAGCTTGTGTCTTTCCATATTTTCAAGATCTCTTCCTCCATTGGAGAGTCTTGGCCATCAAGCAACCTCCATGGATGGCTAGGCATGAAATTGGTTTGCCAAGAGAGCATTATTTCATCCAATTTTAACCCTAATTGCCTCCTTCCATTTTCAGCTTATTTAGGGTTGCAATTTTATGTGTATTTTTTGTGCTCCATTTGATTTATTGAACCAAAAGTGATCCATTGACCCAATATCGATAATGGGTCATTAATATATAATGTTGGAAGTCTCTCCAACATTTTTATTTAATTTATAGTCACGTCATATTTCCGTGTTAACAGTTTTCCGACTTGTTTCCTAATTTGGACATTCGGTCACCGTGTGATGTACACTTGGTCAATCGGATTTTTCGTTGCACAAATTTCTTCGTGAAACACTTAGGAATAATGTGTGGGGTTGATTTTTTAATTTTCATGGAGTTTTCTGATGTGTTCTTGCACATACGATAATGGTACGTATGTTTTAAACACACAAATATTATGAAAATTGTTTATTCCCATTTATTTAAAATTTAAATCACTAAATTTTCCGAGATGCTACAGATATTCAAGAAAGTCATCTTCATCATCACACATTTTAGTTCTGCAAAAATTAGGTATGTCAATCTTTGTAGAATTTTCATCAAAAATGACATGTGGAGATTCTTCCACAGTCTTATTTTTCAAAATATAAACTTTGTAAGCTCTTGAATTTTCAGAATAACCTAATAAGATTGATTCAAAACTCTTTGCATCAAATTTATCAAGATTTTCTTTATTTTTATTATGAACAAAACATTTGCAACAAGAAATTTTGAAGTATGACACACTAGGCTTTTTATCCTTTAACAACTCATAGTGGGTTTTTCTGATTTTTGGTCTTAACAATGCTCTATTAAAAATGAAATTAGCTGTATTTACAGCTTCAGCCCAAAAAGATTTGGAAAGCTTACTTTCTGAGAGCATAGTTCTGTCCATTTCCACAAGTGTTCTATTTTTCCTTTCTACAATCCCATTTTGTTCTGGAGTTCTAGGAGAAGAAAACTTATGGAGTATATTCAGATCAGTACATAGATCTGAAAAAAATTTATTTTCAAACTCACCCCCATGATCTGTCAAAATGGATTTTATTTTGAAAGACAAACCCACTAAGGCAGAATTTGTAAAATTTTCTGAATTCTGAACAAGCATCACTTTTATGGGATAAGAATAAGACCCAAGTGTATCTTGTAAAGTCATCAATGATCACAAATCCATATCTATTACCACTGGGATTTGGAGTTCTGGTTGGACCAAAAAGATCCATATGAAGTAACTCAAGTGGTTTAGATGTAAGTAAATCATTGAACACTTTAAATGATTTTCTTGTTTGTTTTCCTTGAGCACATATCCCACAAACTGAATTGTCAATAATTGGGAAAGATTCAGGAAGACCTTTTACAAGATTCATTCTTATGAGTTTGCTTATAGTTGAGAAACTTGCATGACGGCCAACCTTTTGTGCCATAACCAAGCCATGTCATTTTTATTTGCAATCAAACAAATATTTGAAGAAGAATTATCACTCAAATCTATCATGTAAACATTATTTTCTCTTTTTCTAATCAATTTGATTTTCTCAGAAGATGAATCAATTATTTTGCAAGAATCAGATTCAAAAAGAATTTTGTGACCATTGTCACACAATTGACTAATGTTAAGCAAGTTGTAATTCAATCCTTCAACTAACCAAACATCATCACTCAAGGTTATGCAAGAATTACCATTTTTTTTGCCAATTATTTTGCCCTTATTCTTACCTCCGAATGTGACTGATCCACCTTCCTTTTCAATCAAGCAGGAAAATTTATTTCTATCTCTCGTCATGTGCCGTCAGCATCAACCGTCAAGAATCCAGATATTTGAATTGGATGCACGTCTTTCCTGCACACAACAAATTAGATAAGAAAGGTTTTTGGTACCCAGATGTGATTGGTACCAACATCTAGAGTCAGAAGAGAAAGTAGATCCTTTCTAACCCATATTTGATCATTTTTCTTCATTGTGTTCTTTGGAACAAAAGATTCAATTTTTTATTTTTCAATTTTCTGAACATTATACATCTTTGTTGGTTTATTCCACTGTGAAAATCTTGGCATGTAATGATGTTGATGAGTAGGAAAATGTGAGTGATAAAAATAAGGATTGAACCATTGGTTACCATTGCACCTTTGGTATCAAGAATTATTCTATCTTGAATTGTAAGACGTGTAAACATTCCAATTTCCATGAGAAGGATGATTCTTTATTGGTTTGAATTTTTTCTGATTTTTATAAGAGGGGCAGGTCGACCTATGAATGGGATAGGTCAACCTGGGTTGAGGGTGTGTCGACCTATGTAGAGTGTGTGTCGACCTGGGTAGTGTGTGTGTCGACCTCACAGGTTCTTTTTGTTTTTACATTTTTCCTTTGTTTTCAGATGAACCTGCCTTGACAAATTTTATTAGTGAAAATTTTGATGGTTTTATTTTCTTTGGAGATGATTCAATTTTCTTTGAATTTTGTGGTTCAAAACTCAAACCATGCTTATTTGAATTCATCATCTTTCCCAGTAGAGCGTTCAGGTTTTTTTTGCCTTGTGTGAAGTTCTTGATGATGTCTTCTTTTTCTTTAAGGCAAAGATTTAGTTTTTCAATTTGATTTAAATTTTATTGATTTTCCTTCTCTTTTTCTTCAAATTTCTTGACAGAATTGATAATTTCTTTGTTTAATTTCTGAATTCTCAGTTTTAGATCATCAACAAAAATCAACAACTCATCATTTTCTTTGATTTGATATGAAATCTGAGCTTCTAATTTAGAAAATTTTCCAGATGATGATGTATCATGAAGAATACTGTCAATTTTTCATTTCAAATATTTATTTTCTTTTCTAACTTCAGAAAGATTTTCAACTATATTACCATATGCTTCTTGCTAATCTTCAATGGTAAATAGTTCAAAAGACATATCTACTTGTTCTTCACTACTTCCAGCCATGAAGCAGATTTCATTGTCTTCTGAACTTGAGGATTCTTCATTACTGTCTGAGCTTTGATCCTCATCTGACCATGTAGCAACCATGGCCTTGTTATTTTTCTATGAAACTCCTTCTTGTGGTTTTTGTACTTGTCCTTCTTAGCCTCTGGACATTCTGCCTTCATATGTCCAGATTTGTTGCACCTGTAACACATAGGAATTTCATCAGTTTTCTTATGATCAACATGGAAGAAGTGTTTCTTTTTACTAGACATGACATTTTGCTTATTACCAAAATTCTTCTTGTTTGATTTCCAAAATGCCCTAAATTGCCTAGTAATCAAAGCAAGATTATCATCATCAGATACAGACTTTTCAGATTCAGAAATTTCTTTAGATTTTCCTTTACTACTTGTTGAAGCTTTCAGAGCAATGGGTTTTGATTTCAGCATGTGTTTTTAGATCTTTTAATATTTAGCTCATAAGTCATTAAGGATCCAATGAGTTCATCCAATGTTATTTTGGATAAATCCTTCGAATCCTCAATGACAGTTGCTTTAGTGTGCCATACAGGAGATAAAGAACGTAAAATTTTCCTTACCAAATCTTCATTTGAATATTCCTTACCCAAGGCTCGAAGTCCATTGATGATAACCATAAACCTAGCAAACATCTCAGATATGGTTTCATCAGATTTCATGATAAACAATTCATAATCAGAAACTAACATATTCGCTTTAGTTTCCATAACGTGAGATGTGCCCTCATATAGCAATTCTAATTTATCCCGCATCTCCTTAGCAGACTTACACATTGAAATTCTGGAATACTCCTTCAGATGGATGGCACATTGTAGCATGTTCATGGCGTTGTAGTTTAGGGTAGCCTTTCTGATCTGCTCCCTTGGCCATGTATCTTCTTCCCCAGCGACCTCTATTGGTCCTTTCTCAACAATCCTCCAAATTTCATAGTTCTGTGCTCGAAGAAAAACCATCATTCTGTTCTTCCAATAAGGGTAATCAGTACCATCAAAAAATGGAGGTCGATTAATCGAATGACCTTCTACAACGAAACCTCTTGAATCCATGATAAAAATGATCAACTCAAATGAACAACACAGATTGAGTAAATCAAAATTCAAAAATATAGATGAATTACAAAACACCTCAGAGTATAGAATTAACTCTGACCTGCTCTGATACCAGATGTTGGGATCGGATAGGTGACTGAATTCAAGTTAATTATGAATGTGTATGCATGGCAGAGGAATTAAAATGTGTAACACGCACAATTCGATTAGGTCCAAGAGTGGTGTGTGAATTAGAGTGAAATGATGCAGCAAACCACAACCAAACCACAATGCACAGAGAATTTAAAGGTGGTTCAGAGAACACAACTTGTGTCTCCTACGTCCGCCTCCCCATGATGGAGGAAACACTAACTCAAGCAGTACAACCTGGAGCACGATGACTCCAAACATCGTTATGTGTGACAACTCAAAGACAAACCCAGGAGATAGGCACAACGAGCTACTCCACAAACCGCTTGTGAATTCAGCAATTCACAAGCACTTGAGCACGATTGCTCAAGCACCAGAGCACTACGGCTCCAACCCAGAGCACTACAGCTTCAAACCTGAGTACACTGTCCTTAAAACCTCTAGACCACAAAGGATCCAAGTTGTGCTAGAACAAGCACAATTAGAGAGTAGGTCCTCTAGCACGATCTATCTCAGTACAAGAGAAAAGGTAGAACAACACAGAATTAGGCGATCTGTGTAGAACACATACACAGATCACACAGAGAAATTGACACTCAAATGAATTACAAACTAAGATGGATCTCCTTCTGAGCAGCACTGCTTCAATCATGAACTCCTCCTCTTCTTCTCCTTCTTCTTCTCCTTGGCGGTGCTGCTCTGCTCCTCTGGATGCAGATCCCTCTTTTCCCGCTCTTCTCCTCTTCTTCTGGAATAGTCTCAGCTCCCATGCTTTTGGAGTACGAGGATCATGGGGTATATATAGTCCCATGTGTCCACATGGTGCCTTGGGGTGTGTGGGCATAGAAATCTAGGTCAAATCCCTTGATTCCCATGCAGACACGTGTCTAGAAAAAAATCAGGTTCTGAATCGTCATCCGATGTGTGTCGACACAATCAAGTTGTGTGTCGACATAAGATTCTATTTTTCTGCTTGGCAGATAACTTGTGTCGACACACATCTGACATGTGTCGACACAACTGGCTCCTTCTTATCTGACTATTACTGGATAGCAATGGATGTGTCGACATACACTAGACTTGTGTCGACACGATTGGCTTCCTTCTTCTGACTATTTTCTAGAAAGCAAGGGATGTGTCGACACACACTGGACCTGTGTCGACACGACTGGCTTCTCTTCTCTTTATTGCTTTCTGGATAACAATGCATGTGTCGACACACACTGGACCTGTGTCGACACAACTTTGACAAAATCATATGAACCTGTATATATGAAGTGTAGACCATCAAAACATGTCATTAACAGTAAAATGTGAAATATTAAATGTCAAGAACATGTTGTTTGAGCATTATTATAATATATTCAACATGTAGTAAATGTCCAATATGTCATCATCAAAATCAAAGTATGAGTGATGTCCAATGCTCATCATTAAAAATCAACTTTAAGAAATTCCAATAGACACTCAAAACAACATGCCGTGCTGATGCAGCATGATGGGGTCGTCGCCTATGCTTCCAGGCAGTTGAAGAAGCATGAGGAGACCTACCCTACCCACAACTTAGAGTTGGAAGCTGTGGTGTTCGCTCTGAAGTTGTGGAGGCACTACCTGTACGGTGAGGCATTCTAGATCTTCATAGATCATTAGAGTTTGCAGTACATCTTCACTCAGAAGGATTTGAACTTGAGGTAGCGAACATGGATGGAGTACTTGAAGGACTACGACCTTACCCTCTCCTATCACCCAGGAAGGGCTAACATCGTGGCGGACGCCTTGAGCAGACGAGTTCGTTTGAGCTCGTTGATGGTCAGGGAGTGGAGGTTGTTTGAGGACCTTGTCCAGGGAGTTTTCTGTCCATCGAGGCATACAGAGCGTGCTATGATGACCAGTCTATCAGTTCGTCCGTTTGTGTACCGACGGGTGCTGGAGGCACAACAGGCAGATATAGAGTTAGCCAACATTTTGTAGATGCTAGAGGTTGAGTTAGATGAGGACAGTGAGGTTAGATTCAGAGGTAGATTGTACGTTCCTTGTGATGCGCACCAGGTGCTATTGGCAGAGGCTCACAGGTCGAGGTATGCTGTTCATCCTGGTTCCACCAAGATGTATCATAATCTGAAGAGGTTCTTCTGGTGACCTGGGATGAAGAGGGGTGTGGCAGAGTTTGTCTCTCGTTGCCTTACTTGTCAGTAGGTGAAGGCAGAGCATCAACGTCCTAGTGGTGAGTTGTAGTCGTTGCCCATTCTTGAGTGAAAGTGGGACGACATCACCATGGACTTTGTGGTTGGTTTGCCCCCATTCTTCCCAGAGGCATGATGGCATTTGGGTGATTGTGGATAGGTTGACCAAGTCAGGGCACTTCCTTCTAGTCAGGATGTCTTGGTCAGTGGACCGGTTTGGCAGACTGTACGTGGACCGAGTTGTTCCGTTGCACGGAACCCCGATTTCTATTATTTCTGACAGAGATTTGATGTTCACTTCATGGTTTTGGCACAGTTTGCAGAGGGCCCTTGGCACAGAGTTGAGGTTGAGTTCGGCGTACCACCCACAGATAGATGGCCAATTAGAGAGGACTATTCAGATTTTGGAGGACATGCTGAGTGCGAGTTGTTTGGACTGGGGTGGCACGTAGGAGTGGCACCTTCCGATGGTAGAGTTTGAAAATAACAACAACTATCACTTTAGTATTGGAATGGCACCATATGAGGCTTTGTGTGGTCGGCTGTGCAGGACACCACTTCACTAGTTTGAGGTGGGTGAGAGGCAGCTCTTGGGGCTAGAGATGGTACAGAAGTGTGCAGATACAGCCAATTTAGTCTGGCAGAGACTGCAGGCAGCACAGAGCAGGCAGAAGAGTTATGCAGATGTTCACAGGAGACCATTGCAGTTCGAGGTAGGTGACCTCGTGTTCTTATGGGTCTCTCCGACCAAGGGAGTTATGAGGTTTAGTAAGAGGGGAAAGCTTAGTCTAAGGTATATTGGGTGTTTCCCCATCTTGAAGAGGATCAGAGAGGTTACGTATAGGTTGAGTCTCCCAGCAGAGTTGGCAGTAGTGCACAATGTTTTTCACGTTTCACAGCTGAGGAGGTATATTGCAGATCCGTCACATGTGTTGGACTACTCGTAGATTGAGGTTGGACCAGACTCGTCAGTGCTAGAGTACCCGGTTAGAGTTGTCGACCACAGAGTACAACAGTTGCGCAAGAAGTAGGTTCTGCTTGTCAAGGTTGTTTGGGAGAACCATGTGGGTGGCGAGGCCACTTGGGAACACGAGGACGAGATGAGAGAGCAATTTCCATACTTGTTTGAGTGATTGGTATGTTGCTTCCCCTTACTGCTTTCTTTTTTGAGGTCGAGTTTTCTTCGATTTCGAGGATGAAATCTCTTAAGGGGGGAAGGATGTAAGATCCAGCTCTCTTGGGCCTTGGCCCCATCCTCAGGGTCACGACGGACCTACTAGTCATGATCGTGTCACGGCAATAGGGCCAGACGCAACATGGTTCTTGTCGCGGCACTCTTTCCCATCACGTTCTGGTGGCGACGGCGGAGGGAGTCGCATTCTTGTCGCACCGTCTAGAGGCGACGTGACTTTGTTCTGACCGTTCTGATGCTTGTCCTTTCTGTCAGAACGACCTTGTCGTGTGTCAGGCACGTACAACGTTGACGCGACCTAGCAGGCCGTTGCGTTTTGGATTGACTGGTCTTTGGTTTGACCACTATTGGGGTCGCGACTTAGCGGACGGTCACGACATGGTGTTGCGACCTCTGGAGCCATCGCGAAAGGGCTCTTGTCACGTCTCCCCAACTCGTCATGTTTCTAGGGCCATCGGTTCAATACCGAGGTAGGCACCCCATTTCCCCCTCTTCTTCTTCTTTCCTTCTTCTTCTTCCTTCTTCCTCCTCCAAGCCTTCTTGTCTCCTCCGACGGCTTTGTGGTGTTTGTGGCAAGGTGGTGATGTCCCTTTTCTGTAGGCATCATCCTCATGGTGCTCTGAGCGAGGAGGTGGTGGCCATTCCTACGAGAAGGCCCCAACGAGTTGGCTCTACTCCTTGAGGTAAGGACTTCTCTTCTTCCTCTCATTCTAGCATGCTCCCCTTCCCCTTGAAATCCTTGTTTCACCGTTGTGTTTGGGGTTTGGGTGAGAGATCCATCCTTTGTTCGTGGAGATGTGTCTTGAGTGTAGTACTTCTTATTTAATGCTTGATCTGTGGGGTTTTAGAGTGGTTTGCCTTATTTACAAGCTTTCCTAGAGTCTACCATGCTCCCCTCCCCCTAATTGTGTAGGTTTTGGTGTTTTTGGGGTGATCCTTGGGAGGACTGTCCAGGGACCCCCTCTGTTTGAGATCACGACTGGTCTGAAGGTTGCGATGGTGTCACGACAGCCCTGGGCGTCACGACAGCATCGTGACTGCCATGTACGTCGTGACCTTGTCGTGACGGGTCATGGCGTCACGACAATGTCACAACAACCCTGGGCGTCGCAACATTGATAGACATAGGTAAGTTCATGCGAAGTCCGTTTCACGTTGAGTCTTCGCCGTTCTTGGTTCTTTCTATACCCATGGCACCAGTGCTAGTTCCTAGTACGGTCATACACTAGTTGTTCGCCCGGTGCTCGACACCTGAGGCCTTGTCCTATGAGAGGTTGTTACTGTTTACCTGGGACCCCCATCCCCGTGCGCCCATTGAGGGAGTGCTCTAGGCAACAGGTGTGCTCGAGTCATGGACTCTGGAGCGAAGGGGAAAACAATGGTTAGGACAACGGCCTCGAGTCGCTTGCAGAGCTCTCGTAGTTGGTCTGGGACGCCGAGGTCGTTCGGAGTTCTTCCCGACGCTGGCCAGCTAGTCCTTCTTCTCACTGCCTCGCTCTTTGTGGCCCCAAAACCACCTAGAGAGACTAGGAGTGGGACCGTAGTCCGGCCAGACTACGGCAGTTACTGTTGTGGTTACTTGTGTTCCTCGGCTCCACTCTGACAAGACGTGGCTGCCAGGACTATGGTCGAGGATAAGACGTCAGTGGACTCCCCTGACCAGTTGACTAGTGGTAGCGGTTCCTGTAGCTTGTGTCATTTGCCTAGGTAGGGTTCCCTCTGTCTGTGTGGCCAGCCGTGTGGTGGTCACAACGTGCAAGTTGTACAGAGTTTCTGAGCATGTTACGTTTCTCCGTACCGTTATTAGTTGATTAGCTTTCCTTCCACACTTTCCTGCGCTAGTTTAATTTATATAACTGTTGTCATTTACTTTAATTATATTAGTTTATTCTGCCTGTTAGAGATAGTAGGATATTGGTAGTCCCTACTGAACTTCTGTTGTGAAGCTCATCCCTTCCTTTTGCAGGTGAGACTTCCGAGTAGCGGCAAGGTGTGCCTCGGGCAGAGTAGGCGGGGCAGTCGTCGTCATACCCGTAGCTAGCAGTGGGAATCCTCTTTCCTTAGTTGTACTTCATCCTCGAGGTATACGGGCCTTGTTCTTCCCCTTGCTTACTTGTACTCATTGGTTTGCTTTCCTTGTTGAAGGAAAGACTTGTTGTTACAGGTGGTTTTTCTGTCTCTTCTTGGGTTGAAGAGAAGGTCAGCGGGTGCTAGATATGTAAGTGTCCATAAGGGGGACAATACCTTTGGCTAGTGGAAGCCCAAGTAGTTTCTTGGGGACTGGACGTAAGACTCCTGGTGATAGGAGATCCGAACTAGGATAAAACTCTTGTGCATTATTTGTGTGATTGTTTTTATCTTATTCCGCTGCTCACTAACTCTAACACCTGCGTTTAGTATTTCTGTTTGAAGTTATTTTTAACAGGAAAATTTCAAGATATATTTTAAGCAATCCATTCACCCCCCCTCTGGGATAGCATCCTTATCAACACCACGTTCAATGTATATAAGGATCTTGTATACGCTGAAGAAGTGCCAAACAAGGGAGCCGAAAGATTTTATCAGTAACTTAAGGATGCTAATGAGCCATTGTGAGATGGTTGTCAAAAACGCACTCAGTTGTCTGCGGTGTCACAAATGTTGAACTTGACATCTGAATTTCATATCAGTGAGAGTTGTTTTGATCATCTCTTCCTCATCATCGTGAGTATGTTGCTTCGAGATGAGAAGTTGCCTCTAAAATTTTATTGTGCCAAGAAGATGGTCAATGAGTTAAGACTTAGATATGTGAAAAATAGATGCATGTCCTAATCATTTTATGTTATATTATAAAGAGGATGCAGATAAGATATCATGTTCTATTTGCCATCATGATAGATTCAAACCTAAAAGAGGGACAATTCGAAGCAAAATGGTATACCTTATATGTCATTGCAGTATTTTCCTCTTACACCCAGACTGCAGCAGATGTATATGTCCTCAAAATCATATAAATGTATGATATGTTTGTCATTTGTCATATGAACTGTTGATGTAGGTGTATGCATGATCTGAAAATGGAAGTTCGTAATAAGGCAAAAGTGGAGGGTTCTATTGCCGAGACATACATTATGGAAGAAATATCAAACTTTAGTTTGATGTACTTTGAACTATACAAACAAACTCATCGTATTCAACCTCCACATAATGATGATGGGGGGGGGGGGAGGGGGGAATCGATCGAGTCAGACCAACTCTCTATATTTAAGCATCCTAGGTATGTGTTCGGACGTTCTTCAACTCACGTGCTCGATGATAGAGAGTTATGTACCATAGAGATCTATATTCTTTTGAATTGTACTGAGCTTGAGTGTTATGTTGAGTAATTCCTCAACTTACAATTCATTATATATATTGAAAGCCTCTAGAAATGCTAAATTTGTTTGTCAACATATTGCTCCTACATATCTTTTTGGCTGCCAAAACCCGCGCAGCAAGCGTGGTGGACTGCAATATAGACACCCTTATCGAGACAACCTTTCTATTTCAATTCATTCCAACGAAAACCGCAAACCCCATTTAAACTCTATTGCAAATACTACAAGTTAAATTATAGACCCTCTAAGATAAAACCTCAGAGAAAATATTTACAACGAAAACCAAAGTTTAAAAAGAATTGTAAATGTTTTAAGTGTAGAGAACAAGGACACTATGCTAATGAATGTAGTACTAAGAAGAATAAAATAAATAGTTTAGAAATGGTTGATGAATTATATAATGTACTTTTAGGGGAACACCTCTCTGAATCAGAACTACAAAATGTAGAATATGAAGCGAAAAGTGTCATAGAAGAAGTACTTGAAGAAGAAGAAGAGTCCATATATGATAATAATTATGAGTTTAATTATGACCAAAATTATACTTTTGATAATTTCCAAAGCTCTGAAGAATGAAGTCCACTTCAACAAATTTATGTTAATCCATATACAAAGTATCGATCAGATATATTCTTATCCACTCCTTTAAAGAAGTTAGTAAATGAGTTAATAAGTATAACCTTTGATTCTGAAGATGTGCTTACATTCTACATAAACATGGTCACTGAAAAAGATGGAAATGAGATAATTATAAAGGAGATACAGTTGAACCTAACAGACAATCCATAATATTTGATGAAGAATTATATAAGAAGATCCAACAGACCTCATGGTTAGTAGAAAAAAACAATGAATATAATCATACATGGAACTTTCTAAGGCAAGAAAAATTCTATATTGAAAGAGTTGAACAAGTAACAGATTCGGAAGAAACAAATAGTAATATTACTAAAATCCAGATTATTAACAAAGATCAGATAAGAAATATTTTAAGTAGAATTAATGAAAAAATAAGAAAAAAATATTTTCATTTAGGTTGTATATATATTATTATTAAAGCCAATTTTAGGAAATGAATAAATTCTCCTTCGACTATAATTATTTCTGAGAACAGACTACCCAATTCTTCCCAGTCAATTATAGGAATGATTCAAAGTAACCTTGTCTATCAATACCTTAAATTTAAAAATTTTCTGCAATATGCTATAAGTCTAGCAGATAGAAATATAGATGAAAGTTTGTATATTTAACATGAATTAGCTGGTGTTTTAATGAAAAAAGGAAGTAAACCTTTAACAATAACTATCAATTTATTAGCAACCTTATCTGAATGTAATGATGTACCTACTAAACCTTTACCTGAAAATATAATCATGTTAGAAGACCCACTTAGATATTCAGAAATAATAGAACCAAAACAAGAAGAAATCTCCTTACCAAATAACTAGTTTTTAGCATTAGATCAGTTAAAAGGGAAAGAAAAAATATTAAATGATAAACATTTAACAATAGAAGATAATAAAATTTTAATTAAAAGATCTTTAACCCTTCCTAGAAAATTACAAGTAAAAGATTTAGATGAATTAAGTCAAAAAGATGAAGCCAGTACATCTTATTCTTCTAGAAAATCTTTTAGTGTACAACGATATTTAGAATATGATAACCCAAGATGTGTGCATACAGTTATTACTGATAAAAATCCCAATTTAGTAACAGTAAATATAAACCTAAAATATGAAGTACATAATATGGTTAAAACTAAAACGGTAAATGCTCTCATTGACTCTGGAGCATCCATGTCACATGTAAATATTAAAACTATAGAAAATCATGTGATTCAAACTAAAGATAAAAGACAATATATAACCTTTGAAAATAAAATAATAGATCTTAATTATGAAGGACAAATTAAGAGTTTATCCATTTTGGATGTAAACAATATATCTCATAAAATAATATTCGATAGAATATATGCTACTGAGCATGATTCTATTGCTCTCTTGATTGGTAATGATATTTTGAAAAAACTTCATCCAATTACTATTAATCCTAACACTATTACTTTAACTTTTAATCACCAACCAATCACAATTAATAGAACTAATGAAGCCTTAAGTCTCATTCGCATGGAAAAAGGTTGTCCTAAGAGAATATATGTTCATGAAAATCAACATATATGTATATTTAAATATGCTAGTCAAGCCTTTTGGCTAGAAGAATCTGAAATAGGTTTTACTTTATATAGTAATGAAGATGTGTTAATGCAACCTCAAGAATGAGCAATAGTCAATACATGATTAGGAATGCAATTTCCAATAAACTAGTTTGGTATAATAAAAGGAAAAAAATGGATGGTTAAAAAATGTAGGCTTAGATATCATAGGAGTAATTAAACCTTCTTATAATGGTGAAATTAAAGTTATTATTAGAAACAATGAAATAGACTCTGTAATAAAGATCAAGCATGGTATGCAACTAATAGATATAATTATTCACCAAGCCCTGTTTGGTATCGAGATAAAAACAATGAGGATAGGGATATGTCATCCCTTGTACCATAGCCTATCCCCATGTTATTTGGTATAATAAAAAATAAGAAAAGAGGATATCCTTAAAATACGTTTGGTATAAAAGGGTATAAGAGTGAGGATAAATTGAAAATATGCAAACTTGTAACAATAACATATATATATATATATATGTTTCAAGAAAATTTTTGTGCATGCAATCATTATATATTATATTAAATTATAATATATTTATTAATTTTAAAAATAAAAATTATATACTTTTAAAATTGCAATCTACTCTTTAATGCTCATACCGACTGTTAACATAATAATTATGGTTTTTAAGGATTAGAGACGCATATGATTATTTTTCTTAAAACTACAAAAGTCATGTATTAAATTTAGCATAATTTAATTTTTATTGACAAACACGTGAAATCGTTGGTTTTAAGTGAGAGTTTTTAGTGGGTATTTGGTTGCGACTTAAAATTTATTGACATAGAAATTAACTCATACTATGCTAAATCTAATATTTTATCAGAAATAGACATGGACTTCACATATCTGCATCAAAATGACATAAAAGATTCGGCTTTAAGCATCGGTAATGCTTTAACTATTCTTAGGTAGTCAAAGTTTCTTCTGAGATAGAACAATGGACATTTGCCTTGTAGTCTGCCGATCGCTCCCTTCTTCTATTCTTTCTTCTCCCCGCAGGTAGTCGTGGACCTGGAAGAACACCCTTGGGCTGGGCAGCAAGGCTGACACTGGTGCTAGGCGCGGCGGAAGGCCTCGCGTTCCTCCACGCCGGCTCCCCCTCCTAGCTCGCCCACCATCACTTCACCTCCTCCAACGTCCTGGTTGACGATGACGGCAACGCGTGAGTCTCCGACTTCACTGCGGTAGACCGAGATGCACTGCTAAAGGCATAGGCACGAGGACGTGAAGGTGAAGGTGAAGGTGAAGGGTCTCCTCGCGCAGCGAAGGCGCGAGGACGTGAAGGCGAAGGCAAGGAGGACTCCTTGCGCGGTAATGGCGAAGGGACTCCTCGCGCGGCAATGGCGCGAGGACTCCTTGCGCGGTGATGGGCAGCCGAAGAAGACGACGACTCCGTTAGGGCACCGAGGGTGAGGTCTGGCACAAATTGGGGCGGTGGGGGTGTGGGGGGGGGGGAGGGGGGAAAAATGGGAATACGATAGCCCAATGATATCCTCGTTTTAAGGGATATCCTTGGTCAACTTAACATTAGGATATCATCATTAATTTGATGATATCAAACAGAGATTTAAGGATAAGTCAAAGATATCCATCTCTATCCTCATACCAAATAGGGTCAAAGTTTTCATGGAATTGTCTAGACAGACAAATTATATAATAGTACAAATAAAAGAGAAAAATAAAATACATATGCTTTTACCAATTCTAGATACAGGAGCCACTAAGTCAAATATAGATAATAATACCTGGCTCGAACAATATAAACAAGCTCTTTCTCAACCCAAAATTTTCTTAAAAGTAATTGGTGAAATTAAATCTTAATTTGTAGCTAAGAATGTTCCAATTTATATTCATGATATGAATGATATAGAAGAAGAATTCATAGTCCCGAAAATCTATTTAATTGACTCTTCTATAGGAAAAATGATTTTAAGAAATAACTTCATAAATAAATACTCTCCGATTTCCATTGATAGAGTTTACAACATCTTCACTAAAGATAATAAACTAATATCATTTCCTAGATATTTTATTCTTAAAAACATTATGTCTCAAATAAAATCGGTATTAGAAACTTTTAAATCCCAGTTTCTTCAAAGTCTATCCGAACTCTTTTATGATAATCCTCTGAAACTCTTTGATAGAAGTATAAGATATTGTAAACTTGAACTCCTTCCAAATAGTGTAGGTAGAAATATTCATACTAAACCTATCATATACTCTAAATTAGATACTGAGGAATTCCAAAAATAATTAGTTGAACTCAAAACAATACCTCTAGTACAAAATAGTTCTAGCCCTCATACTTCTCTCGCCTTTATGGTTAGAAACTATTCTGAACAAAAGAGGGGTAAGGCTAGAATGGTCATTAATTATAATAAAATAAATAAAAACATTAAATTTGACGATTTTCATATCCCTAGCTGTGAAAATATTATTAAAAAATCATAGAATAAACACTAGTTTAGTAAGTTTGATGCTAAATTAGGATTTTGGCAAATAAAATTAGTTGATAAAGAAACCAGAGAACTTTGTGCATTCTCTACTCCATACGAACATTTAGAATGACTTATTATGCCATTTGGCATTAAAAATGCTCCTCAAGTGTTTCAGAAATGAATGAATTCAATGTTCAAGGACTATGATAACTTTATTACTGTTTACATAGATGATATTTTAGTCTTTTCAGATTCATATGAACAACATTTAGAACATCTTAAAATTGCGCAAGATATTCTCATCAAACTTGGTGTAATACTATCTCCAAAGAAAATAGAACTTTGCAAACAAAAAATAGAATACCTTGGAAAAATTATACATCATGATACTATTGAATTACAAATGCATATTATTAAAAAAATTAAAGAATTTCTTGATAATTTTACAACTCTTAAACAACTTCAAAGTTTTCTAGGAATCCTTAATTATGGACTTCGGTATATTCCCAAATTAAGTGAACTTAGTAAACACTTACAAGAGAAAGTTAATTCCATTACCAAACAATTTAAGCAACAAAACCAAAAGTTAGTAACTCATTCGGACACTGATAAGGTTTCTATTACCCTTAATCCCGTCGAACTCCAATAAATTCGATATCTAAAAAACATCATTACTAAGGTTTCAAAAACTATATTTCCCACTAAAACTGATATTTTAACTGTATGGACTGATGCTAGTAATTTTTTTGGGCTGGTGTAGTTACAGTTGAATCACGTCATGATATTGTTGGATATACTTCTGGAAATTTTCTTAGAGCTGTCAATTATTCCACTTATGAAAAAGAATTCCTTGCAATACTAAAAACTGTTAAATGTTTTAAACATTGGCTACTACCTGCTAAATTCAATATCAATATTGATCCTACCTAAGTTTTGTAATCCTTGCCAACGGTGTGTAGTACCTGAAGGTTAGTGTGTAGTGCCTGTGAAGCTCTGTTACAACCAAGAAGGTTGTTAGAGCATCGAGGAATATCTGACCTAAGAAAGGAATATCCTATGGCAATGATTATGGCTAAAGTAGGTAATAATATAACTACTTCAGATACTGGTGTAGAATCTGTTGAAGATTATACCTTTAGAAAAATTGAATGTTATGAGAAGAATTCTTATAAACATATTACTCATAATGGAGAAGCGAGCAATCAATTAAAATTAAAATTTCAAAATATCTTCGTTGAACAAAACACAATAGTAGATTATCAAGTTGTAGCTCAAGATAAATTAGAACACATAAGTCAACAACTTAAATAGATGATGATAAAACCTTCAAAATCTTCTCCTATATCCAATTGGTTTCTTCTTGAAACTATTTTTGACTACAATAATATTTTAAATCCTAAACTGGTATCAGAGTAAGGTAGTTCGTGCTACAGTACCTTTGCTACAGTAACAACCCTACTACAGTACTTCTCAAACAACAATCTTGTAAGGTAAACTCAATACCAAAAGTTAGTAACTTGTTGGGACACTGATAAGATTTCTATCATTAAAGGTGCCCTTATTCTAGCCATTAAAGGTGCTCTTCCATTCATACTGTAGATAATTTGATCAGAAATAATTCAAAGATATCCACATCTCATTGACATGGAGGTTGAAAAAAAACGACAGAAGTCATTGGCCTTATGGCTGAAAGATCGCGTAAGTGTCATTCAACTTATTTCTATTAAAGGTCAAATCCACTTTTTAATGAGTCTTCTTCATGTAGATTAAGCAAGGCTTTATTACTAATCAAAGAGTTCATCAAATAAGTTATGGCCTATTGAAAGTCGCACATGTCCACCTGGGATTTATTGTGAATGGGCACAAATTTCACACAAGAGACTATGGGCAGAGTTAGTCTACGATGAACAACAGCGTATGTGTTAAAGGAAGTACATACAATGAAAATGAATATGACTACTATGGTATTGTTAAGGAGATCTTACAATTACAATATCTAGGACAAGACAACCTTATATTCTTATTTAAGTGTCATTGGTTTGATCTCAATTATAGAAATGACACAACGCATAGGATTGTTGATGTTAAACATATATCTAAATTGAATACTTACGAGCCATTCATTTTGGCTACACAAGTCCAACAAGTGTATTATACAAGCTATCCATCATCCAAGGATAAAGAAAGAAATGACTGGTGTGTAGTTTGTAGGGTTAGATCAAGGTTTTTCTCTGATTATGAGTTGGATTTGACTGAACCTATACCTAAAGATGTCAATGCCAAATTCTTTCAAGCAGACTTGGTTGATAATGTATAGTATCTGAAGAGCCATTTTGCTTATCTAAAGAGAATGAAGTCAAAGAAATCGATCCACATGAGATAAAATGGGGTACTGGAAGGCAAACATATTTCACTGTTAGTCAGGTGTCTGATGTGGTTTCCAATGAGGAGGAGGAACATACCAATGATGAGTATGAAGATGGCGACGAAGGTGGGGCTGAGTTAGATATATCGTCAGCATCTAAAAAGGATATGGATATTGTTTGAAAATGGGTAGAAGATTTTCTCATCTTTCATTATTCATAATGACAATTTTCTTAGAAATTTCACATCTTCCCTTATATAGTTGTTGACTAATGTGCATGAATTTTTTTGTTCCCCATCAAGATATGGTTCGAGGAGCACGGTCGAACTCTAGTAGTGGAAGGGGATCTACTCCTGTAGCAGGTATGCATATTTTAATTTGTAGGCTTTTGTGTATTGATTATATGCATTATTTATGCCATTTAAATTCTTACTCGCTTGGCTCCCTCTGTGCCAGCTCCTCCGTTCGCTATAGGTATGCATATTTAAATTTGTAGGTTTTTGTGTATTGATTATTTATATTGCTTCGGCCATGTAATTTCTTATATGCTTGGGTCCCTCTACGCCTCCTCCTCTTGCAACAAGTATGTATTTTTAAATTTGTAGAGTTTTGTTTATTGATTATTCATATCGCTTCTGCCATGCAATTTCTTATAGGCTAGGGTCCCTCTGTGCCCCCTCCTCTCACGATAGGTATGTTTATTTAAATTTGTATAATTTTGTGTATTGATTATTTATATTGCTTCTGCCTTTCAAATTTGGGTATAGGCCCGAGTGCTTATGTGTCTCCAGTTATGGTGGCAGGTGTCTCTACAGTGCCATATGTAGATGATGCTATAAGTCAACAGGAGGGGAAAGGTAGTTATGCATTCCCTATAGGAGGTTTGGATAAATGGGTATGTAATAAGTTATATATATGTATTCTATGTTGAGTGAAGCTATTTATCATCAACCCATTTTAACATTTATATGTGCAGGGATAAATTAGAGCCCGCCCAGGCGTCCCAATTAATTTATTGCAAGAACAATTAAAGCACACTTTCCTAGGTCTATACATAGATTCAATAATTTTTCGATGGATGTCCAGAACTTGTTGCATTAGATGTTCATCGTATGTAATTCATTATTTTAAATTATTTCTTTCCATAGTCCTACATTTAGTAAAATAACTAATATAACTAACTCTTTTTTGTACAAAGTAAACATCGATTCATGTGACCCTCGGATAAGGTGCGGTCTCGATTAGTCTGGACGGCCACTGCACGACAAAATTTTAAACATATATTGTACAATATGAAGAAAAATGCACAGAATATTTGTCAGAGCATAGATCCGACCCTCTGGAAGGAGCACGGACCTACTTGGATGAAGAGGGAGTATTGATGAGATCTATGTGATAGATGGGCCGAGGAGAGGTGGTAAGAAACTTCCACAACAATGAAAGTCAATCGTGCCGCAAATCTAGAGGCTAACAAACATACGAGTGGGTCCGTCTCTTTTGCAACTCATCAAGCAAGATTGGTAACTCATATGTCCGATTGTGATATATTTTGTTTATATAGGTACTCATTTATGAAATGTGATTTGTAAAATAGGAAAAGGTGCTAAAGCATGCACCAACATTCCAAGAGGTCTTTGATGAGACCCATAAAAAGAAAGGGATGAGTCAGCATATTGCGAAAGTTTTTATAGGTATACAAGGCTTTATTTTTTCTCATTAATGATTAATATAAAATTTACAATTTTATTTATTCAATTTACAAGAGTCATATAAAAAGCAGATGACTGACAAGTACATAGGGGAGGACCACTAGCCGCAGTTAGATCCTGAGGTATGGGTTGCGACATCTAATGCACCAAAGGAAGGCCATGTATATGGTTTTGGGCATAGCCTAGACACGAGCAGGGTGATATCTGATGCTTCGAGTTCATTCACATAGGCGACTAATCCCTTCACCATGCCCACACCCCTTGGTACTGCTCACATAAGCGACTAATCCCTTCACCATGCCCACACCCCTTGGTACTGCTCCCAGTGATGTCATGGGCTTCATTCGACATGAGATTTTCGATTTGCAGATATGGCTTGTCTAGACCTTGCACACTGAGGTCTTTGATGCCATTCTGGCCCAGTTGTCCCAAACACTCTCCCAGGCTTTCTCCTAGGCCTTCTTCAAGACAGGGATTCCTCCTCATAAAGCATCCTTGACATTAACACGAGCCCCTCATTTGAGTTATTTTATTTCATTTTAATTTCTCAGATCTAATTATCAATTTTTAAAAATGAAGAACTCAAGTTTTGGAAGTCCAAAATTAGAAATACTAATTTGATCGACCGCCAGTTTGTTCCAACACGACCGAGGTGATGAGAGTGACTTGTGAAAATAGATGGAGTTCAAATCAAACTTCCAATTTGAGCTCAGCGCTCAAATACATATTCACCAAATTATTTTAGTTTAAAACACAAAGAACTCAGGTTTGAGGGTCCAAAATTAGAAATACTAATCCGACCGGCCTCCAATTTGTTCCTGTACGGCCGAGAGGATGCGAGTGACTCTTGAAAACTAACAGAGTTTACATCGGACTCCCAGTTTGATCTCAGCATTCAAATTCTCATTCACCAAATTAGTCTAGTTTAAAAATAAAGAACTCTAATTTAGGGGTCGAAAATTAAAATATTAATCCGATTGGCCTCCGTTTTGTTTTAGCATAGTCGAGGCGATGTGAGCGACTCATGGAAATAGACAAAGTTCAAATTGGACTTTCAATTTGAGCTCAGAGCTCAAATACACATTCACCACATTAGTTTAGTTTAAAAACAAAGAACTCAGGTTTGGGGGTCCAAAATTAAAAATACTAATCCGATTGGCCTCTGATTTGTTCCAACACGGCCGGGAGGATGTAAGTTACTCGTGAAAACTGACAGATTTTACATCGAACTCCCAGTTGATCTCGGCACTCAAATCCTCATTCACCAAATAAGATCAGTTTAAAAATAAAGAACTATGATTTATGAGTTCAAAATTAGAAATACTAATTTGATCCACCTCCGATTTGTTCTATCACAGTCAAGGCGATGAGAGCGACTCATGGAAACCGATGGAGTTCAAATCGGAGTTTTTGTTTGAGCTCAACGCTCAAATACACATTCACCAAATTAGTTTAGTTTAAAAATAAAGAACTCAGGTTTTGGGGTCCAAAATTAGAAATACTAATCCGATCGGCCTCCGGTTTATTCCAGTAAGGTTGGGGCAATGAGAGTGACTCGTGAAAACTGACGGAGTTTAAATCGGACTCCCAGTTTGATCTCGACGCTCAAATTCTCATTCACTAAATTAGTTTAATTTAAAAATAAAGAACTCCTATTTGAGAGTTCAAAATTAGAAATATTAATCTGATCGGCCTCCGGTTTGTTTGAGCATAGCCGAGGTGATGAGAACGACTCGTGAAAACAGACAGAGTTCAAATAGAACTTCCAGTTTGAGCTTGACGTTCAAATACACATTCATCGAATTAGTTTAGTTTAAAAATAAAGAATTCTAATTTATGGGTCTAAAATTAGAATTACTAATATGATTGGTCTCCGGTTTGTTCCAACACAGTCAGAATGATGAGAGCAACTCATGGAAACAGACATAGTTCAAATTAGACTTTCAATTTTAGCTTGGCGCTCAAATACACATTCACCAAATTAGTTTAGTTTAGAAACAAAGAACTCAGATTTAGGGTAAAAAAATAGAATACTAATCTGATCGGCCTCCAGTTTATTCTAGTACGACCAATGCGATGAGAGTGACTTGTGAAAACTGACGGAGTTCAAATCAGACTCCCAGTTTGATCTCGACGATCAAATTCACATTCACTAAATCAATTTAGTTTAAAAATAAAGAACTCTGATTTGGGGATTCAAAATCGACCTCTGGTTTGTTTGAGCACAACCGGGGCGATGAGAACGACTCTTGAAAATAAACAGAGTTCAAATCGAACTTCTAGTTTGAGCTCGACGTTCAAATACACATTCACCAAATTAGTTAAGTTTAAAAATAAAGAACTCAGATTTGGTGGTCCAAAATTAGAAATAGTAATTCGATCGGCCTCTGATTTGTTCCAGCACGGTCGAGACGATAAGAGCGACTTGTAGAAACTGACGGAGGTCCAATCGGACTCCCAATTTGATCTCGGTGCTTAAATTCACATTCACCAAATTAGTTTAGTTTAAAGGTGAGTTAATTTATATGAAAAATAAACTTTGAAAAATTATATAATTTATTTTTTTAGTATTTAATTTTAATTTATTATTCTTATATGTCTATTGTAGGTTCCTTCATCTAGTTGCGTCAGAGGAGACGAGGAGGACATGGACACCGATGATCCATGATATATGTATATATATATATTAAAAAAATGAAAATCTATAAATCAATTCACAACTTAATATTTCGATCACAAATTTGGTCACAAAACAATGACATAAACTGTGACTGAAATATTCAGTCACTAAATTAACAATATGTGACCGAATATATGCAGTGTCAAATTTGGTCACTATTTTTGTGACTAAATCTGTGACTGAATTGATCTGCGATGGAACATATTCGGTGGCAATTTCGGTCACCATTTTGTGACCGAATTGGTGACCGAATATATTTAGTCACTTTTCTATTTGATCGTTGATTTAGAAACCGAATAGAAATCAAAATTATTTGGTGTCAAAAGGGCGACTGAAAAATTTTGGTCACAATATTATGCCCAATTTATCTTCATCGACATGTTCGATCACTATTCGGTTGAAATTCGGTCACTATTTCCTTCAATAACCGAATTAAGACCGAATAGTTAGTCGTTATTCGCGTCTTTTCTTGTAGTGCTTAGAAAATTTGAGGAACTAATATAATAATAAATTAATTTAAGAGATTAAAATAAAAATATACATATTTGGAGGAGCTAAAAATTTAAAAACCTTAAAATAATTTGCTAAATAACCCATATCAACTTTATTACCATCTATAGAAGGCAATAAACATTTTCTCGCACAGGATGTGGCCTGGCATGTACGTACCTGCAGCTTCCTTGACTTCTCGCGGGGCAGCTTCTGCTTTCATATACATATAAAATAGGCAAATGCACGTCCAAGCAGATTAGAGATCCTCGACAGTGAGCCCCCGTTGTCACATCATCATCACGATTTATGTATTACACTTTTTTTTTAACATAAGATTTGTTTATTTATTTATTACACATATGATCAACGTGAATCCACTGAAAGTAGCGGGGTGATCGAAGTGCACATATGATCAATTTGATGGGTGACAAAGAATGCATGCGGAGAAAATGAGTACGACAGGTCCGCCTAACAAGATTAATTGTCAACATTTATCAGAAGGTTTGTATGGACCTAGATAAAGAAAAATTATAATTATCCAGCCGTTACACGAGAGAGAGAGAGAGAGAGAGGGAGGGTGGGACCCGCAATCTTAGGGTTCCGGGTCCCACCTCCTGGTCTCTCTCTTGGTTGAGAAGACCAACTTACTTTTTTTTTGTTTTTTTTAAATAAGACGGAGTCTTTAGACTCCTAAAATAAGATAAAACAAAAAGTACATAGTTTAGAAAAAATGTCAAATTAGATTGAATGACTCCAATTACATATTGTAGCCACTCCAAAAAATTTAAATTGACCTAAAGGATGCCATGTTTAAGATGGTTTTCTCTAGTAAAAATGTCTTTGAGATTTCCTCCTTACAAATTCTGCTTAGTTCTTTTGATAAAGCAAAAGATCAAAACCTAATTATCCTCGTCTATTTTGTCCACCAATCTGTTGGGACATTTGACTTTCTCCCTATTAGAAGGCCAACGTAGTTGGTATTTGGCTTTCTCAGTAGGATAATAATTATTACTCCTTAGATAAAATGTGGTTGAGAAAGACTTATGGCACCTTAGTTCAATAATGCTAATTTAAAATACATTTTAGAAAGCCCAATGATCCATTTTGCGTGGTTTATGATGTACATTATATTTCATTTTTTTTAATTTAGCGACTAATTTTTTATTAATTTTAGAGTTTCATTTTCTATTTTGACACTTAAATTTTTATTTTGGTGCATAAAATTTCCTCTTTAGATATAGTGTGTTAAATTGGACACAAAAATAAAAATTTGGACATCAAAATAAAAAAAATTTAAGTTATAAAAATAAATAAAAATAAGTTCCAAAATAAAAAAAGGTGATATGATATTATGTAATGAACTTCATGATGCGGATCAATAAAGTTTCTAAAAGATATTTTAAGATAGCATTACTATACATTCAAGTCAGTGCAATAATTTATTTTCGATATGGTTAACATTGTTGGGAGCTTGAGCACCCTTGACAATTGGCTAGAGCGAGTGATGATTACATTAAATATAGGTTGAACGTTTCATATCCACAAAACCCCTTGCTCCACAGGTAAAGAGAGGTGTTAATTTGAGAATGGTTTATCAAGTAATGAATTCCATGCAAAGTAAATGGCACAATTCCTTTAACCAACCACTTATAACAGTTCCAGGAGAAAAGTGCATGGGCCAGGATTTTTTATGTTTAGCCTAGGGTTGTCCATCCTCATGTGGGAACGTTACTTCTACTATCTTTCCATAATTTGTATATACAAAAAAAAAAAGAAGAAGACGTACCCCCAATACGGGGAGGTTTGAGAATTAATGGACGATATATTTAATCTTATCTGTGATTATGCTGAGAGAGGCTACTTTTGATGAACTTGAAACCACACGATCGAGGACAATTTTACTGTTGCTCTTAACTTAAGTCCGCCTTTCATTCCTTAATTTGCATACTACCTTAAGAAACTCCCAAATCGAACTATTTTTTATTCATTACATGGAATATTTGCCTAGGAATACCTAATAAAGTATATTAAGAGGATGACGCAGCACCGGTGTGACTTGATCGCCAACGAAGACGGACAAATGGCCTGAGGAGGAAGAAAGACCGAAGAATAGGCAAAATTTTGCATCCTGTTGATAAAATGAGTAACAAGTACTTTTCTCTTTTTATTTATTTATTTATGAAAACAGTCTTCAAGTGTAGATCTGAGAGAGTGCACTCTCGCTCAAAGAGAGAGAATGTTTTCACTCCACCAGTTTATACCCGGGCCGGAACCATTTATAATAAAAATAGTGATGATACAAGAGATCTGACTGGTCAAAGAAGTCTAACATGATATAGACCAATTTTATCTAAAACTAATGGCCCTTTACACACGTGTGGGATATTTGTGGACCCCCAATATACACTGTTCATCTTAGCACCACAACTATAATTCGCCAAAACATCTGCTACTTGATTGGTTTCTCGGTAGCAATGGCGCAGTAAGAAATGCCGACCTTCCAATCGATCCACAGCTTCCTTCCACCACCTGTGCGCTTGCCATGAAGGACAACAACCGGATGTGAAGGATTTGACCAAGGTTAGAGTGTCCGAATAAATGATAGACAGCCGAATGCCAAGAAAATCCGCCACATGAAAACCGTCACACAAAGTTCTTACTTCAGCAATGAAGCTATTCCCCTGGCCGTAGAAATGGGCAAAGGCCACCACCAGAGAACCCCCTCTATCCCGGATGCAACCGCCTCCCCCACACAATCCGGCGTTCCCTTTGCTAGCGCCATCCACATTCAAACAAAAATCACTGATCGGGGGCAACCACCGAATAAGCTTCAACTGATTCCTAGAGAAGGGCGGGTGGAATCCAAAGTGTTGGAGTAACAACTTTTCTCTTAGCTATCTCCGTCACTTTTGAATATGCTACACAATCCGGAATCCACGTTCAGGGGGCGTCCAGTCGCTTTTACCAACGGTTGCAAAGTGTCGTTCGGCCCAAACAATACATCATTTTTCTAGCAAAAATTTCACATTCGGTTGAATTTAATTTGCTATTTTTAGTAACTTTTTGAATTGAGATTTCATAGGCTTATAGTTTAAATTTGGAACTGATTCTTTTGAAGAAGTTACTTACAACTAGCAGTCTTATAAACTGGTATATTCTTGTTTTTCTAGTGCAAATTAAACTTACTTACATCTATAAATACACGTATCCTTTTGTATATAGTTAATCCATATGAAATAATAATTTCAGTTTTCAGTCCATTTTTTTTTTCTTCTTCTTCTTGGAACCCTAACATGGCTTAGTGCCTGCTTTAGGGGAGTAATAGTACGTAGCATCGTCCATGCTTATTATCGAGGCCTGATCATCTTGCTCTTTTAGTATTTCTTATCATCTAATTCCAAAATGAATGGTAAACAAATAAGAAAAGTACGGTAAGAAATGTGGCATGGTAAAATCTCTCTCTATATATTTTTTGAATTTTGTCAAGATATCTTATTTAAAAGGTTTAAAATTTAATTTATCATCTAATCTCTAAAATTGAAAATTTAAAGATACTTAAATATATTAAGATTTGAAAAAAGAGTTATTTGATAGCTAACTTAAATAACATCTGAAGAGAATGAGATCTACCTATTGACTAGAGGAGACATTCGGTTGCGGCAAAGGAAAGCGATCCTGACTAGTGCTGACGATAGTGGCCAACAATTAGTGGCCGGTGTGAATGATAGCCAGCTGCATTGGTGGCAGACAATTAGCGCTCAACGATTGGTGTTTAGTGTCCGATTACAGGCGGCCGACGATCGGTGTCCAACATCCGATAGTTGGCGATCAACAGCCCGCTAGCAACAGTTGGTACCTGACGGTTGGCACCCGACCGATAGTTAGCATTGAGCTGTCGGCGGTCTGTGCCTAGTGGTCCGGGGCTGGGGGGTCGGAGCTTGGTGGCCGACGGTTGACTCCCGATGTCGAGCGATCAATAGTCCGGTTGTTGGTGGTTAGTGCTCGGTAGATGACAACCGGCACTGGGCTACGAACTACGGTCTACGGTCCACCGGACTGCTATGCCACGACGGTCGAGTGCCTGACATCGATCGTCGGAGTTGATCATCCGGTGCTGACCCTCGGTCGCTGATCGCCAACTAGTAGTTGTCGGCCTCCAGGCATTGGACACCGATTGTCGAACGACGTCAGACACCGACCACCGACTGTCGAAGGTAAACTACTAGGCGTCAGACGGCGACCGCCGACAACTCGATGCCGACTATCGAGTGCCAACTGCTTGCCGCCAATGCTGCCAGCTTCTAGTAGCGTCGGCCACTAATTTGCTAGCTACTGTTATCGGTCACCAGCCAAGGTGTTAATCGCCGACCGCCCTCCCTCGTGGTAACTAAATGTCACCTCTAATCACTAGATGTATTTCATTCTCTTTAGATATTATTTGAGTTAATTATTAAACAACTCTTTTTTCAACTCTTAATATGTTTAAATATTTTCTAAAATTTAAATTTAGAGAATATATGATAAATTTAATTTTAGACAATTTAAATAAGTGTTCCCACCTTATTAACTTTTCTTTTTTCTCTTAGAGCAAAGTTTTTGTCTCCCTTCCGACATGCAATTGTAAGGAAATTTGATCGACGCAATCTCTATATGATCTTGAAGGAAAGATCTTCAGTCAAAGTTGCTTTTCAGTCTTATATTGCTTTAAGAGGAGATATGTTGTCGACGGGGGGCCTCGTACGTGGCCTGTGGGAAAGGAAGGATTGGAGATCCCACGGGAAGAAAACTCAAGTCGTTCCGGGGAAGTCATCTCCAACTGTTAACAACATCTTGTCCTCTCCACCGTGCACTATGCATGGCCAGTGTTGTGGGATGATCTCGGTGAGGCAGACACACCCGACTGTTCCCCGAGGAAGGAACCTGTCAAGGCTATTAGTCATTAGTGACTTGAGAAGAACGCCGGGAAGATAAGAGTCCAACTTGCCCAAGCTGCCTAAAGCCGTCCTCCCAGACCTCACACCTCAGCATTAATGAGGTGTCACCTTGATCCGTGTTTAATAACTTTTAAGTTTAAAATCTGAAATTTTTTTCTCATTTATTCTTAAAATTTAAAATTTTCAAAATACTTAATATATTTAAGATATTTATTAAAAATTATTTGACAATTAACTTAAATAACATCTGAACTAATATCTAACCAATAGAATTTGTGGCATAGTTACTTGGTATGTCACTTTTCTACCCATAAATCTCTGGTTCAAAATATGAAAAATTTTAAAAATTAATTTTGTGAACCAAGTTGTCAAAATCAGGCAATAATTCTCAGATTTTGACCGGCCGTCGATGGTCTCTTTGTGATTGGCCGTCAGGTGCTCTCGTCACGATTGACCGTTGGTTTGAAAAAAAAAGTAAATTTTTATAACTTACAAATTAAGTGACTAAATCAAATATTATTTTCAATATTTTATCAAATAACTTGAAATCTTAAAAATTAATCACTTTAGATATAAGATATCTATTAAGTGTTATCAAATAGACCTTAACTCCTTCCCATGCTCTTACCTGTCTAGTTGGCCGCCCATCAAAGGTAGTAGGCAGTCAAAAGCCACGTGTCTCCAGACATCTCATTCCACCATTCAAGCCCCCAGTTAGGATTGAATCCATGTTGAAAATCTCAAAGAGAGAACACTCGAGTCCTCTGTAAAAGTTACGTAATTCAACATCAATGGTAAGGATTAACTATTCATTAATTATCTTATAAATTAGAGAAAATTAATTGAGGGTCCCTATCAGAGGGTGGTACTTTTTTCCTCGTCCCTGTCAAAATACTGGAAGACGTAGAGTCCTTACTTTTTTTCCCTGTTTAATTTCTAGTTCCTACTTTTAAGACGTCACCATTTATGACCCTCGATTCACGAGTTCAGTCTCTTTTACATCTGCCTCTTTTTCCCATTCCCGTCTTACCCTTCAGTCCTTTCGAATGTCTTTTTCCAATCTACATTGACGCTTCTATCCTTTAGAAGGGTCGTGAACTCTGATCGATGGAAGTTACTCTTACATAACGTGTCGAGTACACTTACAGCGACTATTGACATCACTTACACAGGTCCTTTTGAAGGCCCATGAACCGTTCTTTATGTCTACCTATTTATCCACCTCCGCTATCCATGGAAGTTGGACTTACATAACGTGTGTTTCACACTTACATAACGTGTCTTTCGTACTTACAGCAACCATTGACATCACTTACACATTGTAGGTAAAGAACAATTATAGAAGTTTTTAATTCATTCAGGATTGTGGGGTGGGTTGCTATAAGTTCTTCTATTGTGACCTATTTGTTTGCACATTGAACAAATATACGCATGCTCTACTTCTCCTCTTGAATGTATTCTCCTCTTCCTCGGTCTTCCTGGCAACCTTTCTGTTGTCGGTTGCTTGATCAGAACATCAGATGGTTGAGGCGGATCTGGCATGTCAAATGTTGGGATAGGTTAAATGTTTGTTTCGTATGTAGCCCCGTACACTTCTGTGCTGTAAAATGCTGAAACACATTGAGAAACAGCCTCCTTATTACTGCCAATTGCTGCGCATGCATGCTTGCAAAGAATCTTGACAAGTTGCTAGTGTCCACAGGAGCATGTTTGTTGATGGAGGTCTACGACGTACGTCTTCATACTTTCAATAATCTCAAATTTGATTTCTTCTGAATGACGGATTGCTTAGCTTCTTCTTTCTTGAAATTTTTTTTCGATGATTTTTTGTACTTTAGGATAGTATGGAGTATCCCAAAATGCATCAATTTTCCTTTTTGCAACCATTTCTATCATTTGAACTCTAAATTTATCAACCATCTGTAGTATTGGTAGACTTCGTGATCATGTATCCAATTGTTGAATGACTCTGCCAAATTTGAGTATAACTCGCCAAACCTGTGAGACAATGTAAAGAAAATTAGTTTAACATCATAATATCTGTAACACGTCTTCACTACTTACTATAACTACATTTAACACGTTCTGTAATGTCATATATATGTAACTGTAAGATAATGCTTACTGTAATAGCTTATATCTGTTACTACAAGACATGCCAACGCCTAACTGTAAGAACATAAATGGCGGAATGTAATAGAACATATCGCTTGTGTAATTGAAGAGGCGAACCTTTGTCATGGGAAACGAGAATGGGACCAGTGGTCGACATCATTTCGAAGCACCTATTCTTTGGCATCAGTAGAGTTAAGCTCTATTACGATCATTGTGTTTTGGTACTCTTATTCAGTGACAGCATAGGCAATGTGCTGTAGGATTTTTCTAAGTAATTTCTTGAAAAGGGTGGCATATTTCCCTGCACATTGGTCATTGAAGTTCTGCATGATGTGCTGAAAATAGTAGCCGTGATGATCATTTGGAAATATGTCAGGAATTGATTCCTTTAGACCTTTCCCCCTGTCTGATTGGAAGGCGATCCTTCTATCTGAGAGTAATGCCCTTCTCAAATTTTGTAGAAACCAGACCCAGTTGTCATATGTTTTTGAATCTGCGATGGAGTACGCTACAGTGAATAGCTCATTGTTACCGTTTAAGGCACTTGCTGCAAGTATAACCCATTGTACTCTATGTTGCTTGATATGAGTTCCGTCCAAAAAGAGCATAGGTCGGCAACCAACTTCGAACCCATATGCAGATGCCTGGAAGTATATGAAAAAATGTTTGAAACGTTGTGTCTCCGGATCCACTTCTAAAGACAAAATTGATCCTGGGTTTGACTGTAATACACGTTCGCTGTACTAGTGCAACATATGATAGCTTGTTCTGAAATCTCCGTATAGAGAATTGACAGCAACTTCTTTGCCCCACCATGCCTATTGATATGATGATACATGGTATGTAAGATGAATTTATACAATGCTATTTACAGACTATTTATAGATTGTTATAGTACTTGTCCTTATACCTTACAGATTATACTGTTGTTGATACACTGACTTGCATAGATTGTTACAATATACTTTGTAATGATTACAGTGTTACAATACAGACCTTTATAGTATATGATTATAGGTGTTACAATACAAGCGCCAAAAACTTATAGTTCTCGTTGTGTGCATTACAGTAGAAGTCGTGATGTGTTAGAATTAAAATCATGGCATACTTGATGATAAGGGATGGAGATACCGTAATCCCGACGTATGTCTCTCATCATTTCACTTGCTCTATAAGTGGGTTTATCAACTAGTTTTCCCTTCATAGTATTTGCAACCCACTTCTTAGATGTCCTGGGATGTCGATCGCTCATAATGTCACACCCACAACTGTGTATGTTGTTCAGACTCTTGATTGTAAATTTTGGACCTTGACGAATGACGAACCCATGAAGGCGCCATGGGCAAACATCTACATTGCACCGTACAGTTAATCGTACAGAGTCGTTCTTCAAATATTTCCAATTAAATCCTCGTGTGATCGCGTAATTTGTCAATTCCATCTGCAATTGCTCTTTGCTTATGAAGACTTGTCCTACTGAATGTTTCTACCTAGACAATATTGCGTCAAGACTGGTACTTCACCTTCCGCTACTTTTGTTCGGTCGTCGTACAATTCCAGACTGCTTCCTGGTAAGTGGGACGGTTCTGTAGTTTTCAAAGAAGTGCCATGTGTGTTTGAAGTACTTCTGTAAAAAATGTACATACATACGTACATGATGTATGGGATAACATGAAGACTGTTGAAGAATACATGGGATAATATGAAGGATGTTGAAGAATGCATGGGAACGACGAATGGGAGTATGTACCTGTCAAGTTGTGGTGGATCGCCTGACTGATGACTAGCATGCATACTGAGGCAACGAGAGTCCACCGCATGAATGTGTAGATTTATGAATGCTGTTCCGTGACACTTGTGAAGATCAAACATAGCTTGGACATCCCCATCGTCATGTAGCGCCTGTTCAACGTTGCCATCAATCGGAAGAAGATACTTCAGCATGTTTTCCTGCATGTTTATACCCAACCTTTCTGAAACCCTCGCATGTATGGACGCCAATTCCATGTCCCTCCTTGTGGAAAGAACGAAACTTTGATCTTCAAATGCACATCTTGCAGGGAGCTGTTCCATTACGTCGCAGAGGAAGGCGAATGAAAGACTTTTTTTTCATAGAAATGTGGCGCGTAGTGTCTATAAATAGTATGTGTGAGGAGATGAGCTGCTGTGGGTCAATTTGGCGGGAGTGCGTATCGTGGAAGTAGTGTTGGCGGGAAAGCGCCAGACGAATGGACGTGATAGCTTGGACGTCCCATCGTCGGTAATACCGATTATGTTCAGCCGCACGATGTTCATCATTATAGTGCACCGCCATTCCGTCGGGTCCACCGAACCCATACCTGCATATATGGCGGCATTTCGGAACTCCATACACCTGCACCGCCATTGCTGCACTAGCCCTCTTCTCTGTTATAGTTTTCCATTCTTTGAGTTACATCTGCAGCCGAAGCGATCTCTCTGTCCCCTCTAACGATGGGAAGCCATTGGATCTCCTACGAGCACGGCGATTGGTCGCATTGTGGCGGAAGCGGAGCAAGAACCGTTAATGGCAATGGAAGTGGATGAAATCGCCCTCCAAGTGGTCCGAAGTAGTAATCTTTCTTCTTACCTTGTGTCTAGTCTTTGTTAACTGAATGTTTTTTTTTTTTAAGTTTCGATCTTCTCTTTGCAGACAAGGATCGGAATCAATTTAATACGCGATGTTCGCTTTCATGGTACTGTAGCGTTATGCAAGACTTGCAGTTTAGGAGTGCGCATCTCAAGTTAATGAGAAATTCACCAATCCATGCGTATGTCAAATGCGAAGTGGTGACCTATCTTATGTCCCTGATAGTCGATCTGATAACACGTTTCGAAGGAGAAGATCATTTTAAGATTGGCCCTGCAGCTTGCCTTTTCATCCTTCAGACCTAGCAATGGTTATGGGTATACCCAATCATGGTTCACCCATCAATCTAAAGGCGGATGGGGCAAAAGCTAGTTTACGCTGCATCCTTGGATCCAAACAAACGATGGACATGCACAATGTCTTGTGAAAGCTTACAGAGTACGTTCCACAAGAGGGTGAGCTAGCTGTTGAAACTTCAGTGAAGCTTTGGTTTGCACTTCTATGTTCTTGTTTCTTGTTCCCCACAAGTGGGAGGGCGGGGTTGCTGTCCATTCTGCCATATGTGGACGACCTCCATGACATGAAGAGCGTCAATTGGGCTGCTGCCATCTATGAGTACCTGATATCGGCAGTGCAGTAGTGCCGCGAGCATGTGAAGGCAGCTGTAATAGGAGCTCCGTCTGGAAAAACTATCTTCCTAACCGGTTGTGTTCCCGCTCTTGGTGTAAGTAGTATTTTACATACGATATATCTATCTATTACAGTACCCGAAGTAGTCTTTTACATACGATACACTGCTCTGTTACAGTACATGAAGTACTCTTTCACAGAGAAATGCTATGGTATGGCGGAGCCTTTTGATATGGCACCGCCGTAGCATAGCAAGAACCGTTAGATTTTAATCCAACGGCGGAGCGCTACAGTACATTCGTGCTCAGTGTTCGGGTGCTCGGGTGTTCAGAATACTCATTGCTTAGTGCTCGGTCCTGCTCAGTGCTCGATCCTACTCGGTCAATATAGACAGACCGTTGGATTTTTAATCCAATGGTCTAGACTGATGATACAGCGGGGCCGTACCTAAAGGCCCTGCCATATCATAGCATTACTTCTTTTTTACATACGATACACCTGCATGTTACAGTACGTGAAGTACTCTTTTACATACGACATATCTATGTGTTATAGTATCCAATATATGTATCTAATACGATATATCTATCTGTTAATGATATAGGCATGGTTTTTGATGCACCAGTTAAAATTGAAACAAGAGCATCCCCAAAGAGATCCCCCATTTTTTCGTTGGGATTGCCGGGGTAAGGGACAGTCCTTATCCGACCTACTATGGGGATTGCGACGCTCTGATGTAAGTGTGACTTACCCTTGGACCTGTGTTATCTTCGTATATGATATTTTCCTATGACTTTACTTCAGGTATATTTGGAGGTTAATGTGAGGGATGACCGACCTAAGGGCTCGCGACGATTGACGGCATCGACGTCCACCACTTTCGGAACCCCTCCATAATTAGATAAACATGTTGTTTACATTGTTCAGGAGCTTTTAAGAGTGTCCAAACAATAGAGGGAGGCCATGGAGTTGCAGAACGACCTCTTAGAGCGGTAGAACAATATCCTTCAATCAATGGACCAAAGGCTACAAAGACTGGAGGAACAATTTAAGCGTCAGCCTCAGTGGCAACATGCACCGCCGGACCCACAATCTGCAGTCTTAGTCCTACCGCCTCTGAAGCTCCCTACAGCTTCAGTACCATCACACGACGTAGCAAAGATGAGTACCTGACGCCAAGGTAATGTTTTACAGTATATGTTTTATACATTTATAGTATCATTCATAGTTATTAACAGTAGTTCATATATTCTTTTACAGTATATGTTTTATACATTTACAGTATCATTCATGGACATTTACAGTATTTCATATGTTCAGTTACAATATATGTTTTATACATTTACAGTATCATTCATAGACATTTACAGTATTTCATATATTCAGTTACAATATATGTTTTATACATTTACAGTATCATTCATAGACATTTACAGTATTTCATATATTCAGTTATAGGATGAAGAACTCCCTTAACAAGGTCGTGACGATCAATGTCAGAGTGGCAGACGTCAGAGCCAAAGGAACAGAGGAAGAGGGGGCAAAAGGAGGAGGCCGACGAGAATAAGAGAAAGGAGGAGGAGGAGCACAAGAGGAAGGAACAGGAGGAGGCTGAGAAGAAGAAGAAAGAGGAGGAGGGGAGGAAGAAGCAGAGGAAGGAGGCAGAGGAGAGGAAGGAGGCGGAGAAGAAGAAGAGAGAGGAAGAAGAGCAGAGGAGGAAGGAGGCGGAGAAGAAGAAGAGTAGAGGAGGAAGGAGGCGGAGGACGCGGAGAATAAGAGGAGAGAGGAGGAACATCAGAGGAGGAAGGAGGTGGAGGAGGCAGAGAAGAAGAGGAAGGAGGAGCAGAAGTGGAAGGAGGCGGAGGAGGCAGACAAGAAGAGGAAGGAGGAGGAGGAGGAGCAGAAGAGGAAGGAGGTGGAGGAGGAGAAGAAGAGGAAGAGGAGGAGAAGAGGAAGGAGGAGGAGGAAGAGAAGAAGAGGAAGGAGGCGAAGGAGGCAGAGAATAAGAGGAAGGAGGAGAAGAAGGAGAAGAAGAGGAAGACAGAAGAGGAAGAGAAGAAGAGGAAGAAGGAGGAGGAGGAGGAGAAGAGGAAGGAGGAGGAGGAGCACAAGAGGAAGGAGGTGGAGGAGGAGCAGAAGAGGAAGAGGAGGAGAAAAGGAAGGAGGAGGAGGAAGAGAAGAAGAGGAAGGAGGCAGAGAAGAAGAGGAAGGAGGAGGAGAAGAGAAAGACGGAAGAGGAAGAGAGAAGAGGAAGATGCATCATATTTCCCCATCCTCATTGTCCAGACGAGTTACAGCTGGGATGAGAAAAAGGCGGCAATCAGAGATATATATGGTATACTTTTCCCTTAACAGTAGAAGATACATAACTTTAACGTTCTGTTCAGTAACCTTAATGTTACATAACAGTAAATTAAGACCCCGTCATAGTAACATTAAAGTCCCCTTACAGAAAATTCTTTTATTACTTACTCAATCGCAGCTAGAGGATTATCGCTACAAAGCTCCAAACATCAATGTGTCCACTTCTGAACCGATCTTTCTTAGCTCTCTAGGGAGTACAAACACACTTCCAATGGGCAAGAAAGAGGGGAGATGAGATTACATCACCCGGGAAGTATTAGGAGTGGACAAAAAAGTTTTCTGAATGAGTGCATCATTAATGAGTACATGTTACAGTACATGTGTTTCATTTTTACAGTTCAAGCTTTTTGTTTCATTATATTAGTTCGTCTATTACTGTATGACATCTTCATTCTTATAGAGGATGTACACATTTCTAACATGTAGTGATTTGATGTTCGGCGGCACTCTCGAAGGATACGATAATTTCCTCACATTTAAGGACATCCGGGAACTATTGTTCGGGGGGGGGGGGGGGGGGGGGGGGAGAGCGAATCGGTCATAATTGACTGCTACGTCAACACTTACTTGTTTCTCCCCCGTCAAGAGAACCCAAACATTTTCAAGACTTTTGGATATCTGGGAGTCACTTTAAAGGGTTACGTCCAATCGTGCAAAGATATGCCGAGCAAACAACAACATCTCGATTACTCTTTCAAAAGATTGGACCGTGCCCCAGCTGAATTAGACCTCCTCTTCTCCCCCATGCACGTTGGGACGAACCATTGGGCTCTTTTGGTCATCAATATTAAAGAAAAAGAGTTCCACGTATACGATTCATTAAGAAACAAAGATCGTCCTGACATTCCACAATACGTAAGTGCCAAGTGTTACATACAAGGGTTACATTTGTTACAGAGCATGCACACTTATGTTATATATGTTACAGTAAATGTACATCAAGTAATTGGAACTCTTTTGTTAATTCTTTCATGTAGGTAGAGATACTGAGAACATACATGAAGGGTAGGGACATTAATTCAGGAAATTGGTCGCTACGCTATCCCGACCCATGCCTACAACAAGGATCGGGAGACGACTGCGCCATTTTTACTTGCAAATACATGGAGTGTCTGGCACGTAGGGACACTCAAGGTTTCCCCTTCAGCCGGGATGACATGCCAACCGTGCGAGCAAGGTTCGCCCTCCACTTCATCAAAGCGTACTTCAATGCACAAGAACGTTCAGAGCATATATAACTGAAGGAGAAGAACCATACTTGCCGCATGTACAATTTCCCACAGCCAGTGTAATGATATTGTACATTTACTTGAGGAAACACTTGTTTATTTATTACAGTAAGGACACTATCTACTAACGTTTTCTATTATAGTATACGTAATAAGCTGTTACAGTATTTACTTATTTTCATTATAGTATAGATAATAGCATGTTATAGTTCGAGCACTACACTCTTACAGTTCTACCTATAGTACGATCACTACTACTGGCAATACAAGCACTACACTAATACAATATATGTAATAACCTGTTACAGTATTTACTTATTTTGATTATAGTATAGATAATAACATGTTACAGTATGTTATTGCTAACATGTTGAGTTTGTATGATAGAGAGCACATAAAATGGATTTTATATCGGCCACGGAAGACTGCATAAAATTAAAATATATTGCATAAACAAGCCCCATTACAATAACTCTCTACACTCCCTAAGTCGACCACTCGGGGGAGGAGGGAGGGGAGGAGGAACGGACAGGGGAGGAGGAATGGATAGGGGAGGGAGGGGAGGAGGAATAGATGGGTTCTGTCTCAGGGCCGATGTCAGGTAGGATGTTGGTGAGGCCCTTGTTGTCGTACAGTCGAGAAGCTTTGGCTAAAGCCATCCTCCAGCCAGTGTGAAAACCTTTCCAGAACTCGGGGTTGAAGGGCGGTGGCGAAGGTGGTGCCTGTGGTGCCAGGGGTGACGGTGGCACCGCTAACGCAGGTGCCTTGCCATCCCTGTGGGGAGCACCGTCAGATGAAGATATCTACAAATAAAGAGGAAGAAGACGAGCAACAAAAATAGGAAGAAGAAGACTCATAGAAGCTTGTGAAGGATAAGTATGAGGCCCTGGGTTCCTTTTATAGTTGTGAAGAACGGTTCATGGGCCTTCAAAAGAACCTATGTAAGTGATGTCAATGGTCGTTGTAAGTGTACTCGGCACGTTATGTAAAAGTAACTTCCCATCGATCAGAGTTCACGGCCCTTCGAAAGGATAGAAGTGTCAGTGTCGATTGGGAAAAAGACATTCGAAAGGACGGAAGAGTATGACGGGAATGGAAAAAAGAGACGGAACTTGTGAATCGAGGGTCGTAAATGGTGACGTCTCAAAAGTAGGGACTGAAAATTAAATCGGATGAAAAAGTAAAGACTCTACTTCTTCCAGTATTCTGACAGAGACGAGAAAAAAAAATACCACCATCTGACAAAGACCCCAATTTTCCCTATAAATTAATATAGCTGGGTCTAACTTAACTATTATAAAGGGCTTCATCGGCCTCCCACTCTAATCGGAGGCCCTGATGCTTTCCCTATCTTGTTGGTCGGACTCAACATAATTCGCCAATCTTCTAATAACTCAATTTGGACTTTCACGGGCGAGTTCTATAAAAAGCCTCCACATTTTTAGGCCAGCTCTTCTCAGCTTTGATCTTGGGACCGGTCTGCTGCGCCGGATAAAAGATGGTTAATAAAAGTAATAGGTCACTTTGATAACCGGATAGGATTATCCCTCATTTATCATCTTTGGTAACTAAAAAAAAAAATTATGATAATTGAGATAAACTATACTAGAGATAAAAGGCAATATTATCCTTGCTACCGCTGAATAGAAATGCAGGTTATACACTCTATTAAAGTGAGTATAGTGGGATATAGTGAAAGATATTTTAGTGTTTTCTCCACTATTCAAGACACATGAGAGTCCGTGCATGAAATATTTAATAATATTTTCTTTATCACATGAGAATTAACACCAATTTCATTGTCAAAGTCACATAGAGATAATAAAAATAAGATTATCAAAGTAAAAATATGACAAATGCGGGATAAATTATACTCAATTATCCATCCCCACTATGGAACAGCATGTCATCTCAGATCAATTTATGAAAAAGTATTACTACTTACGGGGCTTGAACGACCTCTTGTTTACCCCTCTCACAAGGAGATAAGACTCACAATATATATATTAATTACAGTGTGATCTACCCGTAAGAGGGGCACAAATGGACATGCAACCCGGTGGATAAAAAATCCATCTCTCAAGATCTATATATATATATATATATATATATATATATATATATTCTCAAATTGGTCGTCTCTTAATTTCCCGTCTTGCCTAACTGATTTTCCTTGTACTTTCATTGTTCTTAATTAATTGAAATATATTGATGTATATATATCTTTAACTGAATTCTGTCTCCTAACCTATATTTCACTCAGTACCTATGTTCCTATAGTCTTCCAGGAACGTACACCAGCCAAACGAGGACTAAACTCTGCGGCACATCCATTCGAGGACCTTATTGCCTCCCTAAAATATCCGTGGAAACATCTTAAAAGAGAAAAGTTTAGTGTAATCTCCTCAAATTTTAAATATTATGATTTGTTTAGAAATTTTTGTTTATGTGAAATAATTAATCTTAAATTGAGATATTTAAGATTAAGAGTGTATTTAAGACACATTGTCAAACACCAGTATCACTTTCGATCGTACGGACCCCGATAGGGTGACACCGGATTTTGATAACATAATTTAATTTTGAGACCATTATAATTCTAAAAAAAATGTGCCGATATCAGAAATGTAAATATTTGAAATTGTTGATGTGCGGATTTTGAGATTAAGTCGACATAACTATTTTTTAGGTAATTTTTGTTGGGGTGAAAAATAAATTTTAAAAATTAAACTAAAATTACCATAATTTGTAAAACCTTCTTATTAGTTTATGGTTGAAATTTCAACTTGAATGGATATCATTTGGGTATAAAAACGTCAAGGACAAATGGGTCAGCTGATTTATAGCTCAATTACGGTAACTATTTTTGGGATTTTTCATGCTTACGTAGTATGGACAACGTAAGCTCATGTCATTGGGGGTTAAACACCCTACACATTCTTATCTTACATGTAACTTCTGAAGCTTGCATGGTGAACGTGGCTGTGGGTGAGAAAATGAGGTTTTTACCTCAACACCTATGAGCCGACGTGCTGTAAATGCATGTGAGCTGAGGATTATAAAACCTCTTCTTCAAACCTTCGTGGTAGTTTTTCCACATCTATTCTTGCTCTGCCCTTGCTTCTGCTGCTGTTGTTGGGTTGTTACTGCTATAGCTACTACTTCTACTGATCTTACTATGGGTGTAGCTACTGCTGTGGCTCATGCTATTACTTCTAATCCTGATATTGCTACGTCTGCAACCTTGAGGAGCCCTTTCTTCTACTGGTTTTGGGCTCCTTCGTTAAGGAGAGGTGAAGGCTTCCATCTTCTTAAGTCAAGTAGGTTCCTTCCTACAGCTCCTCTCCAGTCTCCTACTTTCATGCTTGAAAGCTTTACAGTCGTAACAACTCATGGTTCCTTGGTGGTTCGATGTTCTGTAGAATTTATATTTCTTTGGTTTTCACATATAACCTTTGCCTTGACATTATCCTTGACCCGTGATCAGATAGACTATTAGAAGTATGAAATTATCCTTGATCTTTCACTTTGTTCAAGTCTTTAGTTTACGTTCATATCACTAATCGAGTTTTTAACCACTTCTGAAAGAAAGTGTTGCGGCTGTCGACAGATAGATTGAATCTATCGATAGGCACCCTTGTTCCGAAACCCAGAAACCCAAAACCATCAGTAGATGTGGACAGACAGAACCTATCTATTGACAGATGACAACCATCTATCGACAGATACCTATAGCCTGTCGATAGATAAGGGTCAGATTCCAGAATTTAGTTCTGGATGCATCAGTAGCTGTCGACAGCCACCTTCTGGCTGTTGACACCCATCAGTCTGGGATTTCTAATATGAACCAACCTTTCCCCAGTCAGTGGTGGTGCATTCTTGTATTGTCTAAACAAGTTGTCTTTCTTATTTTCTTGGATTCTGAACTACTTTAGCACCAAGAAAATAGAATTAATCCCCAACCAAACCATCTTTGAATTACCATTCCTACTGTGCTCATGAAATGAAATTTATGATCTGGAGATAGTGCTCTTGTCATGCCCTGACGCGGAATATCGGAACGCGAGGCAATTGCAAGTAAACGGGTACAGAGCGAGTACTAGAAATCAAACCATTGAACAAGAATAAATACAAAAGCAAATTCATTTCATTAATAATCTTTCAAATGTCTAGTTAGAACCACTAATATCAGAGGCAATTTACAGGGCCCAATTACATTGAAATAAAAGTAAAAGACTAAACTAAGACTCTATCAAAGCACTAGGACACTAGGGTACTCTTGACATCACTCCTGGTCGTTCCCATCCTCTTGAATGGATAGTTCATCCTCGGTCTCACCTGACAACACAATGACAAATAACGCAGGGTGAGCGATAATGCACAGTAGGACTTAAATCTCAATAGTCAAGCAGACTTTAAATGATTAATGAATTAAAAGGCAGAGTAACTAATGATAGAGCGAGAGGGTCAAGTAACATGAGAGATAGCATGATAGCACGTGAACGATATAGCACAAGTTCCCAAATATAGCAAGAGTGTCGAGTATAGCACAAATAGCAAGATGGCCATAGCACAAATAACACAAAGTATAGCAATAGCACAACGGGTATATTATATCACTTTTGTCAATAGACAACGAGAGAACATAGCACTTTTTGATTGTCATATAGATAGTCGAGTTAGATAGCACTCGAGTGTAATGCCAAACACTCTGATCATTTAACTCCCATGGGCACTAGCACTTTCGGGCGCACATCCTAGGACCATATCGGGCCCTTTATATATTTCCAAGCATTGGTTATATTGTTTATCTTTAGACAATCAGTCAATGGCCAATATAGAGTACCAAGAAAAGATGAGAGTACTAGATGAATAGACGAGATAGTAGAGTGAACGTGAATAGATGAGCGAGTAGAGTATAGATGAGAGCTAGTGGACATTGGACGTAACACGTCGAGTAAACAAGGGATAGTAACAGTTGTACAACACGTGCATTCGGTGTTGGCAGTCAGGTGGAACTCACTACGTTTCTGCTAGCCATGTTACGCACAGGTCCAGAGGTTCGGTGTGATTCAAGATAAGAGCGAACTTCTAATAGCCGTTTAGATCATGTTGATCCCTAAAGGTGTAATAGGTGTTAGGGTACAACCGGCTCATCGACCATGTGGGAATCCATGGATAGAGAAGACTTACGAAGGCCTCGAACAAAGACTCACTAGTCCGGCAAAAGGAGTATCCGACAAAGAGTTCGTCCAAGTCAAGAGAGTGTATATATAGAAACAAGTGCTCGACGTTCTAGAGGAATTCTAGAACAATGGAGCGCTGATAACGGTATTCCCTAAACAATGAGAGAAACGATAGACAAGTATATTCAAGATATGGAAAATTTAATTACATAAATTACCAGATACATTATGAATTATTTTCATGCCAAATTAAGCCATATTGGATGGTTCAAGTGTGTGCATGTGTTAAGAGAAATTATTGATAGAGAAAGATCATGTGCATGTATTTTATCACACATAAATATTTGATTTATGACAAGTGTAATTTTCTGTGTACATCACTGTTAACAAAGTGTACATGCACTGTATAGAGTTAGAGCATCGAGATTTGGGGGTTTTTATGCAAGAACTCAGATCGCAACGTACCCTAATGAGGGTCGTGACGGGGTCAACTGAGATCGCGATCGGGTCTTGTACAGGTCGCGACGGGCTCATGGGTTCAGGCAGACAGATCGCGACGGGATCGTTTAAGGTTCGCGACAGGCTCTTCGAATCAGGCAGCAAATCGCGACGATAGGCCCTGTCACGATCAGATCGCGATAGAGGGCACTGTCGCGGTGGCCCTTGTAAATGCGGCCTATCGGGCTGTCGCATTCACATGGTCTGTGCCCGAGTCCGACAGGGAAAAGTCATTACATGGGATTGCGGGCCAGAACTTACCCTATTTGACATAGGGTGATTCAGAAAATCATAACTAATTGTACATGCGAAGAAAAATCATGAAACCAATTGCGAATTGTTCTAGACATGCATAGGTACTTACAGTAAATAGGAATTTGAAAAAAAACAGGGTTTAGACATGTTTTAAACATGGGTATTCATGATGAACATGAAACAGTACATAGTTGAGATCAACGATTAAATTCGCAAGATAGGATGAGTCAAAATTAGGGCTTTTTGGGGCAAACGATACCTAACATGCATCAGTTCCTACAGTAAAAATCTCGTGGCATGGGGTTGAGTATATAAAGAGGCCAAGAATTAAGAAGAGGGTTCGGCGTCATGATGAGTACAGAACATGAAAAATCAAGAACAAAAGATATGCTCAATGGAAAATTATGAAACCAAAGAGCTTTTCTTCCTGATGGACGAGACATCCTACAGATGAATTTTCATGGTTTATGCTCATGAGAATGCCTACCTTTGACTCATTTTTTCTTCTAGGGTTAAGAACTTGAAAACCGAAGGAAGAAGCTTTGAGCAGCGTTTTCTCCATGAATTTCTCTCCTCCTTGGCCTCTTCCCACGTCCAGCAAACCCTTGGCACGAGCTAGGGCCGGCCATGAGGGTTTTAGAATAGTATTTAAGCATCTCCCCATTCTATTTCCTATTATGACTCTAATTCCTATTTATTCCGAATTTCCTATTTCCCTCTTCCCTTTATAGGCATGAGATCTCCTAATTTAGGTTAGGCTGAGACCCAAATTCGTGGCCAACCTATTAGGGTAGGTTTAGGAATCCAAATCTAAGTCAAATTAGTTTTTTAATGCATTAAATACCCCTTTTCTATTTAAGTAATAATTTAGTTACGAATTTAGGATATTTTCCTATTATTCTTCCTTTAAAAATCCCTATTTTGGCCCACTAATTTCTAATGGGTCCATTTAACAAAGCCCATTACTTCTTTTCATTTAATGGGTTTTATTTAATTCTCTTTTATTTAATTTTCTAATTAATTTAATTATTTTTCTTTTTATATTATTAATTTTTTATTTTTCGAAAAATCCAGGTTGCTACATCCTTCCCTTCTTAAAAAGAATTTGGTCCCCAAATTCATATGATCATTCAGTAGAGAATGTCTTACCGAAAAGATCGGGGTAGTTTCGTCTGATGATTCCTTCCAATTCCCATGTGGCTTCTTCCCCTCCCTGGTTATTCCATAAGACTTTAACCACATGGTTGGGATGGTTCCTGAGTTGTTGCACCTTCCGTTCTAATATCTTGACTGGCTTCTCTTCATACGACACATCCTTGTTCAAGACTAACTTCTTGTGTCGAATGATGTGTGTAGGATCATATACATATTTCCTAAGCATGGAGACATGGAACACATTGTGTACACATGCCAGATCGGTGGCAATGCCAGTCGGTATGCAACCTCACCAATCCTTTCGAGTACCTCAAAAGGACCGATGAATCTAGGACTAAGCTTCCGTTTCACACCAAATCTTTGAATGCCACGAGTAGGTGACACCTTCAAGAACACATGATCCCTTAAGAATAACCTTTGCCTTGATATTATCCTTGACTTGTGATTAGCTAGACTATTAGAAGTATGAAATTATCCTTCATCTTTCACTTTGTTCAAGTCTTTAGTTGAAGTTCATATCACTAATCAGGTTTTTAATCACTTCTGAAAGAAAGTGCCACGGTTGTCGACAGACAGATTGAACCTATCAATAGGCACCCTTGTTCCGAAACCCAGAAACCTAGAACCATCAGTAGATTTCGACAGATAGAACCTATCTGTCGACAGATGACAACCATCTGTCGACAGATACCTATAGCTTGTCGATAGATAAGGGTCAGATTCCAGAATTTAGTTCTGGATGCATCAGTAGCTGTTGACAGCCACCTTCTTGCTGTCAACACCCATTAGTCTTGGATTTCTAATATGAACCAACCTTTCCCCAATCAGTGGTGGTGCATTCTTGTATTGTCTAAACAAGTTGTCTTTCTTATTTTCTTGGATTCTAAACTACTTTAGCACCAAGAAAATAGAATTAATCCCCAACCAAACCATCTTTGAATTACCATTCCTACTGTGCTCATGAAATGAAATTTATGATATGGAGATAGTGCTCTTGTCATGCCCCGACGCAGAAAATCGGAACGCGAGGCAATTGCAAGTAAACGGATACAGAGCGAGTACTAGACATCAAACCTTTGAACAAGAATAAATACTAAAGTAAATTCATTTCATTAATAATCTTTCAAATGTCTAGCTACAACCACTAATATCAGAGCCAATCTATAGGGCCCAATTACATTGAAATAAAAGTAAAAGACTAAACTAAGACTCTATCATAGCACTAGGACACTAGGGTACTCTTGACATCACTCCTGGTCATTCCCGTCTTCTTGAGTGTATAGTTCATCCTCGGTCTCACCTGACAACACAATGACAAATAACGCAGCGTGAGCGATAACGCACAGTAGGACTTAAATCTCAATAGTCAAGCAGGCTTTAAATGATTAATGAATTAAAAGGCAGAGTAACTAATGATAGAGCGAGAGAGTCAAGTAACATGAGAGATAGCATGATAGCACGTGAACGAAATAACACAAGTTCCCAAATATAGCAAGAGTGTTGAGTATAGCACAAATAGCAAGATGGCCATAGCACAAATAGCACAAAGTATAGCAATAGCACAACCGGTATAGTGTAGCACTTTTGTCAATAGACAACGAGAGAACATAGCATTTTTTGATTGTCATATAGATAGTCGAGATAGATAGCACTCGAGTGTAATGCCAAACACTCTGATCATTTAACTCCCATGGGCACTAGCACTTTCGGCCGCACATCCTAGGACCAGATCGGGCCCTTTATAGATTGCCAGGCATTGGTTACATTGTTTATTTTTAGACAACCAGTCAATGGCCAATATAGAGTACCAATAAAAGATGAGAGTACTAGATGAATAGACAAGATAGTAGAGTGAACGTGAATAGATGAGCGAGTAGAGTATAGATGAGAGCTAGTGGACATTGCACATAACACGTCGATTAAACAGAGGATAGCAACAGTTGCACAACACACGTATTCGGTGTTGGCAGTCAGGTGGAACTCACTACCTTTCCGCTGGCCATGTTACGCACAGGTCCAGAGGTCCGACGTGATTCAAGATAAGAGCGAACTTCTAAAAGCCGTTTGGATCATGTTGATTGTCACGCCCCGATGCGGAATATCAGAGCGCGAAGGCAATTGCAAGAAAAGGGTATAGAGAGAGTACTAGACATCAACCATTGCACCTTGAATAACACTAAAGCAAATCTTTCTCATTAATAACTTTTCAAATGTCTAGTTACAACCACTGATATCAGAGCTATTCTATAGGGCCCAATTACATTGCAATAAAAGGAAATAACTAACTACAACTCTAAGATAACATAATGACTCAAGGGTACTCCTGGCTTCACTCTTGGTCATTCCCTTCCTCGTGAGTGTATGTGTCATCCTCGGTCTCACCTGAGAACACAACATCAAATAACGTAGGGTGAGCGATAACGCCCAGTAGGACTTAAATCTCAGGCTCAAGCAAGCTTTAAATAATTAACGCATTTAATGGCAGAGTATCTAAAGATAGCAGGTATAAGAGAGTCAAAATATAGCAAGAGATAGCACAACAGGTAACAAGGTAGCACAATAGCATGAGATCGAGTATAGTCTCCAAAAATAGCACAAGTATCGAGTATAGCACGAATAGCAGGATGGCCATAGCACAACTAGCACAAGTATAATAATAGCACGATGAGTATAGCACTTGTTTGTCATTCTAGACATCGAGAGAGTATAGCACATTTTGTGTTTTGATTGTCAAATAGATAACCGAGATAGATAGCACTTGAGTGTAATGCCAAACACTCTGATCATTTAACTCCCATGGGCACTACCACTTTCGGGCGCACATCCTAGGACCAGATCAGGCCCTTTATATATTGCCAGGCATTGGTTATATTGTATCTTTAGACAATCAGTCAATGGCTAATATAGAGTACCAAGAATAGTTAAGGGCACTAGATCAATAGACGAGATAGTAGAGAGAACGTGAATAGATGAGCGAGTAGAGTATAGATGAGAGCTAGTGGACATAGCACGTAATGCGATGAGTAAACAGGCGATAGTAACAGTTGCACAACACGCGCACGTCGTATTGGCAGTCAGGTGGAATTCACGATCTTCCCGCTGGCCATGTTATGCACAAGTCCAGAGGTCCGACGTGATTCAAGGTAAGAGCGAACTTCTAATAGCCGTTTGGATCATATCGATCCCTAAAGGTGTAATGGGTGTTAGGGTACAACCGTCAACCATGTGGGAATCCATGATCAGAGGAGACTTACGAGGCCTTGCAGGGTTCAAGTCCGACCCGACGGAGAGTTTAAAGTGTGTATATTAAAACAGGTGCTCGACGTTCTAGAGGAATTCTAGAACAGTGGAGCGTCGATATCGGTATATAAACAACGCAAGAAAATGAATACAAGTCCTTTAAAATAGGGCAATTAATATACTTTATTGCAATAAATTACCCGATACATTATGAGATATTTAATGCCAGTTTTTAGCCATATATGGATGGTTCATGTGTGTGCATGTGTAAGAGAGATCATAGATAAAAAGAAGTCGTGAATGTGTATTTTAAAGCATTTAATATGGTTCCATTTTAAAACAGGTGTCTTTACCGCGTGTGTGACTGTTAAAAAGGTGACGTACCCATGTAAGGGTCGCGACAAGGTCATGACAGAACGCGACAGGGTCCTGTACGGGTCGCGACAGGGCTGTCTGCTCAGGCGGCCAGAACGCGACGAGGTCTCCTGTCGCGTTCAGAACGCGACAAGAAGAGGCGTCGCGACGGGCTTGAGAACGCGACCTGTCGGGCCGTCGCGTTCTCAAGTCCGTGGACTGAGTCTGACAGAGTTCTGATCTGTCTTGGATTGCGGTACAGAAATATCAGATTTTGATATAGGGTCATTCAGAAAATCATAACTAATTGTATACACTACGAAATATCATGAAACTAGTTTTAAATTGACTTAGACATGCAAGGGTACTTCCAGTAATTAGGAATTTGAAAACAATCATGGTATCGACATGGTTCTAACAAGTTGAACAAGAAGCAACTTGATTCCAGGTGTAGCAGAGATGAATGATTTAATTCGAGCAACATGCTTCATAAAAATTAGGGCTTTTAGGGGCAAAAGATCCCTAACAACAAGTAGTATCTACAGTAAAATTTTCGTAGCAAGGGAACAAGTGTACCTGGAGATCTGATTTAAACATGATGACTCGGGGTTATCATGGATGCAGAACTTCAAAAATCAAGAACAAAAGATTGGCTCGATGAAAAATTATGAAACGAGAGGGATTTTGTTCCTGGTGATTGGAACTACCTATAGATGGATTTGATTTAGTTTTGCTTGTGAGAATGTCTACCTTTGACTCGATTTATCTTCTAGGGCTTAGAACTCCAAGAACGAGAAAGAAGCTCTGAGAACTCCTTCTCCCCACGAGATCCTCTCCTCCTTGGCCTCTTCTCTACGTCCAACAATCTTTGGCAACGAGCTAGGGTCGGCCAAGAGGGTTTAAGAGGTGTATTTATATAAATACAATTTCCTATTCCTACTACTACTCAAATTCCTCTTAATTACGAGATTTCCTAACTCCAACCTTCCTTTCTTGATTTCCAACCTCTATTTAGGTTAGGATGGGATCTAAATTCATACTAGACTATATGGGGTAGGTTTAGGAATCCAATTCCAACTATAATTGCCACTTTTATTGCTTTAATAACCCATTTCTAATTAAGAGATAATTAAACTCCGAATTTAGGGTATTTTCTTATTATTCTCCATTTGTAAATTCATATTTTTGACCCAATAAGTTCTAGAGGATCCATTAAGCAAAGCCCATTACTCTTTTCCATTTAACGAGTTTTATTTAATGCTCTTTTCATTGAATATCCCTTGAGTTTTTAATTTATTATTTAAATTTTTATTTTTCTCAAAAATTCAGGTTGCTACATTGATCCCTAAAGGTGTAATAGGTGTTAGGGTACAACCGGCTCGTCGACAATGTGGGAATCCAAGGACAAAGGAGACTTACGGAGGCCTCGAACAAAGACTCACTAGTCAAGAAGAAGGAGTATCCGATAGAGAGTTCGTCCAAGTCAAGAGAGTGTATATATAGAAACAAGTGCTCAACGTTCTAGAGAAATTCTAGAACAATGGAGCGTCAATAACGGTATTCCCAAAACAATGCGAGAAAACAATAGACAAGTATATTCAAGATATGGAAAATTTAATTACAGAAATTACTAGATACATTATGAAATATTTTCATGCCAAATTAAGCCATATTGGATGGTTCAAGTGTGTGCATGTGTTAAGAGAAATTATAGATAGAGAAAGATCATGTGCATGTATTTTATCACACATAAATATTTGATTTATGCAAGTGTAATTTTCTGTGTACATGACTATTAACAAAGTGTACATGCACTGTATAGAGTTAGAGCTGGGGGTTTTTATGCAAGAACTCAGATCGCGACGTACCCTAATGAGGGTCGCGATGGGGTCAACTGAGATCATGACAGGGTCTTGCACAGGTCGCGACGGGCTCATGGGTTCAAGCAGACAGATCTCGACGGGATCGTTTGAGGGTCGCGACGGGCTCTTCGGATCAGGCAGCAGATCGCGACGACAGGCCCTGTCGCGATCAGATCACGGCAGAGGGCACTGTCACGATGGCCCTTTTAAACACGACCTATTGGGCCGTCGCATTCACAGGGCCTGTGCCCGAGTCTGACAGGGAAAAGACATTACATGGGATTTCGGGGCAGAACTTACCCTATTTGACATAGGGTGATTCAGAAAATCATAACTAATTGTACAAGTGATGAAAAATCATGAAACTAGTTGCCAATTGATCTAGGCATGCACGGGTACTTACAGTAAATAGGAATTTTAAAACAAACAGGGTTTAGATATGTTTTAAACACGGGCATTCATGATGAACATGAAACAGTACATAGTTGAGATCAACGATTAAATTCGCAAGATAGGATGAGTAAAAATTAGGGCTTTTTGGGGAAAAAGATGCCTAACATTCATCAGTTCGTACAGTAAAAATCTCATGGCATGGGGTTGAGTATATAAGAGATCAAGAATTAAGAAGAGGGTTCGTGGTCATGATGAGTACAGAATATGAAAAATCAAGAACAAAAGATATGCTCAATAGAAAATTATGAAACCAAAGAGCTTTTGTTCCTGATGAACGAAACATCCTACAGATGAATTTTCATGGTTTATGCTCATGAGAATGCCTACCTTTGACTCATTTTTTCTGCTAGGGTTAAGAACTTGAAGAACGAAGGAAGAAGCTTTGAGCAGCCTTTTCCCCATGAATTTCTCTCCTCCTTGGCCTCTTCCCATGTCCAACAAACCCTTGGCACGAGGTAGGGCGAGCCATGAGGGTTTTAGAGGAGTATTTAAGCATCAGCCAAGGGTTTTAGAGAGTATTTAAGCATCTCCCAATTCTATTTCGTATTATGACTCTAATTCCTATTTATTCCGAATTTCCTATTTCCCTCTCCCCTTTTTAGGCATGAGATCTCCTAATTTAGGTTAGGTTGGGACCCAAATTCATGGCCAACCTATTAGGGTAGATTTAGGAATCCAAATCTAACTCAATTAACTTTTTAATGCATTAAATACCCATTTTCTATTTAAGTAATAATTTAGTTACGAATTTTGGATATTTCCTATTATTCTTCCTTTAAAAATCCCTATTTTGGCCCACTAATTTCTAATGGTCCATTTAACAAAGCCCATTACTTCTTTTCATTTAATGGGTTTTATTTAATTCTCTTTCATTTGATTTTCTAATTAATTTAATTAGTTTTCTTTTATATTATTAAAATTTTATTTTTCGAAAAATCCAGGTTGCTACATCCTCCCCCTCTTAAAAAGATTTTGGTCTCCAAATTCATATGATCATTTAGGAGAGAATGTCTTACCGAAATGATCGGGGTAGTTTCGTCTGATGATTCCTTCCGGTTCCCATGTGGCTTCTTCCACTCTCCGGTTATTACATAAAACTTTAACCACATGGATGGGACGGTTCCTGAGCTGTTGCACCTTCGTTCTAATATCTTGACTGGATTCTCTTCATACGACACATCCTTGTTCAACACTAACTTCTCGTGTCGAATGACGTGTGTAGGATCATTTACATATTTCCTAAGCAAGGAGACATGGAACACATTGTGTACACATGCCAGATCCGGTGGCAACGCCAGTCGGTATGCAACCACACCAATCCTTTCGAGTACCTCAAAAGGACCAAGGAATCTAGGACTAAGCTTTCGTTTCACACCAAATCTTTGGATGCCACGAGTAGGTGACACCTTCAAGAACACATGATCACCGACTTGGAATTCTAAGTCCCTCCTTATTTTGTCGGCATAGCTCTTTTGTCTGGACTGAGCAGTTGTGGACACCCCATTTCGCTAATGGGCCCAAGATCGCCGGCCCACTGCTCAGCCCGCCAGCGCCGATCTTAGCCCCTCATGGGCTGTGTGCAAGAGAGCCAAAAGGCCCATTCAAAAGGCCACCAAGGCCCATCTGAAATCAACCCTTATCTCACCCTATAAAGTGGGGGGTGAGAGTAAGCATTTGTGACACCTCCCAAAAGGGAGTGCTAAAAATAGAAAAAGGTGCCTCTGCCATCTCTCCTGCGCAGAGACCAGAATTGGGGCCTTTTTGGCCTTCTCTTCCCTTCTAGAAGACTTGGGAAAAGGGGCAGCAAAGGGGGCCATACGGGAGAGGCTGCTGGGAAGAGGGCTGGTGTGGGTTTCCTGCACCAAGAAGAGGAGGCTTTCACCAAGGGAGAAACCAGCAGAAGAAGGCCTGCGTTTCCTGCTCAAGACCCACCCGTGAAGAAGAAAAGAAGCAAGAGGAGAAGAGAAAAAGGTGAGAAGGGAAGCAAGAGAGAGAGGAGTCCTTCTTTGGGGCTTCTGTCTTGTCACATCAAGAGAGAAGAGAGAGCAAGAGGGTCTTCCACGTTGGTTTTCCCCCCTCCTTTCTCTTGGTTTTGCAAACTTTGTACTCTCTTACATTTCTTTAATGGAATAGACCATGCTCTTGTGCATTTAATGCATGCTTTCTTCCCATTTTTTTGGGTTTTTCTATGTCCCTTCTCCCTTCACCATGGGGTTACGGGATGGGAATACTTCTTCATAGAAGTATGTCTCATTTCCCTCTAACACCTCCAACATGAGAGTATCTCATAGCTCCCATACCTCAATAAATGAGGTCATGGGGTGTGGGACATCATCTCCTATCTAATGCATGCATAGCATGCCAAATTGCTCTCCCAAATAAATCAAAATCCTCTTTATTGGGCCTTGCGTTTCCTGCTGTTCTGGGCCTGAAAAGACCAGTTTTCTACTGCCTTAGCCGCCCCCCCCCTAAGAGATCCCCATTGTGTCCAATGTGCACCCATGGCCATGACCAAGGGGATTGAGCAAACAATGCTCATGTCCCTTTACTTAAATGCCATTTCCAAAAGCCCATTCACAAGAAATCATCAAGTTTGATTCACCCCTCTCAAGGGACCTCCCCCATTGCGGTTTTTCAGCCCCTTGATGTGCATTTCAAGTAGCACCGAATAGTCTCAAAGAGTCCCATTTCGCTAGCCAAGGAGGTTGGACAAATGATGCCTAAATCCCTTTGTTTAGCCCATCTAGCAATGGGTTGCAATACCATCTCAATATCCAAAATCACCCGGCCATGAGCAAGGGCGTTCTTGGAGAGAGGCGTTGTCACCCTTGCACAGGTGACTGGCTGCGCGCGATTCAGCCTGGTTCTGGTTCTGGCAGTCCTGTAAGACCAGAGCAGAGCTGCGCCTATTCGACGTCCTGGCCATCACGTTGGCCGAAATCATGCGAGCAAAACCATTGCTCTATGTGACACCGGTTAATAAACAGTCAAAAGACATAATATTAGACCCATCCACATCCTCGGATCGGACAATATAATGTTCGTGTCCGGACGGGTGGGTTTGCATGTGATTCATCGTCCCGCGGGTTGTTTGGCCATAACATTGCCCGAATCTCCGTAGGCATGCCTGGGGGATCGAGGTCATGGGCCGTCGGAGTTACGCCGTTTTACGACGTACACTCTCTCTTTTGGTGCCATCTCCACTCGTGGTGGATGAGCATCGCGCTTTCCCCTTATCGACCATGATAAGGGGAAATGCTGCCGAATTTTCCCCGCGAAGTTCGAGTTGGCGCAAAAGTCCTAAAAAGGGTCATTAGCTTCTAATTGAGTTGGCAACGTTGCGAGCGGAAGCCAATTCGATAATGTCTATGATTTCAGCCGGGCTGCGCCAATTCGCCTTATCTCGTCAGCTGTGCCGATTCGAGGACGTCTGCAAAGTGCATTGAGCCGTTTTGCTCCGCTGGACGAATAGAACCCCATTCCAAATGCTCAAAAGACCGGAGCGGAAAATTAAAATCGTTTAATAATAAAAAAAGAATTGTAAAAGCAAATTGACCTCTTTTCAAACAAAAAGGGAAGAAGAAAGTAAAAGCCCATTCCATGTTGTTAAATGACTAAGTTCAACCCTTTCCAAATGACAAAGATCAAATTGCGTTTTCCAAAAGATCAAAGGGTCAAATCAAACCTTCTTTTAAAAGAGCAAAAGACCGTCTCATATTTTCAAAAGAACAAATGACCAACTTGAACTATTTTCAAGCAAATCAAAAGGTCATCCTATGTTTTCCAAAAGAATAAGAGATTAAATTGGACCTTTCTTAAAGTAACAAGAGATTGCATCATGTTGAACAAAAGACTCAGACCAAACCTTTTTTAAGCAAATGAAAAGATTGCCACATGTTTTGCACAAAAAAAAGAAATCAAATTGAAATGATTTTCAATAAAAAAAGACCAAATTGTATTTATTTTTAACAAAAAGTCAAAGAGACCACCCCTTTTCAGAATTGTCTTTCTCAAATAGATTTAAAAGACCGAATTGAACCTTTTCGTGGTAAGAGGACCAATAAATAAATAGACAAAGAGATTGGGTAGCGGGTTGAGCGAAAGGTCTAATGGGTTCGATGAGGCGTTCGTCTTGCTCCCTAGTATTTCAGTTCAATTATGCTTCGCACCCTTTATCAGATGTCCCGTTCTAAGGTCATGAGGCTTTCTATCTGGCGATTAATCAAGGGTTTTCTCTTTCTAAAAGAGATGTAATTAACGCCGTTGCGCTTAGGCAACGAAGGGATTTTGGTCCAGGACCCGACCACTCACTTTCGTTTGACGAAGTCAAATGGCGCGCACAAAAGACTTAAAGCCCTCCGACTCTCGGAGGCAAACCATTTGGTTGTCACTTCGGTGACTGGCACGCCCGCGCTGTGCGAATTGCCGATTCATCTCACGTCATCATTGCTCGTGTAGCACCCGACGGGACTTGGATTGGCAATACGCATGCATCCATGAAAAAATGAGACAACATGATAAATAGAACTTTTAAAAGATTTTTAGGGAAAAATTTAATATTTTTTTATTTCCACAGCAGTATTAAGCTAATCTCTAATCACTTGTATGTCCTTTGTGGTACGTTGCACCATGTCTGGGCCTAGCCATTGCTGTTCTCCCACCTCATTCCAGCATGCAGGAGATCTACAATTTCGTCCGTAGAGTGCTTCGAACGGTGCCATCTTGATGCTCGCCTGGTAACTGTTGTTATAGGTGAACTCAATAAGGGATAGATGCTCATTCCAATATCCTTGGAAGTCTATAGTGAATGCTCTTAGCATGTCTTCCACTATTTGGTTGGTTCTTTCAGTTTGCCCATCAGTTTGTTGATGGAATGTGGTACTAAAGTTGAGTTTCGTACCCAGTGCACCTTGAAGCCTTTTACAAAAATGAGATGTGAATCTCGGATCTCGATCCGAGACTATGGATGATGGAACTCCGTGCAGTCTCACTATCTCCTTGACATATAGGGCAGCTAGTACCTCTACCGACCACTTACTCTTTATGGCTAGGAAGTGGGCAGATTTGGTTAGTCGGTCTACAATAACCCATATGGCATTGATTCCACCACGAGTCTTGGGTAAACCCATGATGAAGTCCATGCCAATGCTTTCCCATTTCCATTCCGGAATATCTAGCGGTCTGAGTACACCAGATGGGCGCAGGTGTTCCGCTTTTACTTGTTGGCAAGTAAGGCAGTGACCAGCAAGCTCAACTACCTCTCTCTTCATGTTCGGCCACCAAAATGTTCTTTTCATGTCTTGATACATTTTGATACCTCCTAGACGAATAGTGTACTTTGTCTTGTGAGCCTCATCCATTAATCTTCTCATCAGTTCTTCATTGTCAGGAACGCATGTCCTTCCTTGAAAGATAAGACTTCCATCTTCGGTCATAGCAAAGTCCAGTTTTTTGGGTAGAGTTTCCTTGACGCAAACTAAGAATGGATCATCATCTTGTTGAGCTTTGATCTCCTCTAGTAGATAAGATTGAATCTTGATATTGGCAACCGAGACTCGATCATCTCTATGTTCAATAGTTAAGTCTAACCTTGCGAATTGTTTTAGTAGTTGCATCTCGCCAAGGACTAGACTTGAAAAAGATGCCATTGGCTTCCTACTAAGAGCATCAGCCATGACGTTACCCTTGCCTGGATGGTATTTGATGTTGAAGTCGTAATCCTTCAAATATTCTAGCCATCTTCTCTGTCTCATGTTGAGTTCTTTCTGGGAGAATAAATACTTCAGACTTTTATGGTCTGAGTAGATAGTGAATTTCTCTCCATACAAGTAGTGTCTCCAGATCTTCAAGGCGAAGACCACGACCGCCAACTCCTGATCATGCTGGGGTAGTTGACTTCATGCGTCTTCAGTTGTCTTGAAGAATAAGGAATGACCTTCTCCTTTTGCATCAGTACACACCCTAGCCCAATTCTCTAGGCATCGGTGTAGACAGAGAAACCTTCTCCCTCTATTGGCAGAGCGAGAATAGGTGCTGTGGTTAGGCAATGTCTAAGAGTTTGGAAACTTTTCTCACACTCATTACTCTAGGAGTATGGATTCTCCTTTCATGTCAGTCGTGTGAGAGGAACAACGATCCTGGAGAAGTCCTTGATGAACTGCATGTTACTCCAGCCAGTCCCAAGAAGCTTCTGATTTGTGTGACGTTGATTGGTCTCTCCCAGTTGAGTACAGCTTTGACTTTGGAGGGATCAACTGAGATGTTGTCCTTTGAGATGACATGGCCCAAAAAGGACACTTCTTCGAGCCAGAATTCACACTTGCTAAGCTTTGCATACAGTTTGTTGTCCCGCAAGACTTGCAATGCAATCTTCAGGTGTTCTTCATGCTCTTCTTTGGTCTTTAAATAAATGAGGATATCGTCGATGAAGAGGACCACGAACTTGTCATGGTATGGCCGATATATGCTATTCATGAGTTACATAAAGGCTACAGGAGCATTGGTTAGACCAAAGGGCATAACGACGAATTCATAATGTCCATACTTGCTCCTGAAAGCCGTTTTGACGATATCGTCATCCTTGATCCTCATTTGGTGATAGCCAGATCGAAGATCGATCTTGGAGAAATATTGAGCTCCTGATATTTGGTCGAATAGTTCATCGACCCTGGGCAATGGGTATTTGTTCTTGATGGTCAGCTGATTGAGTTGACGATAATCGATGCATAGTCTCATCGATCCATCTTTCTTCTTGACGAATAGCACGGGTGCTCCCCATGGGGAAGAACTCGATCTAATGAACCCCTTCTCTAATAGCTCCATCAGCTGCGTCTTCAACTCCTTTAGCTCGGCAGGTGACATCTGGTACGGTTGACGTGATATCAGGGCAGCTCCAGGGATCAACTCTATGGCGAAGTTAACATCCCATTCTGGGGGAATCCCTGGCAGATCTTCAGGAAACACATCGGGGTAATCCTGGACTATGTGGATGTCTTCTATCTTAGAACCCTTATTTTCCACAACTACGGCTGCTAGGAAAGCAATACAACATTTTCTTATCATGTTATGAGCTTTTATGGCGGAGATTAGAGACATCCGTCTCTTATGTCTAATCCCAGAGAATGCCAATTTAGGAAAGTCACTAAAGGTAACCTTCCCTTTCTTACAGTCGACACTTGCCCCATATGTGGACAACCAGTCAGCTCCCAAAATTACATCATAGCCTTCCATGGGCATACACACTAGGTCGGCATTTAGGTTATGGTCTCTGATCATTACATCAACAGATGGAAAGTATTTGTTCAATTTCTCCTTTTCCCCTAGTGGCGTTGTGACAAAGAACTCACAACCCATGGATATAGGTTTTGCAGTTAGGGTGTCAGCAAAGTGTTGAGATATAAATGAATGAGTTGCTCCAGTATCAAATAAGATAAATGTTGATAAGGAGAAAACTTGTAGAGTACCTTCTACCATGCCACCGTCCATAGCGGGTTCCTCATCATGCAGGGCTTGCAGTCTACCCTGTTTCTTAGGTGCATTAGGGCACCTCTCATGTTCTTTCAGCAGCGGGCACTCGGGGATGCGGTGCTCGCGACTTCCACAACGCAGACATGCACCGACTTTCCTCTAGCATTCGTCAGCAGTGTGACCTGGCTTGTCGCAATGCTTGCAGTTGCTTTTTGTTTGAGTGTTGGGGACAATAACTTTAGGTTTCCTTTCTTGGCTGGGTCCCTCCGTGATGTTGAAGGGGCGCTTCTTGCCATTGTTCGGCTTAGCAAATGACTGCCCAGAGGTCATTTCCTTTTTTACGAACTTCCCTTTGATACGGTCGGTGAAGTCCATAGCATCTTCCAGCAGTTGAGCCTTTTTCACCATCTCGGCGTTGGTCTGGATGTCGAGAGGTTCCAGTTGGGTAATATACTGAGGCTTAAGGCTGTTGATGAAGCGCTTAGCCTTCATTCTCTCAGTGTTTACCAGGTGTGCAACATAGCGTGAAAGTTTTGAGAACTTGGCTTCGTATTCGGCCACTGTCAGGCTCCTTTGCTTAAGAGCAGCAAATTCCACGGCCTTCCTTTCTTGCACACGCTTGGAGAAGTATTTGGAATTGAAAGCTTCTTTGAATTCGTCCCAAGTGAATTGACCATTCGCTCGGGTCGCTTCCACTGACTCCTACCAAGCGCGGGCGTCCTTTTCAAGTTGAAACGTGGCTAGTAGCAGCTTATCCCCCGCTGCACATTGCATGACACAGAAGATTCTTTCCGTTTCTTTTAGCTAGTGTTCGGCTTCATTCGGATCTGTGGATCCACTAAACCTAGGTGGGTTCAGACTTCGGAAGTTACGATGCAGGTCGCCTGCACCACGATTGCCACCTCCTTGGGTAGCTTGCACAATCGCGCGAGTAAGTTCTTGAATGGTCTATTGCATGCCCCTCATTTGAGCACATTCAGCCGTCATCTTGATTGCTTAGTTCCTACAAAAATAACTTATTGTCATGATGTTGATGTGAAATTTAATTCGTGCGTGTGTGAGTTCATTTTGGCTAGTTACCCATGGTTCTAACCACAACTCACATAGGTAGGATAATTGACTCTAGTTGATGTTGGTCAACCTAGATCATCCTATACTTAAGAATAACCTAGGCTCTGATACCACAAAACTGTCACGTCTCGATGCGGAATATCGGAACGTGAGGCAGTTGCAAGTAAACGGGTACAGAGCAAGTACTAGACATCAAACAATTGAACAAGAATAAATACTAAAGTAAATTCATTTCATTAATAATCTTTCAAATATCTAGTTACAACCACTAATATCAGAGCCAATCTATAGGGCCCAATTACATTGAAATAAAAGTAAAAGACTAAACTAAGACTCTATCATAGCATTAGGCCACTAGGGTACTTTTGACATCACTCCTGGTCGTTCCCGTCCTCTTGAGTGTTTAGTTCATCCTCGGTCTCACCTAAGAACACAGTGACAAATAACGTAGGGTGAGCGATAACGCCTAGTAGGACTTAAATCTCAATAGTCAAGCAGACTTTAAATGATTAAGGAATTAAAAAGGCAAAGTAACTAATGATAGAGCGAGAGAGTCAAGTAACAAGAGAGATAGCATAATAGCACGTGAACAAAACATCACAAGTTCCCAAATATAGCAAGAGTGTCGAGTATAGCACAAATAGCAAGATGGCCATAGCACAAAGTATAGCAATAGCACAACGGGTATAGTATAGAACTTTTGTCAATAGACAACGAGAGAACATAACACTTTTTGATTGTCATATAGATAGTCGAGATAGGTAGCACTCGAGTGTAATGCCAAACACTCTGATCATTTAGCTCCCATGGGTACTAGCACTTTCGGGCGCACATCCTAGAACCAGATCGGACCCTTTATATATTGCCAGGCATTGGTTATATTGTTTATCTTTAGACAATCAGTCAATGGCCAATATATTGTACCAAGAAAATATGAGAGTACTAGATGAATAGACGAGATAGTAGAGTGAACGTGAATAGATGAGCGAGTAGAGTATAGATGAGAGCTAGTGGATATTGCACGTAACACGTCGAGTAAACAGGCGATAGTAACAGTTGCACAACACGCACATTCGATGTTGGCAGTTAGGTGGAACTCACTACCTTTCCGCTGGCCATGTTACACACAGGTCCAGAGATCTGGCGTGATTCAAGATAAGAGCTAACTTCTAATAGCCGTTTGGATCATGTTGATCCCTAAAGGTGTAATAGGTGTTAGGGTACAAACGGCTCATCGGCCATGTGGGAATCCATGGATAGAGGAGACTTACAGAGGCCTCGAACAAAGACTCACTAGTCTGGCAGAAGGAGTATCCAACAGAGTGTTCATCCAAGTCAAGAGAGTGTATATATAGAAACAAGTGCTCGCCATTCTAGAGGAATTTTAGAACAGTGGAGCGTCGATAACGGTATTCCCAAAACAACGCGAGAAACGATAGACAAGTATATTCAAGATATGGCAAATTTAATTACATAAATTACCAAATACATTATGAAATATTTTCATGCCAAATTAATCCATATTGGATGGTTCAAGTGTGTGCATGTGTTAAGAGAAATTATAGATAGAGATGTTGGACCGAGCCCCTTACCGTTGCACCAAAAGCTCGAGCTGGTAGTGAAGGCGGTAGCCAAATCTTTAAGGCGGAAGCGTAAAGCACCATGTCAACGTTGTGGTTGGCATGAGGGGCTTCGCACAAGGTTTTACCCCTGCGGCGGGTTGGGTTGCTAGCCCCGATGTCACTATGCTGCCCCATAACAGCATAGTGGCAGCGATTCCCTAAGGGAGTCGATGGCAATTAACCAACAAACTCCCCCCCAACGGCACCCGGGGGAATCGAACCCACAACCTCGCTCTGATACCACTTGTTGGACCGAGCCCCTTACCGTTGCACCAAAAGCTCATGCTGGTAGTGAAGGCGGTAGCCAAATCTTTAAGGCAGAAGCACAAAGCACCACGTCAACGCTGTGGTCAGCATGAGGGGCTTCGCACCGGGTTTTACCCCTGCGGCGGGTTGGGTTGCTAGCCCCGATGTCACTATGCTGCCCCATAACAGCATAGTGGTAGCGATTCCCTAAGGGTGTCGATGGCAGTTAACCAACAAGAGAAAGATCATGTGCATGTATTTTATCGCACATAAATATTTGATTTATGACATGTGTAATTTTCTGTGTATATGACTGTTAACAAAGTGTACATGCACTGTATAGAGTTTGAGCATCGAGATTTGGGGGGTTTTATGCAAGAACTCAGATCGCGACGTACCCTAATGAGGGTCACAACGGGGTCAACTGAGATCGCGACGGGGTCTTGTATAGGTCACGACGGGCTCATGGGTTTAGGTAGACAGATCGCAATGAGATCGTTTGAGGGTCGCGACGGGCTCTTCGGATCAGACAACAGATCGCGACGACAGGCCCTATCGCAATCAGATCACAACAGAGGGCACTGTTGCGATGGCCCTTGTGAACATGGCCTATCGGGCCATCGCGTTCACAGGGTCTGTGCCCGAGTCTGACAGGGAAAAGACTTTACATGGGATTGCGGGCTAGAACTTACCCTATTTGACACAGGGTGATTCATAAAATCATAACTAATTTTACAAGTGATGAAAAATCATGAAACTAGTTGCGAATTGATCTAGACATGCATGGGTACTTACAGTAAATAGGAATTTGAAAACAAACAGGGTTTAGACATGTTTTAAACTCAGGTATTCATGATGAACATGAAACAGTACATAGTTGAGATCAATGATTAAATTTGCAAGATAGGATGAGTCAAATTAGGGCTTTTATGGGCAAAATATGCCTAACATACAACAGTTCCTATAGTAAAAATCTCGTGGCATGGGGTTGAGTATATAAAGAGATCAAGAATTAAGAAGAGGATTCAGAGTCATGATGAGTATAGAACATTAAAAATCAAGAACAAAAGATTTGCTCGATGGAAAATTATGAAACCAAATGACTTTTGTTCCTGATGGACAAAACATCCTACAGATGAATTTTCATGGTTTATGCTCGTGAGAATGCCTACCTCTGACTCATTTTTTCTTCTAGAGTTAAGAACTTGAAGAACGAAGGAAGAAGCTTTGAGCAGCCCTTTCCCCATGAATTTCTCTCCTCCTTGGCCTCTTCCCACGTCCAGCAAACCCTTGGCACGAGCTAGGGTCGGCCATGAGGGTTTTAGAGGAGTATTTAAGCATCTCCCCATTCTATTTCCTATTATGACTCTAATTCCTATTTATTCCAAATTTCCTATTTCCCTCTCCTATTTTTAGGCATGAGATCTCCTAATTTGGGTTAGGTTGTGACCCAAATTCGTGGCCAACCTATTAGGGTAGGTTTAGGAATCCAAATCTAACTCAAATTAACTTTTTAATACATTAAATACCCATTTTCTATTTAAGTAATAATGTAGTTACGAATTTATGGTATTTTCCTATTATTCTTCCTTTAAAAATCTATTTTTTGGCCCACTAATTTCTAATGGGTCCATTTAACAAAGCCCATTACTTCTTTTCATTTAATAAGTTTTATTTAATTCTCTTTTATTTGATTTTCTAATTAATTTAATTAGTTTTCTTTTTATATTATTAAATTTTTATTTTTTGAAAAATCTAGGTTGCTACAGCTCTCTTTGAAGAGGGAATTAGGATCACTTGTGGTAGCACCAGTCACTTGTGGTCAGCTATGGGCGACAGTTTGTAAGTAAATCTAAGTCAGTGGTCTGATGATGGTCCCCGTTCTTACACAATGAACAAGATCTAAGGTGCTGGAATCGCCTAGGCACTGAGGATGTATTTATGTTATATTATTAACCTCTTGAGAGCAGTATGATGCCTGTCAAATTCATTTCCAAATTAAGTTACGATCTGAACTTGAAAGACATATATGACTTTTGTTCCGAAATTCGTTTGAGCTGTTATGAAACCAAATTGGGCTATATGTTTATGCTAGGTATGAAGTTCATGAGCAAGTATGTCTTTGATCCATATACGCACCTCCAGAATATTTACTGAGTTATGAAATTGAAACTCCTATTTTTACTGCGTATGTTTTATTAGATCAAGATATGAACATGGCTTGTGACTTCTGATCTAACCCAAATCTAAATTCGTACTTAGTTCAATTTCCATACATTTAACCCTTGAGGTTTAGACACTTGAAACTAAAGATATTGTGTTCTACAAGAGCCTTCATTCAGGATTTGATTGAAAGAAATTACACTTACTTTCACCTACTGAGTCCTCCGACTCATGCCTTTGTTTCCTTCAACCATTTTAAATTGAAGGTGGGTGCAATTTCAATTACAGATTATTCATAATTCCGCTGCTGATCAAGAAGAAGAATATAGTTTTTGAATTCTCTAGGAATTTTGTTGTAAACTAAAAGTCTAGAGCGAGGATGCTTGGTCTTATGTAAATGATGATCGCTAATAATAAGATACTTTGTTGATGTATAATGCTTGTAAAGATGACTTTGTGGAATGGTTTGCTAGTTTATGCATTACGTAGATTTGTCTGCCCATAATGAAGTTTATCAGCGTAACCCCTCTTCTAATCAAAAGTTATGTGTTATGTGTGTGTGGTTGGAAGAGGGTGTTACAAAGGTGGTATCAGAGCACAATTATGGGTAATAGACATCTTTGTGACCATTTTCACAAAGGAAATAAGTAAAACACTTGTGTGTATTCTAGAATTCCTAAAAATTATTTTATTCTTAAAATTCAAGTGGCTAGCATGAATTAATTGGATGTGTTTGATGGTATCCAGGAAATGGCAGACAAAGGGAAAGCTATCGACACAACCAGTGGGGATAGACTTGAGGAAATTGAGGAAGGTTCTAGAGAGAAAGTCCCCAATATTCTATCAGCAAGTAACCCTCAAGAAGGAAGAGCTGGGACTACTGATTTTTCTACTTTTATGCAGTCATTCCAGGGGTTAGTGCAGACTCTAATGAAGAATCAACAGGACATGAGTGGAGAAAGAATTTCTGGAGCATCTATATTAGTAAAATTTAAGAAGATGGGACCTCCAGCCTTCAAAGGAAATAGTCAACCTGAGATTGTAGAAGGATGGGTTAGAGAGATGGAAAAGATATTCAAGGCCATTAGATGTGAAGAGGAGGACAAGGTTACACTGGGAACTTATATGCTTCAGGATAGAGCAGATGAGTGGTGGCAATCTGTCATAAGGAATGTATTCAGAAACAGAGGGGATAACATTAGTTGGGAAGAATTCCTAAGAGAATTGTATGAGAAATACGCCCCACCGCACATCAAGGATAGGAAGAAAGTGGAATTCTTGCAGTTGGAGCGAAAAGATATGACTGTGGCGGAGTATGAAACAAAATTTACTGAACTGGAAAAATATTCACCCCACATTTTGATAATGAACTCAGAAGGGTAATGAAATTTGTGAGAGGATTGAAACCCAATGTGAGAAGCAGGGTAGCTCCACTGGATCCCCAGAGCATGGCAGTGGCACTAAAGACTGTGTATATAGTGGAATCTGAATTTATAGAGTATATGAAAAACAAAGAAACTAATGGGGGTAAGAAGACAAATCTATATACTAAGGAAACGAAAGGTCAAAAACGAAAAATTGATTCAACCAAGCAGCAGGGAGAACAGAAAAAGAGTTGGCCTGTGTGTGTTCAATGTGGAGGGAAACACCCAGGTAATGAATGCTGGAAGGTAGCAGGAAAATGTTTTGGATGTGGTCAGAAAGGATATATAATTAAGGACTGTCCACTCAAAGCGGACCAGACAAGTCCACAAAAGCCACAACCCTACTTTCAGCAAGCCCCAAAACAACCACCCAAAGGACCAGCTAGAGTTTTCGCTTTGACAAAAGAAGAAGCTCAAGACACCCCCACTATGGCTGAAGGTATTCTCCTGACTGAAAACATGTATGCTAGAGTGTTATTTGACCCTGGAGCAACTCACTCTTTTATTTCTCAGATGTTTGTTAATTCTATATCTCAGAAATTAGAACAATTAGTAGAAGGTATGATACTTGATTGTCCTACTGGTCAAATAGCTATTCTTACCTCTGTCATTCCTGAAATAAACCTGAAAATAGGAGAGCATGAATTTACAGCATGTGTATATGAACTGGACAACATGCACGATTTTGATATAATACCGGGAATGGATTGGTTGGCAGAAAATCATGCATTACTAGATTGCCATAAGAAAGTTTTACCATTTAAAAGGCCAGGATTAGAAGATTTCAGCTATATATGTCCAAGGATTAATGGAAACAAGATGAATATATCAGCACTTAAAGCCATTAAATGGTTGAGAAACGGTTGTCAGGGCTATCTAGCAAGTGTAATGGTCATATCAAATGACAATAAACAGATATCGGTCCAAGATATTGATGTTGTGAAGGAATTTTCAGATGTTTTTCCAAATTATCTATCTGCATTACCTCCAAGTAGGGAAATTGATTTTTCTATTGAACTTTTGCCTGGGACTTTACCTATATCCATAGCCCCATATAGAATGGCACTAGCTGAGTTGACAGAATTAAAGAAACAGTTGCAAGACTTATTAGACAAAGGTTTTATTAGACCTAGTGTGTCACCATGGGGAGCTCCGGTATTGTTTGTAAGAAAGAAAGAAGGATCCCTCAGATTATGTATTGATTATAGGAAGTTGAATCAAGTCACAATAAAAAACAAATATCCACTACCTAGAATTGATGACTTATTTGATCAACTTCGGTCTGCCACAATATTCTTTAAGATAGATCTAAGGTTTGGGTATCAATAATTGAGAGTTAAAGAAGATGACATTCCCAAAACAGCATTCAGAACCAGATACGAACACTATGAGTTTTTAGTACTACCTTTTGGATTAACTAATGCACCTGCGGTATTTATGGACTTAATGAGCAGGGTATTCCAGCCATATTTAGACAATTTTGTGGTGGTATTTATAGATGATGTGTTGATATATCCATCTAATAAAAAAGAACACAAGGAACATTTGAGAATTGTACTACAAACCTTAAGGAATCATCAATTGTATGCTAAATTAAGTAAATATGAGTTTTTGCTCAAAGAAGTGAAATTTTTGGGCCATGTGATTTCTGGAAAAGGTGTGGCGGTAGACTCGAGTAAAGTTGAAGAAATTCTGAATTGGGAAAGACCCAAAAATCCATCAGAAATCTAAAGTTTCTTAGGATTAGTGGGCTACTGCAGGAGATTTATTGAAGGTTTTTCTTCTATAGCTACGCCTTTGACTCAGTTAACCAGAAAAGAGATACCATTTGTATGGAATGAAAGGTGTGAGACTAGTTTTCAGGAATTAAAAAGGAAACTTACCAGTGCACCAGTTCTTACTTTACCTCAAGGATCAGGAGGATTTATAGTGTATACAGATGCATCTTAAAGAGGAATTGGATGTATTCCTATGCAACATGGGAAAGTGGTAGCACATGCTTCTAAACAATTAAAGGATCATGAAAGGAATTATCCAGCCCATGACCTAGCGTTGGCAACAGTTATACATGCTTTGAAGATTTGGCGCCACTATTTATATGGAGAACAATTTGAAGTTTATACTGACCATAAGAGTCTAAAGTACATATTTTCTCAGAAAGAACTGAATTTAAGACAAAGGAGATGGTTAGAAATTTTGAAGGATTATGATTTTACAGTGAATTACCATCCGAGTAAAGCTAATGTGGTAGCTGATGCGTTGAGCAAAAAAAATCAAGAGCACTACAATTACACCAACAATGGAAAGAAATGACAGATCTGATTGATTACTCACCAAGGTGTAGTGAGGAAAATTTGATGCTGGCACAATTGACAGTAAGGTCAGTACTAGTAGATAAAATTGGTGAGGTTCAAAACCAAGATCAAAAACTAAAAGAGATGGTGAACAAACTAGGATACATCATAGATAGTCAAGAGATAATCAGATTTCAAAATAGAATATGTATACCGAAAAATGAAGAAATAAAAAGAGAAATATTGAGAGAAGGACACAAATCTCAGTATTTAATCCACTCTGGTAGCTCTAAAATACATCAAAATATGAAAAAAGCAATTTTGGTGGCATGGAATGAAAAAGGACAGCAAAATTTGTGAATAGGTGTTTAACATGTCAACAAATAAAAGCTGAGCACCAGAAGCCAGTAGGACTTATGCAACTAATTGAAATTCCAGTATGGAAATGGGAGCAGATAACTATGAACTTTGTAATGGGTTTTCCAAAGACAAGGAAAAAGCGTGATGCTATTTGGGTAATTGTGGATAGATTGACTAAAGCAGCTCATTTTCTAGCAATTACAAAGACTCAATCATTGGAAGATTTGGCTCAATTATATATAAAAGAAATAGTGAGACTTCATGGAATTCCCTTGTCAATTATTTCAGATAGAGATCCAAGGTTCACTGCTAGATTTTGGAATAGTCTGCAAGCAGCCATGGGTACACAATTAAGATTTAGTTTAGCATATCATCCACAAACCGATGGCCAATCAGAAAAAAAACTATCAAAAAAATAGAAGACATGCTGAGAGCCTGTAGTTTGGATTGGCGTGGAAGCTGGGATGATTACCTACCCTTAATTGAGTTTGCATACAATAATAGTTACCATACGAGTATTGGGATGGCACCATATGAGGCATTATATGGTAGACCCTATAGATCACCCCTCTGCTGGGCAGAAGTGGGAGAAAAGAATCTCATTGGGCCAGAATAATTTAGAACTGTTCAAAGAAAATTAAATTAATCAGGAAGAGATTGCTAATAGCTCACGACAGACAGAAAAAGTATGTTGATAAGAGGAGGAGGCCATTGGAGTTTAACGTAGGAGAGCATGTATTTCTAAAGGTCTCTCCAACCAAAGGTGTCATGAGATTTAGTAAGAAAGGAAAGCTCAGTCCAACATATGTAGGACCTTTTGAGATATTGCAAAGAATAGGGGAAGTAGCATATCAATTAGCCCCACCGCCCTCTTGGTCCCACATTCATAATGTGTTTCACATGTCCATGTTGAGCAAATATATAATGGATATCCCTCTCATATAATCATCTATGAAGATGTGGAGGAACAGTCAGATTTAACCGTACAAGAGAAACCCGTGAAAATATTAGACAGGAAAGAATGAGTTCTTAGAAACAAAGTAGTTTCTATGGTGAAGATCTTATGGAAAAATGCACTTATCGAAGAAGAAACATGGGAATTAGAGCAAGAGATGAAAGAGAAGTATCCACAAGTATTTGGTAGGTAAATTTTGTCAATTTCGAGGACATAATTTATTTTAATAGGGGGAGGAATGTAATATCCTCAAATTTTAAACATCATGATTTGTTGGGTTACAATGTGTATGATGACATGTGAATACATGTTTTTGATGATGAGTGCCATAATTGATGTTGTATAAATGTTGGAAACATGATAAAAATTACAAAGACATGAAAGAGATGAATAAATGACCATCATGCTTCTATTGATCACCTATATATTCATTGTATATCATTTAGAATCCTTTTCAATGTAGGTGTGAATGCATACAAGAAAAGCATCCAAATACAAGGGCAAAAGAACAAGAAAAGGACTTCAAGTGATCACCTGCCGACAACCATGAAGGTCCCTATCGATAGATAGGTCATGCAGGAACAAACAAGCTATTGGAAGCTCAAATGGAGCAGTAGCTGTCGACAGATGCAAGGTACCTGTCGACAAATACATGCTGCCTGTCGACACCCAGAAATCGCCTGTCGACAGATAAGGCCTTTCCAGCAAGATCATGGTTCTGGAAAACCAAAAGTGTGTAGTAGTTGTCGACAGCTATAATGTGCCTGTCGACAGACGAAGAGAAAAGTCAGATACGAGATATGAATATGTTCTATATTAGGGTGTTTCCTTTTAGCACGTCTCTCCATACTTGGACACCCATATATATAGATTATAAGGAGGTAATTTCGCAGCAAGAAGCCACCATATCAAAACCCTAAGCAAAACCCTAGAGAAGAGCTTCTTCCTGCTGCTCTGCTTCAACTCTCCAGATTGTTCAAAGAAGATCCATCTCACGAGAGGATTGAAGTCGGTCTGTCCATGAATCAAGCTTTGTCTACATCGTCTGATCTTCATCAACACGAAGCCTGAAGTTGTTCTGGACGACCACCACGAAGAGTTCTTCATCTGGATTTGATCTTTCATCTCAGAACTCTTCCTTCTTTATACTTTCAAATATCTATGTGTGTGTGTACTGATTGGAGATCAGTACGTGGTGTTTGTGGAAGTGTGTGGTTTGTGATTTGTACAAGGGTTGTGTATAGATCACAGTGTGTGGTGTGTTGGTTAGATCAAGGCTAGAGGATCTGATCTATTGTGGACTTGATCTAGCGTGTGTGTGTGTGGTTGAGCCGCTGTGCTTGTGTGTGTGTTGTACTCAGTTCTTGATTAGTGTGTGCCTCACAGTGTGAGGGGTGGACGTAGGAGTCACGTGGTGTGATTTTCAAACCACCTAAAAATCTCTGTGCAGTGGTTTGACATTGTCTCATCGTTACATGCATGCATAGGGGGTTCGATTAAACTCTTAACATTCACACACTAGTTCATATATTCTGATTGTTCAAGTGTGTCACACACTTTGTGCACTTAATCACATCAGATCAGTGGGGTTTTTAATTGAGTAGATTCATTATTTCGAAGTAATTTTTATATTGCTTAAGGATCCGCTGCAAATCTATTCACCCCCCCTTCTAGCTTTGCCATCACCGAATATCTGATCCTAACAATTGGTATCAGAGCGGGTTTTCTGTTCATTGGTTGTGATTTTGCAGATCTATTTTTGTGTGCTTAATCGCTCATCTGATTCTGATCTGATCTGATTACTTATGATTAATCTTTTGGAACATCATTTAATCTATTTGAACTGATTAATTACTTGTTGATCTGACTCAATATTCTGTTGACTGGTCTAATCATCTGAAGCATACTTAGAAATATGGCTAGGTTCTCAAGTATCATAAATAGACCTATGATATTTGAGTTTGATGACAAGGTTGATAAAATGCAGGTCTCCTCTATGAAAACAAGCAAGTCTGGAAAGGAATAAGAAGAAAAATGCTACATGGCTCATGGCAGCTCAAAAGGCTCTTCCCGTTCAGACAAATCTTAAGAATCACATATGTCAGAGAAGTCAAGAAACTCTCAAAGGTTAGGTAAATCCATATCAGACCCATTTAATATATCAATATCAAACTCTGATTCAGAGAATGATATATCCTATGATGAATTGATAGAATGCTATGAGCACTTGTCCAATCAATTTAAGAAGGTAAAATCTCAAAATAAGAAGCTAAAAGAAAAATTGGATAAGAATGAAATGAGAATTGATAATGCTCTAGTATTCTATGAAGAAAATGAAAAATTGAAAATGGAGAATGAAAAATTGGAGAATGAAGTCAGAAACTATGGAAACAAGCTTTCTAAATTGAAAGAAGATCATGATCTGGTTGAATCTTAAAATTCTGATTTGAAAAATGAAAATGAAAAATTGATTGATCATAATGAGAATCTCAAACATGATAATGATCAACTGAACAAACAAATCTCCAACATGGCTTATGATCATCAAATAAAAGTAAAGTGCAACCAATTGGTTGAGGAAAATAATCATCTTAGAAAGAAGATTGAATGCTTGTATCATGACAGACCATTAAATGATGAATGCAACAATTATAAGAAGAAAATTGTTGACTTGGAAAATCAAATTGTTCAAATTGAAATTGAAAGGAACAAAATGAAAAATGGTCTGGATGTCATGACAAATCAACTTCAAACTTCAGAAAAAGAAACTGATTCATTAAAAGCTTAAAAAGGAAAATTGACAAGTAAACTTGAAGTGGTTGTAAAACAAAATCAAGAATCTGAAAAGATGATTTCTGAATTGAACAAAACCGTTGAGAGTTTAAAATCTGCCTTGTCTAAGTTTGTTCAAGGAACTCAGAATTTCGATAATATTCTTGGAATAAAAGTCAATTTTCAAAAGGAGGGTTTATGATTTAACCCCTTGAACAAAAAGAATTTTGAAAACAAAACAAAGACTTCATTTGTCAATGTTTCTAAGAATAAGAATTTTGTTTCACCTAAAGAAAAACTTGTTAAGATTCATGTTCAGAAAAATGTTCAAAAATAAAATGATAAATTGAAGAAAAATGCTGTAAAAAGGAAGAATCATGTTTCAACTGAAAACCAGAAAAAGAAAAAGAAAAAGAAAACAGGACTCTACAAGGTCTCCACAGCTCCTCCATCAGCCCAGAAAAATATAAGACAATCTGCAACTCCACATCATGTCAAGAGCTACCAAAGGGTACCATCTTCTTCTTTTCAGCCCAAGGATAATCAAAGGTACTCTAGAGGATCTCAGAGATTCCAACAAATGCACTCATACTATGGTAAGCTCCAGGTAAATACTCAACTTGTTTGCTTTCATTGCAATAGACCTGGTCACCTTGCCAAATTCTGCTGGAATAAAGGACAACACTTTCATAAATATGCCAAGTCTATCCAATGCTTTACTTGTCATAAACATGGTCATATCTCTAGGGACTGTTGGCATATAAATGATCATCTTGTGCATGTTCCCAAGCCCCATGTTCATACACATGCCCATGTACATAGGAATAAAAATCATGTTCACGCTAAAAATACTCAGAAATTCCTTGTACATAAGAAGATGATTGCTGGACAAAAGAAGTGTTCTGTTCTTCATGCTAAAAGTCCTAAAAACAAAATATTTCATGAAAACATAGATGTATTGAACAAGACTATAGAAGAGTATGGAACTAATGCTACTCATAGTTCCATTAATGAAAGAAATACATCTATTCCAAAAATAATTCATTTTGGATTCTGATTAAATCCTAACATTAATGTCATTGCAAGACCCAAGTAAGCGTGAGTCCGAAAACTAGCTTGATCAACAAGTTGAGATGTCTTACAACCATACAGTGTAAATGTATTCATGACATTGGCTATGCAAGGCAAAAAATGATTGGAGAACAAAAGTAAAAAATTTTTAAGACAGTGATTGAAGACTGTTCAGGTAAAATCTCCTTACCACTTCAGATTTGAACTGCTGAAATTGAAATGGATTTTTAATTTTATCTGAGTAATGAAAAATATGTTTTGATGCTATCCCCAAATGACAATGCTTCTTAACAATTGGAATCATGGTTGTATTCTCATGCTTGCTTGACTGTGTCTATGATTCTGTGTGCATAATAATGTGTGAATTGCTTGCCAACTCTTTTCAGTTCATACACATGTTAAGGGGAGTAAATTTGAAAAAGGAAAAAATATTCTTTAAAATTCATTGAAATTGATCTTTTATATAGTGACTATTTGGTATATCAAATGGTGAAATATGGAAGGACAAGTTAGGCTTGTCTGGAAACTATCATTATGCATGAGAAATATTCTCTGCCAAGTATCAATAGTCTTTTACTATATAAAGATTATAAAAAAAATTTATAATCTCAAAAACTTCAATTGATCATGTTTATACTCTCTTTGTGCAAATTGCTTGACATGAACATGTGTGAATTGCCTGAATATTCATTTTAATACCATGCATACATTTTGGGGGAGTAAGTAAAAAAGAGTTTTTGAGTGAGTTGTTTGAGGGACATTCTTTCACATCAATTTTGACATATGTATCTCTTTAAAAGAATGAAATTTTGGTGTTTTCATGATTATGGATGTCTCTTTTGTGTGCAACTGCTTGTGATGAATGTGTAAGTCATGATTGAATTACTTGAATATTGAGTCATCACATGCACATACTATGGGGGAGTAAGTTAAGGCTAGGTGAGTGAAATTCTTGAGGGATACCCTTCATATTTAATGTGTCATTATCCCTCAATCATGTGGTTCAAATCTCTCTCAATTAAAAGCCTTTAAATTGAGTTTTCAAGTCCCTGTCGACAGCCACAAACCTAGATGTCGACAGCCAAGCGTACCCAGAACCCAATTTATGGACAAGTTCAGTATCTGTCGACAACCCCATTCCTCTTGTCGACAGATATACCTTTTCTAACAATTCCTCATCTTCTCTCATCCTTTATTCATTAGCATGTTCATAATATTGATGCAACCGGAGAATTTGGAATTAATATTCATTACTACCTTTCATATTCACATAATATCAAAGACGTTGCCTTAATCACAATGCTTTTGATATAATATTTTGTGCTTGAGTCTAGGTTGTGTCATCTAGAAAACATTGATCAAATCTAATGGCTTTAACCTAACTCACTTGAATAACTCCCTTGTGGATGATCATGTTTCTAAAATGGATTGATAAGTAGGAAGGTTATTGAACTTAATATTTTTACATTGGTCTTTGACCTTAAATAACCTTTGACCTTGATTTTCAAAATTTTTAAAAAAGGGAGAAAAGCTACCTATTTCTAAACTCAAAAGTTCAAACAAAAATTATATGAAATGGGATAAAAGTAGAGCAATGCTGAGCATCACTGAGTAACCGGGACATGGGCATCACAAATGTCTGTCTTCGCATCAAAAAGTCTATTCTTTATCTCTACACAATGGTATGATGGTCACTCACACTGAGTAACTGAGGGTACGGGCATCCCAAATGTCTACCTTCACGTCAAAAGGTGAAATGATCCTAATTACCACTTTTCCCACATTAACTTGACAAAAGAAATAATTCAATGAAAGAAATAGAGTGTAGCCTCCTTGTTTTTAAATCAAGGATGATACGTTAATCTCTCATGTAGACATTACTTTCAAGTACCGACTGAACATCACCCCCAAAGGAACATGTTTTTCTACAACGGTTTTATTCAAAGGGGTTATCTTAGTTTCATATGTTTTTGAATGGTGTCTTCTGAATGCCATAGCTTAAGATTCCCAAAGTATTATCTCTTAACCATTGTCGAATATTTATGTGACATCATACTTGTGTTTATGACACTTTTTAATGAGTATAAATCTATTCTCAACCTTGGAATCCCCTTTGAACACTCATTCCCCACTCAAATCTTTCACAATTCAGTTCTGGGGTCAACTAGTTCTTTGCTTCATTTCTTTCCCCTTCTCTTGAGTCAGTAAGTTGTGTCAGTCATGTCATTTCCCTTCTTTTGCGTTTATTTATTTCATGTACTGGATGCCTTTTTGTAATTGTGTGTGCTTATTGCTCAATGAATGAAAACACACTTTCTTGCTTTATTCTTATCCATGTGTGCATGAACTATCTTTTTGAATGTTGTCAAAAGGGGGAGAAACATCAATTGTAATTTTGTCATCATCAAAAAGGGGGAGAATGTTGACTTACAATGTGTATGATGATATGTGCATAAATGTTTTTGATGATGAGTGGCATAATTTATGTTGTATAAATGTTGGAAATAGGATAAAAATGACAAAGACATGAAAGAGATGAATAAATGACCATCATGCTTCTATTGATCACCTATATATTCATTGTATCTCATTTAGAATCCTTTTCAATGTAGGTGTGAATGCATACAAGACAAGCATCCAAATACAAGAGCAAAAGAACAAGAAAAGGACTTCAAGTGATCACCTGTCGATAGCCATGAAGGTCCCTGTCGACAGATAGGTCATCCAGGTACAAACAAGCTACTGGAAGCTCAAATGGAGCAGTAGCTGTCGACAGATGCAAGGTACCTGTCGACAGATACATGCTGCCTGTCGACAGCCAGAAATCACCTGTTAACAGATAAGGCCTTTCCAGCAAGATCATGGTTCTGGAAAACCAAAAGTGTGCAGTAGCTGTCGACAGCTATAATGTGCCTGTCAACAGATGAAGAGAAAAGTCAGATACGAGATATGAATATGTTCTATATTAGGGTGTTTCCTTTTAGCACGTCTCTCCATACTTGGACACCCATATATATAGATCATATGGAGGTATTTTCGCAGCAAGAAGCCACCATATCAAAACCCTAAGCAAAAGCTAAGAGAAGAACTTCTTCCTACTGCTCTGCTTCAACTCTCTAGATTGTTCAAAGAAGATCGATCTTACGAGAGGATTGAAGTCGGTCTGTCCACGAATCAAGCTTCGTTTACATCATCTAATCTTCATCAACACGAAGCCTGAAGTTGTTCTGGACGACCACCACGAAGAGTTCTTCATCTGGATTTGATCTTTCACCTCAAAATTCTTCCTTCTTTCTACTTTCATATATCTGTGTGTGTGTGTACTGATTGGAGAGCAGTATGTGGCGTTTGTGGAAGTGGGTGGTTTGTGATCTGTAGAAGGATTGTGTATAGATCACAGTGTGTGGTGTGTTGGTCAGATCAAGGCTAGAGGATCTGATCTATTGTGGACTTGATCTAGCATGTGTGTGTGTGGTTGAGCCGCTGTGCTCGTGTGTGTGTTGTACACAGTTCTTGAGTAGTGTGTGCCTCACAGTGTGAGGGGTGGACGTTGGAGTCACGTGGTGTGATTTCCGAACCACCTAAAAATCTCTGTGCAGTGGTTTGATATTGTCTCATCGTTAGATGCATGCATAGGGGTTCGATTAAACTCTTAACATTCACACACTAGTTCATATAATCTGATTATTCAAGTGTCTCACACACTTTGTGCACTTAATTACATCAGATCAGTGGGGTTTTTAATTGAGTAGATTCATTATTTCGAAGTAATTTTTAAATTGCTTAAGGTTCGCTGCAAATCTATTCAACCCCCCTTCCAGCTTTGCCATCACTGAATATTCGATCCTAACATGATTTACTTAGAAATTTTTGTTTATGCGAACCAATTAGTATTAAATTGAGATATTTAGGATTAATAGTGTATTTAGGACACATTGTCATACACCAGTACCACTTTCGGTCGTATGTACCCCGACCGGATGACACCGGATTTTGATAACAGAATTTAATTCTGAGACCACCATAATTCTCAGAAAAATGTGCCGATATTAGAAATGTAAATATCCGGAATTGTTGACGTGCAGATTTCGAGATTTAGCCAACGCAACTATTTTTCGAGCAATTTTTGTTGTGTGAAAAATAAATTCTAAAAATTAAACTAAAATTACCATAATTTGTAAAAACTTTTTATTAGTTTATGGTTGAAATTTCAACTTGAATGGATATCATTTTGGTATAAAAAAGTCAAGGACAAATGGGTCAGTTGATTTATAGCCCAATTACAGTAACTATTTTTGGGATTTTTCTTGCTTACGTAGTATGGGCAACGTAAGCTCATGTCATTAGGGGTTAAACACCCTACACGTTCTTATCTTACGTGTAACTCCTGAAGCTTGCATGGTGAACGTGGCTGTGGGTGAGAAAATGAGTTTTTTACCTTAACACCTGTGAGCCGACGTGTTGTACATGCATGTGAGCTGAGGATTATAAAACCACTTCTTCAAACCTTTGTGGGAGTTTTTCCACTTCTGTTCTTGCCCTGCCCTTGCTCCTGCTGCTGCTGTTGGGCTGTTGCTGCTGGAGCTACTGCTTCTACTGATCTTACTGTGGGTGTAGTTGCTGCCCTGGCTTGTGCTATTGCTTCTACTCCTGCTATTGCTACGTCTGCAACCTTGAGGAGCCCTTTCTTCTATTGGTTGTGGGCTCCTTCGTTAAGACTTCCATCTTAAGTCAGGTAGGTTCCTTCCTACTGCTCCTCTACAGTCTCCTACTTTCATGCTTGAAAGCTTTACAATCGTAACAACTCATGGTTCCTTGGTGGTTCCATGTTCTGTAGAATTTATCTTTCTTTGGTTTTCACATGCTACTAGATCCCTTGAGAATAACCTTTGCCTTGACATTATCCTTGACTTGTGATCATCTAGACTATTAGAAGAATGAAATTATCCTTCATCTCTCACTTTGTTCAAGTCTTTAGTTGATGTTCATATCACTAATCAGGTTTTTTACCACTTCTGAAAGAAAGTGCCGCGGGTGTCGATAGACAAATTACATCTGTCGATAGGCACCCTTGTTCCAGAACACAGAAACCCAGAACCATCAGTAGATGTCGACAGACGACAACCATCTATCGACAAATACCTATAGCCTGTCGACAGATAAGGATCAGATTCCAGAATTTAGTTTTTGATGCATCAGTAACCAACCTTTCCCTAGTCAGTGGTGGTGCATTCTTGTATTGTCTAAACAAGTTGTCTTTCTTATTTTCTTGGATTCTGAACTACTTTTTACCACCAAGAAAATAGAATTAATCCCCAACCAAACCATCTTTGAATTACCATTCCAACTGTGCACATGAAATAAAATTTATGATCTGGAGACAGTGCTCTCTTCAAAGAGGGAATTATGATCACTTGTGGTTACACCAATCACTTGTGGTCAGCTGTGGGTGACAATTTGTAAGTAAATCCAAGTCAGTGGTCTGATGATGGTGGGTAATAAACCCCGTTCTTGCGCAATAAACAAGATCTATAGTGCTGGAATCGCTTAGGCACTGAGGATGTATTTACGTTATATTATTAACCTCTTGAGAGCAGTATGATGCCTGTCAAATTCATTTCTAAATTAAGTTACGATCTGAACTTGAAAGACATATATGTTTATGCTAAGTATGAAGTTCATGAGCAAGTATGTCTTTGATCCATATACGCACCTCCTCAATATTTACTGAGTTCTGAAATTGAAACTCCTATTTTTACTGCTTACGTTTTATTAGATCAAGATATGAACATGGCTTGTGACTTCTGATCTAACCAAAATCTAAATTCGTACTTAGTTCAATTTCCATACATTTAACTCTTGAGGTTTAGACACTCGAAACTGAAGATATTGTGTTCTACAAGAGCCTTCATTCAGGATTTGATTGAAAGAAGTTACACTTACTTTCACCTATTGAGTCTCTGACTCATGCCTTTGTTTCCTCCAACCCTTTCAGATTGAAGGTGGGTGCAATTTCAGCTACAGATTATTCGCAATTCCACTGCTGATCAAGAAGAAGAATATAGTTTTTGAATTCTCTAGGAACTTTGTTGTAAACTAAAAGTCTAGAGTGAGGATGTTTGTTCTTATGTAAATGATGATCGCTAATACTAAGTTACTTTGTTGATGTATAACACTTGTAAAGATGACTTTTTCGAATGGTTTGCTAGTTTTATGCATTACGCAGATTTGTCTGCCCATAATGAAGTTAATCAGCGTAACCCCTCTTCTAATCAAAAGTTATGTGTTATGTATGTGTGTGTGGTTGGAAGAGGGTGTTACAGTTTAGTACATTTGAATTTTACATTTTACATTTGTATTTTTTTTATTGACCAATAAAAAAAGACACAATATATCCATCGAATGAGAAATAAGAAATACAAATACAAATACAAAATATAAAACTCAAGTGTATTAAATTTTTCTCATCCCAAAAAAATTGTTCGGATCACTAAGGATACTTTTCATGCCCATGAATTGCTGCTAACAGTGCTTCAGGGGCATGGTCTCACATGAGGTGATTGCTTAAGGCAGAACTAGTCTTGAGCAAGCACTCTGCGAAGAGCATGTCTTCGAAATTTGAAAATAAGGGGCATCATCCAAATTCTTTTCTTATCTCTAGTATATGAAGAGTAAAAATAGGAGTGTTGTCTCGAGGATCATGATAAACTGATTTTGTTAACATTCCTTCATATGACTGTAAATAAATTGTACCTAAATGATACACATACACCTTATTAGGATGCTAAACTTTGATATGTTGATCACTGACTCATACTTGAAGTTTGTAGAGCTTGCACAAAATTTCTTGGACATGTGCAAAGTTCTGCAAAGTAAAACAGGGGTCTCAACCATTTTTCACATAACATTGAGTTTTGGCACCTTGTGTAAAGCAGTCGACCTCTTTGATTACGTTGATCCGACTGCTTTTCCTGGAGCAATCCTCCTCTTACCTCTGTTGAAAGAGGTCAACCACCCCATGTCTAAGGTCAACTGTTTCCAGCAGATTCTTACTTTCTGCACTCACATGTGATGCCCTTATGTGAGCTTTTCTTACCATAATATCTTCACATATATAAGCTTTCACTCTTTCACTACTTTGGGAAAGAGAGGAGTGAATGTTCTTGTCCTTTTGGCAGCTCTACTTTTATCCTTTCCCCTTTCATCCTAGCCATCTAATCCATGGAGATTCCTCTTATTTTTTGTGCTTTTCTCATTTTGATCTTGCAGATTTGAAGGATAGAAGAGCTGAGATTGAGCTAGGGCATGAGGATCCATGAAGATCCGATGCCAGATCACAACATCCATGGAGTTTTTGGACAATTAATATGGTCATCTAGTTTGGGGAAGGTTTGCAACTTGAAGATTCTGTCAAGTCATCAAGCTAAAATCCATAGGAGCCATCTACATCAACATGGATGATCTAACAAGGAGGTTTTCATTCTTTTTGATCTCTTTAATTTGTGCATACTTTGCCTCTTGATCTTATTGTACTAGTCCATGCTCTTAATTACTTGAGATTTATAGTGTATGAAGGGCTATAGTGTATGCGTGTGTTTCTAGGTGCACTTCGCATCCTTGGAGTATAAGGGTACTCTTTGTGTGAGTGTGTGAGTGTGTGTGAGTTGTAGATCCTTACCAGGATAGTGGAGCCTTCACGAGTTATGAAGTGGTGAAGGGGTAGACATAGATCTCACTTGGATGAGGTTCAACCACCAAAACTTCTCTGTGTAGTAGTGTGGTGTGGTTGTCCATTTCTTCTATCCCATTCTTGTGCTTTGCTTATTTACAAATCTTGTTGGACCTCTTTGTGGCAGATCACTATATTGTGCTTGCTTACACAATTTTAATTGATCATGTACATCATATTTATATTTTTCTGGTGGTTTGGTTCTCTGTTCTCCTCAATGAGGTTTGTGAAGTGGAAGTGAAATTGGGTGTTGTGCAAATTTATTTTTGGGCAAACTCAATTCAACCCCCTCTTGCCTTGCCATACTATTGGACCTTCAATTGGTGTCAGAGCTTTAGCTCTAATTATTTGTGGCCTAGCGACCTAGAGAGGTCTTTTAATATGGCAAATAGAGGTTTGCTTCACGAGGGCCACTCCATCTATCACCCTCTATTCTTTGATAGGACAAACTATCCTTATTAGAAAAATGTGATGTATGTGATAAATGAACATACAAATTTGGACTGAAGATCACATTAAGAAGTCTCGCACACACTTTAATGCTATAAACATTATGCAATGTGCTCTACATCTTAATGAATATTCTTGTGTCTCAATGTGCACTTTAGGAAAAGAGATGTGGGACAAGCTGAAATTGATTTACGAAGGGACTTCAGAGCTGAAAGAGACAAAAGCAAACCTGTTGGTTCATGACTATGAGTTATTCAAGATGAAATCTATAATGACCCGACCTCTTGGACCCCCGCCAGGGACCCCGAAGTTCGCATCGCTAACCACAGATCCGAAGATCCAGAAGGGTTAGAAGAAATAGTCTAGTGAGATATGTACTGAATTTAAATAACTATAACAATATGTACAATATACAAAGGTCTGTACAATGTGTCCCAAGAAAAAGCACAGGTACAAGAAGAAAGGTGCAGTCCTTAAGGGGCATACCTCGAGGACTTGCAAAACACAACTCTCTACTCACTCAGGTACAAGAGCTCACAACACTAACTCTCACTGCTGCTGATAACACATGGCGCCACGACCGCCTCCGCAACCCGTCCGACACTAAGCTCCCGCGACGACGAGCCCCTAGTTGAAGGAAGTAGGGGGGTGAGCCTCGAGAACAAGGCCCAGTAGGGATTACCTGTCCCTCATCGGCCACGTAAGTAGGAACTCCGAAAATAGGAAACTACCCTAGAAAGCTGTAAAGTGAAGAACACCTACAGTAGGGTACTACAAAGTAGCGGAATAGAGAATAACGCCATGAGCACCAATCGAGGTCGGGACACACAGACGACTTCTGCAAAAACCAACAGAGTCGGGCACACAGCAGAAGTAACCCTCGGAACACCCACTGAGGCCACGCAACAACCAGGTGAGAACACGTCTCACCGCAAGCACGACCAACTCAGACCTCCACAGGGTCGGGGCCCACAAGCAGAACCACCCCAGACCTCAGACACACCGCAAGGTCGGGAAGCTACACACGCCGGTGCCATCACGGACTGGCACCCCAGAATGGGACTATGGAACCGAGAGGACACCGAGCAGAAACGACCAGAAGCATGTGTCTACACAAGGCCGGATCAACGACGCCTACGGAAACTAGGCACAGCTAGGCTATAACTACCGTGCAAGTTAGGGCAACGGATAACACTTGGAAACGTCGTGAGGAAACGCCGTCACAACAACAACAACCAAGCCACTGCCGCTAGCAGCTAAGAGGGGGACACGCCGTCCACGCACTCTGCTCGCCAGCCTAGCTCCTGCCTCCGCCCCCGCGGAAGGGCGAGACAGAGCCGCCACAGAAACACACAATGCACGCAACACTGTAGCCTAGCCAAGCTGCGGCCTCACGCCTAACCTCCCTACGCGGCTTCAGAACCAACGTAGAGCGAGGCAGTGAGACAAGGGACTGGCTAGCCTGCACCGGGTAGAACTCCGTCCGTCGTCAGTGTCCCAAGCCTAACCTAGAGAGCTCTATAAACGCCTCGATGCTGCTGTCCAAACCACTGTTTTCCCCTCTACTCCAGAGTCTACCAAGTAGGTTGCCAACTTGAGTTTGCTCGTCGCCCCGATACCTCCCTCGAAGGCGCCTGAGGATGGGGGTCTCAGGTAATGGTAACAACCTCTTAGATCAGGGACAAGCCCTCAAGTGCCTAGCACCGGGCGAACAGGCGGGGCAACACAACAAAACCACGCCGAACTACTGGCTTGTAACACACGACAAGCCCAGCAAGCACGAGGCACGCACAGACCCTCGGGAGGGCCGTCAGCCAACCAAACACGTACAGAAAAGTCAGAGCCTCAGAACACTACCAGCCAGCAAGGAAACCTGTCGCTATGCTAATAATCGATTGACCGCCAGTTAGTCGATTATTAGACAGACACGACCCTCCTAGCACCACTGCCAGGATACGGCCACGAAGGTGTCACCTTCGGTCACTGAACACAGGGAGGTAACCTGCCGTGTTCCCTACCAGAAGGTCCTAAGGGAAACCCTACCCTGGGGCAAATGCCAACAGGCCAACTGGGCCCACGGAAACACCCGAAGCAACGCAACACACCCGCCACGTGCACACAGGGTTCAGCGCGGGTACTAGCATGCCAACCACCAGAAGGATGCACAACCACACAGGAACCAAAAAAAATGCAGAGGCCGAGAACAACACACCTACCTCAGAGGGACCCAAACCGAAGTAGGGTACCACAACTGAACCCACTCACTCCCAAAGCGAGAGGGAAAACTGGGACACTGGCCACGACCAAAGCCTGGCGTACCACCGACAGGGCTACCTAGACAAGGCAAAGTAGCCACCCCACAGTGGTAACGGTACAACCACAAGGCATAGGCTAACACAGTGTGTCCCAGAGGCGGAACGCTCAACACCTCCAACAACGAGCAAACTCATGAAACGACACACAAATCTCACGAACAGGCGCACGACACAACACATGGTGCTATCCCAAGCACCAGGAGCCACCCAAGGTACAACACAATGCACCAAGGCTCCAGACGGCACAAAACCAAAATACTCGAGCACGAGCACACGGTGCTACCACAAGCACCCAAAACTAAACAAAGTGCAACACAGGTGCACCAGCGGCTGAAACAACACCACGGATAATAGGAAGGACTCTCCACCAGAGACCCGCCAAAAGCCACACGCAAAGAACCACAAGCCTGAGAGGGTACAACAGGCCACGCCGGCCCTAGCCCTTGAGGCACAAAAACACAAAGCATCGAAGAAAATGCTCAAGGTGCAGCACACACGATAGCACCAATGACATAAGACAACACAGGGCACACCGAAAGGGACTCTCCACCAGAGACCCACAATAGAAGCATGCGAAAAGCTGACAACTTCAAGAGCACAACAACTACATCGGCTCCAAGAAGCGCACAAAACACGGAGCACCGACTTTGCCGCATGGGGAGTAAAAGAACATAGCGATTCCCTAGCGCACAAGAGCAAGAGGCACCACCTCTATTGCGACCGATAGAGAGGCCAAACACCAAAACAATGACATGAAAAGCCTCCAAGGCACAAGCTGAGGCACAATCGAGCACACACACCGGAGAAACGCTCGCACGAGCAAGCCAAGCAAGAAGATCGGTGTGCAGCAGAGCAACGCTCACGCATGCAACCCGACAGGAAAATGGTACTACCTTGCACTAAACCAACAGCGACCCAATGCCCCAAATTGTTCAGGCAGGCAGCAAGAAACAATCAACGATGACGGCATGAACAGATCCACCGACCCACGGTGCCACAAGAAAACGATAGCATGAGGGGAGCAACCAGCTCAACCCAAAAACAACTCAAGGGAAGATGACTCCACCAGAAGGTCGCAACGATGCTCACCTTTGCAACACCAAACCACAGTGGAGCATCGCCACCCCGAGCAACTAACGGAAAGCAGAGGAAGGAGACACACACAACGAGTCTCTTCCACACACGAGAGAGATAAAACCACAACGCTAGACTGACGCTTCCACAAGAAGCACAACCAGCCAAACACCCACTGCACTCACCAGACCACCATCTGGGAGAGCACGCAAGGCATGAGAAACGAAGAAAACCATCCGAGCCATGGGGACACGCAGTCCCCCCAACGCAACCGAGAAACTTGGAAACGACTAACGAGACAAGCTGGCCAACGCAGCAGCCAGGTGTTGGGTTCTCATGTGGGAGAATGTAACAAGTGCTTAAATGTTTTTGATGATGCTTAAATGTTTTTGATGATGAGCAATACTAATTGATGTTATGTGAATGGTTCAAACATGATGACAATGACAAAGATATCAACAGATGAATAGTGTGCTGTCAACAGATGAATACTGCACCTATCAACAGATGAATAGTGTGCTGTCAACAGATAAATAGTGCACCTGTCGATAGATGAATAGTGACCGGTCGACAGATACACACAGAAAATGGTTTCTCGGAAGGCCAGTCTTCTGGATTTTGCAAACCTGTCAGCACCTGTCGACAACAGCAAGTCGGCTGTCGACAGACAGAGGTTTGGGAAGATTTAATGGCCAGGATATGATCTATATTTGGGTGTTTCCTTTTAGCACGACTCTCTATGCTTGGACACCACTATATATAGACCATATAGAGGTATTTTCGCAGCAAGGGAGCCTCCACACAAAAAACCCTAAGCCAAGAACAAGAAGAAGAACGTTCCCCTATTTTCTGCTTCAACTCTCCATCCGGCCCGAGGAAGATCCATCTCACGAGCGGAGTTGAAGTTGGTTTGTCTGTCTTTCAAGCTTCTCCATCAACTGATACCTGTCAAGACAAAGCTTTAAGTTCTTCCAGACGACCACCACGAAGAGTTCTTAATTTGGATTTGATCTTCAACTCAGAACTCTTCTTTTATTCTACCTTTCATATCTTTGTGTGTGTGGTAGTGGTTCAAGCGTTCCTTGTGCTTGATCCACGTGTGGATTGTTGTTCGGATTGCATGTTTGCATCAGACAACGTGTGTGGTGTGTTGGTCAGATCAAGGCTAGAGGATCTGATCTATTGTGGACTTGATCTAGCGTGTGTGTGTGTGGTTGAGCCGTTGTGCTCGTGTGTGTGTTGTACTCAGTTCTTGAGTAGTGTCTCCTCACTGTGTGAGGGGTGGACGTAGGAGTCACGTGGTGTGATCTCCGAACCACCTAAAAAATCCCTTGTGCACTGTGGTTTGATTTGTGGTTTGCATTGTATTGCGCTAGATGCATGCATAGGGATTTCATCTACACACTAACTGTTAGTTTGCTCACACACATTGCATCAGATCAGAGGGGTTTTAATTGAGTAGATCTTTTAATTCGAAGTAATTTTTAAATTGCTTAAGTTTCCGCTGCAAATCTATTCAACCCCCCTTCTAGCTTTGCCATTACCGAATAACCGATCCTAACAATTGGTATCAGAGCAGGTTCTCTGTTCATCGGTTGTATTTTGGGAGATCTGTCCTTGTGTGCTTTACCGCTCTGATTCTTAATAATTGATTCTAAATCTGACTTGATTTTCTTGAACTGATTGATTGCCTTTTGATCTCACTTAATATTTTGTTGATTGGTCTAATCATCTGAAACACATTCAGAAATATGGCTAAGTTCTCAAGCATCATAAATAGACCTATGATAATTGAGTTTGATGACAAGGTTGATGAAATGCAGGTATCCTACATGAAAACATGCAAGTCTAGAAAGGGAACGGAAGAAAAATGCTACATGGCTCATGGGAGCTCAAGAGGCTCTTCCCGTTCAGACGAATATGAAGGATCACATCTGTCAGAGAAGTCAAGAAACTCTCAAAGGCCAGGTAAATCCAATTCAGATCTGTTTGATTCATCAATATGTAATTCTGATTCAGAGGATGATATTTCCTATGATGAATTGATAGAATGCTATGAGCACTTGTCCAATCAACTTAAGAAGGTAAAAGCTCAAAACAAGAAGCTGAAAGAAAAATTGGATAAGAATGAAATGAGAATTGATAATGCTCAAGCATTCTATGAAGAAAATGAAAATTGAAAATGAAGAATGAAAAATTGGAAAATGAAGTTAAAAACTATGGAATCATGTTTTCTAAGCTAAAAGAAGATCATGATCAGGTGGAATCTGAAAATTCTGATTTGAAAATTGAAAATGAAAAATTGATTGATCATAATGAGCATCTCAAATTTGATAATGATCAACTGAACAAACAAATCTCCAACATGGCTCATGACCACCAAAGAAAAGAAAAATGCAATCAACTGGTTGAGGAAAACAGACATCTGAAAAAGAAGATTGAATACTTGTGTCATGATAGACCATTAAATGATGAATGGAACAATTCTAAGAAGAAAATTGCTGTCTTGAAAAATCAAATTGTTCAAAGTGTCTCTAAGAACAAGAATTTGGTTGCACCTAAAGAAAAATTTGTTCAAATTCATGTTAAGAAAAATGTTCAAGAACAAAATGAAAAATTGAATAAAAATGCTGCAAAAAGGAAGAATCATGTCTCAATTCAAAACCAGAAAAAGAAAATGGAAAAGAAAACAAGAGTCCACAAGGTCTCCACACCTCCTCCAGCAGCCCAAAATGTTTCAAAGAAATCTCCAACTCGACATCATGCCAAGAGATACCAAAGGGTACCACCTCCTTCTTCTCAACCCAAGGGTGATGAAAGGTACTCTAAAGGACCTCAGAGATTCCAACAAATGCAATCAAACTATGGTAAGCTCTAGATAAGTACTCAACCCGTTTGCTTCAAATGCAATAGACTTGGTCATCTTGCTAAATTCTGTTGGAAGAAAAATCAACACTCTCACAAAAATGCCAAGTTTGTCCAACGCTTTACATGTTATGAACATGGACATTTGTCTAAGAATTGTTGGCGTAGGAATCATGATTTTGTGCATGTTCCCAAGCTCCATGCTCATAATTCCACTAATGAAAGAAATACATCTATTCAAAAAATAAAATCACTTTGGATTCAGAAATCATTGTTGAATTCTAAAAGTGACGTCATCGCAGGACCCAAGCAAGTGTGGGTCCCAAAAACAGCTTAATGAACAAGCTGAGATGTCTTGCAGCCAAAAATTAGAAATGGATTCATGACATTGGCTGTGCAAGGCAAGAAATGATTGGAGAACAAAGATAAATTTTTGTAATTGAAGACTGTCCAGATAAAATCTCCTTATCACTTTGGATTTGAACTGTTGGAATTGAAATGGATTTTTAACTCCATTTGAGCAATAAAAAATGTGTTTTTGATGCTATTCCCAAATGACAATGCTTCTTAGCAATTGGAGTCATGCTAAATTTGAGGAAAAATGGATCTTTTATGTAGTGACTATTTGGTATATTAAATGGTGAAATGTGGAAGGACAAGTCCGGCTTGTCTGGAAACTATCATTATGCATGAGAAATACTCTCCGCCAAGTATCAATAGTCTTCTACTACATAAAGATTATCAAAAAATTCATAATATCAAGAATCTCAATTGATCATGTTTATACTCTCCTTGTGCAAATTGCTTGACAAGAATGTGTTTGAATTGATTGAATGATCATTCAATACCATGCATACATTATGGGGGAGTAAGTCAAAAAGCGTTTTTCAATGAGTTGTTTGAGGGACATTCTTTCACATCAATCTTGCCACATGTATGAATGTTGATGCTTTTATGCTTATGGATATTTTTTTGTGTGCAAATGCTTGGTATGTTTGTGTATCTCATTGATTAATTTGCTTGAATGATGAGTCATCATATGCACACTCTATGGGGGAGTAAGTTAAGGATAGGTGAGTGAAATTCATAAGGGATACCATTCATATTCAATGTGTCTTTATCCTTCAATCTTATGGTTCAAATCACTCTCAATCCAAAGCTTTAAAGCTGAAGTTTCAAATCCCTTGTCGACAGCCCAAAACAACCTGTCGACAGATATGCCTTCACAGAACCCAGAAATTGCACCCTGTGTGCATCTGTCGACAGCCAGCACCCCAACTGTCGACAGTCCATACCTTGCCTAAACCCAGAACTTCACAACTGTATGCATCTGTCGACAGGCTCATGTTTGCTGTCGACAGATACTCACTTCATCCATAAATCTTCATCTTTTCTAATCCTTTCTTTATGAGTATGTTCATATTATTGATGCAAGGGGAGAATAGGGACTTACTATTCATTGCAATCTTTCATATTCACATAGTATCAAAGACATTGAATTAATCACAATGATTTTGATATAATATTTTGTGCTTGAGTCTAGGTTGTGTCATCTAGAAAACATTGATCAAATCTAATGATTTTAACCTAACTCACTTGAATAACTCCCTTGTGGATTATCATGTTTCTAAAATGGTTTGATAAGTAAGAAGGTTTTTGAACTTAATGTTTTACATTAACCATTGACCTTAAATAATCATTGACCTTGATTGTTAAAATATATAAAAAAAGGGAGAAAAGCTACCTATTTCAAACACTCAAAAGTTCATAAAAAGTATTTGAAATGGGACAAAGAAGAGCAATGATGAGTATCACTGAGTAACCGGGGACATGGGCATCACAAATGTCTGTCTTCGGGTCAAAAAGTCCTTTCATTATCTCTGCACAATAGTATGATGGTCACTAACACTAAGTAACTGGGGGTACGGGCATCCCAAATGTCTACCTTCACGTCAAAAGGTGAAAGTGATCCTAATTACTACTTTTCCCACATTAACTTGACACAGAAAAAATTCAATGCAAGAAATAGAGTGTAGCCTCCATGCTTTTACATCAAAGGCAATGTGTTATTTATTGTTAATCGCTCATGTAGACATTACTTTCAAGTACCATCTGAACATCACCGATAAAGGAACATGTTTTTCTACAACGGTTTTATCCAAAGGTGTTATCTTATGTTCATATATTCTTGAACGGTGTTTTCTAAATGCCATAACTTAAGATTCCCAAAATATTATCTCTTAACCATTGTAAAATTTTTATGTGTTTTAATACTCATGTTTATGACAATTTGCAATGGATATAAACCGGTTCTCAACCTTAAAATTCCATTTGAACACTCATACCCCCCTCAGATCCTTCAATTCAGTTCGGGGTCAAGTAGTTCTTTGCTTCATTCTTACCCATGTGTGCACTCACTATCTTTTTGGATGTTGTTAAAAGGGGGAGAAACATCAATTGTATCAATTGTAAGTTTTGTCATCATCAAAAAGGGGGAGAATGCTGGGTTCTCATATGGGAGAATGTAACAAGTGCTTCAATGTTTTTGATGATGCTTAAATGTTTTTGATGATGAGCAATACTAATTGATGTTATGTGAATGGTTCAAACATGATGACAATGACAAAGACATGAATCAAATGATCAAGTGAAAAAAATGCTATTATGGTCACTTATGTATTCATTATATCTCACTTAGAATGTCTTTTAATGTAGGTGTGAATGTACACAAGACAAACAACAAAATCCAAGTGCAAAAGAACAAGACAAGCTGCTGGAACAATTAGCTGTCAACAGATGAATAGTGTGCTGTCAACAGATGAATACTGCACCTGTCAACAGATGAATAGTGTGCTGTCAACAGATGAATAGTGCACCTGTCGACAGATGAATAGTGACCTGTCGACAGATACACACAGAAAATGGTTTCCCGGAAGGCCAGTCTTCTGGATTTTGCAAACCTGTCAGCACCTGTCGACAGCAGCAAGTCGGTTGTCGATAGACGGAGGTTTGAGATGATTTAATGGCCAGGATATGATCTATATTTGGGTGTTTCCTTTTAGCACGACTCTCTATGCTTGGACACCACTATATATAGACCATATAGAGGTATTTTTGCAGAAAGGGAGCCTCCACACAAAAAACCCTAAGCCAAGAACAAGAAGAAGAACGTTCCCCTATTTTCTGCTTCAACTCTCCATCCGGCCCGAGGAAGATCCATCTCACGAGCGGAGTTGAAGTTGGTTGGTCCATCTTTCAAGCTTCTCCATCAACTGATACCTGTCAAGACAAAGCTTGAAGTTCTTCCGGACGACCACCACGAAGAGTTCTTAATTTGGATTTGATCTTCAACTCAGAACTCTTCTTTTATTCTACCTTTCATATCTTTATGTGTGTGGTAGTGGTTCAAGCGTTCCTTGTGCTTGATCCACGTGTGGATTGTTGTTCTGATTGCATGTTTGCATCAGACAACGTGTGTGGTGTGTTGGTCAGATCAAGGCTAGAGGATCTGATCTATTGTGAACTTGATCTAGCGTGTGTGTGTGTGGTTGAGCCGTTATGCTTTTGTGTGTGTTGTACTCAGTTCTTGAGTAGTGTCTCCTCACTGTGTGAGGGTGGACGTAGGAGTCACATGGTGTGATCTCCGAACCACCTAAAAAATCCCTTGTGCACTGTGGTTTGATTTGTGGTTTGCATTGTATTGTGCTAGATGCACGCATAGGGATTTCATCTACACACTAACTATTAGTTTGCTCACACACATTGCATCAGATCAGAGGGGTTTTAATTGAGTAGATCTTTTAATTCGAAGTAATTTTTAAATTGCTTAAGTTTCCACTGCAAATCTATTCAACCCCCCCTTCTAGCTTTGCCGTTACCGAATAACTGATCCTAACACCAGGCGCACGGCCAAGCGCACCACGCCTTGACCGACAACACCCAGGCAGACTGTAACACAGAGAGTCCAACCGGAAACAATGACAGCTCATCTCTGCAGAGAGAGAGAGCAGGGACAACCAAAACAACATGAAGCAGCTTTGGGGAGAACCTCCACCAAAAGCGCCAAGAGCAGTCTTGGGAGAACCTCACCAGAACGCAGCCCAACCAAACGGCACACTTCAAACCACATGGGCAACACAACGGTGGCCCGAAACAAACACAGAGCACTTCTGGGAAGAACCTCTGCCAGAAGCGACAAAGGGCGTTCCTCAGAAGAACCTTCACCAGAATGCACAACCCAAACGACCAAACAACACGGACCATCAAAGAGAACACTGCTGCCAGTAGAAGCAACACAAGCCGGTCCTGGGAGAACCTCCACCAGAACCACCAAGGCACCGTTCTGGGAAAACCTGTCAGAACACACCAGCCAAAGCAACAACATACCTCAGACCCTGAGGTTGCACAACAACAGATAGAAACGAGCGCGGAACAGTCCTGAGAGAATCCCTCACTAGGACAATAGCATATAGTTCTGGGAAACCTCACCTGTAATACCCCAGAAATTTTATTAATTAAAAAAATATTATAGATAAATGAAAATTTTGCCCATTAATAAAAATCAAACTAGTTAAAAGATACACATCATTATTGCATGAGTAGAAACTCATATAAAAATTCTATGAAAATGATAGTTATACCTTAAAAATTATTATCTAATGACCCATTAAGAAATTTGGGCATAGAAAAATAATTCGGACCATGATTTAGAATTTATGTGACTTATTATTGTAAATAGGGAATAAATTGGAGAATCCATTATTTCATGAGCCAAGTGGATTAACAATTGAAATAAAAATTATGGGTAGACTCCAAACAATATGTGGGGATAGTCCATAAAAGGAATTGAATCAATGGACAACTTATGACCCATGAACAAATTCAAGTATGAAAATAGTAAATAAATAACTTACGTATTATCGAAATGATAGAACTTACGTACCACTATCGTACGTGAGAAAACACATTAGAAAATTCTGTGAAAATTATAAATCATCCTCAAACATTATTCTTAAGAGTTTCATGAAGAGATTCGAGCAACGACAAATCCGATTGGCCAAGTGCATGTTACACGTGACCAAGTTAACCGAATTGGGGAACTAAGTCGGAAAATTGTTAACACGGAAAAATAACCCAACCATAAATAATTAAATAAATAGGTTGGAGAGACTTATAACATTATGTATTAGTGACCCATTAATGAAAATGGGCCAATGGATCACTTTTAGCCTAATAATAAAACTGGACCATAAAAATACTCAGAAATTCGTACCTATAAATATGCAATAATTGTGAAGGGCACATTAGGGTTTAAATTAGGGTAATTAGTCATGCAAGATAAGTCAAAACCGGATCCAACTCTAAGAGGTGGTTTCCTAAACCTTTGCTACCTCCTTTGGGTGAGAGAATCTCAGATTTTGGAAACTAGATTGCAGAAATTCGCAGCTCTCTTTCCTAGTCCCATTAGGACATGAAGTAGCACCCTAAAACTATAAGAACTCTTCACAAAACGTTTGGGGAAGGTTGGACATCAAGTTGGGGTCGTGTGCAGCAAGTTTGGGGCGCTGGAGGAGAGGAGAAGGCTGGGGAAAAACGTGGTCTTCTTCCACCTTGCCCTGTAGCGAACTAGGAATCTGCAGGGAGTTCTTGGCATTCAAAGGTAGGCATTCTTGAGCCAAGATTAAAGAAAAATAATATCATCTTGTAGAGCTTCGAGTCTAGATTCATTTGCTTCTGATTTTAGTAATTTTCATGGAGTATCCTTTGTGTATTAGTTGTTCTCCCTAAGTTGCGCACAGTTAGGGCTTTTCCCGTTCTTCTTATTATGCATACAATTTGAGACCGAACTAGACTAAATCATCAACATAAAAGTTCTTCTACTTGTAGTCATGACCATCGTTCATGTTTAACGTTTTGTCTAATAGTCTTTAGTTAGAGAGTTATGAACCCCGTAAGAGAGTCATGCATAATACTGTGTTTTCGGGTTTGCAGTTAGCCTTAGGGTCTTCCTGTTTTTATTGAGATTTAAGACCGAAGTGGGTCAATAATACAACATGAAAGTTCTTGTATTAGTCGATTGGGTCATCTTTCATGTTAAATGTTTTTCTTAAATGTCATTATTTTTAGAGTTATAAACTTCGTAATAGAGTCATGCATGATACTGCGCTTTCTGGTTGCATTAACTTTAAGTTCTACATGTTTTTCACAAGGACAAAGACCGTATTAGGTAAAACCCCCAACATAAAAGTTCTTCCACTAGTTGTCCTGGTCATCGTTTATGTTAAACGTTTTGTCCAAATATCAGTATATCTCATGTTACAAGCCCAACATGTAAGTCGCAACGAAGTCATGCATGTTTAGGGCATTTTTACGTTCTTCCTGTATTGCATGCAATTAGAGATGGATTCAGACCCAGCCCACAACACAAAAGTTCTTCCAATAGATGTCCTCGACATTTTCTATGTTGAAAGTTTTGTCTAAAGGTCAGCATATAGAGAGATATAGGATTTTCATGAATATCGCCCCTGTGTCATAACATGGTAAGTCTAAACCAAGAGCATGTCAGATCCCGGTCGGACTCAGGCGCAGACCCTGTGAACCCGATATGTCGCATTCTGAGGTCGGGTCACGACAGTACCTCTGTCGCGTTCTAGTCGCGACAGTACCCCTGTCGCGTTCTGCCTGCCTTATCTGACGACCCCGTCGCGATCTCAGTTTTTGGGCCAGAAAACCCATCTTGTGCAAGTCTCGCTGTACCACCGTAACTTCCATATCATGTTAACGGTCTTAATTACAGAAAAATGAAGTTGTAAGTATTGGTTGCATTTTAATATAATAAAAGTCAATCACTTGATCTTTCATATCCATGATTTCATGACACATGCACACACGTTGAACCATCCAAATATGGCTTAATTGGCATGAATATGATACATAACATATCTGGTAATTAATGCAATTAATTACCTTATTTTAAGAAGTACTTGTTTACAATTCGTGCGATGTTTTGGAACACCGATCCCGACGCTCCACTATTCTAGAATGCCTCTAGAACGTCGAGTATTTGCTTCTATAATTACACACTCTCTTGACTTGGACGAACTCTCCGTCGGATACTCCTTCCGCCGGACTAGTGAATCCTTGTGCAAGGCCTCCGTAAGTCTCCTCTGATCATGGATTCCCACATGGTCGACGAGCTGGTTGTACCCTAATACCTATGATACACTCTAGGGATCAGTAAGATCCAAACGGCCTTAGATTGTTCTCTCGCTCTTATCTTGAATCACGTCGGACCTCTGGACCTGTGCTTAACGAGGCCAGCGGAAAGATCGTGAGTTCCACCTGACTGCCAATACCTTACGAGCGTGTTGTGCAACTGTTACCATCACTCGTTACTCGACGTTTCATGTGCAATGACCATAAGATCTCATCTATGCTATACTCGCTCGTCTACTCATATTCACGTTCACTCTACTATCCCGTCTCTCTCGTCTATTCAACTAGCACTCTCTTGTTACCCTTTAAGCTGTGTGGCTCCTATCGTTTGTACTATTTCATGACTGTCTAGCGCTATAATATGGGTCTTGTGACTCTACTATATCAAATGCATACTGTGCAGGGCACGGAGAGTGTCCCAGGGGCTCCAATCTAGTCCTGGGGGCAGAGAGCCACCTGAAAATACCTGCAGGGGCTATTGACGGTGTTCTGCATTGCACCGGTTCTGACTATACTATCTTGGCTAGACATATGACTACTATCCTTTTAGTCTGAGGAGTTCAGACGTACTGTGATATTATTATGCTATCACAAACTGTTATACATTAGTCTGAGGAGTTCAGACGTAATGTACTATCGTGAAACGGCTACTGTCCCAAAGTGACTATTGTCGTACTCTACCAGTGCACGTTGTGCAACCCTACACGCTATCTTGTTACACGCTACCTTGTTACACGCTATCTCGTTACACGCTATCTCACCATACGCTCTACTTGCTCTACTTGATACTCACTATCTTGAGTTACTGTGTGCTATCGCGACTTGATCACATTCAAAGTGCAATTTACTCTTTACATGACCATCTACTATCATCTCTTCTTGCTATACATGTCTCTTGCTATTCTGGACAATATCGTTACTTGCTATTATTGTTATCATTTTCTATCGTGACTTGACTTTAGTCATCGTGCTATACTTGATTCATCTGCTATTTGAACCATGTTACTTGTGCTGTTACTTTCTCGACTTTACATGACTCGCTCTATCATTAGTTACTTCACTATTTAATGCATTAATTATTTAAAGCCTGCTTGAGCCTAAGATTTAAGTCCTACTGGGCGTTATCGCTCACCCTTCGTTATTTGTTATTGTGTCTCAGGTAAGTCGGACAATGACGTTATACGTACCAATGGGACAAGACCAGAGTGATGAGTGACCCGGAGTCAAATAACGAAGTTACCCTAGCACAATTGGAGTCTAGTAGTTGTTGCTTTAGATTTCTTTTCAATGTAATGATGTCATTGAGCCCTATGTATTGGCTCCGAATTAGTGGTTGTAACAGTCTTAGTGATTTTATAATGAAACGAAGAGTTATTTCAACTATTGCTCATTAGATGCTCTGATGTTTGCGAAAGTATGCGCAATTGTCGTTAACATACTCGTTGTTCGCATCTCCCTCCGATTTATTCCGCTGCTAAATTGGAGTGGTGTGACAGTTGGTATCAGAGCCTAGGATGTCCTTATTATGGTAGTTTAGGTCCTAGGATGTTCTAGGTGAACTGCCATAACCGTGTCTAAGACAACCACCATACCTATGTGAGAGATTGGGTAAAGCTTGTGGTTATGCTAGGAGCTTAACTATATGTACAAACACCCTAAGTATAAAAAGAAATTAACAAAATTATTATTGCTCGCAGGAGACTAGAGGAGATGGCTGGAGAGCATGCACCAATGCACGAATTACAACAGACCCTACAGGGGTTTACTCAAGCCCTTAACAACGTAATTCAAGCAGGAGCAAGAAATGGGGCAGGAGACTTATATGGGAATTTTCAAAGAATAAATCCCCCTAGGTTTAATGGAACTCTGGATCCCGATGAAGCTGAAAATTGGGTGAAGGCAATGGAACGGATCTTTAGGGATATGCGATGTTCAGAGCAAGATAAAGTCCTTCTGGCAACCTTCCAGTTGGACCGCGATGCTAGAACCTGGTGGGAAGCTGCTAGTCGACAATTACCCAACATCAACATAGAGTGGGAGAAATTTTTAGAACTCTTCAATACCAAATACTTTTCTGAGAGGATTCGCGAGAAGATGGCAAATGAATTCGCCAATTTAAAACAACGAATGATGTCTGTAGCAGAATATGAAGTGCAATTCGAAAGACTAGCACAGTACGCACCACATCTGGTAAGTACGGAGAAGATGAAGGCGAAGAAATTTCTAGAAGGGTTAAGACCTGTATTCTGGGAAAGGTTGGCTCCACAAGACATTGAAGTATATTCAGTCATGGTATTGAGAGCTCAATTAGTAGAGGACACCATGGGACTCCTTGAAAAGATCCATAACAAGAAGGTGTTGAAAAGGGGACGTGCTACTCATTCTGATGATAATAAAGGAAGAAATACAATAGTTAGCAAGAGAATGAAAGGGAAAGTGGAGAGTAAGGAATTCTGTAAATTTTGTAAGAAACCAGGGCATCAGATAGATAACTGTTGGAAGAAATTCGGCAGATGCTTGCGATGTGGAAGTCAACAACATTGAGTCATCGATTGTCCAACAAAGAGGAACCAAACTCCACGCCAAGGACGATTACAAGCTCTCGTGGATATGAATCATGCCAATGAAGGTGGACAAGGTACCATCATTATACCCTTAGTTAATTTTATAGCAAAACCCTAAGTGGGGGAGATGATGGAATGAAATATCCATAATAACTTGGTAGTCGTATCATATCATATGAATTTGGGGACCAAATTCTCTTTAAGTGGGGGAGGATGTAATACCCCATAAATTTTATTAATTAAAAAAAATATTATAGATAAATGAAAATTTTGCCCATTAATAAAAATCAAACTAGTTAAAAGATACACATCATTATTGCATGAGTAGAAATCATATAAAAATTCTATGAAAATAATAGTTATACCTTAAAAATTATTATCTAATGACCCATTAAGAAATTTGGGCATAGAAAAATAATTCGGACCATGATTTAGAATTTCTGTGACTTATTATTGTAAATAGGGAATAAATTGGAGAATCCATTATTTCATGAGCCAAGTGGATTAACAATTGAAATAAAAATTATGGGTAGACTCCAAACAATATGTGGGGATAGTCCATAAAAGGAATTGGATCAATGGACAACTTATGACCCATGAACAAATTCAAGTATGAAAATAGTAAATAAATAACTTACGTATTATCGAAATGATAGAACTTACGTACCACTATCGTACATGAGAAAACACATTAGAAAATTCCGTGAAAATTATAAATCATCCTCAAACATTATTCTTAAGAGTTTCATGAAGAGATTCGAGCAACGAAAAATCCGATTGGCCAAGTGTACGTTACACGTGACCAAGTTAACCGAATTGGGGAACTAAGTCGGAAAATTGTTAACACGGAAAAATAACCCAACCTTAAATTAAATAAATAGGTTGGAGAGACTTATAACATTATGTATTAGTGACCCATTAATGAAAATGGGCCAATGGATCACTTTTAGCCTAATAATAAAATTGGAACATAAAAATACTCAGAAATTCGTACCTATAAATATGCAATAATTGTGAAGGGCATATTAGGGTTTAAATTAGGGTAATTAGTCATGCAAGATAAGTCAAAACCGGACCCAACTCTAAGAGGTGGTTTCCTAAACCTTTGCTACCTCCTTTGGGTGAGAGAATCTCAGATTTTGGAAACTAGATTGCAGAAATTCGCAGCCCTCTTTCCTAGTCCCATTAGGACATGAAGTAGCACCCTAAAACTATAAGAACTCTTCACAAAACGTTTGGGGAAGGTTGGACATCAAGTTGGGGTCGTGTGCAGCAAGTTTGGGGCGCTGGAGGAGAGGAGAAGGCTGGGGAAAAACGTGGTCTTCTTCCACCTCGCCCTGTAGCGAACCAGGAACCTGCAGGGAGTTCTTTGCATTCAAAGGTAGGCATTCTCGGGTCAAGATTAAAGAAAAATAATATCATCTTGTAGAGCTTCGAGTCTAGATTCATTTGCTTCTGATTTTACTAATTTTCATGGAGTATCCTTTGTGTATTAGTCGTTCTCCCTAAGTCGCGCACAGTTAGGGATTTTCCCGTTCTTCTTATTATACATACAATTTGAGACCGAACTAGACTAAATCATCAACATCAAAGTTTTTCTACTCGTAGTCACGATCATCTTTTAGATAGTTATGAACCCCGTAAGAGAGTCATGCATAATACTGTGTTTTCGGGTTTGCAGTTAGCCTTAGGTTCTTCCTGTTTTTATTGAGATTTAAGACCGAAGTAGGTCAAGACTCCAACATGAAAGTTCTTTTATTAGTCGATAGGGTCATCTTTCATCATAAATGTTTTGCTTAAATGTCATTATTTTTAGAGTTATAAACTTTGTAATAGAGTCATGCATGATACTGCGCTTTCTGGTTGCATTAACTTTACGTTCTACATGTTTTTCACAAGGACAAAGACCGAATTAGGTAAAACCCCCAACATAAAAGTTCTTCCACTAGTTGTCTTGGTCATTGTTTATGTTAAATGTTTTGTCCAAATATCAGTAGATCTCATGTTACAAGCCTAACATGTAAGTCGCAACGAAGTCATGCATGTTTTGGGCTTTTTTATGTTCTTCCTGTATTGCATGAATTAAAGACGGATTCAGACCCAGCCCACAACACAAAAGTTCTTGCAATAGATGTCCTCGACATTTTCTGTGTTGAGAGTTTTGTCTAAAGGTCAGCATATAGAGAGATATAGGCGTTTCATGAATATCGCCCCTGTGTCATAACATGGTAAGTCTGAACCAAGAGCATGTCAGATCCCGGTCGGACTCAGGCGCAGACCCTGTGAACGCGACGGCCCGATATGTCGCGTTCTGAGGTCGGGTCACGATAGTACCTCTATCGCGTTCTGGTCACGACAGTACCCCTGTCGCGTTCTGCCTGCCTGATCTGACGACCCCGTCGCGATCCTTGCAAGACCACGTCGCGATCTCAGTTTTTGGGCCAGAAAACCCATCTTGTGCAAGTCTCACTGTACCACCGTAACTTCCATATCATGTTAACGGTCTTAATTACAGAAAAGTGAAGTTGTAAGTATTGGTTGCATTTTAATATAATAAAAGTCAATCACTTGATCTTTCATATCCATGATTTCATGACACATGCACACACGTTGAACCATCCAAATATGGCTTAATTGGCATGAATATGATACATAACATATCTGGTAATTAATGCAATTAATTACCTTATTTTAAGAAGTACTTGTTTACAATTCGTGTGATGTTTTGGAACACCGATCCCGACGCTCCACTGTTCTAGAATGCCTCTAGAACGTCGAGTATTTGCTTCTATAATTACACACTCTCTTGACTTGGACGAACTCTCCGTCGGATACTCCTTCCGCTGGACTAGTGAATCCTTGTGCAAGGCCTCCGTAAGTCTCCTCTGATCATGGATTCCCACATGGTCGACGAGCTGGTTGTACCCTAATACCTATGATACACTCTAGGGATCAGTAAGATCCAAACGGCCTTAGATTGTTCTCTCGCTCTTATCTTGAATCACGCCGGACCTCTGGACCTGTGCTTAACGAGGCCAGCGGAAAGATCGTGAGTTCCACCTAACTGCCAATACCTTACGTGCGTGTTGTGCAACTGTTACCATCACTCGTTACTCGACGTTTCATGTGTAATGACCATAAGATCTCATCTATGCTATACTCGCTCGTCTACTCATATTCACGTTCACTCTACTATCCCGTCTCTCTCGTCTATTCAACTAGCACTCTCTTGTTACTCTTTGAGCTGTGTGGCTCCTATCGTTTGTACTATTTCATGACTGTCTAGCGCTATAATATGGGTCTTGTGACTCTACTATATCAAATGCATACTGTGCAGGGCACAGAGAGTGTCTGAGGGGCTCCAATCTAGTCCTGGGGGCAGAGAGCCACCCGAAAATACCTGCAGGGGCTATTGACGGTGTTCTGCATTGCACCGGTTCTGACTATACTATCTTGGCTAGACATATGACTACTATCCTTTTAGTCTGAGGAGTTCAGACGTACTGTGATATTATTATGCTATCACAAACTGTTATACATTAGTCTGAGGAGTTCAGACGTAATGTACTATCGTGAAACGGCTACTGTCCCAAAGTGACTATTGTCGTACTCTACCAGTGCACTGTTGTGCAACCTTACACGCTATCTTGTTACACGCTACCTTGTTACACGCTATCTCGTTACACGCTATCTCACCATACGCTCTACTTGCTCTACATGATACTCGCTATCTTGAGTTACTGTGTGCTATCGCGACTTGATCACATTCAAAGTGCAATTTATTCTTTACATGACCATCTACTATCATCTCTTCTTGCTATACATGTCTCTTGCTATTCTGGACAATATCGTTACTTGCTATTATTGTTATCATTTTCTATCGTGACTTGACTTTAGTCATCGTGCTATACTTGATTCATCTGCTATTTGAACCATGTTACTTGTGCTGTTACTTTCTCGACTTTACATGACTCGCTCTATCATTAGTTACTCTGCCATTTAATGCATTAATTATTTAAAGCCTGCTTGAGCCTGAGATTTAAGTCCTACTGGGCGTTATCGCTCACCCTTCGTTATTTGTTATTGTGTCTCAGGTAAGTCGGACAATGACGTTATACGTACCAATGGGACAAGACCAGAGTGATGAGTGACCCGGAGTCAAATAACGAAGTTACCCTAGCACAATTGGAGTCTAGTAGTTGTTGCTTTAGATTTCTTTTCAATGTAATGATGTCATTGAGCCCTATGTATTGGCTCCGAATTAGTGGTTGTAACAGTCTTAGTGATTTTATAATGAAACGAAGAGTTATTTCAACTATTGCTCATTAGATGCTCTGATGTTTGCGAAAGTATGCGCAATTGTCGTTACCTTACTCGTTGTTCGCGTCTCCCTCCGATTTATTCCGCTGCTAAATTGGAGTGGTGTGACATCACCAGAACACCAGGCAACCAAGCGATGCTCCTCAACCCAGAGGGCAATGCCACAGCAACCAGAAATGAGCACAACACAGTTCTGGGGAAACCTCACTTCCGCCAGAACCAACAGAGAAAGACTCCGGGAGCACCTCACCAGAGCTCACAACCAGCCAGCACCAGGCCGACAACAGCCACAGACAAGTGTCGCATTGCTCAACCAGTGATGAAACACGCTACACAGAACATCTGCTTAGACCACGCAACAACGCTGATCGTGCAGAGCACAGCGCACCATAGTGCACAAACAAGAGACCACACTCAGCCGACAAAGCACACACCCCAACAACAGGGGGACATCCAACAAGGTCGGGACACTTTGACCGGTTCCACAGACAACAACTCTGCACCGGTGAAGGCCACACCACACGCAGGCTCTCTTAGCCATAGCGGCACACACGCACCCAAATGAGCCAAAGACGACCAGGAGCACCACGCCTGGACTTGCCTGCAAGCATCCTCTATACAGAAGGACCACTGCTAGCGACTCAAGCACCAACCATGCCACCACAACACCAACAAACTGAGTGACCGCACTCGCCACACACGCGGCACAACAACATCTGCAACCCACCTGCAGCACGCGCACAACTCTTGCAGGGAAGTGACACACCTGCAAAATAATTGAAGCGCAAATCTAACACTAGTCGGACGGTGTCAGCAGTGTACTAGTACCTTTCTTTGGGACAGCTATAGTTATCAACTCATTACCAATCTCAGTAGACTCCTCGCTCAGATACCAACTATAACGATCCGACCTCTCGGACCCCCGCCAGGGACCCCGAAGTTCGCATCGCCAACCACGGATCCGAAGACCCGGAAGGGTTATAAGAAATAGTCTAGTGAGATATGTACTAAATTTAAATAACTATAACAATATGTACAATATATAAAGCTATGTACAACGTGTCCCAAGCAAAAGCACAGGTACAAGAAGAAAGGTGCAGTCCTTCAGGGGCATACCCCGAGGACTTGTAACGCACAACTCTCTACTCACTCAGGTACAAGAGCTCACAACACTCACTCTCACTGCTGCTGACAACACACGGCGCCATGACCGCCTCCGCAACCCGTTCGACACCGAGCTTCTGTGACGACGAGCCCCTAGCTGAAAGAAGTAGGGGGGTGATCCTCGCGAATAAGGGCCAGTTGGGATTACCAGTCCCTCACTGGCCAGAGCAGCAGGAACTCTGAAAATAGGAAACTACCCTAGAAAGCTGTAAAGTGAGGAACACCGACAACAGGGTACTACAAAGCAGCGGAATAGAGAATAACGCCACGACCACCAACCGAGGTCGAGACACATACACGATCCCGCAAAAACCAACGGAGTCGAGCACACAGCGGAAGTAACCCTCAGCACACCCGCCGAGACCACGCAACAACCAAGTGAGAACGATGTCTCACTGCAAGCATGACCACCTCAGACCTCCACAAGGTCGAGGGCCCTCAAGTAGAACCACCCCAGACCTCGAACACACCACAAGGTCTAGAAGCTACACACGCCGGTGCCATCACAGACTGGCACCCAAGAACGGGACTACGAAACCAAGAGGACACTGAGCAGAAACCACTGGAAGTACGGGTCTGCACAAGGCCGGACCAACGACGCCCACAGAAACTAGGCACATCCAGGCAATAACTGCCGTGCAAGTTAGGGCAACGGATAACACTTGGAAACGTCGTGAGGAAACGTCGTCACAACAAAAACAACAACCAAGCCACCGCTGCTAGCACCCAAGAGGGGGACACGCCGTCCACGCCCTCTGCTCGACAGCCTAGCTCCAGCCTCCACCCCCGCGGAAGGGCGAGACAGAGCCGCCACACAAACACACAACACACGCAACACCGCAGCCTGGCCAAGATACAGCCTCACGCCTGACCTCCCTATGCGGCTTCGGAACCAACGTAGAGCAAGGCAGTGAGACAAGAGACTGGCTAGCCTGCACCGGGTAGAACTTCGGCCGTCCTCGGTGTCCCAGGCCTAGCCAAGAGAGCTCTACAAATGACTCGACGCCGTTGTCCAAACCACCATTTTCCCCTCAACTCTAGAGTTCGCCAAGTAGGGTGCCAACTCGAGTATGCTCGTCGCCCCGATACCTCCCTCGAAGGCACCTGAGGACGGGTGTCCCAAGTAACGTTAACAACCTCTCAGATCGGGGACAAGCCCTCAAGTGCCTAGCACCAGGCGAACAGGTGGGGCAGCACAACAAAACCACGCCGAACTGCTGGCTTGTAACACATGACAAGCCCAGCAAGCACGAGGCACGCACAGACCCTCGGGAAGGCTGTCGGCCAACCAAACACGTACGGAAAAGTCAGAGCCTCGGAACACTACTAGCCAGCACGGAAACCTATCACTCTGCTAATAATTGATTGACCACCAGTCAGTCGATTATTAGACAGACGCGACCCTCTTGGCACCACTCACAGGACACGGCCAGAAAGGTGTCACCTTCGGTCACTAAACGCAGGGAGGTAACCTGCCACGTTCCCTACCAGAAGGTCCTAAGGGCAACCCTGCCCTAGGGCACACGCCGACACACCAACCGGGCCCACGGAAACACCCGAGACAACAAAGTTACTGTCGTGACCCCCAAGGCCATTGCGACACCATCGCGACGAGGAAGGGCACCGCGACATCCCTTGTCGCGACTAGGTGAAGCGTCGCGACAACAAACCCTGTCGTGACCAGGAAATGCGTCGCGATAGAGATCCTTATCGCGACCGCCAACCGCGTCGCGATAAGGTCGCGAACGACCGGGCCGATGCCTCTACTGATGTCACGACGCGCACCGCGGTCGCGACATCAGTCGAGAGGCAGACCATGGGATGCTCTATCTCGAGGATGCCCACATGGTACAAACACATCAGACACGGGGGAGGGGAGCATGGGAAGGCAGTAAATACTATCTACGAATCCCGAGGGGCTCCCAATCCACCCGGATCGAGAAGAGTTCAAGCAATCCCTACCTTTCACAAAGAATGAACCCCAATAGGGCCCTTCACGTTGGTTGGTCACCTACTCCTTGATCCACACAAGCTCTACGACGCCCGGACACCACACACGGCCCTCCTCCTAACCTGAAACGCACGAAGGGGAGAGGGGGAGGCAGAGCTCCGCCGGAGGGAGAGGGAGAAGGGAATAAGAAGAGAGAGAGGGGGAAGGGGTGCCGGCCATGACTTTTAGCCTTCGACCCCCGAGACGCGACAGACCGCCACATCGCGTTAAGTACCTTAACGCGACGGGTCAACGCGATGCAACCAGAACGCATCCCCCAGGGATGCTGCGACAACCTGACAGGTCGTACTGACATGGCTACCACCCTGACAGGCGTCAGACGACCGATACGACAAAAAGCAGTCGCGAACCGTTGACCGGGCGCGACACGAAGATGCGATGGAGAATCCGGGCGCGACAACAACGCGATGCACATGTGCGTCGCAACAGGGATGACTGAGGTGTCGGACACCCACGACGTGACACTAACACGTCGCCTAGCCTGGACGCGTTGGTGGCAAGTCATCCAAGACACCGGACGGAAACCCGGGAAGCCGGGTCTTACAAAATCTGATGAAAGCATCTTCGAGATGTTTGCACATCTTACATAGATAACTAATGGATTGAAGGGCCTTGATGAAGAATATGCTATTTTTGAATTGGTGAGGAATGTGTTGAGGTCACTGCCATTGGCGTGGCATACTAAAGCTACTGTTATAGAAGACTCTAAGAATCTAGCCACACTGACTTTCGAAGAACTGATTGGGTTGTTAATGACTTATGAGATAAATATGAGGAGAAATGAGGATGAGTCAAAGAAGAAAAAGATACTCGCCTTGAAGGTTGTTTCCAACTATAAAGAATCAAGTGCTGAGAATGATTCTGAGGATGATTATGAAGTGGATATCGCCATACTCACTTTTCCAAGTGATGATTTTTTCCAGGAAAAAGAAAAGAGGACCACTGAACTACAAGAAGCCAATGAAGAATAACTCTCCAAGCAAGGGGGAGTCAAGCAAGAAAGAAGAGATTATCTACTATGAATGCAAGAAGCCTAGGCACATGAGAGAGGAGTGTCCGGAGCTACTCAAAAAATTCAAGAGAGGCAACACGAGAAAGCCTAAGGCTATGATCGTTATGTGGAGCAACAATGGAGAGGAGACCTCCAACAAGGAGGAAAGTGAGGGAGCAAGTCTTTGCTTGATGGCCCAAGAAGAGGAGCCATTTGAGGTAAATTTAGCAACTATTTCAATTTCAAATGAGCAATGGGAACTTGCATATGAGAAATTGTATGAGAAATACAAGAAGTTGAAAAATGAGAACAAGGGTCTAAAGAAGAAAATTGAAAGCATGCTGCATGATCATGAGCCAACTTATAAAATCAATGCTTTGAATGTAGAAAATAATGAGTTGAAAAATGAGAATAAAATATTGATTGATAAAATTGTTTTGCTTGAGAAAAACATTGTTGAAATGAACAACAAAATTATTTGCAAAATATATGAAATTAATGATTTGAAATTTTCCCTATCCAAGTTTATGAAAGGCAAAACAACTTAAACACTGTGCTTGGGATAAGGGTGAACTTTCAAAAAGAAGAACTTGGCTACACACTGGCTAAAAATAAAATAATTGAGAATAAAATATCCACTTCTTTTGTACATGCCACACACACACTCTCATTAATTCATGCTCTCCATGATTTGAATGCTCATGCTTTTCATACTCCAAAACATATGAATGTTTCATAATTTTCATGTTATTATTGTCGAGAGAAGGGTAATGTGTTTCAAACTATTGGATAAGAAAGAATCTCATAAGTTAAAAACCTTTTGGATTCGAAACGATTTAGTAAAGCAATGGACTAATTCTCATGGACCCAAACACGTTTGGGTACCAAAACATCAGGGATGAGTTATGATTGTTTTGTAGGTCTCTCTTGAAGTAAAAATCAGAAAATGGTGTTTAGATAGCGAGTGTTCAAGACATATGATGGGAAAAAGATCTCATTTCACATACCTAGACAAAGAGGAAAGTGAGGTATCATTTTCTGGAAATGATAAAGGCAAAATCATTGGTATCTACAACATTGGTAAGAACTCCACCAACTCTATTGAACATGTCTTGCTCGTGCTTGAATCATAACCTGTTGAGTATAAGTTAATTGTGTGATAAAGGGTTCAAGGTAGTTTTTGAATCTTATTTTTGTGCAATTGTAGAGAAAGCATCCAATGAAAAAACGTTTGTAGGACATAGGAATAGTAGTGTATATACAATTGACCTTGATGAAGTGTCTAGCGATGATTTGTGTTTGTTGGCTAGAAGTAAGGATGATGCTTGGTTGTGGCACTGTTGACTTGGACATACTAGCTTTGGGGTTATATCCAAACTGTCTAGACATGATATAGTCAAAGGATTGCTTATATTAAAGTTTGAAAGTGATAAGATTTGTGGAGCATGTGCTAAAGGTAAACAAACACGATTATCCTTCAAACCAAAGAACATTGTTTCAACATCACGTCCGTTGGAACTCTTACACCTATATTTGTTTGACCCCACAAGGACTCAAGTCTAGGTGGTAAGAGTTATGGTTTCATCATTTTTGATGATTTTTTGCGTTATACTTCGGTACTCTTCCTTGCTCATAGGAATGATACTTTACATCAGTTTGAAACTTTTTGTAAAAAGGTTTAGAATGACAAAGGCTATATAATTACTTGCATTCAAAGTGATCATGGGAAGGAATTTGAGAATATGGAATTTGATGTTTTTTGTAATGAACATGGGTACACTCACCATTTTTCTTCTTCTAAGACACCCCAACAAATTGATGTTGTGGAGAGGAAGAAAAGTACCCTTGTAGATATGGCGAGGACGATGATAAGTGAGAACAACTTACCAAGATATTCTTGGGCCGAGGCGGTAAGCACAACTGTTGGGTATTCCATATATCATGTTTTTGATGATCACATTAATATCCTTGAACATTGATTTAATGCAAAATTGATGTGCTAACTAACATGAAAAACACCATGAAAGTGATTGAGTTAAACATTGCTAAATCATACAATGTATATCACTAACAATGTATTTGCATGTAGGTGCACAAGCATGAAAGATGGAGCATTGAAGAGGCATTGAAGAGATGAGAAAATATCACAAAAAACTGTCAAAGAGGTGTATCTGTCGACAGATGCACTGTACCTGTCGACAGATTCATACAGTTATTCCAAGACAGAACTCAGGTTTGCATCTCTGAGTGTATCTGTCGACAGATGCAATAAACCTGTCGACAGATTCACACAGTCAACCCAGGACAGAACTCTGTGTTCTATTCCTGAGTGCACCTGTCGACAGATGCAAATTGCCTGTCGACAGATACATTCAGAAATCCAGATGTTCTGAAACCAAGTTCTCAGCCTGAGTCTGCCTGTCGACAGATGCAAGTACACCTGTCGACAGACGACGGAAACATGAGATTTTGAGTTTCCAAATCCGGCCCCACTTGGGTGTTTCCTTCCTCCACGACCCCCACCTTTACCTAACACTATATAAGCATCCTTTTGGAGCCAAATTCGCAGAGAGCAGCCTCCCATCTAAGAGCCTCCAAGGGACCAAGAGGAAAAGCCCCAAATTGCTGCTCTGCTTCAACTTTCTGCCCAGATCGTTGTGGAATCGCCATCCATGCGAAGTTGAAGCCGGATCGTCGTCAATTCAACCTTCTACATCGATCAATCTACATCCAATCGAAGTTTGAAGAGCGTTTGGACGATCCACGAGAAGAATTCCAACTGGATTTGTTCCTCAATTCCTAATTCTTCTCCATTTCATAATTTCCATTCCATCATGTGTGTGTGTGGTTGTGTTTCGAGCAGCCCTTGTGCTTGATTCACGAATTTGTGGTTGTTCTGATCGTGTTTCATCAGACAACGTGTGTGTGGTTGAGTTGTTGTGTTGAACTCGCTCATAAGCAGTCGTTTCTGCGTGTGTGTGTGGACGGTGGATGTAGGATACACGAGTTGTGTACTCCGAACCACCTTAAATCATCGTGTTCTGTGGTTTGTTCGCGTTTTGCGATAGGTGATTGGTAGGCACGGTGTTCATACGCACGTTTGATACCCTGTTCTCTATATATCAACTCAAGCTTTCTTAATCTTAATCAAATTCTAATCAAGTTTTCATTAAGATTCGAAAAGAATCCATCAGTAGTTAGAATTTGTCGTAATCTATTCAACCCCCCCTTCTAGATTACCATATCGTGTTATTCCGCGTAACCCTTCAATTGGTATCAGAGCGAGGTTTCTCCGATTTACAACTTTTCGTAAATTGATCTAGCGATCAGGAGATTTTCGATCTTATGGATTCTAGCAAAGGGTATATGGCTGAGGGACATTCAGTAACCAGGCCACCCTATTTTGATGGCACTAACTACTCTTATTGGAAAAATCGCATGCAGGTATTTTTGAGAGCTCAAAATTACGAGCTGTGGAAGATAGTCAGCAAGGGACCATATGTGTTGCCCGAGGACGAAGACACCTGGACGAAAGGCCAAATAGCTAAAGGAACTCTCAACTGGAGCGCACTAAACATGATGCAATGTGCGGTGCATCCAAAGGAATTTTCAAGAGTCTCCACATGCTCAACAGCAAAAGAGATGTGGGACAAACTTGAACTCATTTACGAAGGTACGTCCGAGGTAAGGGAAACTAAAGCTAGCATGTTAGTGTCTGAATATGAAATGTTCAAGATGAAAACTGATGAAACCATATCAGACATGTTTGCAAGATTCATGCTAATAGTTAACGGGCTAAAAGGTCTTAAGAAGGAATACTCTGAAAGTGACTTAGTAAGAAAGATACTTCGATCTCTTACTTCATCTTGGAATACTAAGGCCACTGTCATTGAGGATTCCAAAGACCTTTCTAAAATGAAATTGGATGAACTAATTGGCTCCTTAATGACATATGAAATCAACATCAAAAGAAAAGAATTAGAAGAAAATCCTAGGAAGTCAATTGCTCTAAAAGCATCCAATAAAACATCAACAAGTTCCAAGAAATCCATTCAACATGATAGTGATGAGCAAGAAACATCTAGTGAGAGTGATGATGGTGAAATGGCAATGCTCACTAGACAATTCAAGAAATTTCTGAAGTTCAAAAGGAGAGACTCAGGTAACTCCAAACCCTTCAAGAAAATTTTTTCACAGAAATATGAGTCCAACAAAAAATCTGATATTGTTTGTTATGAATGCAAGAAACAGGGGCACATGAGAGGAGAATGCCCGGAACTCAAGAAGAAGCTGAAGAAGGAAAAATTCACCTCCAAGAAAGCCAAAGCAATGTTGGCCACCTGGAGTGATGAAGATGAAGATGAAGATGCACAAGAAACATCCGATGATGAAGAAGTGAAATGCTTGATGGCTAGGAGTGATGACTCCACCAAGGTAAATTTCTCATTTGATGATTTCACTACAAGTGAATGGGAGGAAGCATACACTACTTTATTTGAAAAATTTTGTGAATATAAATCTGAAAATAAAGCATTAAAAAAGAAATGCAACTCCCTTGTGCATGATAAGAACAATGATGAACGAATTGCATTCCTGACAAAAGAAATAGAAATGATGAAAGTTGATGAAAAGACTCATAATGAAGAGATGGATTGCTTAAAAATGAGATTGCAAGAAACACAAAAAGAAAAAGACTGTTTAAGCCATTCTCTTGAATTCCTTCAAGAAGAACATCTAGAAACAAAGAAAAAGTTGGAACAAACTAAAAAGGAATTGAAAGAGAAATCTGAGGTCTTGATGAAATTTGTAAAAGGGAAGCAAAATCTAGACGCGGTTTTGGGTGCTAAAGTTCATGTAACCAAGCATGGGTTAGGATATCAACCTGTCAAACAAAAGAAAATAGGAGAGTCATTGATTACTTCCTTCGTTGATCCTAGCCCAAGCACAAGCAAGCATGTTCCCACAAAGCATAAAACAAGTCAACCTCAGACCAAAGCAATGCAACCCAAACAAAATGTTCCCATCAAACAAAAGAAAAGGCCACCTGTCGACAGATGGAATGGTGCCTGTCGACAGACAAGAACAATTTCAACCAATAAACAATCTATCAAGCAACAAAAAATTGAAAAGAAAATTTCTTCATGCAATGTGTGTAAAAAGATTGGTCATGATGAAAAACAATGCTGGAATAATCCAAAGAAACAGAAATTCAAACATGTTTGGATTCCTAAACATCTACTTTGTTGCATGAATGAAATTTTGGGACCCAAAGTAATTTGGGTACCAAAACCTCTTGTCTGATCCACTTATGCAGGAATGCCTAGCAGCCCAACATCAAAATAAATGGTACTTGGATAGCGGCTGTTCGAGGCATATGACGGGCGACAAAGACAAATTCTGTTTCCTAGTGGAGAAAGATGGAGGACAAGTCATTTTTGGAGGTAACAACAAAGGCCAAATAATTGGCACAGGTAATGTTGGTAAGTGTTCCTCCAATTCAATTGAAAATGTACTGTTGGTTGATGGCCTTAATCACAATTTGCTTAGCATAAGTCAATTGTGTGATAGAGATCACAACGTCATCTTTGAATCAAATTCATGTCAAATTGTTGATAAAGAAACAGGAAGTTGTGCAGCCCAAGTGTTGTGGATCAAAAGTCAGTTAGCTGACTATAATGTTGAAATTGGATACACACCTATCCTATGTGACAACACAAGTGCTATCAACCTTTCAAAAAACCCTGTCCAACACTCAAGGACTAAACACATTGAAATCCGTCATCATTTCTTGAGAGATGAAGTTGCCAATAAAACCTTGGAACTTAATTTCATTCCCACAAAAAAACAATTGGCTGATATTTTTACCAAACCCTTGTCTGAAGATAGATTCACATCCTTAAGAAGAGAATTGGGTTTGTGTAAAATGCAATGAAACTAACTATCCATATTGGAGTACATGCTCTTTATGTGTGAATGACTATGTGGTATATCAAATGGTGAACTGTGGAAGAACAAGTTCGTCTTGTTTGGAAACTATCATCATGCATGAGAAATATTCTCCGCCAAGTATCAATAGTCCCATTTCAAATAAAGGCCCTGTACTTCACATAGGATTTTTAGTTTCCTTACATTTTATCATGTTAACTCCATGAAACAATGCTTTTTCTGTGACCATGTGCTTGTGTATGACATTCTTTCATGAACATGTTTGTCTTGTCTCAAATGCTTGTGTGAATCATTGACTTGATGTTGTGTCAACACGTGCACACACTATGGGGGAGTGAGTTAAAGGTAGATGAGTATTTTCATGAGGAAACTCTTCCTTCACTTCATTTTTTAATCCTCACTTCCTTGAACTTAATGTGCACTCAATCTGAAACCAGAAAAATCCACTCCGTTCATATCTGTCGACAGACTCATTCCATCTGTCGACAGATACACTCAGTTTTGTTCTGACTGAAACTTCAATTCATCAGTCTGTGTGCATCTGTCGACAGACAGATTCCTTCTGTCGACAGATACACACATTCTTCTTTATTGTTCAATTCCTTCTTCATACTTCTCAAGAAAGTGTTGTTTGATTGATTTAAAGGTAAACATTAGTTTGTTTGTGTGCAATATAACCCTTTCATATCTACTTCATGTCAAAGTCGTGAACCAAGTCGAAATGATGTTTGATGCAACACTTGATTGAGGTCTTTTTAGATCATTTTGAACACAATGAGCAAACCAAATGATTTTTAAACATCTCCTTTGAATAACTCCCTTGTCGTTAAACATGAATCTAAAATGATTTGAAGAATCAGAAAGCTCTTGAATTTAATGTTCTACATTATAACTTACCTAAAGAAACCTCTTGTACTTGACAAAAAGTAAAAAAAAAAAAAAAAAGGGAGAAAAGCTACCTATTTCTTCGGTTCAGTCAAAAATTTATCTCTCGTTATGGGATGGAGGTAGAGCAATGATGAAAATGACTAAGTAACCGGGGACATGGGCATCACCAATGTCGGTCTTCGCGTCAAAAGGTCGTTTCATTATCTCTATACAATGGCTTGATGGACACTCACATTGAGTAACTAGGGGTATTGGCATCACAAGTGTCTACCTTCACATGAAAAAGTGAAAGTGCTCCTCATTGCCACTCTTTTCCATCTTCGTTGTTTAAAGTTTCTAAAATCATACCAGAAATAGAGTGAAGCCTCCGAAAACTTTTTATGTCAAGTCCAATGTGCTTCTTGGGTAAGATATTCTAATGGCCATCTAATTCAAATGTCATCTGACTATCATCTCTATTTAGATGCATGTTTTTCTTCAACGGCCTTAATCAAAAGAGTTATTTAATTTTCACTGACTATTGTGAAATGTGTTCTTCATGATCTAATTAAAGAACTTCTCGGTCTTAATTCAAACTCATTCTAGAATTGTGTCATGTCTTTATCATAATGGATATGCATTTTTATCTTGCACATACACCTATTTTGCCTTAAAACAACAAATGAACACTTGTCTCTTTGAAAAATATTGTCAAAAATCAATTTTTAACCAAAAAGGGGTTATCTGTCGACAGATAGACTGTCATCTGTCGACAGACGACGGCCCAGATCCATTTTTTGAAGAAAACCCTCGCGCCGGTTCACCTCCTTTTTGTGGGGCCTCTCTTTTAAAACCTTCTAAACCCATTCTAAGGCCACCCACGACCCATTCTCACCCCTCCTCTCTCATTTCCTCCTCCTCCTCTCTAAACCCCCTCTCTTTCCCCCTTCAGGGCTCCAAATCCACTCCGTCTCCGACGATCCTGCTGCTCCTCGTCTGGGATCCCTCCACTCTCCCTTCACACACCATTCTCACCCTTCTTCCTGAGATGGCACCCAAATCAAAGCTTCTCGCTTGCCGTCGTCGCGCTCCGACGGACGCCGGAGAAAGTTCCAGGGCTCCTTCCGAACGTCGCAGCAAACATCGCGAGGATCCGTTGCCGGAACTCATCGTTCCTCAAGGTCTCCGTCTTATCCGAGCCACCGGCACCTTCAAGAAAATTGTCCAATCCCGGTATGTGGACTTTGAGTCCTTAGCACCGATGTTCCCCTCACTCCTACCCTATTTTGACACTCAAGGGTGGACATCCTTCTTGTACTCTCACTTGCAATACTCTCCAACTTCCGTCACTGAATTCTTCAATAACCTAGGGCTTTCCGATCAGGGAGAACTCTACTCTTCGGTGAAAGGCACTCGTTTTCGCCTCATCGCCAATCTCCTCTCGACAGCCCTTGAAATTCCAAACTCAGGAGTTGAAATCTTCAACTACACTCCCTCTGCTTCTGAGTACTATGAACTTCTCACGTTGCAACCCTATGACTCCACCAAAGAAATTGCTCGTCTCAATGCCAACTCCTTTCCTCCTTTGATCCGGATGATCCATCACATCTTCACTACCTTGATCGTCCCAAAGGATGGCAGCCGAGAGTTAGTCACTGAGGTCCACAAATCCTTGTTCATATTCTTCCTCAAGTGTCAACAAATCAATCTTCCGGAACTCATGATAAGCCTCATCCGTCGGTGTTTCTCAAACACCAAAAGATCAATGCCATAAGCTTGCCCGATCACCTCTCTTCTCATTTTCTTGGCATTCCTATCCCTGCAAGTGAGCTCATCTCATTAAAATCCCGAAGTGTTTTTGATCTCACTGCCGCCAACCGAATGGGCTACAAGATTGTAGACGGTGTAGTCTCAAAGACTCTCAAAGGAAAGGATCACCAAGGAGCTGAAGAGTCCTCCAATGAAGAAGACAAAGAAGCCAATGACGCTAATGCCGGCAGTGATAAAGACTCTCAGGATGAGCAAATGCCTGATCAAGCTCAAGAGTTTGCTGATGTACCTGTGCCTGAGGAACAATCCATTCGTGACTACTTGGCACAAATCCATCAAGAAATGATCTCAGGATTTGCTCAGATGACTTCAAGATTTGATCAAGTGGATGCTCGCCTCAACACTCTAGATGACCGGCTTGACCACCTCTACTCCGAGAAAGATGGATCCCGTCACCCTCCTCCTGCTGATCATGACAATGAATAGAGGGTCTCAGGGTCATTAGAGGTCACTAAGAATCTTAGCTGGGAATTAGTCTCACTTGTCTAGTCATCTTTTGCTTGTTCATGTTATTTCCCTTTCTTTTGATTTTTATTGAGTCATGTAATGCTTGTCAAATGTACTGTGAACTTTCAATCATCAATCAATGAAAACTCAGTTCATGATTATTTGTCTCCAAATGTGCATGACTTGACCTTTTGTATGTTGTCAAAAAGGGGGAGAACATCAATATATGCATCAATTGAATGTTTTTGTCATCATCAAAAAGGGGGAGATTGTTGGGTTTTCCATATATCATGTTTTTGATGATCACATTAATATCCTTGAACATTGATTTAATGCAAAATTGATGTGCTAACTAACATGAAAAACACCATGAAAGTGATTGAGTTAAACATTGCTAAATCATACAATGTATATCACTAACAATGTATTTGCATGTAGGTGCACAAGCATGAAAGATGGAGCATTGAAGAGGCATTGAAGAGATGAGAAAATATCACAAAAAACTGTCAAAGAGGTGTATCTGTCGACAGATGCACTGTACCTGTCGACAGATTCATACAGTTATTCCAAGACAGAACTCAGGTTTGCATCACTAAGTGTATCTGTCGACAGATGCAATAAACCTGTCGACAGATTTACACAGTCAACCCAGGACAGAACTCTGTGTTCTATTCCTGAGTGCACCTGTCGACAGATGCAAATTGCCTGTCGACAGATACACTCAGAAATCCAGATGTTCTGAAACCAAGTTCTCAGCCTGAGTCTGCCTGTCGACAGATGCAAGTGCACCTGTCGACAGACGACGGAAACATGAGATTTTGAGTTTCCAAATCCGGCCCCACTTGGGTGTTTCCTTCCTCCACGACCCCCACCTTTACCTAACACTATATAAGCATCCTTTTGGAGCCAAATTCGCAGAGAGCAGCCTCCCATCCAAGAGCCTCCAAGGGACCAAGAGGAAAAGCCCCAAATTGCTGCTCTGCTTCAACTTTCTGCCCAGATCGTTGTGGAATCGCCATCCATGCGAAGTTGAAGCCGGATCGTCGTCAATTCAACCTTCTACATCGATCAATCTACATCCAATCGAAGTTTGAAGAGTGTTTGGACGATCCACGAGAAGAATTCCAACTGGATTTGTTCCTCAATTCCTAATTCTTCTCCATTTCATAATTTCCATTCCATCGTGTGTGTGTGTGGTTGTGTTTCGAGCATCCTTGTGCTTGATTCACGAATTTGTGGTTGTTCTGATCGTGTTTCATCAGACAACGTGTGTGTGGTTGAGTTGTTGTGTTGAACTCGCTCATAAGCAGTTGTTTCTGCGTGTGTGTGTGGACGGTGGATGTAGGATACACGAGTTGTGTACTCCGAACCACCTTAAATCATCGTGTTCTGTGGTTTGTTCGCATTTTGCGATAGATGATTGGTAGGCACGGTGTTCATACGCACGTTTGATACCCTGTTCTCTATATATCAACTCAAGCTTTCTTAATCTTAATCAAATTCTAATCATGTTTTCATTAAGATTGCTGTAGCACCGAAAAGAATCCATCAGTAGTTAGAATTTGCCGTAATCTATTCAACCCCCCCTTCTAGATTACCATATCGTGTTATTCCGCGTAACCCTTTAACAACTTGTTACATCATCAACTGGACGATGATCTAGCCAATTCTCAAGAAAACTCTCTACGAGCTCTTGAAGGGAAAGAAGTCTACCACTTGACATCTAAAGCCCTTTGCATGTCGATGTTTCATCCTAAAAATGGTAAGAGAGATGTTGGTAAGTTTGATGCCCGAAGTGATGAATGTATCATCCTTGGGTATGCATTAAATTCTAGAGCTTATCGAGTGTTTAACAAGCAGACTCTCGTAGTTGAGGATAGTCTACATGTTTTGTTTGATGAATCTAATAAGTGTGTGTACAGAGATGAACATGATGAGGAAGATGCATGTGCAACCATGCACATGCAAAGCACAAAACGGCAAAGTGAGGAAGGACCTTCAAGAGGAAGTGTGACCAACTGACCCATCTCAAGATCTAACTAAAAACATAATTGATCCGAGCATAGAGAACCTACTAGAATAGTAACCAGCTCATTCAGACATCCCTAGAACATGGAGAATAATGAAAAGCCATCCCATAGAGAACATCTTAAGCAATCCAACATAAGGTATGCGAATGAGGTCTTCCCAAAAGCAAGTAATGGAACAAGACTACTTGGCCTTCATATCAAAAATTGTACCCAAGAGGAAGCTCTTCAAATTGATTCCTAGATCTTGACAATGCACGAAGAGCTTAACCAATTTGAAATAAATCAAATGAGGGATCTCGTGTTGCATCTTAAGGACCACCCTGACATTGGCACAAAGTGAGTTTTTTGCAATAAACTTAATGAGAGGTGTGGTAATTAGGAACAAGGCCTAATTTGTGTCCAAAGGATATTGTCAATAGTTAGGAATCGATCTTCAAGAATCCTTTGCCGCAGTTGTGAGATTAAAAGCTATTTGTATTATGCTTTCTTTTGCATGTTCCATGGATTTCTAACTTTTTCAAATGGAAGGAAAAAGTGCCTTCTTGAATGGATTCATTAATGAAAATGTTTTTGTTGAACAACTTTTAGGATTTGAAAATGTTGAAAAACCAAACCATGTTTTCAAACTTAATAAAGCTTTATATGAATTAAAATAGGCACCAAGGATATGGTATGAGAGGTTGAGTTCTTTTTAATTAAGCATGGTTTTAAAAGTGGTGTGGTAGATATAACACATTTTAACAAGTCATGCAATAAAGACATCTTAGTAGTACAAATCTATGTGGATGACATCATTTTTGGTGCTGCTAATGATGTGTTATGTTAGGACTTTGCCAAGATGATGCAGAAGGAGTTTGAAATGAGCCTAATGGGAGAACTAACCTTCTTTTTTGGGTTTCAAATAAAATAAATGAAGGAGGGGATCTCAATATGCCAATCAAAATACACAAAGGAGCTGCTAAAAATATTTGGATATGAAGGAGTAAAACCAATCTCAAACCATTTGCCAACAACAACAAAGTTGGATCAAGACAAGCAAGGTAAATGTGTGGATCAAAACTCTACAGAGGTATAATTAGTTCTCACTTGTATGTCATTGCCAGTAGACCAAACATTTAATATAGTGTATGCCTTGGTACTCATTTTCAATCCAATCCAAAAGAATCCCATTTAATTGTTGTACAACTAATTTTTCGTTACCTTATGTATACTGCAAATTTTGGATTGTGGTTTCTAAGAGGTTGTGAGATTAATTTGATTTGTCAATTGATGTTGATTATGTAGGTTGTAAAATTGATCGCAAAAGTACAAATGAGTGTTTGGGGCCTCTAAGAAACAATACTCCGTAGTGCTATCAATGGCTGAGGCTGAATTTGTTGGCGCCAGAAGTTGTGGTGCGTAGGTGCTTTTGGATCAAACATCAATTGATTGATTTTAATGTTGATTTGGAGTGTGTTCCAATTCTGTGCAATAACATGGGTGCTATTAACTTGTCCAAAAACCCATCCAACACTCACACACAAAGCATATAGAGATCCAACATCATTTTTTGAGAGATCATGTGTCCAAGGGAGATTTTGAGTTCAAGTTCATTGACACCACACATCAACTAGTTGATATTATCACAAAATCCATAAATGAAGAAAGGTTCTCCACCATTCGTAGAGAGTTGGGCATGTGTAGAGTCGAGTAGAGTCAAGTGCATATCATTGAACTAAAATTGCATGATTGCCTGAATGAAGATTTGTGTGTTTCTATAGCTCTTATGTGTAGCATGCATGTTATATTGTAAATACACACTTCTTTGGCATTTTAAACATATACAATCTTCCTTTCTCTTAAATAAATGCATGTTCACAATCATAAATTAAAATATTTTAATAAATGAGGAGGTGTGTAAGGGGTGTATAGTCTCTTGAGTTTCAATTTGAGCCTAACCATTCTTGAATAACACCTAAAAACCTGACAGAAGCCATTTTTTTGAACCCCTAGAAAAAGTGGTCGACTGCCTCCTTATGGAGAGGTCCACTATTTTTCATAGTGGAAGGGAGAATCGACCTTTTCAAAATGGTCGACTGCCTCTCCCAAGTGGTCGACCGCTCCATCAGGTATATATTATGTAGGGTTACGGTTTCAACCCACTTTTCCCCATTTCCTCCAGACCTAGCCACCACGTTTCCTTGCTCACCCTTCCCCCAACTTTTCCAAACCATGCTCCACCGTTCTTTCATCAATCCAAAGCCTATTTTCCAACATACAAGCCTTGGATCTACCCCTTTCTCATCCCCAAATAGGAGCAAGTACCCTTGATCTTTCCTCCATTGCATCATATCTTGAGTGCATGGTGTGGGGAGAGTCCTATCTATTGGTGGAAGTCTTGCTCCGCCTTGATGGCCAACAAGAAGGTCACCCATCATTCTCAATGTTCCATGTTACCAGGTGAAGGATCAAGTCATGGTCGAGGTTGGGAGGATACTATGAGAGTAGAGCAAGAAGCACCCCCTCAAAGAAGTTTAGTCCACCACTCAATAATCCCACCAAAAGAAGTTGATTTTGATGATTTGGATCCCATCTTGCCACATCTACAGCTTATTTTGGGAAATCAAGGGTGGGTTGAACTACTCTCATATCATGAGGGCTACTATCCTTATTTAGCATTGGAATTTTAAGACAATATGTATCAAGAAGATTGAAAACTCCACACAAATATTCGAGGAATTCACATTTCTATCAGTGAAAGCTTGTTGAGTGGGCGCTTGAATATACCTATGAAGGTGAAAAGAAGCAAGGGGAATATATATGTGATGAAGTATACTTCATCATTACTCTAGATCCATCAATCAAGTACACTGGTGGAGTAAAGTTGAATGCAAGTATGTTTTCTCGACTCTAAAGGGTCCTTCATCACATCATCACCACAATCATTTATCTAAAAGGGGGAAGCAACGATGAAGTTACCAGTGTTCATTATTTTCTCTTCAAGATGTTGTTCAATGGAGATCATGTAAATCTCCCACACCTTATGGTTGCTCTATTACATACTTGCAAAAGGCAACCAAAGAGAATGCTCCCCAACTCTCTACTTCTCACAAAAGTATTCTGCAAACACCTCATTGCCCTATCATATGAAGCAGAAATCACTATATTGCCAAACTCTGTGTACAATAGACACTTCTTTTAAATTTTCATAAAGTATACAATTGTCAACAATCAGATCTCCCGAGCTCTTGGTAGTGCCACACAAGATGATAATGATACGAAGAACAATAATGAAGAGCAGGAAGAAGCAAGTGAAGCTAAAGATCAGGGCCACATAAATGAAGAGTTTTTGGAATTTAATGAGCACCCACAAGAGCAACAACAACCTGGTGGGAATGTGCCTTCAAGTTTGTCAGAAAGGTTCGAGTAGTGCATGGACATCATAGAAGGACGATTCCACCACCTACAACTCAACATGGAGGAGATGTAGGGATATGAGTAAGGGAATCATATGCACAGTGGGAGTAAATTTAAAGATAAAACACATTATTCACAAGAACTTATAAGACTGAGATGATGTCTAGGTGCATGGCTTTCATGCAAATCATACAAGGGTGAGCTTTCTCCCCTAGGGGAGCTTATATATCCCCTAAAGCGTAGAGTCGGTCCCGCAGATGAAGGAGCTCACGTGACCTCCCTTTAGCAGTGTCTACACAATGGTCTCTGGCGATTATGGCTCCTCTCATCGGAGTCTCCTCTCCATGATGGTGCTACTCCAAGCAGCACTTCCAAGCAGCAGTAGCAAGCAGCAGTAGAGGCACAGTAGCAGTAGCAAGAGCTACTACAAGCAGCTACTAGAGATAGAGAGTTTTGCTCTCTCTCTCTTCTTTTCTAGGAAGAGAATGAGAGAGAGGAGTATGGAGAGAGGAAGAGTGGGAGAGAGTTGGGTGGGAGAGAGCTCAGCTTGTAGCTCTCTTCTACACCCTCTACCTAAATAGAGGCCAAACAATCAGACATGGCTCACACATCGTGCGACCATATAGTGTGCAGCCTGAAGTACAAAGTTGGCGACATGGGTCATTGTCTCCAAGACTCTCCTGGCGACAGTCGATCTTGTCGCCAGGAGTCCTACCAACAACTAACTATGCCGCCAGGACCATCCTGGCGACATTCGATCCCTATTTCTAAGACCATCCTGGTGACAAATCTTGTCTCTATGTTGAGTCAAAAAAAACTTATTGGATAACTCTTATCTAATCCTCTATCATCGTGTTGTTTCACCTTGTGTGTGTGACCCTCTAGGCCTAATACTAAGTTGGCTAGGAGTTGTACATGTTAGAACCCTTTTGACTCAGAGCTCTTTCTAACTTAATGAATTATTATCTCTATAATAATTCACTCAACTCATCGATTATAGATGTACCAAGCTACTACGCCATACTCCCCAAATAGTACTGGGGGATCAAATCCATTGAACCTTTCTTCACATAGTTACTATGTACCTTTAGTCTCTCATCCAACTAATATATCAGAGATCGTATATTAGGTATGGTACTATCAGACCTATACGTAATCCATTCGATTCTTGCTCTCATTAGATTCTCCTGAAGAACTTTTTTTCTCTCAATGCAATTAATCCTGGCCAAGGATTTGCCTGAGCAAGAACACAGAAGATATTCCTCTCATAATACCAAGAGTGGATGATCCTTTATTGACACACAATTGCCTTCGTAAGGTTGGCTACGATTCCTAATGACTAGATGTACTAGATTTAAGACTTCCAGACCTATACGTCCGATATTAAAGAATGAAGTACTCAAATAAGACATCCATGATGTCTCAAGTATAAGGAATAGTTACAGAACTGGGACCACAGAATCGTTGTCTGACAATCAGGTATCATTAACCATACAATATTTCGAGGCAGATCATTTAGTGAACTCATTCTCCAATGAGCAGCTGCACTGTACCCCTAGTGTTCCTAGACAAGTAGTTATAAGACTAGTTACCTCCATCATATGGACGGGTATAGAACACACTGGTCTATCCAGTTATCTCCATGTCCTTCCTGAGTAACCTATGACCAACAATATTTAGGATATGTATTTAAAGAAGATATGTCACATTATCATGATATCATCATGATCCTAATCCTCATTGCACAGACTCATGGACATCACAATATAAATCTCATACATGTAATATAAAATGAGAAAATACCATAAATATTATTATGAAAAGAGATTAGTACAAGATTACAAGTGCCATCACAAATGTGAGTTGGCTTGCAGAGCACTTATAAGTAGTAGAAGATGTATCGAAATATCAACCAAATCTGTCGCGAGCAAACTGTTCACAACCACATCATCCTTGAAATTAAAAGCTACATTCAATCCCATCATCCACCCCCAAACAATTAAGACATTTTCTCTCATGATCTTGTTTTGAACAATGCTACTCCTTTATCCCCCCGTACATGTTACTACCTCCCTTATTTCATGATGTCAAAAAAGGGGGATAGTTATCTACTTATATCTAGTTTTGTGTGGTTTGAATGCTTGAATGTGTGCTTGGTTGAATGAGCACAAGATATAGGACTTAGGTAGGCTGGCTTAAGTTGAGTCCTAGGTCCAAGGTTGCTTTCAGATTTGCTTGAATGTGTAGTTGAACCTTGTCAAGAAAGTGATATGAACTTGTTTTGGGCTTGCTATGTCATTGCTATGCTATGGATGGAATGCTTGATTAATCTTGGTCTTATGTGGCTCATTGGTTTGTTTGTTGATAATCATAAAATGCTCATGCTGTGTGTTGATTGCCTTCATGAGGGGTTGTATGGAAATTGATGTGAATTGTCTAGATTGATCATGTTGTGGGCTGAATGTAATTGAGATTGTGGATATGCTGAGAACTTTATTGAAATGTGACGTTCATAGCTATCGTGCCATTTGTGAATACTTGTGAATACCATCACATTCCTTCTCTCAAAATAGATGTGAATAACACTTCATTTTCTATCTAGATAAGCTTAAAGTGTTTTGTCATCATTAAAAATTGAGAGATTGTTGTCACTAGGGGTTGACTTTTGATGATGACAAAATGATTTTGTTAGTATTCCTTGAATCTTTGTATAATTGTAAATAAATTGAGCCTAAATGATATACACACACCTTCTTAGGATATTAAAGTTTGATATATTGATCATTGGCTCATGTTTGAAGTTTGCAGAGTTTGTGCAAAGTTTTTTGGCAGGTGCAATGCTCGTACAAAGTAAAACAAGTGCCTCAACTATTTTTCACAGAATACTGAACTTTGGCACCATGTGCAAAGCAATCGACCGCTTTGATCAGGGTGAATCTACCGCTTTTCCCATAGTAATTCTCCCCTTACCTCTATTGAAAGAGGTCGATCGCCCCATGTTCGAGGTCGATCATTTTTGACAGATTTCCACTTTTTGCTCTCACGTGCGGCGCCCTTAAGTTTGGTTTCTTTTGCCAATGTTTTTCCATATATAAGCTTTTAGTCTATCACAAATTTGGGAATAAGAGGGGTGAATGTTCTTGCCCTTTTGGAGGCTCTACTTTTCTCCTTTCCCCTTTCAATCTAGCAACCTCATCCATGGCGATTCCTCTTGTTTTTTATCCTCTTCTCATTTTGATCTTGCAGATTTGAAGGATAGAAGAGCTAGATTAGACTTGAGGACCTGTGAAGATCTAAATCCAAATCACAAGATCCATGGAGTTTTTAGAGGTTTAAAGTGTCATGTACTAAGGGGGAGGTCAGCAACCTGAAGATTCTGTGAAGGCATCAAGTTGAAAGCCACAAGAGCCATCTACATCAACATGGACAACTTAACAAGGAGAATTTCATTCTTTGTGCTCTCTTTAATTCATGCATACTTTACCTCTTGAGCTTGTTATATAGATCCATACTCTTAAATTGATATTTATGGTGTGTGGAGGGCCATAGTGTGTGTATGTGTTTCTGGGTGCACTTCGCATCCTTGGAGTACAGGGGTACTTCATGTGGTTGTATGTGAGAGAGAGTTGTAGATCCTTGGCCAAGATAGTGGAGTCTTTACGAGTTGTGAAGGAGTGGATGTAGATCTCACTTGGGTGAGGTCCAACCACCTAAAATTTCTCTGTGTAGTGGTGTGTTGTCCATTTCTTCTACCCCCATTCTTGTGCTCTGTTTATTTCTTAATCTAGTTGGACCTCTTTGTGGGAAATTAATATATTGTGCTTGCTCAGGTAATTTTAGTTGATCTCGTATATCAAATCTCTGTTTGTTCGTGTGATGGTTTGGTTCTCTATTCTCCTCAATGAAGTTTGTGTAGTGGAAGTGAAATTATGTATTGTTCAAATTTATTTTTGGGCAAACTCAATTCACTCTGCCCTCATAATTTGCCATCCTATTTGAGCCTTCAAGATGTTGAAGATCAAGGCCAAATCGATATTGTATCTTTTTGGTTGCCCAGGAAATACTTATCCAATATTTCTCCTATAGCGGGATCAGATAGGGGCATCTAGTGCATAGCACTACAAGAAAAGGGGTTATTGGGGATGGCTGCAAGCCGTCGACAATAATAGGAAAGCTGTCCCTACTGATTATTAGCGACAGCTACAAGGCCGTCGCTAGGCCGTCCCTAATAAGCCCGTCGATAATAGTATTGGGGACGGATAAACAAGATCCATTCCCAATAACATTATTGGGGACGGATAATTGTCCATCTCCAATAATTTTAATTGAGACGGTAATACCCCATCCCAATTAAATTATTGGCGACAGGTTTAAAGCTGTCCCCAAAAAGAGTGTTAGCGACGAACATAAAGCCATCACCAATAACATTATTGCGGATAGGTAAGGAGCCGTCGCCAATAACATTATTGGGGACGGCTTACTGTCCGTCTACAATTGTGGTGTCCTAGAATTTTCTTGAATTTATATTGCAAATGGTATATTTATTTCTGCATGTATTTGAGTGTTGTTCTGTGTTGAACTTGGCGTCAACATCCTTTAGCGTTAAGTCCTGTTAACGACATGATCGTCTGCTGTTTATCCCTTGTTAATGACAGTAGATAGTGTCGTTTAGTATTTTCTATATTAGTTAATTTTTTGGGCAAGACTGTAGATGACATCATCGATGGACGTTTACATTGAGGCTGACGGCAATTTCTGTTGACGTTAAGCTGACTTGCTTGTTTTTGATGTTACCGTTTTGGGAAAGAGAGATTGACCATTTCAAAAGGGTTTTAATGCGTAGATCTGAGCGTTTAGGATCCTAGGGTCAGGATTAAGGCTGGCTAATGCGTGGGAGGTCTTTATAAGACCTAGATTTTGTAGATAGAAGGGATTTTCACTCTGGTTTTTGGATGAGAGAAAGAGGGTTGAGGATAGGGATTTCTGTGCTCGTTCGTGCGTTCTTGAGGCTTGTGGACCAAGGAGGATTGTTCGTCTGCAAGATCCAAAGCTTCTCCAAGCGGGGTAGCTGCGTTGGAGGCGGATTTGGAGCGCTTGAAGTCGGTGGAGGAGACTGCCTCACAAACGAGGCGGGCATCTTCGGGCTTAGATTAGTCACTCCAGTAGGAGGGATTGAGGCAAGTTGCATAGGGGGTCGGTTTAGGATATGTTATATTATGTAATTACCATTTTTACATATTTTTAAAGCATGAAATCAATGCACGGGAAAGGGTAAAAGTCGTGTCATTTCATGTGGGATTTCTGAGTTTTCTTTGTTGAAGAACTAGACGTCCAGATCACTTGCCGTCTATATCTTGTAAACGACGGCATCGATTGGCGTCTACATCATGTGAACACAATTTGTTTTTCCATTCTTTACTATAAGTTAACGGCACAATGTGCCGCCGCTAGTATATGTTAACAGCGCTATGTGCCGCCGTCTAATGTGGCTTAACGACGGTATATATGGTCGTCTACTTCAGTAAACGTCACATATGCTACCGTCAAGTTTACCAGTGCCATGACTTTTTAGAAAATTGATTTTAATTGTATACCTATGATCCATACTTATATGAGATTTCGGCCAGGTGATGTTTAGTGTGTTTTATCACTGCTATATTATGGACAGGTTATTATATTAAGGTATAGACCACATGTACATATGAATAGTCATTTTGTGATATTAATGAAATTGATAAAAGAAAAGTGAGGTGATGGTGAACGTGATTTATGTTGGAGGATTACATTCTGAGACTGTAATACTGCATATATGTTGTACTCAGTTTGTCACGTCTCGAGAATTACGCAGCGGATATTAGTTCGAATAATTCGAGTCGATATCCCAAGACGTGAACAGTCGGCAAATAAGCCTCTAGCTAGCACACTCTAAATGTATAACAACATACATCATCATAGGGCCCAAACATTGAACTCAACTAATCTTGTATTCAAATCTCATATTTGTCTAATACAAGACTAAGACTCAATAAAAAAGGAAATTACATTTATTCGTCACATCCTACTACACGTTCTAACACTCAAAATAAACTAACTATAGATAGACTCATAGTTGGGACACTCATCACTCGGACACATTCCCATCCTCGACGTGCTCCTCTTCTTGAACATCATAGTCACCTAGATTGGGTAAAAGTAGGGCATGAGCAAACTAGCCCAGTAGGATTTATATCTCAATGTGCGGGCAATGATATAAGTGATTAGATATTTAGAACTAGGTAAGAACGATGGTTGTCATGATATGCATGTATGAATAAAGCTCGTTAAAACATGATACATGAAACAAGCTAGAGAGAGAGAGTGATCATGATAGAACAAGATCTATAATGATATAATGAGATGGAACTAGCAATAGATCACTTTGTACAAGCACGCAAGATTTCACTTCATGTCAATAGCTTTCACGAACGCAAGATATCACTAATTGCAATAAATGCAGAATGGTCATATCACGCAAGCAAGCAAGCATGCACGAACATGATCATGTAACACTAATCAAGCACGTAGACACTAATGTACACCAAGAAAAGATCCATCAAGAATGTACTCTAGGACACGTGTATGTGGTTATTGTATCTATCATTCAACACGCACGCACGACTCCCAGCGCAGATGCAACGCCAGTAATCATTATACCCCATGGTTAACAATATATTTATGACTCTCCGTCATTGGGGCTAGACTGGAGCCCTTGGACACTCGCCGTGCCCGGTCAGCATCTCACATAAATTTTAAATGTAGATACCCACAGTCATTAATAATGGCCAATGAGAGTTTCAATATGTACGCATGTGTAATGTCATGTTCATGATGATGATGAGAGCAAGTAACAAGTAAATTGAACATGATTTCATGAGAACAATGGTCAAGAGATAAATTTGGCAGCATAACGGTACAATTTATACTTTAGTTCAATCTTTACATTAATGGCTTTAATCTAGATTGTAAATCACACTCATGAGAACAAGATGAGAGAGGAAGTGCACGCTATCTTCAGGGAACTTCAATGGTACAACCAACTCATCGGCCATGTGGGAATCCATGGTCAGAGGAGATTTATGGAGGCCTTAGAGAAAAGGTCACTAGTCTACCGATTCGGAATGACCGGTAGAGAGTTTCCAATTTTCGAAGAAAGGGCTGCCTAGATGTGCAAGTGTGTAGTGATGTACGCGTCTCAATTCACGGTCTCAAACTCGTGGAAAACACTTAACATGATGGCATGCAATGGACAATGTATTTAACTACACATGGATTTACAAGATTTTAAGATACTAATTATCATTTAAATCAAGCTAGAACGGTAACAAGAGTAAATCACAAGTTTCATGAATGATCATATCATTAAGAAAGCAATTAGAATAATTTTCATGTAATTAAGGCTTTTTAAATGGGTTAATCACTTTTAGGCCATTAAATAAACCATCATGCAATGATCAGACCTAAGACATGTGAATTACATGCTAAAAATCATATATATTTAAACAGACCTCAGTTACAACGGTTAGATTTGCAAGAAAATAAGTGGGGTTTCATGAAAAATCCTGAGGTCGCGACAGTCCCTTGTAAGGGCTGCGATGGGGTAAGATCAAAACGTGACAGTGCCTTGTAAGGATCGTGACAGGCTTGTCTGATCAGGCAGGCAGTTCGCGACGGGTTTATATGCAGAAGGCGACAAGGGTATGTGCAGAACGCGACAAGGGGGTCAAAACATGTCGAGAGATAGCGACGGGGTGCTCGTCGCATTCAGAATATGACAGGTTTGCTATCCCAACAAGACCTCAGAATGCGGCCTATCAGGCCATCGCGTTCACAGGGTCTGCGCCTGAATCCGACAGAGAAAGGACATGTTCTTGGATTGCGGTCCAGAACTGTCTTATATTGACACAGGGTGCTTAAAAAATAGAGAACAAATTGTACAGTGCATGAAAAATAACGAAACCAATTTTAAACCAACCTAGACATGCAAGGGTGCGTCCAGTAAATTGGAATTAGAAAACAATGATGGTTTCGATAGGCTTTAATCAAGTCGAACACAAACGTAAAAGCCAAGTGCAACCCGAAAATGTAGTTTCATGCAGTGACCCTCTTACCATGCTTATAACTCTCTAACTGTTAACATTTAGACAAAACGTTCAACACAAGACATGACGAGGACAATAAGTAGAAAAACGTTCATGTTGTGGGTTTGTTCTAATTCGGTCTTGAATCATGTGCAACAAATAAAGATTGGAAAAAGCCCTAATAGTGCGCGACTTTGGAAAAATGCTTATAATTCAAAATAAACTCTTTGGTTATGTTTTGACTCACCTTTGGTCGACTTCAAGTGGACAGTTTGTGCAGGTCGCAGTAGACGAGAAGGGGAAGAAGAACGGCTTGGTGTGGATGATCTCCTGCTCCCCAGCTGCCAAGAACTCCTTCACACGACCCCAACAATATGTAAACTCATCCCCAAGGGTTTGGTGAAGAGTATTTAAGCATCCATGGTGTTTAGGAGTCCTATTGTAACTAGGAAAGAAGAGTTGCGGTTTTGACATACTAGTTTCCTATTTTAAGGATTTCTTCCTCCATTTGAGTGTGTGAGGCTTTAGAAAACCTCCCACCATAGTTAAGCACGAATTGGGTTGCCAAGAATGCAAGATCTCTACCCAATTCAACTCTAATTACCTCTTTCTAATTTCAGCTTATTTAGAGTTACGAATTTCCATGCATTTTCAAGCTTTATTTGATTTTTGGGCCATATGTGGTCCATTGGCCCAATTATGATATTGGGTCATTAATATATAATGTTGGAAGTCTCTCCAACATATTTATTTAATTTATTGTCGTGCCGGGTTTCTGTGCTAACGGTTTTCTGACTTGTTTCCTAATTTGGATAATCGGTCACAATAACTCATAAACCTAGCCCAAATGATTTTTATTGACCCAAATTTCTTGATGGGTGATTAGAGGATATTATTTGAAGTCTATATATGATTTTTATTTAATTTTTTGACTCATCCAAGTACGTGTGATAATGATTTTTCGACTTATTCATGAATTACGATAGTAAGTCGTGAAACACTTTAAACTTGGCAAATCAAATTTTTCATGGAACAAATTTCTTTGTGAAACATTTAGTAATAATGTTTAGGGTTGATTTATAATTTTTACGAAATTTTCTGATGTGTTTTAGAACATACGATGATGATACGTATGTTTAAATACTTTGGTATTATGGAAATTATTTATTTCCATTTATTCAAATTTTTTACCTATTAAATTTTCCGGGGTGCTACACCCTCCCCCACTTAAGAGAATTTGGTCCACAAATTCATAGATCATTAATTGGCTCTCGATAATTATGATCCTTGAGGTGGTTTTAGATTTAAATCCTCTAACTTATTTCAACATTGTGGATGCTAGTCCAACATCTACACCTATGGCTGCCCATATTATTCATTTGGTTCCTTCCACTCCTGTTTTCCTTTAACGGTTGTTATAACTCCACCTGGATCCACCAGATAACTATGGTATAATTACTAGATTATTCCTTTCTAATTTCTCCTTAATGATCTCCCCCACTTAAAAATATACTAATAAGAAAACATCATAAGATCAGTCTAAGGGGTTTAACAATCATACTTCCTTCCAAGAGCTCCGCTTGCGTTATTGCATTCACGCGTCCTGGACGTTTTACCCCTCCTTGGTTCCTTCTAGCTTGGTCTTTTAGCATGGGACAATTCGGTATACGATGTTCATGACTCCCACATCGCAAGCAAGCCCCGGCCTTCTTCCAGCACTTGTCCGCTTGGTGCCCAAGCTTGTTGCAAAATTTACAATACTCCACTGTCATTGTTTCTTCTACTTTGATCCTTTTCTCCATGCCATAGTCCTTCCCAGTGGATGGCCTTTTGTTGTTGTTATTGGGGAAAGTTCCAGTTGTATCGACTGCTCCCCTTTTTGTAAAGGTCGGCTTTGAGATGTCCTTTCCCCTCATGCCTTCCACCTTAGCCATAGTATCTTCTACCAGTTGAGCTCTTTAGACCATCTCAGTGTAGGTTTAGATGTTGTGTGGTCCGAGCTTTTCAATGAACATGGACCTGAGCCCATCCATGAAACGGTTAGCCTTTAGTCTTTCAGTTCCCACCAGGTGTGGGGCATACACAGCCAGTCGAGTGGACTGAGCCTCATACTCAGCCACGGACATTCCTTTCTGCTTCAGTGCGGCAAACTCCGCTGCCTTCTTTTCCTTAACTCTTTCAGAGAAGTATTTTCCTCTGAAGATCTCCAGAAATCTTGCCCACTCTAGTTCGGCAACATTAGGCAGGTGGGCCGATGTGGCCTTCCACCATGCTCGGGCATCCTTAGTGAATTGAAAAGTGGTCAGTACCACCTTCTCCCTGTTCGTGCATTGCATGACTTGGATGATCCTTTCTATCTCCTCCTGCCAGTTTTCTGCCTCGTCTGGACCAGGGGATCCAAAGAAGCGAGGGGGGTTAAACTCCTAAAGTTGCGGTGTAAATCACCCGCTCCATTCCTAGTAGCAACGGCAGCCTGATTTCTAGCCTGAACCACATTTTGTAAAGCCTGAGTCAATCCAGCCACAGTTTCTTGCATAGCTTGCCACTGGTTGCGAGCCATTGCAATTGAGTGTAAGAGTTATGAGGGTTCCTGAGAAAAGGATGGAAACCAATTAATGTCTAGATACATTATCAGAGTCAATGGGTAGGAGTGTTTAATTCTTGCTAACATATTCCCAGTCTCTACCCATTCTCACTAGGTACTGTATTTAATTTCCATGACCTTGGTTCCATAGATATCTCCTATTTCGGAGACATATATTCTATTTGGTATTCCTAGGCTCTGATACCACTAAACTGTCACGTCCCGAGAATTACGCAGCGAATATTAGTTCGAATAATTCGAGTCGATATCCCAAGACGTGAACAGTCGGCAAATAAGTCTCTAGCTAGCACGCACCAAATGTATAACAAGATACATCATCATAGGGCCCAAACATTGAACTCAACTAATCTTGTATTCAAATCTCATATTTGTCTCAAAAGAACTAATACAAGACTAAGACTCAATAAAAAAGGAAATTACATTTATTCCTCACTTCCTACTACATGTTCTAACACTCAAAATAAACTAACTATAGATAGACTCATAGTTGGGACACTCATCACTCAGACGCATTCCCATCCTCGACTTGCTCCTCTTCTTGAACATCATAGTCACCTAGATTGGGTAAAAGTAGGGGATGAGCAAACTAGCCTAGTAGGATTTATATCTCAATGTGCGGGCAATGATATAAGTGATTAGCAATTTAGAACTAGGTAAGCACGATGGTTGTCATGATATGCATGTACAATAAAGCTCGTTAAAACATGATACTTGAAACAAGCTAGAGAGAGAGAGTGATCATGATAAAACAAGATCTATAATGATAAAACGAGATGGAACTAGCAATAGATCACTTTGTACAAGCACGCAAGATTTCACTTCATGTCAATAGCTTTCAAGAACGCAAGATATCACTAATTGCAATAAATGCAGAATGGCCATATCACGCAAGCAAGCAAGCACGCACGAGCCCGATCATGTAACACTAATCAGGCACGTAGACACTAATGTACACCAAGAAAAGATCCATCAAGAATGTACACCAGGACACGTATATGTGGTTATTGTATCTATCATTCAACATGCACGCACGACTCCCAGCGCAGATGCAAGGCCAGTAATCATTATACCCCATGGTTAACAGTATATTTATGACTCTCCGTCATTGGGGCTAGACTGGAGCCCTTGGACACTCGCCGTGCCCGGTCAGCATCTCACTTAAATTTTAAATGTAGATACCCACAGTCATTAATAATGGCCAATGAGAGTTTCAATATGTACGCATGTGTAATGTCATGTTCATGATGATGATGAGAGTAAGTAACAAGTAAATTGAACATGATTTCATGAGAACAATGGTCAAGAGATAAATTTGGCAGCATAACGGTACGATTTATACTTTAGTTCAATCTTTACATTAATGGCTTTAATCTAGATTGTAAATCACACTCACGAGAACAAGATGAGAGAGGAAGTGCACGCTATCTTCAGGGAACTTCAATGGTACAACCAACTCGTCGGCCATGTGGGAATCCATGGTCAGAGGAGATTTACGGAGGCCTTGGAGAAAAGGTCACTAGTCTACTGATTCAGAATGACCGGTAGAGAGTTTTCAATTTCCCAAGAAAGGGCTGCCTAGATGTGCAAGTGTGTAGTGATGTACGCGTCTCAATTCACGGTCTCAAACTCGCGGAAAACACTTAACATGATGGCATGCAATGGACAATGCATTTAACTACACATGGATTTACAAGATTTTAAGATAATAATTATCATTTAAATCAAGCTAGAACGGTAACAAGAGTAAAGCACAAGTTTCATGAATGATCATATCATTAAGAAAGCAATTAGAATAATATTCATGTAATTAAGGCTTTTTAAATGGGTTAATCACATTTAGGCCATTAAATAAACCATCATGCAATGATCAGACCTAAGACATGTGAATTACATGCAAAAAATCATATATATTTAAACAGGTGGGGTTTCATGAAAAATAAGTGGGGTTTCATGAAAAATCCTGAAGTCACGACAACCCTTGTAAGGGTTGCAACGAGGTCAGATCAGAACGCGATAGTGCCTTGTAAAGATCGCGGCAGGCTTGTCTGATCAGGCAGGCAGTTCGCGACGGGTTCATATGAAGAAGGCGACAATGGTATGTGCAGAACGCGACAAGGGGGTTAGAACATGCAGAGAGACAGCGACGGGGTGCTCGTCGTGTTCAGAACGTGACGGGTTTACTGTCGCGACAAGACCTCAAAACGCGGCCTATCGGGCCGTCGCGTTCACAGGGTCTGCGCCTGAATCCGACAGAGAAATGATATGTTCTTGGATTGCAGTCCAGAACTGCCTTATATTGACACAGGGTGCTTCAAAAATAGAGAACAAATTGTACAAGGCATGAAAAATAACGAAACTGGTTTTAAACCAACCTAGACATGCAAGGGTGCTTCCAGTAAATCAGAATTATAAAACAAGGATGGTTTCGATAGGCTTTAATCAAGTCAAACACAAACGTAAAAGCCAAGTGCAACCCGAAAACGTAGTTTCATGCAGTGACCCTCTTACCATGCTTATAACTCTCTAACTATTGACATTTAGACAAAACATTAAACAAAAGAAATGATGAGGACAACTAGTAGAAAAACGTTCATGTTGTGGGTTTTCTCTAATTCAGTTTTGAATCACATGCAACATATAAAGAATGGGAAAAGCCCTAACTGTGCGCGACTTTGGCAAAACGCTTATAATTCAAAATCTGATCTTTGAAATTTGATGAAACCAGTGGGAAACGAAAGTTAACTTGATGCTCTACACATTGGTATAGGATATGTTAAGGTTTGGCCTGAGAAAACCTACCTTCTGGGTTGAAGAATTCCCATTTTTCCAGAAAACTCGTGTACAGACCACTTGGAGGAAAACGCTTAATACTCCGTGTATACTGCATGGAATTTGGGCATTCCACTTGGGTTAGAACGTAGACTTGACCCTATTTCCAGGGGTATAGGCCTTGCAAGGTTTTGTTATGTTTTGACTCACCTTTAGTCGACTTCAAGTGGATAGTTTGTGCAGGTTGCAGCAGACGAGAAGGGGAAGAAGAACGGCTTGGTGTGGACGATCTCCTACTCCCCATCCGCCAAGAACTCCTCCACACGACCCCAACAAGATGTAAACTTGTCCCCAAGGGTTTGATGAGGAGTATTTAAGCATCCATGGTGTTTAGGAGTCCTATTGTAACTGGGAAAGAAGAGTTGCGATTTTGACATACTAGTTTCCTATTTTGAGGATTTCTTCCTCCATTTGAGTGTGTGAGGCTTTAGAAAACCTCCCACCATAGTTAAGCACGAATTGGGTTGCCAAGAATGCAAGATCTCTTCCCAATTCAACTCTAATTACCTCTTTCTAATTTCAGCTTATTTAGAGTTACAAATTTCCATACATTTTCTAGCTTTATTTGATTTTTGGGCCATATGTGGTCCATTGGCCCAATTATGATATTGGGTCATTAATATATAATGTTGGAAGTCTCACCAACATATTTATTTAATTTATTGTCGTGCCGGATTTCCGTGCTAATGGTTTTCCGACTTGTTTCCTAATTTGGATAATCGGTCACAATAACTCTTAAACCTAGCCGAAATGATTTTTATTGACCCAAATTTCTTGATGGGTCATTAGAGGATATTATTTGAAGTCCATATATGATTATTATTTAATTTTCTGACTCATCTAAGTACATGTGATAATGATTTTTCGACTTATTCATGAATTACGATCATAAGTCACGAAACACATTAAACTTGGCTAATCCAAATTTTCTTGGCACAAATTTCTTTGTAAAACATTTAGTAATAATGTTTAGGGTTGATTTATAAATTGTATGGAATTTTCTGATGTGTTTTAGAACATACGATGCTGATACATATGTTTAAATACTTTGGTATTATGGAAATTATTTATTTCCATTTATTCAAATTTTTTACCTATTAAATTTTCCGGGGTGCTACACCCTCCCCCACTTAAGAGAAATTGGTCCCCAAATTCATAGATCATTAATTGGCTCTTGATAATTATGATCCTTAAGTTGGTTTTAGATTTAATTCCTCTAACATGTTTCAACATCGTGGATGCTAGTCCAACATCTACACCTATGGCTACCCATATTATTCATTTGGTTCCTTCCACTCCTGTTTTCCTTTCATGGTTGTTATAACTCCATCTTGATCCACCAGATGAACTATGGTATAATTACTAGATTATTCCTTTCTAATTTCTCCTTAATGATCTGCCCCACTTAAAAATGTACTAATAAGAAAACATCATAAGATCAGTCTAAGGCGTTTAACAATCATACTTCCTTCTGGGAGCTCCGCTTGCGTTATTGCATTCACGCGTCCTGGATGCTTTACCCCTCCTTGGTTCCTTCCAGCTTGGTCTTTTAGCATGGGACAGTTCGGTATACGATGTTCATGACTCCCACATCACAAGCAAGCCCCGGCCTTCTTCCAGCACTTGTCCGCTTGGTGCCCAGGCTTGTTGCAAAATTTACAATACTCCACTGTCATTGTTTCTTCCACTTTGATCTTTTTCTCCATGCCATAGTCCTTCCTAGTGGTTGGCCTTTTGTCGTTGTTATTGTTGTTATTGGGGAGAGTTCCAGTTGTATCGACTGCTCCCCTTGTTGCCAAGGCCAGCTTTGAGATGTCCTTTCCCCTCATGCCTTCCACCTTAGCCATAGTATCTTCTACCAGTTGAGCTCTTTGGACCATCTTAGTGTAGGTTCGGATGTTGTGTGGTCCGAGCTTTTCAATGAACATGGGCCTGAGCCCATCCATGAAACGGTTAGCCTTTAGTCTTTCAGTTCCCACCAGGTGTGGGGCATACACAGCCAGACGCGCGAACTGAGCCTCATACTCAGCCACAGACTTTCCTTTCTGCTTCAGTGCGGCAAACTCCACTGCCTTCTTTTCCTTAACTCTTTTAGAGAGGTATTTTCCTCGGAAGATCTCCAGAAATCTTGCCCACTCCAGTTCACCAACATTAAGCAGGTGGGCCGATGTGGCCTTCCACCATGCTCGGGCATCCTTAGTGAATTGAAAAGTGGTCAGTACCACCTTCTCCTTATTCGTGCATTGCATGACTTGGAAGATCCTTTCTATCTCCTCCTGCCAATTTTCTGCCTCGTTTGGATCAGGGGATCCAGAGAAGCGAGGTGGGTAAACTTCTAAATTTGCGATGTAAATCACCCGCTCCATTCCTAGCAGCAACAGCAGCCTGATTTCTAGCCTGAACCACATTTTGTAAAGCCTGAGTCAATCCAGCCACGGTTTCATGCATATCTTGCCACTGGTTGCGAGCCATTGCAGTTGAGTGTAAGAGTTATGAGGGTTCCTGAGAAAAGGATGGAAACCAATTAATGTCTCTAGATACATTATCAGAGTCAATGGGTAGGAGTGTTTAATTCTTGCTAACATATTCCCAGTCTCTACCCATTCTCACCAGGTACTGTATTTAATTTCCATGACCTAGGTTCCATAGGTATCTCCTATTCCTGAGACATATATCCTATTTGGTATTCCTAGACTCTGATACCACTAAACTGTCACGTCCCGAGAATTACGCAGCGGATATTAGTTCGAATAATTCGAGTCGATATCCCGAGATGTGGACAGTCCACAAATAAGCCTCTAGCTAGCACGCACTAAATGTATAACAACATACATCATCATAGGGCCCAAGCATTGAACTCAACTAATCATGTATTCAAATCTCATATTTGTCTCAAAAGAACTAATACAAGACTACGACTCAATAAAAAAGGAAATTACATTTATTCCTCACTTCCTACTACAGCTTCTAACACTCAAAATAAACTAACTATAGATAGACTCATAGTTGGGACACTCATTGTGGCAGAACACCTCGGCCAAGCCCGTTAAACCGATAACGTACTTGATCCGAATCCGCCTCCCGCGAACGGGCCGAAGCCTCGCAAGGGATACCAAACCACAGTCCGTGTAAACACAAAGGAACACACCATTTCACATATATATTTCACATGTTTACATAGCCATATTTCCACAACAACTAAAAGAAAGTACAAGAGCCTGGGGCATACCCCGAGGTACACCTGAAGAAAGTAAATAAACTAGCTACACTACACTGCTGGAGCTGCTACTACACAGCTGGAGGTACCGACCCTGCACCGCTACGACGCGGCTCTGAACTGGACGACGGTCGAGAAACGTCCTCCTCGCTCTCACCTGTGGGGGTAGGGGTGAGCCTCGCTAGTCACTGGCTCAGTAGGGAACTCCCCCAAAACCGAGCAAACCCAAACTCTAAGTACAAAACTAGTAAACAGTACCACAATTTATAGAACAGCTAAGCAAGATATAGAAGCAGTAAAAGTACTCACCATCTGCCGACTACGAAAACAAATTAATAATTAAACGGAAAACTAGTACAAGTGTACAAGCTAAAGTAGAGACAGCCAAACACGAGTCACGTGAACTGGTTCGCGACACCAGAGACTGACTCGACAAGCTAACACAGGTCTACCTCTCAGTCTTGCAGCCAAGAACGAAAGGTCCAGCTGCCGCTCCATGTGAAAAGGTCAAGTAACTGTGGAGACCAACTAAACACCACCACCTGTGGACCACACGGTCACAGGCCCATGCCTGGCACCTCCAGAGACCCTGGCCTGGGCTCGCTAGAGTGAGGCACTGGAAAAGGACTATCTGGGGACCAGTGTCGACTACTGGTGTCCGTACCCCCAACTACGAGCGCGCTACAAGTGACTAAAGACAAACCCAAGTGTCACTGTCCCACTGTCGTCCTTTCCCTCAGCCGGACGTACAACTCAAACACAGGAGTGAGGGTGTCCAGGTCAGACGACACAGACCTCGACGGTACAACACAAGTACCAGGACAAAGCCCCGAGCTAACAGCCTGGCTCACAAAGAACCTGGGGCACCCAACTGGATAGGTAACCACGGTAGGCGTCGTACTACTTGCCACGTACACAAAGCCACGTGCACGTCACACACAAACCATGTGAAGTCTCACACAAACCTCGTGCACTGATAGTCCACTACACGTGAACTTCACGTAAACACGTAAAGAACTGACTAACTGCATACCTTGTATGCTAGCCACAAAAACCTCATGCACCGAGTGCACAATAGGTGCCAACGCACCACTTGATATTGTTAAATGCCGAATATGCAATATTTAAACAGTAGCATGCTAGCGTCCACATCGATTGCCGCTAAGGGTGAGTAAACGGCAAGTTATCTGGCCGTTTATCTCCTGCCTGAAGAACCTGGCGTCAATCGATGTTGACGCTGAGTTCCTCGGCCATTAGTCTCACAGAAACCGTAGGCCGATTATACCAGAAATCTCGGCCCTAAAAACCACGGAAAACATGAGGAAACACCTCCTCTATCATGCATGCAACTGAATCATGCAAAAGCAACATGTTTCATTCTTTAAATTACTCAAACCACCCATTATCCCCGCATGGTGCAACTTAACCCGAAAAGGCATTGAACATGTTAATTCATGTGGTTAAGTCATGTTATAATGATCCTAAAGAGTTAACAGGGTTCGTTCCATACCTTAGAATGCACTAAAACTTCTTAAACTCCTCTGATTCTCACCAAACTCCCTACGATCTCCTACGACAATTACACCACGTTCCGGCGTTTCCTTGGCCGATTCGTCACCGTCTCGCGTTCCACGATCTCCCAATTATCCTTTTACAACCGTTTGAAGCATTGGGGAAGCATGGGCATGAAATCTGGGCAAGGGAGAGGGAGAAATGGGCTGTGGAAGCTGTCCTCGGGCAGACCTATATTCTGCAGGTTGCACAGGTTGGCGTCAACATGGATGTCGCCAATCAGACCGCCAAGGCTAGACGTCCATATCCCTTGTCGTCAAGTTCATAGATTAAACATCAACACATATGGAAGCCTACAAGTCAACGGCCACACCTGGCCGCCAACTCCTACTCAACTGCAGCATGTCCTATTTTATTTCAGGACCCAACCTGCACCACACCTGCACACACCACACGTCCAAACCACATTGGCCTCACAATGGCCTTCACAACCATTACACACATGATCCACAAGGATCCAAAAAGCACACGACGTTACATTACTATCATCTAAAAAGAAAATTTCGACCTCGAAATTCATAACACAACTCAAACTTAGATAACTTAAACATACACACTTTTACAAGCACTATCATCTAAAAAGAAATACAAAAGCTTATTCAAACAGATAGGGATACCCTTTAGCCATCTCTTCGGCTATCTCCCAAGTATCCTCACCACCCAACCTATTTTCCCATCTTACTTTGACTAGCTCAATTTCTTTATTTCTGAGCTTCTTTATTTTTCGATCTGTGATCTGCACCGGATACTCTGGCATATTCATATCCTATCTCAGGTCACCACCTTGATATCTGATTATCTGAGCTGGATCTTCAATACACTTTCTTAACATAGAAACATGAAATATATCATGAACATCCGCAAAATCTGCTGGCAAATCCAGTCTATAAGCTGTTTCCCCAATTCTCTCAATTACTTGGAAAGGTCCCACATACCTTGGGCTCAACTTTTTGGTCTTACCAAATCTCATAATACCTTTACTCGGGGAAACTCTCAAGAAAACAAAATCTCCCACTTCAAACTGAAGTGGTCTCCTCCGAATATCTGCATAACTCTTTTGCCTGCTTTGAGCTGCCTGCAATTTTTTTTAATAAGCTTCACCACTTCTGTGGTTTGCTGAATCAATTCAGGACCCACTAATGCCTTTCTCCCACTTCATGCCAGTTCAATGGGGTTCTACATGGCCTTCCATATAAAGCTTCATACGGTGCCATCCCAAGACTGGTATGATAACTATTATTGTAGGCAAACTCAACCATTTCCAAAATGATGCTCCCTATTACCTCCCCAAACTAAACAACAAGCTCGCAACATATCTTCAATTGTCTGAATAGTCCTCTCTGTCTGACCATTTGTCTGGGGATGATAAGTGGAGCTATACCTCAGCTCAGTACCAATTACTTTCTGCAGGCTCCTCCAACAACCAGAAGTAAATCTTGGATCTCTATCAGACACAATAGTCTTTGGAATACCATGCAATGGAACAATTCTTTCAACATAAATCTTTGCTAGTCTATCCACTGCCCAAGACATACTTACTGCCACTAATCTGCATACTTTAGTCAATCTGTCAACAAATACCCATATTCCATTATGCCCGGAACTCGATCTTGGTAAACCTGCCACAAAGTCCATAGCAATATCATCCCATTTCCACTGTGGAATGGGCAACGGTTGCAATAAACCTCTAGGCTTTGATGCTTTGTCTAATCTGTTGACAGATAGCACACCTTGCAACAAACTCCGCTATTTCTTTCTTCATATGAGGCCACCAGAAATGCTTTCTCAAATCATGGTACATTTTAGTACTACCTGGATAGATAGTGTATCTGGATTTATGAGCCTCTTCCAACACTCGCTGCTTCACCTCTCTTTCTACTGGAACAAACAACCTGCCTCTGAGCCTAATCACACAATTATCATCAACGGTAACTCCTTCCATTTTCACAATTTCAGCTAAATTTATATCTGCTCTCTGAGCTTCAACAATCCGCCAATACAAGGACGGCTCTACAGCACTAGCAGCTAGTACTGCCCGTCGCTGACTACTGGGCACATACAAGGAGTTTTCCACTATCTCTTCATACAGCTTCCACTCTTTAATCATCATTAGATTCATATATGCCTTTCTGCTCAAGGCATCTACTACAACATTGGCCTTACTCGGATGGTAAGCCAAACTAAACACATAATCTTTCGAATATTCGATCCATCTGTGCTGACGAAGATTTAAATCTTTCTGCCAGAAGATATACTTTAAACTTTTATGATCTGTAAAGATCTCAAATCTCTCGCCATACAGATAATGCCTCCACATCTTTAAGGCAAAAACAACTGCTGCCAACTCCAAATCATGAGTGGGGTAATTCTCCTCTGCTGGCTTCAATTGCCTGGACGCATAAGCTATCACTTTACCATGCTGCATAAGCACTGTGCCAAGTCCTCTCCTTGAAGCATCAGTATACAACACAAAACCACCACTCCCTTCCGGTAATGTCAATATAGGTGCTGATGTAAGTCTTTTCTTTAATTCCATAAAACTTTTGTGACATTCACTGGACCACACAAAAGGCACACCTTTCCTGGTCAACTTGGTCATAGGTGCCGCAATCTTAGAAAAATCTTGAATAAAGCGCCTATAATAACCTGCTAATCCCAGAAAACTTCTAATCTCAGTAATTGTCTTAGGCACTTCCCATCTCATTACTGCTTCCACTTTACTTGGGTCCACTGCTACTCCTTTAGCTGAAATGACATGACCCAGAAACTGAATTTCTTTCAACCAAAATTCACACTTATTGAATTTAGCAAACAACTGGTTATCCCTTAATAACTACAGGGTAAACCTCAAATGAGCTGCATGCTCCTCTTCAGATGCTGAATAAATCAAATATCATCAATAAAGACCACAATGAATTGGTCCAAATACGGATGAAAATTCTATTCATCAGATCCATAAAACCTGCAGGAGCATTAGTCAACCCAAATGGCATAACCACAAACTCATAGTGACCATATCTGGTTCTGAAAGCTGTTTTATCTATATCCTCCTCTTTAATTCTTAACTGATGGTATCCGGATCTCCAATCAATTTTAGAAAATACTTTTGCCGATTGCAACTGATCAAACAAATCATCTATCCTCGGCAACGGGTACTCATTCTTAATGGTCACATCATTCAACTTTCTATAATCAATACACATACGAAAGCTTCCATCTTTCTTTTTTACAAATAATACCGGCGCTCCCCATGGGGAGTGACTCGGTCTAATAAACCCTTTCTGCAACAGCTCATCTAATTACTTTTTCAATTCTTTAAGTTCTGCTGGTGCCATCCGATATGGGGCTTTAGAGATCGGCATGGTACTTGGCAGCAACTCAATGGTAAAGTCCACCTCTCTATGTGGTGCTAAACCAGGCAAATCCTCAGGTAAAACATCAGCAAATTCCCTAACCACGGGAACTGCTTCAACTGACTGACTAGCTTCTACCAAACTTACCAGGCTAAATAAGCCACACACCCAGCATTTGTCAACTTTCTAGCTCTAATTGCAGAAATTAGAAACTTAGAGGTATAAAAAGGCATACCTTGATATTCAAATACCGCACCATTAGGATGATAAAACCAGATCCTTTTTTTCTGCAATCTAACATTGCTCCATACATCTAAAGCCAATCCATACCCAAAATGATATATAATCTGTCAACTGCAGGGCATATAACCGACCCGGCATCTTGTTCCCTTCAATCATAACAGGAGCTTCATCTATATAGCTCGAAGTGAGCAGGAACTCACCCGAGGGAACTTCCACTACTAATTCACAAGACTTTTCTTCTAAAGGATGAGCCATGCAATACAGAAATTCTTCGGAAATGAAAGAATGAGAGGCACCCGAATCAAATAAAACTCTTGCTGAATAATCATAAAGAGGTATAGTACCTTCTATCATATTCGATGCCTCCGTCTGGGTTCGGGTGATAGCCATAACCCGGCCTCTTCCTCGCTACTGCGGTGCTCCTCTGCCACGACCTGCCTGTGGCTGCTAAAACTGCTGAGGCTGCTGCTGCTGCTGCACACCTCTTCCATATCCATACTCTCTCGGATAGGGGCAATTGCGGATCAAATGCCCCGGCTGATTGCAATTATAGCATCTATATCCTAGTGGAGTAATGGGCTGCCTGGCAGTGCTTTGCTGGGATTCCTCGACCTCTGGCCTACCACGACCTTGCTGGAATTGCTGACGACCTCCCCATCCTCTTCCTTTGCCTTTAAATGCTTGATTTAATTTTTGACCCCATTTACCAAAGCCTGAGGAAGAGGGTCCTGCTGGTGCTTTACCCTTACTTGCACCCACTGATTACTGCGGTAGCCGGAAACTACCTGAACCAGACTCGCCCACCTGACGAGTCCGAATAGACCTCTCTAACGTAGCTACTCTCTGGGCTGCTTCTTCCACTGTCTTACACATGAGGGGTACTATTGCATCCTGCAATTCCACTCTCAAACCTCTAATGAAATACTCAACCATCATATTATTATATGATACTACATAAGGTGCATATCGGCTAAGCACCATAAATCTCATCTGGTACTCTAAAACTGAAGAGTTACCTTGCTGGAGTGTCCGAAACTGCTCCCTTTTTACTTAAAAGGTGGTCTGCATCTTCAGTCGCCACCATTCCAATGCAAAACCCCGCAACTGATAGGCAGCTAGCACAACTTTATCTGTTGCCGGACACCTCATGGTCGCAAAGACCCTTTCAATCTCATGAACCCAGTGCTCCACTGTATCTGATTCGCCCTTCTGATAAGTAGGCGGCTGCATCTCAGAAATTCTCAACTTGCATCACTGGTTCCTCTGCTAATAACACTGGTGGTGGTGGTGGCACAGTGCTACAAAAGGCACCCACTCTTGGCGGAACTGGAGTATAGGTACAGTCTCTCCATCCCCAGGTGGCACTGCAACGGTGGTACCGGCGCCTGCTGATCCATCCTTGCCGAATATCGTGGGCTTCCCAGATCCTCTATCATACGCTGAGTACTTTCCTATGGATCATCTCCTCCACCACCCCAATCTCTTCTATCAGCCATTTCAAATTTCTACATAAACAAAACACAAAGCAAACAATCAAACAACAAATTATCAGAAACCAGGTCCCTACCAGCAGTGTACAAAGACCGAAATAAGGCTATGTATCTTTCTAGTTCCCTTATATTAACACGGACCTTGCTCTGATACCAACTATGGCGGAACACCTTGGCCAAGCCCGTTAAACCGATAACGTACTTGATCCGAATCCGCCTCCCGCGAACGGGCCGAATCCTCGCAAGGGATACCAAACCACAGTCCATGTAAACACAAAGGAACACACTATTTCACATATATATTTCACAAGTTTACATAGCCATATTTCCACAACAACTGAAAGAAAGTACAAGAGCCTAGGGCATACCATGAGGTACAACTGAAGAAAGTAAAAAAACTAGCTACACTACACTGCTGGAGCTGCTACTACACAGCTGGAGGTACCGACCCTGCACCGCTACGACGTCGCTCTGAACTGGATGACGGTCGAGAAATGTCCTCCTCGCTCTCACCTGTGGGGGTAGGGGTGATCCTCGCTAGTCACTGGCTCAGTAGGGAACTCCCCCAAAACCGAGCAAACCAAAACTCCAGGTACAAAAGCAGTAAACAGTACCACAATTTATAGAACAACTAAGCAGGATATAAAAGCTGTAAAAGTCCTCACCGTCTGCCGACTACGAAAACAACTTAATAGTTAAACGGCAAAACAGTACAAGTGTACAAGCTAAAGTAGAGACAGCCAAACACGAGTCACGTGAACTGGTACGCGACACCAGAGATTGACTCGGACAAGCTAACACAGGTCTACCTCTCAGTCTCGCAGCCAAGAACGAATGGTCCAGCTGCCGCTCCACGTGAAAAGATCAAGTAACTGTGGAGACCAACTAAACACCACCACCTGCGGACCACACGGTCACAGGCCCATGACTGGCACCTCCAGAGACCCTGGCCTAGGCTCGCTAGAGTGAGGCACTGGAAAAGAACTAGCTGGGGACCAGTGTCGACTACTGGTGTCCGTAACCCCAACTACGAGCGCGCTACAAGTGACTAAAGACAAACCCAAGTGTCATTGTCCCACTGTCATCATTCCCTCAGCCGGATGTACAACTCAAAAACAGGAGTGAGGGTGTCCAGGTCAGACGACACAGACCTCGACGGTACAACACAAGTACCGGGACAAAGCCCCGAGCTAACAGCTTGGCTCACAAAGAACCTGGGGCACCAAACTCAGGGACGGACGCAGAAAGTTTGTCCAATGGGGTCACTCATATTATATTTTAATATTTATATAATTATATATAATATAAATAATATAAATAATATTTAAAATAAAAAAGAAATATTTAATAATAGTGAGACAATTCATTACAATCAATTCTTTTTCTTATAGTGGGGTCACCCCCTATAAAACTCCTCCAAAACACAAAGCTTACATAGTCATTTGAACCAAAAAAAAAAATTCAGTGGGGTCACCCCCCTATAAAGCCCCCTAAAACATAAAATTTATATGGTTATTTGAACAAAAAAAAATTTCAGTGGTATCCTGTGACCCCACTGGATGTTCATTGAATCCGTCCGTGAACCAACTGGAGAGGTAACCATTGCAGGCGTCGTACTACTTGCCACGTACACAAAACCACGTGCACATCACACACAAACCATGTGAAGTCTCGCACAAACCTCGTGCACTGATAGTCCACTACACGTGAACTTCACGTAAACACGTAAAGAACTGACTAACTGCGTACCTTGTATGCTAGCCACAGAAACCTCGTGCACCAAGTGCACAATAGGTGCCAACGCACCACTTGATATTGTTAAATACCGAATATGCAATATTTAAATAGTAGCATGCTAGCGTCCACATCAATTGCCGCTAAGGGTGAGTAAACGGCAAGTTATCTGGCCGTTTATCTCCTGCCTGAAGAACCTGGCGTCAATCGATGTTGACGCTGAGTTCCTCGGCCATTAGTCTCACAGAAACCCTAGGCCGATTATACCAGAAACCTCGGCCCTAAAAACCACGGAAAACATGAGGAAACACCTCCTCTAACATGCATGCAACTGAATCATGCAAAAGCAACATGTTTCATTCTTTAAATTACTCAAACCACCCATTATCTCCACAAGGTGCAACTTAACCCGAAAATGCATTAAACAAGTTAATTCATGTGGTTAAGTCGTGTTATAATGATCCTAAAGAGTTAACAGGGTTCGTTCCCTACCTTAGAATGCACTTAAACCTCTTAAACTCCTCCGATTCTCACCAAACTCCCCGCGAGCTCCTACGGCAATTACACCACGTTCCGGCGTTTCCTTGGCCGATTCGTCACCGTCTCGCGTTCCACGATCTCCCAATTATCCTTTTACAACCGTTGGAAGCATGGGCATGAAATCTGGGCAAGGGAGAGGGAGAAATGGGCTGAGGAAGCGGTCCTCGGGCAGACCTATATTCTGCAGGTTGCACAGGTTGGCGTCAACATGGATGTCGCCAATCAGACCGCCAAGGCTAGACGTCCATATCCCTTGTCGCCAAGTTCATAGAGTAAACGTCAACACATATGGATGCCTACAAGAAAACGGCCACACCTGGCCGCCAACTCCTACTCAACTGCAGCAGGTCCTATTTTATTTCAGGACCCAACCTGCACCACACCTGCACACACCACACGTCCAAACCACATTGGCCTCACAATGGCCTTCACAACCATTACACACATGATCCACAAGGATCCGAAAAGCACGCGACATTACACTCATCACTCGAACGCATTCCCATCCTCAACTTGCTCCTCTTCTTGAACATCATAGTCACCTAGATTGGCTAAAAGTAGGGGAAGAGCAAACTAGCCCAGTAGGATTTATATCTCAATGTGCAGGCAATGATATAAGTGATTAGCAATTTAGAACTAGGTAAGCATGATGGTTGTCATTGTATGCATGTAAGAATAAAGCTCGTTAAAACATGATACATGAAACAAGCTAGAGAGAGAGAGTGATCATGATAGAACAAGATCTATAATGATATAACGAGATGGAACTAGCAATAGATCACTTTGCACAAGCACGCAAGATTTCACTTCATGTCAATAGCTTTCAAGAACGCAAGATATCACTAATTGCAATAAATGCAGAATGGCCATATCACGCAAGCAAGCAAGCACACATGAGCACGATCATGTAACACTAATCAGGCACGTAGACACTAATGTACACCAAGAAAAGATCCATCAAGAATATACACTAGGACACGTGTATGTGGTTATTGTATCTATCATTCAACACACACGCACGACTCCCAGCGCAGATGCAACGCCAGTAATCATTATACCCCATGGTTAACAGTTTATTTATGACTCTCCGTCATTGGGGCTAGACTGGAGCCCTTGGACACTTGCCGTGCCCGGTCAGCATCTCACTTAAATTTTAAATGTAGATACCCAAAGTCATTAATAATGGCCAATGAGAGTTTCAATATGTACGCATGTGTAATGTCATGTTCATGATGATGATGAGAGCAAGTAACAAGTAAATTGAACATGATTTCATGAGAACAATGGTCAAGAGATAAATTTGGCAGCATAACGGTACGATTTATACTTTAGTTCAATCTTTACATTAATGGCTTTAATCTAGATTGTAAATCACACTCACGAGAACAAAATGAGAGAGGAAGTGCACGCTATCTTTAGGGAACTTCAATGGTACAATCAACTCGTCGGCCATGTGGGAATCCATGGTCAGAGGAGATTTACGGAGGACTTGTAGAAAAGGTCACTAGTCTACCAATTCGGAATGACCGGTAGAGAGTTTCCAATTTCCCAAGAAAGGGCTGCCTAGATGTGCATGTGTGTAGAGATGTACGCGTCTTAATTCACGGTCTCAAACTCGCGGAAAACACTAACATGATGGCATGCAATGGACAATGCATTTAACTACACATGGGTTTACAAGATTTTAAGATAATAATTATCATTTAAATCAAGCTAGAACGGTAACAAGAGTAAATCACAAGTTTCATGAATGATCATATCATTAAGAAAGCAATTAGAATAATATTCATGTAATTAAGGCTTTTTAAATGGGTTAATCACTTTTAGGCCATTAAATAAACTATCATGCAATGATCAGACCTAAGACATGTGAATGACATTCTAAAAATCATATATATTTAAACAGACCTCAGGTACAGCAGTTAGATTTGCATGAAAATAAGTGGGGTTTCATGAAAAATCCTGAGGTCGCGACAGACCCCTGTAAGGGTTGCGACGGGGTCAGATCAGAACGTGACAGTGCCTTGTAAGGATCGCGACAGGCCTGTCTGATCAGGCAGGCGGTTCGCGATGGGTTCATATGAAGAAGGCGACAAGGGTATGTGCAGAACGCGACAAGGGGGTCAGAACATGCAGAGAGATAGCGACGGGGTGCTCTTCGCGTTCAGAACGCGACGGGTTTACTGTCGCCACAAGACCTCAGAATGCGGCCTATTGGGCCATCACGTTCACAGGGTCTGCGCCTGAATTCGACAGAGAAAGGACATGTTCTTGGATTGCGGTCCAGAACTGCCGTATATTGACATAGGGTGCTTCAAAAATAGAGAACAAATTATACAGTGCATGAAAAATAACAAAACTAGTTTTAAACCAACCTAGACATGCAAGGGTGCTTCCATTAAATCGGAATTAGAAAACAAGGATGGTTTCGATAGGCTTTAATCAAGTCAAACACAAACATAAAAGTCATGTGCAACCCGAAAACATAGTTTCATGTAGTGACCCTATTACCACACTTATAACTCTCTAACTATTGACCTTTAGACAAAATGTTCAACCTAAGACATGACTAGGACAACTAGTAGAAAAACTTTCATGTTGTGGGTTTGCTCTAATTCTGTCTTGAATCACATGCAACATATAAAGAACAGGAAAAACCCTAACAGTGCGTGACTTTGGAAAAACGCTTATAATTCAAAATATACTCTTTAAAATTTGATGAAACCAGTGGGAAACAAAAGTTAGCTTGATTCTCTACACATTGATATAGGATATGTTAAGGTTTGGCCCGAGAAACCTACCTTCTGGGTTGAAGAAGTCTCATTTTTACAGAAAACCTGTGTTCAGACCACTTGGAGGAAAACGCTTAATACTCCGTGTATACTGCATGGCATTTGGGCATTCCACTTGTGTTAGAACGTAGACTTGACCCTCTTTCCAGGGGTATAGGCCTTGCAAGGTTTGGTTACGTTTTGACTCACCTTTGGTCGACTTCAAGTGGATGATTTGTGCAGGTCGCAGCAGACGAGAAGGGGAAGAAGAACGGCTTGGTGTGGACGATCTCTTGCTCCCCAGCCACCAAGAACTCCTCCACACGACCCAAACAAGATGTAAACTCGTCCCCAAGGGTTTGGTGAAGAGTATTTAAGCATCCATGGTGTTTAAGAGTCCTATTGTAACTAAGAAAGAAGAGTTGCGGTTTTGACATACTAGTTTCCTATTTTGAGGATTTCTTCCTCCATTTGAGTGTGCGAGGCTTTGGAAAATCTCCCACCATAGTTAAGCACGAATTGGGTTGCCAAGAATGCAAGATCTCTTCCCAATTCAACTATAATTACCTCTTTCTAATTTCAGCTTATTTAGAGTTACGAATTTCCATGCATTTCTAGCTTATTTGATTTTTGGGCCATATGTGGTCCATTGGCTCAATTATAATATTCGGTCATAATATATAATGTTGGATGCCTCTCCAACATATTTATTTAATTTACTGTCGTGCCGGGGTTCCTTGCTAACGGTTTTCCGACTTGTTTCCTAATTTGGATAATCGGTCACAATAACTCTTAAACCGAGCCAAAATGATTTTTATTGACACAAATTTGTTGATGGGTCATTAGAGTATATTATTTGAAGTCCATATATAATTGTTATTTAATTTTATGACTCATCCAAGTACGTGTGATAATTTTTTTTTTGACTTATTCATGAATTACGATAATAAGTCGCGAAACACTTTGAACTTGGCTAATCGAATTTTTCTTGGCACAAATTTCTTTCTGAAACATTTAGTAATAATGTTTAGGGTTGATTTATAATGTTTACGGAATTTTATGATGTGTTTTAGAACATACGATGATGATACGTATGTTTAAATACTTTGGTATTATAGAAATTATTTATTTCCATTTATTTAAATTTTTTACCTATTAAATTTTTCGGGGTGCTACATAGTTCCTACATAAAAACTGCATGAATTTCTCTTTGTTGTATCATGATTAGTTAGCTTAAAGTGAGGGATTTTAATTATGAAAAATGGTTACAGAGTTCAGAAAAATATGAAAATTTACATGTGCGTAGTATAATTGATACTGGATTACTGTCAAAATTTTGGAAATTTTTGACATCTGTACATCCTGTTATGAATTTATGAATAGTAATGAAGAATTTGAATAAATATGAGAATATGTGCAGGAATGAATGTGGCATTTAGTACCATGATAGGGAACTGTCATAAAGAAAAATAGAATTTCAGAACTGAAAGAGACATGCTATAGGTTATTGCATTGACACATGTTAGAATTGCATGAAATGCAAATTAAATGTTCTCATACATTTAGTGCTTACATTGAAATGAAATGTCAATAAAGACATTGCTATTTTAGAGATTTCTACAAAGAACTACACCATGGATGCCCCTATGGTAATAGTTCACCTATATGAAAATGACCTATTGAATCTGTGGGCAACGGATTGAAATCCTGGAGGTCGACAAGTTCTACTGGTTAAGGTGGGAAGGGCTTTCTCTGGTATTGCGCAATGGCCATGACTTCATCACTGTATTGCCTAGGTGATAAGTGAATGCTATATGACTATATGATCTCTATTATAGTGTGGGCTATGTCTTGGCAATTAAATGAAAATGACTACTTGCCTACATGAACATTGTCTACATGACTACATGCTACATGCCGATGTGTTAAATGCTACATGATCCACATGTCATTGTTCTACATGCTACATGAATTACATGTCTATTGTTATATGAAAGAATTGCTTCATGTTTAAATGATTACATGATAACTGTTGCATATTGCATAATGTGGAATAAAGCTTTATTTGAGATAAATTACATGTTGCATGATAATAAACATATACCATGAGAATTTGATTACACGCAATGCATAGGAACATGTTAGTTCATTTGTTAGAATATAAGAAGTAAATTACATGCATTACATGAAACATTTTAATTACAGGATGATGTGAATTGCTATGTAATGATTGAATGCCAATTGACTTAGAACCATGTTAGTAGGAAGAATTATATGATACCAATGATGTGAATGATAATATGCTACCATATTTTAAACCTAGTATATTCCTAATACGTTGAACTGTCTTTCATGTGATTTGCTTTGTAGACTCATTCTTGTTTAACATTTCAGAAGAGCCAGAGGATAGTCAGGAGTTAGTGCACACTGACTCTGAGCGTGAGGACGTGGAGGCGTAGTTTTACTTGAGAGATTTGGAGTGATCATTATGTATGTGAGGAAAATGATGTACTTTATTTTATGCACTTGAACTTATGGCTTGTAATAAAGATGGACTATTGTTATCTTTCTGTTATGTTTAGTCTGAATATTTGAATATGATGTTGATTACAAGTATTTGGTTCCATATTCCGTTGCATATTATTGGAATTGAATTTTCATTTATGTATATCTCAATCTGTACCTTCTATTGTTGGATGTATTCCACTGTGATACCTCTGTTAGATCCAATGTGAGTTGGTATAACTGTACTGGGTCTAAGAGGGGCGTTACAACAATAACTTTATTTAGACGGATGACAAGCCGTTGCCAATACATCTATTAGAGACGGTTTCAGAGCCGTCTCAAAAAAAACGTATTAGCGACGGCTATTGAGCTGTCTTAAATAATATTATTGGAGACAAGTAAGAAGCCGTCGCTAATAGAATTATTGGGGATGGATGTGCACTAGTCTCCAATGATACCATTGGAGACGGGGTGCACTAGTCTCCAATGAGGCTATTGAGGACGACTCCTTTTGTCTTTAATAGTATTATAGAGTGTTATTGGGGACGGCTACAACCGTCCCTAATAGTCTATCACATATTAAAAAAAAAATGTAATAAAAATTATTTCTTCACAACGTTACAACCTGTTATACAAGAACTAGAAAACTTTAAATTTAAATGTATTACATCAAAAGTTACATACATAAACCATTCACAATCCTCTTTCTAAAACAACTATAGTACTTCAAATTTAAATCTATTACATCACACTTATTTCAAATTTTAATGTATTACATCACAAAATCATGATCATAAATCAATAGTCAAGTCTCACTCATCCTCACCAAAAGAACCCTCATCCTCTCTATCTCCCTGATCTTCCTCTCTCTCATCCTTAGGTGGCACAGCTGGTGCACCACGTCCAAACATATGAGTAGCAAATTTGTCCTACAATCGTTGATCCATGTTTTGGAGCATCTGTCTCTAGCATAACAAGTCGAGCCTCCACTTGAGCCTTCACTTGAGCTTCCACTACAATATCTATATCTGTGCTCTGTGCTACTAATCTCTAATCCTGATCTACAATGATTTTTTTCATTTTTTCAATCTCAGACTTCTGCTGAGATTGCTCCTCTAAGAGACGTTGATATGTAGTGTTGCTACTGCTACTATCCTCAGATGGCCCGTACCAACTCCTCAAAGTCTGTCCTCGACCACCGCATCAGATCCGTCCAGGCCTATCCCACCCAAACACCTGACAGAAGGCCTCCTCTGGACTATGTACGGCAAGATGAGCCATGCCATCTGATTCATCTGAGGGAGTGGGATTCATCAACTGGGTCATCTGATCTTGTAATTAATATAATAATTAGTACATAAATAAGTAGAATGTATGAATTAATATTAAGATTTATAATCATCATTACCATCATGTACGACTATGTTCATTGCTCCACATGACACTGCCATCCGGTGCTGTCCTAGCTTGCGTCATTTGAAACATTTCTGGACGCGTGGGATGACGACCTTCCTTTTGCACCTATTTAACATTTAAAAGTTATAATTAGACTATAATAATGTCAAATCAATAAATCAAATTAATAATTAAAATCAATACTTACAAAATTATTACTTAATTGATGAATATTTGTTCGCCCTCTTCGATAAGGCATTGATAAATGAGATCGATTAGACTTATTTCTTTCACTAACTCGCTGCATTCATGAGGAAAAAAAAATAGTGATATCCTAAATAATTGAATCCATCAAATAATTGGATTTGACAAAATGATACCTTACTATCTTCTAGATCCCATATCTCACACATGTGCCGCCATTGAATAGAATCACAATTTGGTGGCAAATTATTACATGCATCCTTAAATGGTCGTCCTGCAAAATACTATCATACACAAGCACAAGTTACATAAGAATGTGTGTGCAATAATACTGCGTAATAGTAAAAAATCTTACTTTTCTTTTCAAGTGGGACCTTTACTTCCTTTGCATTTCTCCCATATGCCGAAGAATGTGGGCGTCTATGGCTGGAGACCGTAAAAAAGTGAAATGTTGCTGCATAATCATCATATATGATCAATGTCATTATAACTACAAAAATGAACAATTATATAACCTAAATAATTAAATTTTTTTTACCTGTAGGTCTCTCAAAATAGCCTCCTTCTTTTCATCAGGAAGGGTCATGTAGTCTTGTTGCCATAGGTTGCAATGCACTCTATTACAAACTCCAAGAAATGTAGTAAATTGCTGAGCATATGGACCAACTGAAGATCCCCCTGCTAGTTCTATAGGAAAGGTTTGGCCTGGAGGTAGGATCCTAATGCTGGTCTCCCTAGAAGGGCCTCTCCCACGTCTAGTGCTTCCAACTAAATTAAAATAAAAAAGATGAAGTGAATGCAATTATACAAATAAAATTCAAGAAATAAAAAAACATTGTAAACATGAAGCAACCAAAGATGCACTCCCAAGAGTCTGAGCATTGATTGTAAGACCCGGCCCTCCTGGGCTCTTGGCCCTGTCCTCAGGGTCGCGGCAGGCAGCCTGGTCACGACATGGTCGCGCCAAGGGAGCCTGTCGCGACATGGTTGTATGGCGACACACCTGGCCGTTGTGACATGGTCGCGACGGGGGTGGGTGTCGCGTTCTTGTCTCGACATCTAGAGGCATCGCGACTGCTTTTCTGACAGACGTGATCGCTGTCTTGTCTGTCAGAACGGTTGTGTCAGGTGGCAAGTGCGTGCAGCGTTGACGCGACCTGTCAGGCCGTCACATTCTGGTTTCCGTTCTTCGAGGTTTGACCTCCATTTTGGGGTCGTATCGGGGGTGGCCGTCGCGACATGGTGGCATCGGTTGTTGTCGCCCCGGGCCAACCCATCGTGTCTTGGGGGCCATCAGTTTAAAACCGATGCTGCGCCCCATTCTCCCCCTCTCGCCCTTTCTCTTCTTCTTCTTCCCTCTTCTCCCACTCACGAGCTCTCTGCGATTCTTCGACGGTTTTCATGCTCATAGTGTTCTTGCTGAGGTGGTGTCGCCCCGTTCGTGCAGGGGACGTGCTCGTGGTGCTTGGAGTGAGGAGGAGGTGGCCATTCCGACGTGAAGGCCCCAACGGGTTGGCTCTACTTGTGGAGGTAGGGACCCTTGATCCTCTCGCCCTAGCATGCTCCCCTACCCCTTGAGATGGTGTTTTCCTCATGGTTTGGGGTGTGGGAGTGTGAGATCCTTGCTCGTGGTTGAGTGAGATTCTCCATCGAGTGTAGATCCTTGTAAATCCATGTTTGTGGGGTTTTAAGGGTGGTTTGCATAGTTTAATAAGGTTTCTTACATATTGAGCATGCTCCCCTCCCCCTGTGGAATGTTTGTATCGTGTTTTGGGGCGGTTCCTGGGGGGACTGCACCGGAACCCCCCCCCCCCGTCGGCTGAAGACGCGACTGCTATAGAGGTCGTGATGATGTCGCGACCGGCATGGCCGTCGTGACATCATCGCAATGCTCTTGTGCATCATGACAGGGTCATGACGGCTTAGGCCGCCGCGACAACGTCACGACAGGGTAGGGCGTTGTGACAAGGTCGCGACGGCCCATTGCGTCATGACTACAGCAGAGACAGGTTATGGTCTTGTGAAGTTCCATGTTTTTGTGGAGTCTTCTCCATTTTCGCTTTTTATTGTACCCATGGCACCTGTGCTAGTTCCCTAATACGGTCCTACACTAGTCGTTCGCCCAGTGCTCGACACTTGAGCGCTTGTCTCGTGAGAGAGGTTGTTACCATTACTTAGGACCCCCGTCCCCGTGCACCTATTGAGGGAGTACTCTAGGCGGCGTGCGTGCTCGAGTCACGGACTCTGGAGCAGAGGGGAAAATGGTGGTTAGGACAGTGGCATAGAGTCGTTTACAGAGCTCTCGTAGTTTGTCTGGGATGCCGAGGTCATTTTGAGGAGTTCTTCCCGGCACAGTCCAGCTAGTCCTTTTCCTCACTACCTCACTCTTTGTGGCCCCGGAACCACCTAGAGAGGCCACGCGTGGGACCATAGGCCGGCCAGACTACGACGGTTACTATTGTGTACTTCGTGTCCTACCTCACTCTAATGAGACGTGGAGGTTTGGACCTGGGTCGAGGATAAGACGTCAATGGACGCACTTGACCGGTTGACTAGTGGTAGTGCTTTCCATAGCTAGTGTTTCTTGTCCAGGCGGGGTTCCCCCTGTTTGTGTTTGCTATCCCTGTGGTGGTCACAACGAGCAGTAGCACGTAGTTTTCAACCGTGTTGTAATTCCGTACCATTGCTAGTAGTAGCTTTGTTTTCCGCACTTCCGTTCGTAGGTAGAAGATAAACTGTTGTTATTTAATTAAGTACATAGTTTTGACTACCTGTTAGAGCCAGTAGGAGATTGGTAGTCCCTACTGAGCTTCTGTTGTGAAGCTCATCCCTTCCTTTTTTAGGTGAGACTTCTCAACAGCGGCAGGGTGCACGTCGGGTGGAGGAGTCGGGGCGGTAGTCATGGTCCCTGTAGCTAGCAGTGGTTCCCCCTTTCTCAGTGTACGTCACCCTCAGGGTATGTCCCTAAGGGACTTGTTATCCCCTGCCTTTATTTGTACTAGTTGTGTGTGTGTTGGGACTGTACTTAGAGCAGCACGCAGCGGTCTCACTCTTATTTCTGTTTCCGCATGTGCGCTTCCAGTTTAGCAGTTGATGTTTACTTCCATTACATATCCTGTTAGATTTATATTATAGCCCTTCCAGGTCTCTGACTCTATGGGCGGCGACCGCGGAAATCGGGTCCTCAGCGTGGGCCGAGGGTCGGGTTCTCGGGGTCGTTACACTGATGGTTGCATGCTCAGAGATGTTTGCGTCATCTGGTAAGGATAGAGGTGTCTGTAGCCCTCCTGTCTGTGAAGCCCCTAGTTGTGAATGTACATGTTCAGCCTGTGAGACTGAAGCTCCTACATGTGCCTGTAACCCTCCTACCTATGAAGCTGATGCCTGTGAATGTACATGTCCAGACTATGAGGCTGAAGCCCCTGCCTATGTCTGTAGCCCCCCTTCCTGTGAAGTCGATACGTGTGAATGGGAAGCCAACCCCTGCGCATGGGACGATTCACCTAGAGTGGTCTGCTGGGCCGACCGAGGGGTCTTGCTGAAGTTCTTAAACATCTGTTGAATGAAGGATATTTAACAAAAATAATAAATAATATATATGAGGTATGTGAAATCATTTTTAATGTACATAAATGAAACCCTACTAGCAAAGTGAAGAAGCGTAAAAGAAATGAGGTATGTGTACATGCATTTAAGAACAGTCCCCTTGCCATGGCCATGTTTTCTTCTGAGGTCGATGTCATGTTTAATCAACTACTCCTATGCACAGGCAGAGTCACACTCTACGCCTAGCCCACATGTGTAAACAGGGCGGACATCACATGTCGATCGCCTTGAAACACAACACCTAAGCCTGCTGGGACGAGGTGTTTACTACTGTACGGGGTTTCAGACGTTGAGTGTGTTCCGTCTGTTGTACGCGCGTTGCGTTATCGTGTACCCGTTTCTATTGTGTTACCTAGGCGTGGGTGCGACTCCGTCTAGACGACTAGCGTGTGGTTATCCTCCGCTAGTGAGTCAGGACGCCGAGTGCGACTCTGTCCTGTGCGTACTCCTTGTGGTGGTTTTGAGCCGGTCTCCGTGGAGCCCCTTCTCTACCGCTAGGGTCAAGCGTAGGGGAAAAACCGGTCATGGACCAGATGCGAGAGAGAGCGTCTGTAGTGTGCACACGTGGCTGGGGTTGAGAGCCTCTGTGGTGACGGGATGCCGAGCCACAGACCCTAGCTGAGTCCTACTTGCTGTGTGTGTGTGTGTGTTACTGAGCCGCGAGGTTTACAGTTTTGTGTTGTGGTGCGACGTGTACTTACTTTCAGTTTTTACTTTCCGCACTTAGTTCTGTTGCCGGTGGGGTTACTTTTCCTACTGGGTCTCTTTTCTTGAGACTCACTCCCCTCCCTTTCAGGTGGTCTTCGTCGACTCCCGTTCCAGGCGAGTCTAGCCACTCCGGTGTTGGTGCTCCTTAGCTGCAGTGAGTAGTACTTTTTGTTGTACTTCTGTACTCTGTACCTTGCTCAGACTCTTAGTTGTATATATTATGTTCATAGTGGAATTTTACTGCTTTACATGGTGTGTATCTTCTTACATATAGTCTCCTCGGACTTTCACTTCCTACCCTTCCGAGCTTGTCTCGTGGGTTAGTGGGTCAGAATTCGGGTTACTGGTTGTTACTGGTAAAGCGGATTCTGGGTCATGTTTTCTTCTGAGGTCGACCTCAGTTGAAACATGAGGTCGACCCCATTTCCAAGAACCGAAACTGAGGAATGGAGGGTCGACCCTTGAGGAACCATGCGGTCGACCCCACTACACCATGATTTTTTCTGAGGTCGACATCAGTTGAAACCTGAGGTCGACCCCATTTCCTAGAACCAAAATTGAGGAATGGAGGATCGACCCATGAGGAACTATGGGGTCGACCCCACTACACCATGTTTTCTTCTGAGGTCGATCTCAGTTGAAACATGAGGTCGACCCCATTTCCTAGAACCAAAACACAGAAATAGAATGTCGACCCATGAAGAACCATGGTTTCTTTTTTATGATCAGATCATCTCCATATAATTTCATGAATTATATATCTATTTTTGTGATTAACAAAATCCTAACAATTAGTATCTAACAAGTTTTTATGAAGCTTAGTCACAGGAAATAAACCAGGAAAAATCAAGTAAAGACTTGTAAGTAAATCCTTACTTTGTTGTTCTTAATTTTTCAGAGCATGAAATTTCTCTAGTATACATCGACTCTCTTTGAAGCTAACGATTTGCTCTCATAACGATCGACAAGTGAGTATAATGATTTCAATCTCACAACGATTTCGTAAGTGAGCATAACGATTTGCTCATAATGATTTGGTTATAACGATTTGCTCTCATAACGATTCGACAAGTGAATATAACAATTTCAATCTCACAACGATTTCGTAAGTGAGCATAACAATTTGCTCTTATAACGATTCGACAAGTGAGTATAACGATTTCAATCTCACAGCACGACTCTATACAACGTTGTATACAGTAGAAGTTGGAGGATATCAAGAAGGATTTTCTTCTTACGTGCATGGAACGCAAAGAACCATTGACTACAAAGGAAAGCCATGCAGTCTAACGTTCTAGGAACATTGAGACAACGGACACTTCAACGGCTACATTTTCAAAAGAAGATACAAATAGAAGACTGGTGCCTACGAAAAGAATAACTAATCTTGAGAATTCAAAAAATCTGCAAGTACCATAGAAGAGCTCAAGTCTCACTCCATCGTCTTGTTGTAGCTCTTTGCTCTCTGTGTCTAGTGTAGAACCTTGAGAGAACTTTTGTGAACTAAGAGTATTCTTCTTTATAGTTTTTTTTCTCTCAGTCTTCACTTCGGATCAAGCATTGTGCTATTAGCTTGGTCCAGGGGCATCATCCCTTGAACACATCTTTGTGTTATTCCCTTCGTGTTAAAGGAAGACCGGGGGGCTCCAGGGTGTTGTTCCCTTCGTGTTGAAGGAAGACCTGGAGGGTTCTAGGGTGTTGTATTCTTCTTCGGGTTGTGAAGAGAGGACCAGCTGCGGCTGGGTGTGTAAGTGTCCTTGAGGGAGACTGTACCCTTGGGTGGTGAATCCTAAGTTCTTGCTCAGGGACTGGACGTAGGATTCCTATGGAGAGGAGGTCCAAACCAGGATAAAATCTTGTATAGTGTGATTGCTTGATTTGTGTTTGTTGTCTACTTTTCACTAACGCTAACAATCATCGATGTGCTTGTTGTGTGAACGTTTTTGTGAACAGGTTTTTGATAATTAAAATTTAAAGCATTCCATTCACCCCCCCCCCCCTCCGGGCTTGCTAGCTGGGCAACACATTTGAGATCGATCTCAGTTGAAACATGAGGTCGACCCCATTTCCCAGAACCAAAACATAGGAATGCAGGGTCGACCCATTAAGAACCATGGAGTCGACTCCACTAGACATGAAAAATTAAATACTTACAGAATATAAAAAATTCACGTGTTTTATTCTTCACTTTGAAGCTGTACATGGATGTCTACATCATTTAACATCGCAGGCACATCAACAAGGCCATCTTGATAGGACTCTTCATCATCATCACTTGCACTGCTAGACATATTATAATAACTTCTAGGTGGTAACTTAACAACTATCACCCATCTTGCAGCATTGTTGTCATCTACATAGAAAACTTGCTCAACTTGACTTGCAAGTGAAATGGTTCATTAGTCCTAATTTACGATGTGTATTTAATAATATAACTCCATGTTCATCAACTTTGAAACCTTGATCCTTATTATACACAACCCACCATTCACATTCGAATAAGACAATTTGTTTGTTTCTCTCAAACATATTTCAATAATATTAATTATTTGTCATAATAACCATCACATCCAGATTGAAGCTCAGCATTGACAATAACACCGCAAAGTTGTGTGGATTTGGTAGAGTCAGTTAAGCTTGTGCGGAATTTGAAGCCATTTGTAATATACCTAGAAATTATGTTGCCAATCTTGATGGACTAGTGATAAAATCTCGAGTTCCTCGGTGTAGCGTGGGTCATGTAAATTCTTCAGTTCTTGGACACGTGATCGAAACCACATGAGGAAATAATCATTTATATTCCTTCCACTTGCAAGTGCATCTTCATGTTCTTTACGAAAATTTACAATATCATCAACTTGATTTAACACATATGTATGTGCTAAATCTCTTTCGACTTCTGACAATATTCTGGGTACTCGTCTGCATTTTATTGGACGACCTACTACTGTAAACATAAACAGTTCTCCATCAAGAGTGCCAAATGGACCACCATCATAATTTCTATCTTTACTATTGTGATCATCCATTTCTTGCATGTACATCGAAATAAATAAACTACATTCTTCCACAAGATATCTTTGTGCAATTGAACCTTCCACTCGAGCTTTATTAAATATCTTTCAATTGGATACATCCATCGATATTGAACTGGACCACACATCCTTGCCTCATATGCCAAGTGCACTGTTAGATGTATCATAACATCAAAGAATGACAGTGGAAAAATCTGCTCCAACTTGCATAAGATAATTGCAATATCGACCTCCCATCTCAACAAACTTGCTTCGTACAACACTTTTGAATAAATAGCTTTAAAATATTGACTAAGCTGAATAATTGGATCTGCCACTTCTTTAGGAATGATATCACGAAGTACTAAAGGAAGCAACACTTGCATGTATACATGACAATCATGACTTTTTAGTTTTGCAATTGTTTTGCTACCATTATCAACACATCTGGAGAGGTTTGAAGAATAGCCATCTGGAACTTTTATATTCTTGATGAAGTTGCATATATGAGACTTTTGTGCATTGTTCAACTTATAAATAGCATATGGAAAATGCACTGAATTCTCGTACGGATGTAGTTCTAGACGAATTTTCAACACCTGTAAATCTTTTCTTGAGTTGTGGTTGTCTTTCTCTGTCCCCGACAAATTGAACATGTCAAGAATATTGTCACAAACATTTTATTCAATATGCATGACATCTAAATAATGACGAATGAGCAGAGATTGCCAATATAGCAGAAATTTGAAGAAAATGCTTTTCTTCTTCCAGTTTCTGTTCTTTTCTAAATTTTTTCTTAACTTCTCCAACTCTTTCTAGAAAGGCTTGCCAAACCTTACTAGGTTCATCTCTTGTTGTTATCTCCACAATCCATAACCTATCTTCATTATTAACTTTCCTTTATCACAACGTCGACCATCAAATTTATCTTTGTACTGATTCTTTCTCAATCGGTGTGTTATTAGAAGAAAACGACGATGCCCTAAATAACTTTGTTTTTTACTATGAGGAAGATGGAGAGAATAAGTTTGATCATTGCAAATTGGACATGCGAGCTTTCCTTTAGTACTCCATCCAGACAAGTTTGCATAACCTTGAAAATTATTTATGGTCAATAGCAAGGCGGCTCACAAAGTAAAGTTATGCTTCTTTGCAGCATCATATGTCTCGATCACATCATCCCACAAGTCCTTTAACTCTTCTACTAATGGTTGTAAATAGACATCAATGTCATTTCTTGGATCTTTCGGACCAGGAATCAATAATGACATCATCATGTAAGCTGACTTCATACACATCCACGGTGGCAAATTATAAGTCATCAGTACAACTGGCCATGTATTGTACTTTGAAGACAAGTTTCTGAAGGGATTAAACCCATCACTGGCTAAGCCAAGTCGAACATTACGGCTTTCAGAAGCAAAATCTGGGTAAAGCTGATTAAAGTGCTTCCATGCCGAAGAATCTGCAGGATGGCACATCTCACCCTCTGATTGGTAAGGACGACTGCCATTATGCCATGTCATCCATTGAGCTGTCTTTGATGAGATAAATAGGCGTTGCAATCTATCCTTTAAAGGAAAATAGTGCAACACCTTTCTTTCCTCCTTCTTACTACTTTTTGACGTATTATCTTTATATCTTCGAGTACCACACTCTGGACATTGAAATTTATCTTTATTTTCTTTTCATAATAACACAATCATTTTTACATGCATCAATCTTTTCATAACTAAGTCCCAATTCTTTGACAATCTTCTTTGCTTCATACCAATTTTCAGCTACAAATGCATCACTAGGCAAAATTCATTAAACAACACAAGTATCATATTCATACATTTAGCTATAAGAACCAGTCAAAGATTTCATGTGTATCAACATCAAAAGAAACTTCAACTTAGACATATCTTTGCACCCAGCATATAAAGGAGTTTCTGCATCTTCTAATAACTTATAAATTTTTTGTGCTTTTGGGTTCGGTTCTTCCTCATCTTCTCCAACAAGAAAATCGTTGCTTTGAAAATCATGTAGCATGTCCATCATTTCATCGAATTCTAATTCATTTTGTAACGGCCCTGGATATTTATGCCTAATAAGGCTCCATATCCAAGTCCGCCTCCCACGATCGGACCGAAGTCTCATAAGGGATATCTCACAAGAGTGTCGATTAAGAATATAAAAGACAACAACAACAACATAAGACACAAGAAAGTACATGTGCTCATACCTGTGTGTGACAAAGTACAGCTATCCCAGTACATTATTACATGTCCAATAAAAGAGTATAACTACTTGGGGCATACCCCGAGGGAGCACGAGCTCACACAACGAAACTAACTCTACAGTTGGTGGTACAAGTCTGCCACAAACACCTCTGCAAGCCACACAAACGGCTAACACCTGAAAAGAGCTGTAAGGGAGTGAGCCTCAACATGTCACTGGCTCAGTAGGGACCTCCCAGAAATAACACTTGAAAGCTAAAGAGACCTCAACCCCAAAGGGTCTCACTGGCAACATCGATAGCCAAACCATAACATGCTCACAAAAAGCATAATTAAACAACAATTATACATAACCATACCAGCTAATTCAATCCTTGAAAAATAAGAGGAAACAACAGGACTAGCTCAGCACCACTAGTCCGCCCAACAGCTGAAACGCCTTGACCACAAGCCTCACCGGCATACCACTGCCTAGGCTACTAGTCTCACAGGCAAACCATTGCCTAAGCTATAAGCCTCACAGGCAAACTACCCATGCAGGGTAATTGGACTGGCATCAACCTGCCAATCCCCACATACCTAAACCATAATCGAAAGCTTACCTAAAACAGGGTAACACACGACGCGTGGAAGGTCAAACTATAAGACCTCCATAGAACACAAACCTCAACACCTGCAGAGGCTGGTACACACATATCACAACACAAAGCTACCCATGAAGGGTACATATACATCCTACCACGAGGTACAATAATAGAACCACAACCAGAACTTTACCACCACCAGGGCACACCACAATGGGTAAAAACCTCAACTAGCAAGTCACACACACAAGCCACAACCAATGGCGAAGCATGAGTTAGAAAGGAATGACGCCACCACACGTAAACGAGCTACTAGTTCATGACTCCAGTATCCAACCCGGACAACACAACACAAGAACAACCTCTCAGTCTCGCAGTCACGAACAAAAGGTCCAACAACCACTATACAACCACAAACCAAAAAACAGTGGAGACCAACCAACCCCACACCTACCGACCATACAGCTGCAGGTCCATGCCTGAAACCTTTAGGGACTCCTGCCCAAGCTCCCTAAAGTGAGGCACTGGAAACACAAGACTAGCTAGGGACCAGTACATCTACTGGTGTCCGTCCTCCAACCACGTGTGCGCTACAAGCGACTGCACACCCACAAACACAAGTCGCTATCCACTGTCGTCTTTCCCTCAGCCAGACGTACAACTCAAACATAGGAGTAAGGGTGTCCAAGAAGACGACACAGACCTCTAAGGTAGACATCGTACCAGACACACTCCGAGCACAACACACGTGCCTAGCTCACCAAGGAACCTAGGGTGCCCAACTGAAGAGGCATTCCGGAATAGGCGCCGGACCACCAGACTCGGCAAATGAACAAACCACGATATATGCTTATACAACCTTATTATAAATCATGATGCATTTTTATCATAGTTAGCTTGTCACTGGTCACCGAGTGACCTTCAAGCTAACATACGACTATATATACATAATCATGTTATCATATGATAACTTGCATGTCATTGGTCATCTCATGACCTCCATAGCAACACCAAATCACAATACACCTTAACCACTTAATTTAACACAATAGCATGCTTAACATAAATCACATGATTCATTAACTAATCACAAAGCATACTTATATCCTACATATGCTTTACTAGTCATTAAACAACTTAAACCACTTCAGAATAACATTGATAACTAGGGCTAGGTCCACACTAGAACCTCACTGCCCAAGCACACACCACTTGCTAAAATGTGACACACAGGCGTCGCCTTTCAAATCGTATCGACGCAATTCAAAGGTTAATGCGACAAGGCCCGTGTCGTGACATAATCGTGAATGTCGTGACATATGACACGTTCATCATGACCATACCAAAGTGAACGTTCATTAACAATACCAATATAAATGTGACAACCTTAATGGTCGCATTTGCATCAATCAGAACAACTCACCAATCGGAAATAGAAACGCGACGTCTCACTGCGTCGCGTTCATATCATGAACGCGATGGTGCAGCCCGTCACGTTTCAAACACGACACTGGAGTCAGCTGCACGGATGAACCCCACCTTCTCCACCAGAAACACATCGCAATCTGATGCAAATATTGTCTAAAGCAATAAGCATGATATTCATAACATAGCATACCACCCCTACATGCTTTCCCCCCCTTTTCAACCCATTCAAAACAAAGTAACACAAGTAGGAAGTCTCCCTACCAACTGGTCAAGCTGAAGAACGTGAAGAACATCGCAACGCCAGTGCACCCACTCTCCGGGCATCTTCCTCACGTGGACCCCACACCGGACGAGCCACCAGAAAATCAGAAACGCCGTAGGAGCTCCACAGCAGCTCCCCCTGCGCCTGGACAGAGCTCCTCTGCTCTGTCTGGGTGAACTAGAGCATTTAAGCCATATTTAAAATTGCGACATAGTCAGACGTCACGTTTAAGAGTTAAACGTGACGACCCTAATCGTCGCCAATCAAAACCTAAAGCGCCGCTAAAACATAGAGGTAGTTCTGTGAATCGCAATGTAGTAAGCCGTCACATTTCGAAACACGACAACATGCCCCGTCGCGTTCACAACCAGTGAACCTGTGGGCTAAATGGGCTGAGAGCTAAGTCCCATAACACCCATATAATGCACGGAAACCTCGACTAAGGCCCAATGACCACCTCTTGGTCAAGAGCATAACACCAGAACCACTAAAACACGGATCCGAAAAGATGAAGTCATCACATTACTATCACCTAAAAAGGAATGTCATCCTCGACATTCAGGACGAAACCACGACAAGCCGGACTATCACTTAAAAATATTTAAACCATATACAGAACAAGTAGGATACACTTTCTTTGCACTTGCCTTTCAAACCATCTCAATCTGCTCATTTCCGTGCTCGTTCTGCTTTTCCTTTCTCTTTAATTCATTTCATAGCTATTCTGCCCGATTACTGCAATCTGCTCTTTCTTTAATTTTGAACTGTAGGCAATTCTACCTTGCTGTTGGCGCTTTATCATCTTGGACTCGACCTACTTCCATATTTTCCTAGACTGTGTTTACAACATTTCTTTATGTACCACTTCTATTACTTGAATCTCTTTATCATAAAGTGCCACCCTCAAGTATTCTGCCATATAAAACCATGTTTAAATCCTCAAATTTCCTAGTGCCTTTGCATTATCTGCCTACCACTGCCAACTGTTACTCTGCCTTATCTATTTTCATATTCTCAGCTGCTAGCTTTCTCAAAGAAAACCAATTACCATCTTGGAATTTCCTGCCTCTTTATACCATTCTGCTCATGCTACTTTAACTCATATCTGACTAAAAAACCACCGCCTCTTTACCTAACGATACAAAAAACCTCAAACTTTCTTTCAATCAAGCAGAGCTTAGATAACAAGTGAATATTACATCTTCCTTGCTTCTGTTGCGCCACTCTGATTACACCGGATACTTAAGAAAAATGTCCCACAAATTCTGCCCCCATTATTGCTTTCAATTACTTTCTTCTTTCACTATTACTCTAACTCTAGCTTGACTCAATTCTAATTTTACTTGCTTCTCAAATCATCTTGCTCAACCAATTAATACTGGAAGAAAATACTATAATTTCTGACCTGCTATTCTTAATATTCCAATTCTGATTGTGCCACATATTTAAATTTTGAATTATGTCATACTATTACTGTCATATCTTGCTCTTCTTATACCTTCCTAACTTTAAATCATATTCTCTGGCTAACTAATCACATTACATTCACAACGTTTCAAAATATTCTCTAACTGATCGGCTTTTGCTCTCACATCAAATTCAGGAATACCTTTATTAAAGTACACTTCTGCTCAACAGAATCACTTTCTGTGCACTGGCATGCAAACTCTTACTGAACATTTTCTGAACCATCTAATTATATCCATTTCATCATCTGCTATACCCTTTCTTTCTATACTCTTTCTTTCTTTGGTCAATAACCTGCCAACTGCATTAAACATAATATCATTTCTTCAAATATTTTTTTTAATTATTCTATTATCTGGCTAAATCCTCTACACCATTCGCATTGCAATTCTTCATAATGTACAATCATCTGCCAGTAAAACACTGCCAAAGCCAGAACCAGAAATCGATCTCTTTAATTACAATAACTTGCTCTGTCTAATTCCCTTATTCCACATTGCTGCTTCATTACCAAATATAAAAAATTCTACTGTTATAGCTTATTCATTAATATCCTTTCACAATCTGCCTTGATATTTCTTAACTGCTTCTCAATTGATTCATTCTTATTCTGGCTCACATAACTCTAACGCATTCCATTTATTCCTAACCTCAACCTTAATCTTTTTCAGGCACATACTTTACCTCTCTTTTTCCACAGACTGCACCCAACTGCTTAAATGGCACTAATCATATCTTCAACATAGCAATCTTTAACAAAACATTCTGTGGAATCCTCATAAACTGCCACTTGCCAAATGGATATCTTTCTTGGAAAATTCTTAGAAAACTCTAACTGCACATAGATCTTCCTTTACTCTCTCTTTACCCAACTAATCATCTCGGCACATTCTTACATGGATCTCTATATCAAATTTCCCATTATCATCATTACTCATAACCACACTATTCTCAAGCTCTTTACTACAATCGCCTCTAATTATAAATCACACTTAATTTAACCTCCACAAATCACTACTGCTCTGCTTACTAGTACCTCATCTCAAACTGAACTGCCTCACTCAATTATTCCAAACCTTCCATAACACTAATCACATTATTACCCAAGCTTCTCCTTAACACTTATTAACACAGATCTCAAACACAACAATTACCTCTGCTAAGGTTCTCAACTACAATTCACACACTTAACAGTCCTTATCATACACTGTTCTATTCTTCATTATAACGTTGTTCCCTCTACTATTCCATCACACCATTATCTTATACCTGTCTCTGCCAACTTTGTACCTCACTAAAACACCTTTACTGGATTTCATATCTGAATTCACTAATCCCTTCAATTTCTATAACTGAGAACCTGTAAACAACTACACTTTAACTACAAACTGGCACATTGGTTTAATTACTCAACATATACCACTAGCCCCACCAGTTCTCTGCCATTACTAACAACTGCCAGATTCGCGAACAACTATACACATTTCACATATCATAAACTCACGTAAAAACCACTTTAAACCATACAAAACCGTAGAATTACTACCAGAAGTGGACATTAAACCATGTCTTGGGACATTGTAACCTCAATGTCTTTTCATATTCTAACTGGACCATGCTCTGATACAAACTGTAACGGCCCTAGATATTTATGCCCAATAAGGCTCCATATCCAAGTCCACCTCCCGCGATCGGACCGAAGTTTCGCAAGGGATATCTCACAAGAGTGTCCAGTAAGAATATAAAAAACAATAACAACAGTATAAGACACAAGAAAGTACATGTGCTCATACCTGTGTACAACAAAGTACAACTATCCCAGTACATTTGTGCATGTCCAATAAAAGAGTACAACTATCTAGGGCATACCCCGAGGGAGCACGAGCTCACACAATGAAACTAACTCTGCTGCTGGTGGTACAAGTCTGCCACAAACACCTCCGCAAGCACACACAAACGGCTAACACCTGAAAAGAGCTATAAGGGAGTGAGCCTCAACACGTCACTGGTTCAGTAGTGACCTCCCAGAAACAACACTTGAAAACTAAAGGGACCACAACCCTAAAGGGTCTCAATGGCAACACGGATAGCCAAACCATGACATGCTCACAAAAAGCATAATTAAACAACAATTATACATAAGCATACCAGCTAATTCAATCCTCGTAAAATAAGAGGAAACATCAGGACTAGCTCAGCACCACTAGTCTGCCCAACAGCTGAAACACCTCAACCATAAGCCTCACCAGCAGACCACTACCTAGGCTACCAGCCTCACAGACAAACCATTGCCTAAGTTGTAAGCCTCACAGGCAAACTGCCCGCGTAGGGTAACAGGACTGGCATCAACCTGCCAATCCCTACATACCAAAAGCATAATCGAAAGCATAACCTAAACAGGGTAACACATGATGCATGGAAGGTCATATCACATGACCTCCACAGAACACAAATCCACCTCAACACCTGCAGAGGCTGGTACACATGTATCACAACACAAAGCTGCCCATGAAGGGTATAAGTACCACTACCATGAGGTATGATACCATAATCACAACCAGAACTGTGCCACCACTAGGGCACACCACAACGGCTAAAAACCTCAACTAGCAAGTCACACACACAAGCCACAACCAATGGCGAAGCACGAGTTGGAAAGGAACGACGCCACCACATGGGAACGGGCTACTAGTTCATGACGTCGGTATCCAACCCGGACAACACAGCACAAGAACCACCTCTCAATCTCGCAGTCACGGACGAAAGGTCCAACTACCGCTCCACAACCACAAACCAAAGAACAGTGGAGGCCAACCAGCACCACACTTGTAGACCACACAGCTACATGTCCATGCTTGACACCTTTAGGGACTCTGGCCCGAGCTCCCTAAATTGAGACACTGGAAACACAGGACTAGCTGGGGACCAGTACGTCTACTGGTGTTCGTCCCCCAACCACGAGCGCGCTACAAGCGATTGCATACCCACAAACACAAGTCACTGCCTGCTATCGTCTTTTCCTCAACTGGACGTACAACGTAAACACAGGAGAGAGGGTGTCTAGGAAGATGACACAGACCTCTGTGGTACACACCGTACCGGGACACGCCTCGAGGTCAACACACTTGCCTGGCTCACCAAGGAACCTGAGGTACCCGACTGAAGAGGTATTCCGGAATAGGTGCCGGACCATCAGACTCGGAAAACGTACAAACCACGATATATGCTTATACAACCTTATTATAAATCACTATGCATCTTTATCATAGTTAGCTTGTCAGCGGTCACCGAGAGACCTCCAAGCTAACATACGACTATATGTACATAATCAAGTTATCATATGATAACTTGCATTTCATTGGTCTGATGATCAGTTTGTCCCCATGTAATTTAATTAATTACACACTTATTTTTTTTTGGTGATTAACAAAACCTTGTCAAAAATTACTAACATATATTCCATAAATCTTGAGCACAGGGAATATTACAAGAAAAACAAGCCAACAAGCCAATTTGGTAAGTATTACCTTTCTGAAGCATTATTAATTTCAATTCTGATGTCTCTCTAAGTCCACATCGACTTCTATTGTAAATCACAACGATTTTCTCTGTCTACAAGGATTTCATCATAACGATTTGATAAGTTCCTCAACGATTTCTTCAAAGACTGAAATGTCGTCTAGTTTTAACAAAAGAAATCGTTTCCACAACGATTCCTTAAGTCGTCATAACGATTTGCTCATCGCAACGATTCCCTAAGTCATCATAACGATTTACTCATCGCAACGATTTCTTCGGATATTGTAACAATTTGCTCATCGCAACGATTCCTTTAGTCGTCGTAATGATTTACTCATCACAACGATTTCTTCGGATATCGTAACGATTTGCTAATCGCAACAATTCCTTAAGTCGTTGTAACGATTTGCTCATCGCAACGATTTTCCCTCACAACGATTCGATATGTGATCGCAACGATTTGCCCTCACAATGATTCGATAAATGATCATAACGATTTTGTCTCGTAACAATTCCTTTAGTGATCATAACGATTTGGTCTAGTAACGATTCCTTTAGAGATCATAACGATTTGGTCTCGTAACGATTCCTTTAGTGATCATAATGATTTGGTCTCACATCGATTTTCTGAGTAAGAATAACGATTTGATCTCTGTAACGATTCAATAAGTTACATAATGACTTGATCGCTGACCATAACAACTCATGCATAACGATTTGCTTATGAAGTCACAACGATTTGTCTCTACATCGATTTGGTTGATAGTGCATCAGCGTGCTTATAAGCGCACAACGATTTTCATGTATATCAACTCATTTGCATATAGCGATTTCATAGAAAATAACGATTTGCCTTTCGAGCTGATTTTTGAATTTGTTGAAAAGTCGAAGTCGTCTCGTATATCTTTTTGACAGCAGTGCATTTATTACGATAGTACGTATCTCTGCATGCATATAGACGATATCATGACTATTCTCTATGGATCCTTTTTTAACAGAAAAATGGCATTACTATTTTGGTGAATGTTTACACCAACGATGACTGACAACAAGAGATAGCCTAGCTGTCTACTGTTCTAGCATTTAATATATGCAGGTTACTGACAGCTCTAGTGATACAACGTTGGACAAAATAGAAGCCAAAGGATATTACAGAAGATCTTATCTCTTTACGTGCATGAAAAGATAAGAGACTGTTGACTCGAAGCTTCCAAGGATCAAGCAGTCTAACGTACACAAGGCGTAGAGACAACGGACTTCTCAACGTTTAAATTTCAAACAAGATATATATATATATATATATAAGCAAGAGTGAAATGCCAGAGAAGATAACTTTAAGAGACATCGCTTCCAAGCAACTGAGTTCAAGTTCTCTGCGAGTTCTCCAGAAAAGAGCCTAGCCTCATTCCCATCAGTTCATAGCTCTTTGCTCTCTGCGCTGTGATTCAAATCCTAAGAGAGCCTGTGAAGTTCTGAGAGTGTGTGCATTGTTTAGATCTTGTGCTCTCAGTTCTGTTAGCTTCAGATCTTGGCTTATTAAACCTTGATCTAAGGGCTTGATCTCTTTTTCATTATTTACTGTGCCTGTTTCCCTTCGGTTGTGAAGGAAGACCTTGTGGGATTCAGGGTGTGTAGTTCCCTTCGTGTGAAGGAAGACCTGGTGGGATCCAGGGTGTGTAGTTCCCTTCGTGTGAAGGAAGACCAGCTGTGGCTGGGTGCTGTAGTGTCCATAGGGGGACTGTACCCTAGATAGTGAAATCCTGAGTTGTTGCTCAGGGACTGGACGTAGGACTCCTAAGAAGAGGAGGTCCGAACCAGGATAATTCCTTGTGTTGTGTGGTTGATTTTTGTGTGTTTGTTGTTTACACTAACCTTCACTAACCTTCGTCGAAGAATATTTTTGTATGCATGTTTTAAGTACAGGTGTTTGCTAAATAAATTTTTAAAGATCCATTCACCCCCCTCTGGGCTTGTCAACTGGGCAACAAGTGGTATTAGAGTGAGTCTCTACGACAAAGAAGAAGATCCAACGATCTGAAGCGTAAAGATCCATGGCAGCCCAAAGTCACAATGAAGGTCAGTCTGTCAACCGACCACCACTGTTCGATGGAGAAGACTACGCTTACTGGAAAACAAGAATGGAGTATTTTCTACAAGGTCATGACTATCAGATATGGTCAATAGTTGAAGAAGGCGACCTCCTAGGCACCAACGAAAAGGCAAATTGGACAGATGATGACAGGAAGAAGATTTCCTTAAACTGTAAGGCTAAAAGCATTCTATTCTGTGCCCTCAGCAAAAAGGAATTCAATAGAGTATCAGCCTGTAAATTCGCTATGGAGATGTGGGAAAATTGAGAATCACTTATGAAGGTACATACAAGGTCAAGGAAACCAGGATAGACGTTCTGTTAACACAATATGAGAGGTTCTAGATGCAGCTGGGAGAATCTATAACCCAGATGTTCAATCGATTCACAGACATTACAAATGGGTTGACTGGATTAGGGAAGACTTATGAAATGGGAAATATGGTCAGGAAGATCCTTAGATCTCTACAATCTACATGGACTCCCAATGTAACAGCCATTGAGGAGGCAAACGATCTAAAGAGAATGTCTCTGGAAAAACTCATTGGGTCCCTTATGGCCCATGAGATTAATATGGAGAGATTAGGAGAGTCCTCTAGCAGGAAGAAGCACTCAAATGCACTCAAGGCCGACGAAGATTCATCAGAAGAATCATCAGACAACAGTGATAGCAGCAAGGGCAGTGATGATGAAGAAGCAATGTTGTCCAGAAGACTACAACGGATTCTAGCAAAGAAGAAGAAGTTCCAATCTGACAGAAGGTATTTCAAGAAACACAAAGAGTTCAAAAAATCAAAAGGAAAAGAGCAGAAGAAGGCTGAGCCGATATGTTATGAGTGTAAGAAGCCCGGACATATCAAGGCAGAATGTCCGAAGTTCAAGAAAGGTGAATACAAAAAGAAGGACAACTTCAGAAAATTCAAAAAGTACAAAAAGAGGGCAATGGCAGCCGCATGGGAGAACAGCAGTGACTCTGACAGTGAGTCATCCCAAAGCAGTGAAGAAGAAGAAGAAGCCAACTTGGCTTTCATGGCCAATACGGATGATAAGGTAACATCTGACTCCTCTTTTGATTCTTGCAATGATTCTAAGTCTGATAACTTAGAGGAATCATTCAATGAACTGTATGATAAATACAGAAATGTATCTAAGTTACTAAAAGCCAGTAAGAAAAATATTACTTGCCTAGAAAACACCAATTCGGATCTAAAAACATAAAATGAAGAATTAGAAAAACAAATAACTGAACTTAAAAGAAGAAATGAACTATTATGTGAAGATCTAAAAGATAAAAATAAACAAATAATCAGATTAGAAAAACAAGAGAGTTCAGATGAATTGAGAAAAGAAATTAAGACCTTAAATGAAGAAAATGACAAACTATCAAGCACATTAGAAAAATTTACAAATGGTATGAACTCCTTAATATTAAAAGGTGCTAGATGTTCAGGAAAGAAGAAACATGGTTTAGGATATACACCACCAGAAAATGAAGAAACAATGATTCATCCTAAAATATATTCAACTCCTAAATTTATACCTGAACAAGACATAAAATACAAAGCTAATTTTAAATACATTGAAAAAGTAACAAAAATATCTTGTTGTAGTCATTGTAATAGGTTAGGACATATAAAAATAACTTGTCCAAACAGACATAAAAAATGAGTAATAAAAAGAAAAATTGATGATACTAACCCTTCAGGACACAAAAGAACTTGGGTACCTAAAACTTAATGTCTTTATTTCAGGGTAACCTTCGAGCATCCAAATGGTATTTGGACAGTGGGTGATCAAGGCATATGTCAGGAAACAGAAGATTATTTTCTCATCTAGAAGCCGAAGAAGGAACAGTCACCTATAGAGACATAGGCAAAAAGGCTGTTATTGGTACTGGATCTGTTGGCAGTAAAGGAAAACCAATAATTGAAGATGTTCTTTGTGTAAAAGGTCTGAAGCACAATCTCATAAGCATCAGCCAGCTTTGTGACAAAGGCCAACAGATTAAGTTTCAAAAATCCAAGTGCAGTATCTTGAAGGACGAAGCAGTAATCTTCGAAGCCAACAGAGAAAAGAATCTGTATGTGCTCTATCTTGAAGAACTCAAGGACCAAGACATCTGTTTAGCAGCCAGCAAAGAGCAGTCAACTGAGTTGTGGCACAGAAGATTGGGCCACTGCAGTTTGGATGGCATGGAAAAGCTTAGAAAAAGAAGTCTTGTGGAAGGTCTGCCAAAGGTCAGTAATAAATTGGATGGAATCTGCAGACCGTGTGCAAAAGGAAAGCACACTAAGAGTTCCTTCAAGTCAAAGACTATGGTAACCACCTCTAAACCCTTGGAACTCCTTCATATGGATTTATTTGGGCCAATGAGGACCACTAGTCTTGGAGGAAAGAACTTTGGTTTTGTCAATGTGGATGACTACTCCAGATTCACATGGGTCTCGTTTTTGGAGCACAAAGATGATACATATAAGAGCTTTGTTAGTTTCAGAAAGAAGGTGCAAAAGGACCAGAAGCATTGCATTGTCGGAATCCGGTCAGATCATGGAGGAGAATTCCAAAATGAGAAATTCGCAAGATTCTGTGATGAACAAGGGATTGAGCATAACTTCTCAGCACCAAGGACACCACAGCAGAATGGAGTTGCTGAAAGGAAGAATAGAACCTTATTGGACATGGCAAGAACAATGCTATCAGAATATGACCTGCCAAGATATTTTTCGGCGGAAGCAGTGAACACAGCAAGCTATATCATTAACAAGGTAATGATCAAGCCAATCCTGAAGAAGACATCCTATGAACTATTCAAAGAAAAGAAGCCAAAGATCAGTCACTTTAGAACAATTGGATGTCCTTGCTTCATCCACAATAATGGAATAAGGGATATTGGTAAGTTAGATGCCAAATCAGATGAAGGCATCTTCATGGGGTACACTTCTAAACCCAAAGGCTATAGAGTGTTTAATAAACGCACTTTATTAATTGAGCAGTCTGTACATATTATTTTTGATGAAACTAACCCTTCCTTGAGAAAGGAAGAAGATAGTGACATTGATGATGCAGATGAATTGTCTAAGAAATTAAAGGATACATCAATTGAAGACAAGAATGATCCACCTATGGAAGGTCTGCGGCAAAAGGACATTACAAATGAAAATCTTCCAAAGGAGTGGAGATACAAAAAGGATCACCCATCTGAGAACATCATTGGTGATCCATCTGTAGGGGTAAGAACAAGAGGTAATGTAATACCTTGTGATTATCTAGCATTTGTTTCTCAGATTAAGCCTAAGACAGTCAATGAAGCTCTCACTGATGAATCTTGGATTATAGCCATGCAAGATCAACTTAATCAATTCAAGAGAAACCAAGTATGTTCACTTGTTCCCAGATCATCAGATCATCCTGTTATTGGCACCAAGTGGGTGTTCAGAAACAAATTGGATGAGACTGGTGTGATCTTAAGAAACAAGGCTAGACTGGTAGCTTAAGGCTATTCCCAAAGGAAGGCATAGATTTCGACGAAACCTATGCACCTGTAGCTAGTCATGAGACTATCCGAATTTTACTTGCTTATGCGTCAGCTTTGGATTTAAAACTATTTCAAATGGATGTCAAATCTGTATTTTTAAATGGTTTTATCAAGGAGGAAGTTTATGTGGAACAACCCCAAGGTTTTGATGACACAAAATTTCTTAATCATGTTTTTAAACTTCATAAGGCATTGTATGGTTTAAAGCAAGCACCTAGAGCCTGGTATGAAAGGCTTATCTCTTTTCTTTTAAACCATGGATTCAATAGAGGTCAAGTAGATAGCACTCTTTTTATAAAGTCAAAGTTCAACCATATACTACTTGTTCAAATTTATGTAGATGACATAATTTTTGGATCTACTGATGAATCCCTTTGCAAGTATTTTGAAAAGTTGATACAGGGAGAATTCGAGATGAGCATGATGGGGGAGCTCAACTATTTCCTTGGACTACAAATCAAGCAAGGAAAAGATGGGGCCCACATCTGTCAAGCATAATACACCAGGGAGGTTCTGAAGAAATTTGGATTCGACAATGCCAAGCCACTGTCAACACCTATGAGCACATTAACAAGGATGGACAGTGACAAGAATGGTAAGAAAGTAGATCAAAAGAACTACAGAGGTATGATAGGTTCTTTTCTCTACCTAACAGCTAGCAGACCTGATATTTTGTTTAGTGTATGTATGTGTGCTAGATACCAAGTAGATCCTAGAGAATCACATCTGATTTCTGTTAAAAGAATCTTTAGATACCTATCTAGAACTCATGACATAGGTCTGTGGTATCCAAAATCATGTGAAATTAACTTAGTGGGATACTCAGATGCTGATTATGCTGGATGCAAAATAGATAGAAAAAGCACCAGTGGTTGTTGTCAATTTCTTGCAGGTTGCTTGATATCATGGTCCTCCAGAAAACAAAACTCAGTAGCACTGTCAACAGCTGAAGCTGAGTACATAGCTGCTGGAAGTTGTTGTACACAACCCCTGTGGATCAAGCAACAACTTGAGGATTATGGATTACATATCAAGACAATTTCGTTATTATGCGACAACACCAGTGCAATAAACCTCACCAAAAATCCAGTACAACATTCAAGGACCAAGCATATTGAGGTTAGATATCATTTCATTCGGGATCATGTAGCTAATGGCAATTTAGAAATTTCTTTTATTGATAGAAATGGTCAGTTAGCATATATCTTCACAAAAGCCTTATACGAAGAGAGATTCACATCTCTTAGAAGGGAATTGGGCATGTGTAATTTGTGAAAAGATTTCTGCTTAGAACTGAAACATAAATTTTCAGAATTTAAGTAAATTTCTCTCCCTGGCTTTTAAGCAAAAGAAAAAATTCATATTATCTTTCCTTGGCGGTTCTCTTTTATAAAGGCTTTCAAACTGGTCAAATACTTTTGTCGTTTTCTGCCTTCCCGGTTGGCGCCTCACTTTTCGATAAAGCATTTATTTACTCCGAAATCGATGTAGAAACGATTCACCTCCTACCTTTACCCTTTTTCCCTCTTTCGTTCGCTTGCCCGAGCCGATACCCTAACGACTCTTGCATCGACTCTCTGCTAGTTTGAAGTCTCTCTCTTCTTCCCACGAAGAATTTCTTGAGGGCTTTCATTCCTACTTCCATATCCACCCTTTAGAAACCCTTCTCCACCTGAATCCATGGCCACATTAGTTGTTTCTGGTAGTCTTGGAGGCTACAGCGCTGAGTTTCTCACCGCCGAGCAGCAGAAGAGGTTCACTTTTGTGAAAACTAAGCTATGTGGAAATAAGGCAGTGGATGTTGCAGATCTTGAGAAGAATGGTATGCACAGGATAGTGGCCACTATGAACAAGATGCAGTGGATGGAAATCTCAACCTTCTCAGAGGTAAGCTATCCAGACCTCATGAAGGCCTTTTATGTGTGTTTGCGATCAGAGGCAGATGGGTCCTTGACATCCTCTGTCAAGGGAGTCCAGATCAAGATTGACCATGAGCTTCTGAAGACCCTATTTGGTGTGAGCACGTCTGGTCACCGTGGGATCCACTTTGTGGAAACCCAGGCAAAGGGTCTAGGAATTGTTGGTCCAGGATTTAGGTTGAAAGATGGTAAATTGGATATCAATCAATTGAATGCATTCAATCGCCTTCTACACTTTATAGTCTGTCAGATTTTGGTTCCTCGAAGTGCTACCTTTTCAACCTGTACTAAAGCAGATTCAGATATGATGTTTTGGGCAATTCAGAACTAGGAGGTAAATATGGCTGCAGTGATTATTGAAAGAATGAAGTTTGCTCATGATCAAATTTGGGATACTAAGAGCAAGTTAAATGTATCCTTGCCCTATGCCCACCTGCTCACCAAGATTTTCAAACATTATGGCATACATCTGTCTGGAGCAGTAGTTGAGAAGATGGGTCAAGAAATTAGGTCAAGAAATTTGAGAAAGAGTGGCTTTTCAATAGTAAATGGTGTATGGTCCAAGACCTCTGTGGCTGAGGGTGAGGCCATAATTGGCGAAGCCCAAGAAGCCCAGCAAGAGGTAGTAGCAGATATAGCAGAACCAGTAGCAGTGGCTGTAGAAGCTTCAGAACCAGAGGCTGTAGCACCAGAAGTACCATCAGAAATAGCAGCAGCAGCAGAAGATTCAGTAGAAACAGCAGTAGTGCCAGCAGCAGCAGAGGAAGCAGGTAGTACAATAATTGAGGAAATCCCTCCTGAGCACCTTGAGCCCGTTGGGCAATTCTCAGAGGCTCCTCTTCCTTCCTCTCAAGTAGGCAGTCTACTTAGGGGTGCACTGGATTCCATCTCCCAAGGAGACCCAGTTGCAAGTGAGCAAGTTATAGCAAAATCTGTGGCATCAGGCCACATTAAATCATTTGTCTTGGAAGAAGCTCCCATTCAGGGGGAGCAAATAATAGAAACTGAAGATGTGCTTTTGGAAGATGCTCCAGCTCAGGGGGAGCAATCAATTAAGCAAGAGGCAGCAGTAGTTCAGGGGGAGCAAAATGCCAATGCCCCTATTGATGATCAGTTTAGAGAAGGCATTGTGGAAAGTGCCTCAGAAGAAGAAATTGAAAAAAGTGATCATGAAGAGCCCGTGGTTAGGGCAAGAGAAGACAAAAGAAAAATTATGGCTGAAGAAGTTCCCCTCCTCACCAATAAGCCACACAGGAGATCTGGCAAAAAGAAGTTGAAAATCAATTTGAAACCTATTGTTGAGTGCCTGGATGAGCAAGGCAAAATCTTATGTTCTATGAGGTCAGATATGGCCTCCATTTTTAATAGTCAAAGCTCATATGCCCGTTCATTAGAAGCTCTGTCAACTGAACTTAAAAGGCTTCGAACAGATTATGACAGTCTGGGGAATATGCTAGTAGACTTGTCAACATTCGTAAAGGAGCACTTACCATCTCATGCCCCTCCTTATGGTAGTGCAGAGCCTTCAGGGCCAAGTGAAGAGCCCAATAGGCCATCAGGGTCTGTCATTGTAGAGCAACAGCTAGAGGAAGAGCGGCCATCAGGGCCTTTGTCTGAAAAATCTGTAGGGCCATCAGGGCCAATTCTTGTTGAGGATGAGCTCGTTGATCATGCAGTTGGTGCTGAGGAATCTGGGCCACCAGGGTCAGTAGAGGTTGCTTCACCTCCAGTGGAATCTGTGGCTGCAAGAGAAGAAGATCAGGTTGTAGCTCTAGAGCCCTCTGTCCTTCCTACTCTTTCCACTCCAGCACCTCCTTCTCCACCCACCTCATCCACTGCTCCTCTAGCTCCTCTCACCTTCAAACGACCCCGCTCCAGACCCATTTCCTCACCTACACCTCTCTTTTCCCAAACTCCTTCATCACCTACTTCCTCCACCATCATTTCTCCTCCCTTATCTTCTGTTGAGGTTCCTCCTGCATCTTCTTCAGCAGGAGCCTCTTCTAGTGGTCCTTCTTCAGGGCTTTCTGATCTCCCTTCTATCTCTCCTTCCTCCATCTTCCATCCTCAACCACCCCCTTCTTTCACTACTATTATTCCTGAGGGTGCCCAATTAGCTCACATCGAAATCCAGGTCATCAAGGATCAATTCGAAGTAGCAATACTTCGTTCAGTCCTGGCTGTTGGGACCCACTCTCATAGGACAAGCTCTTCCAGTCCCATTCCTAAGAAGAGGAGACTCACTTCTACCCATCCTATCTCTTCTGAACCTTGTTATCCTCCACTTTGGTTCTCTCTTTCCATTACCAATAAGTAAAAACTTATCTATGAAGAATTTCTTCAAAAAGTAGTGTTTGCTCACCTCTTTGGCCTTCCCTTCCAAAATCTTTCGGCCCATATCAATACCATTTTCCCTTATTCCTTTCTTTCCAAGGCCCAACAGTCAAAAATTTTTTCCATGACTGAAGCCAAAACTGAAGATCAATGGGCTCAGAGCAACAGAGATCTGTATAGTCGCTTTAGTCTTAGTCAAGCCGCTAGATATCCTCTCAGAGAAGCTCCTCTTTCTCTCTCTGAATGGTTTCAGATTCATCACAAACATACTTTTGGAACCTTCATTCAGAAGGAAATCAAGTTCATCCGGCACTACAAAATGTACTGTGATTACTGCTATCTTCATAACATTCCTGAGGTGTAGCTGGGACAGTTCAGGCAAGCCATCCATGATCTAAGTTCCATGGCTGCTCACACCAAACCTCTTCGGATTGACTTTGCCACCTTGATCATTCCTGATGTGGTGTTCCTTCCGCCACTTCACTTTCTGATCATGGATTCATCTATGGGAACTCTCATGTTTGAGCGTGCTGCTCAGGTTATGGCTAGGCTCTATGTGCAAGAAGGTCGTAACCTCGCCTTTCATAGATTTGTCTTCAAGCAGTATATTCAGGGGTACCTCAAGGCCGATGTTCTTGCCCCTATTCTATCTGAATGTGAGTGTCTGTCATCTGCTGATTGGGAAATTCTATACACTTTGTCTGCTCATTAGCTTCAAGAATTGAATGCCTCTCAGGCTCGCTCCCATCAACCTCTTCTGACTCCCAATGACTTTCTGGATGCCAATTCTCTTCACCTTGTCTAGGACTCCTTCCTGAAATGGGAAGAACAATACAGGGTCTTTCTAGCATTAAAGAAGGAACTTCAACAGCATCAGATTTTCTATCCCTTTAAAATCACTCCATTTCTTTAGTTTGCCAGTTTTGGTCGCTTCCTCTCCTATAAGGTAACTCTTGGCAGCAACAAATACTGGGATTTCATATCAGATCAAAGACAGCTTCACATCAAGAGGATGATTCCCACCAAGGGACCCTCCTATTGTATTGAGCTTGGAGCATTTCAAGCCTATTTTGAAGAGCAGGAACGCCAAGCGCTACCTGTCATTAGGCGCTGTGCATCTCTCTTGTCTCCTGCCTTTTATCTCTCTGAGCCCTCCAATGCTCCATAAATTTCCTTGTTTTCTCTCTTTCTTTGTCTCAGCATTGTATCTTTTTTCTTAATGACAAAAAGGGGGAGAAATACATAGCACTACTGAAATACATTCCGAAAAAGCTTTAGATTACTCATATTCCTTGTTAAGTTTTGTCATCACCAAAAAGGGGGAGATTGATGATCAGTTTGTCCCCATGAAATTAAATTAATTACACACTTATTTTTTTTTGGTGATTAACAAAACCTTGTCAAAAACTACTAACATATATTCCATAAGTCTTGAGCACAGGGAATATTACAAGAAAAACAAGCCAACAAGCCAATTCAGTAAGTATTACCTTTCTGAAGCATTATTAATTTCAATTTTGATGTCTCTCTAAGTCCACATCGACTTCTATTGTAAATCGCAATGATTTTCTCTGTCGACAACGATTTCATCATAACGATTTGATAAGTTCCTTAATGATTTCTTCAAAGATGAAATGTCGTCTGGTTTTAACAAAAGAAATTGTTTCCACAACGATTGCTTAAGTCGTCATAACGATTTGCTCATCGCAACGATTCCCTAAGTCATCATAACGATTTACTCATCACAACGATTTCATCAGATATCGTAACGATTTGCTCATCGCAACGATTCCTTAAGTCGTCGTAACGATTTACTCATCGCAACGATTTCTTCGGATATCGTAACGATTTACTCATCACAACGATTCCTTAAGTCGTCATAACGATTTGCTCATCGCAACAATTTTCCCTCACAACGATTCGATAAGTGATCGCAACGATTTGCCCTCACAACGATTCGATAAGTGATCATAACGATTTGGTCTCGTAACGATTCCTTTAGTGATCATAACGATTTGGTCTATTAACGATTCTTTTAGTGATCATAACGATTTGGTCTCACATCGATTTTCTAAGTAAGAATAACGATTTGATCTCTATAACGATTCAATAAGTTACATAACGACTTGATCGCTGACCATAACAACTCATGCATAACGATTTGCTTACGAAGTCACAACGATTTGTCTCTACATCGATTTGGTTGATAGTGCATCAGCGTGCTTATAAGCGCACACCAATTTTCACGTATATCAACTCATTTGCATATAGCGATTTCATAGAAAATAACGATTTGCCTTTCGAGCTGATTTTTGAATTTGTTGAAAAGTCAAAGTCGTCTCGTATATCTTCTTGCAGCAATACATTTATTATGATAGTACGTATCTCTACATGCATACAGATGATATCATGACTATTCTCTATGCATCCTTTTTGAATAGCAAAATGGCATTACTATTTTGGTGAATGTTCACACCAACGATGACTGACAACAAGAGACAGCCTAGCTGTCTACTGTTCTAGCATTTAATATATGCAAGTCACTGACAGCTCTAGTGATACAACGTTGGACAAAATAGAAGCCAAAGGATATTACAGAAGATCTTATATCTTTACGTGCATGAAAAGATAAGAGACTGTTGACTGGAAGCTTCCAAGGATCAAGCAGTCTAACGTACACAAAGCGTAGAGACAACGGACTTCTCAACGTTCAAATTTCAAACAAGATATATATATAAGCAAGTGTGAAACTCCAGAGAAGATAACTTTAAGAGACATCGCTTCCAAGCAACTGAGTGCAAGTTCTCTGCGAGTTCTCTAGAAAAGAGCCTAGCCTCATTCCCATCAGTTCATAGCTCTTTGCTCTCTGCGCTGTGATTCAAATGCTAAGAGAGCCTATGAAGTTTTAAGAGTGTGTGCATTGTTTAGATCTTGTGCTCTCAGTTCTGTTAGCTTCAGATCATGGCTTGTTAAACCTTGATCTAGGGGCTTGATCTCTTTTTCATTGTTTCATGTGCCTGTTTCCCTTCGGTTGTGAAGGAAGACCTGGTGGGATCCAGGGTGTGTAGTTCCCTTCGTGTGAAGGAAGACCTGGTAGGATCCAGGGTGTGTAGTTCCCTTCGTGTGAAGGAAGACTAGCTGTGGCTGGCTGCTGTAGTGTCCATAGACCTGGTGGGATCCAGGGTGTGTAGTTCCCTTCGTGTGAAGGAAGACTAGCTGTGGCTGGCTGCTGTAGTCTCCATAGGGGGACTGTACCCTAGATAGTGAAATCCTGAGTTGTTGCTCAGGGACTGGATGTAGGACTCCTAAGGAGAGGAGGTCCGAACCAGGATAATTCCTTGCATTGTGTGGTTGATTTTTGTGTGTTTGTTGTTTACACTAACCTTTACTAACCTTCATCGAAGAATATTTTTGTATGCATGTTTTAAGTACAGGTATTAGCTAAATAAATTTTTAAAGACCCATTCACCCCCCCTCTGGGCTCGTCAACTGGGCAACATGGTCATCTCAAGACCTCCATAACGACACCAAATCACAATACACCTTAACCACTTAATTTAACACAATAGCATGCTCAACATAAATCATATGATTCATTAACAAATCACAAAGCATACTTATATCCTACACATGCTTTACTAGTCATTAAACAACATAAACCACTTCAGAATAACACTGATAGCCAGGGCTAGGTCCACACTGGAACCTCATTGCCCAAGCACGCACCACTTACCCCACAGAAGCTAAAATGCGACAGACACAGGCGTCACCTTTCAAATCGCAACGTCCTGTCCAGATGCAATTCAAAGCTTAACGCGACAAGGCCCAAGGTCCTGACATAATCGCAACGGCCTGATACATCGCATTTTAGCTAAACCTGACAGTCGGAGTTCAAATCATGACGATGTGATTCATCGCGACAACGCAAGTCGGTTAAGACACTCATGAACGTGACATACCAAAGTGACACGTTCATGACCACCAATAACCATTAAACAATACCAATATAAACACGATGACCTTAATCGTCGTGTTTACATCAAGTGGAACAACTCACCAATCGGAAACAGAAACGCGATGTCTCACTGCGTCGCATTCATACCTTGAACGCGACGGTGCAGCCCGTCGCGTTTCAAACGCGATAGTGGAGTCAGCTGCACAGATGAACCCCACCTTCTCCACCAGAAACACATCGCAATCTGATGCAAATATTGTCTAAAGCAATAAGCATGATATTCATAACATAGCATACCACCCCTACATGCTTTCCCCCCCTTTTCAACCCATTCAAAACAAGTAACACAAGTAGGAAGTCTCCCTACCAACTGATCAAGCCGAAGAATGCGAAGAACGTCGCAACGGTAGTGCACCCATGCTCTAGGCATCTTCCTCGCATAGACCCCACGCTGGACGACCTACCAGAAAACCAAAAATGCCGCAGGAGCTCCACAGCAGCTCCCGCTTTGCCTGGACAGAGCTCCTTTGCTTTGTCTGGGCGAAACAGAGCAATTAAGTCACATTCAAAATCGCGACGTAGTCACACATCCCATTTAAGAGTTAAATGCGATGACCCTAACTGCCACCATTCAAAACCCAAAGTGCCGCTAAAACACAGAGGTGGTTTGGTAAATCGCAACATAGTAAGTTGTCGCATTTCAAAATGCGACGACATGCCCTGTCATGTTCACAACTAGTGAACCTGTGGGCTAAATGGGCTGAGAGCTATGGCCCACAACGCCCATACAACGTACGAAAACCTTATTGCCCTATTAATGAGCCCAGAGGGGGGGTGAATGGGTCTTAAAAAATTAATCTAGAAGATACCTCCTTTCCTTAGGAGTCCTACGTCCAGTCCCTGAGCAACAACTCAGGATTTCACTAACTAGGGTACAGTCCCCCTAAGGACGCTACAACACCCAGCTCAGCTGGTCTTCCTTCACACTCTAAGGGAATAACACCTAGATACCACACCAGGTCTTCCTTCACAACCGAAGGGAACAACACCCTGGATACCACCAGGTCTTCCTTCACAACCGAAGGGAACAACACCCTGGATACCACCAGGTCTTCCTTCACAACCGAAGGGAATAACACCAAGAGAATAAATGAATTCAAGCCCCTAGATCAAGCCTTTGACAACCAAGGATCTGAAGCAGCTAGAACTGAGAGGAAGAGATTTAAGCTAAGCACACACTCAGAACTACACAGGCTCTCTCAAGATTTTCACAAACTAGTGGAGAGCAAAAGAGCAAAGGCTAAGCGGAGTGAAGTCTTTTTGGCTCTAGACTTTCTTTTGAAGAATTTGAAAGCTTCAAACTTGGTTCTGTTTTTCTGTTCTTCTGACTTGTATTTATATCTTCAATTTGAAATTTAGACGTTGAAGAGTCCGTTGTCTCTCTTTTGAGTAGTCGTTAGACTGAATGACATCTGGAGTCTTGGAAGCTTCCAGTCATAACCTTTTGACCACTTGAGCATGCAAAGACATGAGATCTTCAGAAATATCTATTGGCTTCTGTTTGTTTAACGTTGTACTGTGAAGCTAGTTCAGAGGTCTGCACAAGTGTCAATCTCAAATAGCAGACAGCTAAGTTGTCTCTGATGTCAGTCAACGTCAGTATCAATATACATGAAAATAGTAATGCCAAATGGCTTAAGTCTAAAAGACGTAATCAGAGTAGGCACGATAAAGGATGATATGGTCTGCATGCATGCAGAGATACGTTCAGATCTCATAAATGCAAAAACGTCAAAGAGATGTCTATGTGGGTTTTGATTAGTCAACCCTTTTAAGATGAATAAGATATCAAGATATGAAATTGATGGCCATATGACTTATGAAGTCGTTATGAATACTGACAAGTCATTATAGAGAGCAAATCGTTGTGAACTTATCAAGTCGTTATGATCTCTAAAGAAATCGTTGCGCAAAGCAAATCGTTATGAACACTTATCAAGTCGTTATGATCTCTAAAGAAATCTTTGCGCAAAGCAAATCGTTATGAACACTTATCAAGTCGTTATGATCTTTAAAGAAATCGTTATGAACAATACAAAAATCGTTACGATGAGCAAATCGTTACAAGGTCTTAAGAAATCGTTATGACAATTTAAGAAATCGTTACGACGAGCAAATCGTTGCAAGGTCTTAAGGAATCGTTATGGCAACTTAAGAAATCGTTGCGACGAGCAAATCGTTACGACGTCTTAAGGAATCGTTATGATAACTTAAGAAATCGTTGCGATGAGCAAATCGTTGCGAGGTCTTAAGGAATCGTTATGATCACTAATGAAATCACCACATCAAGCAAGTCATTGTGAGTTCTAAAGAAATCGTTACAATGAAATCGTTATAGCGAGCAAGTCGTTATGAGTTCAAAAGAAATCGTTATGATAACTTATGAAATCGTTACAGCGAGTAATTCGTTGCGAGTTCTAAAGAAATGGTTATAATTTTTTTTTTTTTTTGGGTAAAGGGGTACAAGGAACACATCTAGCTAAGTGCACTATCCCCCAGCAGAGGATAATGTTCTCACTCCTCTAGTTGTGTCCCGTACCTAGATTTTATAAATATCAAAAGAGAACAATACATGTAGCAACGGGGCATACCGCCCGAAAACTCAGGGACTAGAGAAGTCTAACAGATGGGAGGCCAGCTTTATCAAGTGCAGCCGGACCTTTACATACAGATGGGAGGGAAGATGGAGTGTGGAAAACAGAAGACCCATGTGTATTACAAGCATAGACAGCCACGGCATCTGCCACCCTATTTGTCTCCCTATATACGTGATGCAGCTGAATAGAGGACTCTCTAAGGAGGGAGCTAGCTTCGCGCCACCACCAGGTACACTTCCAATAAGGACAGCGATTTGTTCTGAAAGACTGAACCAGCACAAGAGAATCAGAGAAAACATTGGAGATGTGAAGTCCATGTTGATCAGCCAAACGTAAACCATCATAGAGAGCGCGGGTCTCAGCTGTGAGACTATCACCTTGTCCATAGAAGAAGGCAAATCCCAGGCGGATGTAGCCCTTGGAATCTCGTATACACCCACCACCGCCGGAGAAGCCGGGGTTACCTTTACTAGCACCGTCCACGTTGAGATAGAGGCCGGTCTGGGGAGGAGTCCATCTGACCAAACTTGGCTTCTTCATCTTGACAGTTGGTGTGAAGCCGTAGTGTAGAAGGGTTCTGAGTTCTATCCGTGAACAACTTCTTTTGAAAATGATGCCCTGTACTGCGGTGTTGATGGCGAACTTGATATCTGAAAGAATGCCATTCAGAGATTTGGCCTTGGATTCATGACGTTAGGCACACCTGTATTTCCATATCTCCCACAGAACTAAAAGAACAGCATAAACAGAAATGAAATCAAAAGTAGACAAACGGTTAGATTCAGATAAAACATTCCATAAAGTGATTGAGATTCGGGAGCCAACAACGGAATTCCGAATGAGAGGCCTAGCCCAACGCCACAGCGAAGAAGCGATCTCCCTAGAGAGAAAAAGGTGGTCCATGTCCTCAGTCACAGGGGTGATACAGCAGGAGCACTTGGACACAATGTGGATACCGCAGGCAGAGACACGGTCATCCGTGGGGATAGCACGGTGGAGCACGCGCCAGCCGAACAACACCGCCCTGGGATTATAGGCGTTGTGCCAAATATTAAGGAGAGGAGGACGAGGGACGCCCCTCAGTCTGATAGCCTGGAAGGCAGATCTAGTAGAGAATTAGCCGTCAGCACTAGCAGTCCAAACACACCTGTCAGGATAATTGGATAACTTAACCTTGTCAAGGATTTGGCAGAATCGTTATGGGATCGACTTGTTTGAAATATTTGAAAATCGTTATGAAAGTTCTACTGAAATTGATATGGACTTACAGAAATATCATGTTGAAGAGATTAAGGCTTCAGAAGAGTAATGCATACCTTTATTGGCTTGTTTGTCCATGGTATTTTTCCTGTACTTAAGACTTATGAAATATTCATTAGTTATAGTTGATAAACTCTTGTTTGGTTTTGTTAATCATCAAAATATATAGATATATGTAATTACATGGGGACAGACTGATCATCAATCTCCCCCTTTTTGATGATGACAAAACTGAATAATAAGTATGGATGAAAATTTGAAAATGCATATAGATGTTTCAGACATAAGTCTTTCTCCCCTTTTTGTGATTAAGCAAAAAGAAAAAAAGAATCTGAGACAAAGACAGGATAAGAAATATATGAAGACAAGAGAAGTGAATGTTATTATTGTTCTTGAGGTCGAAGAGAAGGATCAAGATAGAAGGTGGGAGACAACAAGGAGGCAAACTGTCGGATGACAGGAAGTGCCAATCTTTCCTGCTCTTCAAAATGGGCTTGAAAGTCTCCAATTTCAATGTTATAGGAGGGTCCCATAGTGGGGGCCATCTGCTTAAGATGAAGTTTGCACTGCTCAGAAATAAAGTCCTCATATTTAGCCATACCTAAGGTAGTTTTGAAAGAGGAGAAGGACCCAAAGCTGGCAAAGAGGAGAAACTTGTCCATCTTGATAGGATAGAAGATCTGATGAGACCAGAGCTCCTTCGTCAAATCACGAAAAATTTTGAATCTCTCAATCCAGATGGCGAATGTATCTCTGATGAGGTGACGGGAATTGGCATCCAGAAAGTCACCAGGTGTCAGAGGAGGTAGATTAGCTTGGGCCTGGGAGGCATTCAGATCAGACAGATGTTGAGCAGACAAAGGATAGAGCTTGAGCCATTCATCAGAGGTCAGCCTTTCACATTCGGAGAGAATGGGAGCAAGGATATCAGCTGAAATCTGCCCGTCAAGATAGTGTTTGAACACAAACCTTTGGAAAGAAAGATCATGGCCTTCATAGACATGCAACCTGGCCATGACTCTAGCAGCTCTCTCAAAGATAAGTGTACCGACCGAGGAATCCATGATCAAGGAGTGGAGCGGTGGAAGGAACACAATGTTTGGGAACTTCAAGGTAGCAAAGTCTACCTGAAGAGGTTCACAATGAGTGGTCTGCAAAGATGTAATGCTGCACGAAACTGTCCCAACTGAGGTTCATCCAAGCTGTTGACATAGAAGTAATTGCAGAACATCTGATACTGCCTGATGAACTTGATTTCTTTCTGAATGAAGGGTCCAAACAAGTTCTTGTGATGGATCTGAAACCATTCATACATAGGGAGAGGGGCTTCCCTGGGAGGATATCTGGCAGCTTGCACTCTCTTAAATTAGGAGTACAAAGCGCTGTTGATCCGAGCCCAGTGCTCTTCAGTTTTGGCTTCAGTCATGGAAAAGATTTTTGACTGTTGAGCCTTTGAAAGAGAGGTGTAAGGGAAAATGGTAGTCAGATGGTTGGAAAGATTTTGGAAAGGTAGACCAAAAATATGAGCAAGAACCACCTTTTGAAGGTATTCCTCATAAAGGGGTGTGTGCTTATTTGCAATGGCTAGGGAAAACCACAGAGGTGGATAGCAAGGATCGGAGGAGACAGGAAGGGTGGAAGTAAGTCTCCTTCGTTTAGAAACATGGCTGGAAATACCAGTCCTGTGAGAGTGAGTTCCAGTAGCTAGGACAGATTTGAGAATTGTTTCTTCAAATTCATCGTTGATGCCATGGATCTCAGGTTGGGTGAGTTGGGCACCTTCAGGAATGAGAGTGATGAAAGATGGAGGAGCTTGTGGGTGAATTAAAGAGTCAGGAGTGATGTTAGAAGGATCATTGGGTCTTGAGGAGGCTTCAGCTAAAGAAGATCTGGGAAGAACTTCAATAGTGGAGGAAGGTAAAGGAGTGGTGGAAGAAGTGAAAAGAGTGGGAGAGAGGAATTGTCGTGAACATGGCCTTTTGGGAATAGGAGGTGCTGGAGGAGCGGTGGATGAGGTGGATAGAGAAGGAGGAGCTGGAGTAGGAAGAGTGGAAGGCTCGGGAACAACTGCCTGTGCTTTTCCAACTACTGCCGAAATCTCCCGGGATGACAGACCCTCAGCCTGTACTGCTGGCCCTTGATCCTCAGAGGGTATTCTGTCTATCATTGAAACAGACACAAGAGACTGCTCTTCAAGATTCTGCTCTGATGGCCTTTCAACCACAGTAGGCTGTAGTGAGGCTTCTGAACTGAGAGATGGCCCAGATGGCCCTGCATTCTCATCAGATGGTTCGGGTTCTTCGGCTGGCTCCTGAGTCTGAACTTGGACTGGCACACTATTTTCTTTGGTGATTACTGGCCCTGATGGCCTGAGAACAGCTTTAGAAACAATTTGAGTGCCATGAGGTGGAGAACTTACTGCCTTCAGAATCTCAGAAAGTGTTGCCTTCATGCTGCTCAATTCCTTATTAAACCATTTCAAAGAATGTTGTACGAGTGATACATCATTTGAAGTAGAGTCCTGTCGGATGATGATAGAACTTACATCTGATTGGACTAAGGATAAGAGTTCATTTTGAGCTTCCAATCTTTTTAGAATAGGCTTCAATTTCAGCTTCTGTGATGTCCTTTGCCTTCTGTGAGCGATCTTTTTGCCTTTCCTCTTAGCTGTATCCTGAATGACTGTGGTCTGATTTTCATGAACAGGGGCATCTGTTGTATGCACTCCTTGAGATCCAGAGAGGCCCTCAGTTTCTTGCTCCCCCTGAATGGGAGTATCTTCCAAGATCTTGTCTTGCTCCCCCTAAATAGGACCATCTACAAAAACTGCGACTCCCAGAGCAGCTGATTGCTCCGCTTCTTCAATGTGGCATGATGCCACAACTTCTTCTACTGACATTTCACGGGCTTCTGGAATGACTGGAGGGGTATGGATAGAGTCCAGCACCTCTCTAAGGATAGTGGCTACACTGGAGGAGGGCAGAGGAGTTGATGCACCTTCCACTGGTTTTTCTGCTTGAGCTACTGAAGGTTGTGACTCTGCTTGTACTGCTGAGGCTTCGGGCACATCTTCAATCCTTCTTCTATTGAGGTTTTAGACCAAATTCCATTGACCAATGAAAAACCACTCTTTCTCAGATTCCTGGACCTAACAGCTTGGCCCATGTTCTCTACTACCGCCCCAGACAAATCAACACCAAAGTGTTTAAATATCTTTGTAAGCAAGTGGGCATAGGGCAACGACACATTAAGCTTACTCCTGGTGTCCAAAATCTGATCTCTGGAAAGTGACATTTGTTCCATTATCACTGCGGCCATATTTATCTCCTTATTTTGAATGGCCCAGTACATCATGTCTGAGTCGGCCTTTGTGCAAGATGAAAAAGTTGCACTTCTAGGAACTAAGATTTGACAAACTATGAAATGAAGGAGGCGGTTGAAACCATTGAACTGATTAATGTCTAATTTGCCATCCTTCAGTCTAAACCCCGGTCCTACAATACCAAGACCTTTAACTTGGGCGTCCACTGAATGAACCCCACTGAGCCTTGAAGTTGTAACCTCAAACAACTCATGCAGCAACTTCCTATCAATCTTAATCTTGATTCCTTTAACATTCGAAACTAGGGACCCATCATCCCGAGTCTTCAAGCAGACAAAAAAGGCCTTCACGAGGTCTGGGTAACTTACCTCAGAGAAGGTTGAAACACTCATCCACTGCATCCTTGTCATAGCTTTAACAATGCTATGCTTTCCATTCTTTTCGAGATCAGCTACATCCACTGCTTTGTTCCCACAAACTTTTGTCTTCACAAACTGGAACCTTTCCTGCTGCTCACGAGTCAAGAACTCGGCGCTGTAGCCACCCAAGCTTCCGGAAATGGATGATGCGGCCATGAAATCGAGTGTGGAGAGTTTCTGGAGGATTGAGAAGGAAGGAGGAGAGAGAGATTCCTCAATAAATTTCGCGGGAAGGGATGAGAAGCTTCAAATCTGGCAAAGAGTCGATGTCATAATTGCTAGGGCATCGGCTCGCACAAGCAGATAAAGAGGGAAAGGGTTGAAGACGGGAGGTGAATCGTTATTGCATTTAATTTTTTGGAATAAATAATGGGGTGGAAAGTGAGGCGCCAAAAGGCGGAGGAAAACGACAAAATGTGTTGACTATTCAAAATCGACTTCAATGAAGGAGCGGTTTACAAAGGATAATTTGAATTTCTTCTGCTTAACACCATGGAGGGAGAAGTAGCTTAAATCTGAAAATTAATGTGCCGGTTGTAAGCAAACCTTTATCATAAATTGCACATGCCTAATTCCCTTCTAAGGGATGTGAATCTCTCTTCAGGTAAGACTTTTGTGAAAATGTCTGCTAATTGGCCATTTGTATCAATGAAAGATATTTCAATATTTCCATTTGCAACATGATCACGAATAAAATGATATCTAACCTCTATATGTTTGGTCCTTGAGTGCTGAACTGGATTCTTGGTGAGATTTATGGCACTGGTGTTGTCACACAGCAGTGGGATGGATTTAATGTTTAATCCAAAGTCTTCAAGTTGTTGCTTTATCAATAAGAGTTGTGTACAACAATTTCCAGCAGCTACGTACTCAGCTTCAGCAGTGGATAGTGCTACTGAATTTTGTTTCTTTGAAGACCAAGATATTAAACATCCTGCAAGAAATTGACAACGACCACTGGTGCTCTTTCTATCTAATTTGCATCCAGCATAGTCAACATCAGAGTAACCTACTAAGTTAATTTCACAGAGTTTTGGATACCATAAACCTAAGTCTTGAGATCCTGCTAAATATCTGAATATTCTTTTCACTGAAATTAAATGTGATTCTTTAGGATCAGCTTGATATCTAGCGCACATGCATACACTAAATAGTATATCAGGTCTACTGGCTGTTAAATAAAGTAGTGAATCAAAAGATGTAACTTTTAGTTTCTTGGACAGTTCATCTGCATCATCATTGTCACTATCTACTTCCTTTCTTAAGGAAGGGTTAGTTTCATCAAAAATAATATGTATAGACTGTTCAATCAATAAGGTACGTTTGTTGAATACTCTATAGCCTTTAGGTTTAGAGGTGTATCCCATAATGATGCCTTCATCTAATTTGGCATCCAACTTACCAATGTCCCTTTTTCCATTGTTGTGAATGAAGCAAGAGCACCCAAATGTTCTGAAATGGCTGATCTTTGGCTTCCTTCCTTTGAACAGTTCATATGCAGTTTTCTTCAGGATTGGCCTGATCATTACTCGGTTAATAATGTAGCTTGCTGTGTTGACTGCTTCAGCCCAGAAGTATCTTGGCAGATCATACTCTGAGAGCATAGTTCTTGCGATATCCAATAGGGTTCTATTCTTTCTCTCAGCAATACCATTTTGCTGAGGTGTTCTTGGAGCTGAGAAATTATGCTCAATTCCCTGATCATCACAACATCTAGCGAATCTTTCATTTTGAAATTCGCCACCATGATCTGATCGAATAGACACAATGCTGAACTTCTGATCTTTCTGCACCTTCTTGCTGAAACTAACAAATTTTTCAAAGGTGTCATCTTTATGCTCTAGGAATGATACCCATGTATATCTTGAATAGTCATCAACTATGACAAATCCAAAATTCTTTCCTCCAAGACTGGTAGTCCTCATTGGCCCAAATAAATCCATATGAAGGAGCTCTAAGGGTTTTGAGGTGGTCACCACCGTCTTTGACTTGAAGGAGCCTTTAGTGTGCTTTCCTTTAGCACAGACTCTACAGACACCTTCCAACTTTCCACTTACTTTTGGCAGACCTTCCACAAGATTTTTCTTCAGCAATTTCCTCATGCCATCTATGCTGCAATGTCCAAGTCGTCTGTGACATAATTCTATAGACTTGTCTTTACATGCTGCCAGACAAACATTTTGCTCTTTAAGTTCCTCAAGGTAGAGCACATACAACTTCTTTTCTCTATTTGCTTCAAAGATGACTGCTCCGTCATTCACTATGCTGCACTTAGACTCTTGAAACTTGATCTGATGGCCTCTGTCACACAGTTGGATGATGCTAATGAGATTGTGCTTCAGTCCCTTGACTAATAACACATCTTCTATGACTGTTTTTCCTTTGTTATTTACAGAGCCACTGCCTATCACTGTTCCTTTCCCATTGTCTCCATAAGTGACTGTTCCTTCTTCAGCTTGGAGATGAGAGAATAACATCTGGTTTCCTGACATGTGTCTTGAGCACTCACTATCCAAATACCATTTGAATGCTCGAGAGATGTCCTTTTCATCAACATTTGCCATGAGGGCCAAGGTGGCTTCTTCTTTGTCACTGCATGAGCTTGACTCAGTGTCTGAGTCACTAATGTTTTCCCATGTTGCTGTCATTGCCTTCTTTTTGTATTTTTTGAACTTCTTGGAGCTCTCTTTCTTCCTGAAATCTGGTTTCTTATATTTAGGACAATCAGCTTTGATGTGTCCAGGTTTTTTACATTCGTAGCAGATAGTTTCTCCTTTCTTTATTTCCTTATCATCTGATATTTTGAAGTCCTTGTTTATCTTAAAGTGCCTTCTTCCTGATTGTAACTTTTTCTTCTTGGCTAAGAGCCGTTGCAGTCTCCTAGAGAGCATTGCTTCTTCATTTTCACTATCCTCATCGCTTTCACTTTCGCTTGAGCTGGCTTCTGGTGAATCTTCTTCTGCTTTCAAGGCATTGGAGTGCTTCTTTTTGCTGGATGATTCTCCTAGCCTTTCCATGTTGATCTCATGGGCCATGAGGGACCCAATGAGCTTTTCTACTGACATTCTCTTCAGGACATTAGCTTCTTCTATAGCTGTGACCTTTGGTGTCCACGAAGATGGCAAGGATCTAAGAATTTTCCTTACCATATCTGCAATCTCATAAGTCTTCCCTAGACTGGCTAAACCATTGGTGATATCGGTGAATCGACTGAACATTTGAGTGATTGACTCACCTGACTGCATCTGAAATCTTTCATACTGAGTGACAAGAATGTCGATTCTTGTCTCCTTTACTTTGTCTGTACCTTCATAAGTAATTCTGAGATTTTCCCACATTTCCATTGAGGATTTGCAGGCTGAAACTTGGTTGAATTCCTTCTTACTTTAAGCACAGCAAAGGATGCTCTTAGCTTTGCAATTCAAGAAAATTTTCTTCCTGTCATCATCTGTCCATTGTGCTTTCTCATTTGTGATAACCAGTTCACCTTCTTCAACTATTGACCAAATTTGATAATCGTGACCTTGTAGAAAATATTCCATCCTGGTCTTCCAGTAATGATAGTCTTCACCATTAAAGAGAGGGGGTCGGTTGACAAGCTGACGTTTAAAGTTACCTTGGGCTGCCATGGATCTTTACTCTTCAGATCGTTGGATCCTTTCTTTGTCGAAGAGACTCACTCTGATACCACTTGTTGCCCTGTTAACGAGCCCATAGGGGGGGTGAATGGGTCTTAAAAAATTAATCTAGAAGATACCTCCTTTCCTTAGGAGTCCTACGTCCAGTCCCTGAGCAACAACTCAGGATTTCACTAACTAGGGTACAGTCCCCCTAAGGACGCTACAACACCTAGCTCAGCTGGTCTTCCTTCACACTCTAAGGGAATAACACCCTGGATACCACACCAGGTCTTCCTTCACAACCGAAGGGAACAACACCCTGGATACCACCAAGTCTTCCTTCACAACCGAAAGGAACAACACCCTGGATACCACCAGGTCTTCCTTCACAACCGAAGGGAATAACACCAAGAGAATAAATGAATTCAAGCCTCTAGATCAAGCCTTTGACAAGCAAGGATCTGAAGCAGCTAGAACTGAGAGGAAGTGATTTAAGCTAAGCACACACTCAGAACTACACAGGCTCTCTCAAGATTTTCACAAACTAGTGGAGAACAAAAGAGCAAAGGCTAAGCGGAGTGAAGTCTTTTTGGCTCTAGACTTTCTTTTGAAGAATTTGAAAGCTTCAAACTTGGTTCTGTTTTTCTGTTCTTCTGACTTGTATTTATATCTTCAATTTGAAATTTAGACGTTGAAGAGTCCGTTGTCTCTCTTTTGAGTAGTCGTTAGACTGAATGACATCTAGAGTCTTGGAAGCTTCCAGTCATAACCTTTTGACCACTTGAGCACGCAAAGACATGAGATCTTCAGAAATATCCGTTGGCTTTTGTTTGTTTAACGTTGTACTGCGAAGCTAGTTCAGAGGTCTGCACAAGTGTCAATCTCAAATAGCAGACAGCTAAGCTGTCTCTGATGTCAGTCAACGTCAGTATCAATAGACATGAAATTAGTAATGCCAAATGGCTTAACTCTAAAAGACGTAATCAGAGTAGGCACGATAAAGGATGATATGTTCTGCATGCATGCAGAGATACGTTCAGATCTCATAAATGCAAAAACGTCAGAGAGATGTCTACGTGGGTTTTGACTAGTCAACCCTTTTAAGATGAATAAGATATCAAGATATGAAATCGATGGCCATACGACTTATGAAGTCGTTATGAATACTGACAAGTCATTATAGAGAGCAAATCGTTGTGAACTTATCAAGTCGTTATGATCTCTAAAGAAATCGTTGCGCAAAGCAAATCGTTATGAACACTTATCAAGTCGTTATGATCTCTAAAGAAATCGTTGCACAAAGCAAATCGTTATGAACACTTATCAAGTCGTTATGATCTCTAAAGAAATCGTTATGAATAATACAGAAATCGTTACGATAAGCAAATCGTTACAAGGTCTTAAGAAATCGTTATGACAACTTAAGAAATCGTTGCGACGAGCAAATCGTTGCGAGGTCTTAAGGAATCGTTATGACAACTTAAGAAATTGTTGCGACGAGCAAATCGTTACGAGGTCTTAAGGAATCGTTATGGTAACTTAAGAAATCATTGCGATGAGCAAATCGTTGCGACGTCTTAAGGAATCGTTATGATCACTAATGAAATCGCTACATCAAGCAAGTCGTTGCGAGTTCTAAAGAAATTGTTACAATGAAATCGTTATAGCGAGCAAGTCATTATGAGTTCAAAAGAAATCGTTATGATAACTTATGAAATCGTTACAACGAGTAATTCGTTGCGAGTTCTAAAGAAATCGTTATAATGACTTACAGAATCGTTATGGGATCGACTTGTTTGAAATATCAGAAAATCGTTATGAAAGTTCTACTAAAATCTATATGGACTTATAGAAATATCATGTTGAAGAGATTAAGGCTTCAGAAGAGTAATGCATACCGTTATTGGCTTGTTTGTCCTTGGTATTTTTCCTGTACTTAAGACATATGAAATTTCATTAGTTATAGTTGATAAACTCTTGTTTGGTTTTGTTAATCATCAAAATATATAGATATATGTAATTACATGGGGACAGACTGATCATCAAACCTTGACTAAGGCCCAATGACCACCTCTTGGTCAAGAGCATTACACCAAAACTGCTAAAACACAGATCCGAAAAGATCCAGTCATCACACATTTTATGATTCGATAAGTTGTGTCTCTAGTGTCGGGGTATCATCGTGTACTTGCTCACCTTGTGACAACCAAGTCCGAAAATTTAACCATATTCTGTCACATATTAGGTGCTCATACACATGATCCCTTCTAAATATGAAGCCATTGCAACATCTTCTACGTGAACATTGAATCAAGTCTTTATCTTCTCCATGTCTAAATCCTATTATGTCATCATGATATGCAAACTCTAAAAAATCTTCAACTCCATTGATATACCTTGTCATATCCTAAAATTTCTTAGTAGTCATTAAATTTCAATTGAAATTTATTTTATTGTGCATTTAGAAATTTCTGTGCATGTATGTGTATGGTTTTATGGCTTGTAGTATAGAATGGTATGTTCTCGAGTGGTTGCAGGTTGACCTGTGTTTCTGACGGCAACATCAACTGCTGTCAACAGCAGGTTAACGACAACATCCTTGACGTCAACTTCAGGTAAATGTCCATATCGATTGATGTTTACTTTGTGTAAATGGCAGTAAACCTTGACATCTACTTCTTCCGGAACTAACAACGAGATTCTCACAGTCTAGCTCGGGTAGAGTTATGGAAAGGGCTAGATTATTTGTAACATCGGAGGTTACAGATCTGAGCTCGAGGGTTAGGTTTGGAGAGGCCATCCCTTTTATAAAAAAGGGGGTTTAACCTCTTAGAACCAGTTTTGGGGAGTCTTCTCCAAGCTTCTAAGAAAGTGGAAGGATGAACTGGCGATTTGATCTTCGTGGAGGCTTTGATCGAGTTTCTGCAAGTTGAGGATTGGTGCTTTTGAAGGCTTGAAGCATGTCCAAGGTGTGTCTACCATCGGGGACCGGCGGATCTAGGGTTTCAGCTCGGAAGGAGGACTGTCTTGGTTGGCCAAGGTGGGCTTCATCAGCTGGATCCATGAATCTCTTGGTGTTTTAGAGGCAAGTAGCCTAGGGATCGGGTTCCCAACCCTATATTTTATCTTTTTACAATTTTATAGAATTTTAAAAAGTTATAAACAGTCGGATTTTGGGGTTTACATGAGCCCGGATGAGTTCAATTTTCCTGTCAGGTTAATGTCCACCTTGACTGCCATCAAGGATGAACTTAACGTCAACCGTGTTGCCATCTATTGAGGTTAGCAGCAATAGGTTTGCCATCTAGTTCTTCTGTTCACTATTTTGACCTGTTTTGATATTCGGATTTATAGTTTCATGCTTAGAATTCGAATGGACTTTCTGTAAAAGGTGTAATTCTCAGTAGAACAACTTTTTGATACACTATAAATTTGGGTAATTTCTATAGACACCATGATTTGGGGTAAATTTCTGAATTCTGAAATGAAGCTTAGATTTAATAGAAAATTTCACATGTGATTCATGCTCATAATAAAATTTTGATTTCTATGTAGGAATACATGACAGGGATGTACCCATACTGTGTTAAATCTGAAATCCGGAATTTACTATTTTCTGTAATTTCCATGACTAAAGTGCATAAATCAGTAGTATTGTTTTAAATTTATAAATAGTTTTGGTATTCCAAAAATCATGAGATTTTGAAAATTGGTTTGTATAGTTATAATATGTGTGTAGTAAAAATATTGAATCATGTTAACATATAGTTTCATTATAGTGGATTTTTCTCTATTTGTTGCATTGATTTGAATACTGTGGAAATTCGATTATATGCTGGAAAATCATGAATAATTCCTGATTTGATTTATGATAGTAGAGGCACATTCTAGAAAAATTTGAAGAATTTTAGATGACTGTAACTATTTATGTTTGATTATTACTATGAGAATTGTGTTCTTTTGAATTAAATTGTGGAAAAATGTTCAAAATTGCAGCATGTGATAAATCTGAAATCAGGCTCTGTCAGTATCTGATCATATGTATATGATTTGGTAGCATGGTATGTTGCATTTGAAATTGAAGAAATTCGTATATGAATGTGTATATGGTCAATAAGACACTCCCACCATAGACGTAATTTGGAATAGGACTTTAGTAATGCCCCTAAGAAAATGTTCAATATGTTATATGTTCCTGAGGGCACGGGAAGAAATCCTGAAGGTGGACAAGTACAACTGGTTAAGGTGGGGAGGGCTTCCCCCGGTATTGCTCAATAACCATGACTCTATCACTAATTGCCTAGGTGATGAGTATATGTCTTATGTGTATCTGACTTCTAATGGGTGGTTTATTGGCCCTTATGGTATGGCAGCAAGCTAACTTAGAAGGGGGCGGTGAATAGGTTTTTCTGAAATTTGAAATAGAAACTTAAACACAGAAATTAACACTTGAAGGTTTGGTTAGTTTAGTGTGATAAAGAGTAGCAGTGCGGAAGCAAATAAACAATCACACAAATAACACAAGAGATTTATCCTGGTTCGGCCCTTCCCACATGGAAGTCCTACGTCCAGTCCCCAAGCAACCTCTTGGGATTTCACTAACCAAGGGTACAGTCCCCCTTAAGGACACTACAACACCCAGCACCCCAGCTGGTCTTCTTCTCTTTCCCGGGCAAGAAGGCAACCCACTTCTCTTACAGGTAAAGAAGCCAACCTCCTGGTACAAACCCCAGTGCAGTTCTGCTAGACACAAACCTCTAGCTAGGTTCTACACTGTATATAGTCCTACAGCTGGACAGAAATCTTTCTTAGAAAAGAAAGAACAAAGCTGAGAGTTGGAACAAATAAAAACCAACTAAAAGAACTCTCAGCAAAAGACTCTCTCCCCCAGATTACAAGATGCACACACAGAGAGAGAGAAGAGAGGAGAAGGAGCTTGAATGCTTCAGTGCTTCAGATGCTTGAACACTTCTTCTTGGGCTCAGGCTCTTTCTCTCTTTTCCTTTGAGTGTATGTGGAGTTGAGGTTCTTCCCGGATGTACACTCTTGAAAAATCTTCAGGAAAGCTCCTCGTTCTTCTTCAGCCTTGCTTCATCTTTTATATGAGCAATTTGAATAAATCCGTTGGAGTTCTAGCCGTTGCTCATCTTCTCTTTCTTCTGATAATTTGTGGTCTACGAGGTCTGCAAGCATAGAAAAAAGTGTTTAGATAAAAGAGTGTTTCTGTCAAAAAGGCTCATACCTCTATGTTTCCTGTTGCCACCCAGAAGTAGTAAGTAATCCTCTTTTTGTTGGCAGGAAAGAAAAAATATAGAGAGATAAGCAAAAAGATCTCCTATCAGAAAGATAGAGGATTATGCAAATCAAGAATATTTGACTTTTTCACTAGATGCAAAAAAATATTTTGGAATATAAAGGAAATCTATGTTTAAGTGAAATCCATGTTGAAATCCATATTTTACAAAGGAATCCATGTTTCAATTATCAAATCCTTATGAGAGTTACAAAGGAATCCATGTGAGAAGTCTATGTGAGTTACAAAGGAATCCTTATGAGAAGTCTGTGTGAGTTACAAAGGAATCCTTATGAGAAGTCTGTGTGAGTTACAAAGGAATCCTTATGAGTTACAAAGGAGTCTGTGTGAGTACAAAGGAATCCTTATGAGAATTACAAAGGAATCATTATGAGAGTGAATCCTTATGAGAGTTGCAAAGGAATCGTTATGAGAGCGAATCCTTATGAGAGTTACAAAGGAATCGTTATGAGAGCGAATCCTTATGAGAGTTACAAAGGAATCGTTATGAGAGCGAATCCTTATGAGAGTTACAAAGGAATCGTTATGAGAGTGAATCCTTATGAGAGCGAATCGTTATGAGAGCGAATCCTTATGAGAGTCCTTATGAGAGCAAATCCTTATGAGAGTTACAAAGGAATCGTTATGAGAACCTTATGAGAGTTACAAAGGAATCGATGTATGATTGAATCGTTATGAGAGTGAATCCTTATGAGAGCGAATCCTTATGGCATTTTAGTGCAATTCTCATGGCAATAATGTCATAAATTTATATTTATTAGAAAATCATGATATTTAATTTATTATTAGAAAAATCATGGTATTAAATATATTTAATATTAAATTAATCACATAAATTTATATTTATTAAGAAAAACATGATATTAAATATTTTTAATAATAATTAATTAAACATAAATTTTATTATCACCAAAATAAAAGGGTAAAAGATAGGAGTGGTTCAACATGGTTTGGGCAGTGTCTTGGCAAAGAAAATTTGTACATATGTATATGCTATGAGCAAAGTTTGTTTTCAGCTCTATAAAGATTTCATATAATACTTATTTGTTTCCCATTCAAGTGAATGATACGTAATCATGCGTAATATGCAATTTCTTGGAACCATGTTTGTTAATTGTACCATGTTATATCTTGAATCCATATCATCATGTTCAGATCTGAAATCTTGTAGTAAGAATAAACATCGTGTAGTTAAAATCATTGTAGACACCCGATTCTGGCCTGTAAGTTGAACCATATTTCTTGTTATCTTAGTGAGCCCCAAGTTGGTCACTCACCTTCAGCCAATCTTTAGCCTTGCTAAGAGCCCATTAAAAGCCTAATTTTCTTGATATCCTGTCCATTATTCTTTTTCAAAGAGTCCTGGTGCTTAATGGTCCATTATTCTCTCATATAATTAATCTATATCTTTGAGAATAATCAATTTTCCTTAACGCGATGGGTCGTGGCACCGCATTATCCTTGTCACGCCCCTCCATGGCCGTCGCGATAGCCCATGCATGTCCATGCACGTGGCTTCAGAGTCGTGACCATCATGGCTATCGTGACTATTCTTATCACAACCGTATAATCCGTCGCGACTATAGCCGAGTGCGCTGGCCTCTGCAACCACCTCCTATTTATCCTCTTATGGCATTATCTCTATCCTATGTAACCTCCCAACCCATCCTTGCACGGTTTGAGGTTCAAGGACCATTGAGGGCCACCCTAGGACTCTCCCACGTGGATTTACATGATTTTATCATCTCATTTTGGGTCATTATCATTAATGACAGGATTTTCTCTCTCTTCTTCTATATAAGCAAGGCTTCTTCTTCAAAGGAGGAGAGAGCCCCTTTTCGCCACGAAGTGCTGCCAAATTCTTGCTAGACCCAACAGTTAGCTCGTGGCCTTTTCATTCCTCCACATTCCATCACATTCTCTTCACCAAGTCATGTACTTTTCTTCATCTATGGAGCTTGGTGCTTGAGGGAGGCGACTTCCACTTCCTGTAAGGCTTCTGCACGACCCAAGGATGCCACATAACGCCAGGGAGTCGCCCCATCCGGGGCTCTTTCTTCCTTCCTCTCCTCCTTCTCTTTTCATGCATTTTGTTGTTCCCTTTTAGACAGGACGCATTTCCTTCTTTCCTTGCCACATTTTTATACACCCAAGGGGTTTAAAACCACCCCCCCAAGTCCCTTCCCTCCATGCTCTCCCCTTTCCTTTCATTTTTGAATAGATGCTACGCTGAAATACGCTCTAACATGGTTTACTTTCTTGTTTTCTTCATTTTGGCAGGCACACAAGCATTATCAGATGTGGAGCTCTTGTCCTCTGGTCAGACGGAGGACAGGAATAAGGTCCCAATCTATTTCTCCCGCACTGCACAGAACGTGCCTAGAACGGCGGTCGCGACAACGGAGACACGCCCTGTCCGGGCGTCGTGACATCGGCTCCTTCGCGATGGGGAGACCCGTTGTGACAAAGGTCAGTGCCCTATTCTCTCTCCTTTTCCTAGAAACGTTAGCCTATTTTAATTCTTAATCATGGCAACTAGCTAGGTGGCGATCAAATCCAATTTTCCATACTTTTTAAGTACATTTTAAAAAGTGTTTCGTGTTTCGTGGGGTGCACAACCCAGTGATTACACCTTTTGGCGATCACGGTGGGACCCAGACCCACAATCTACTTTAAAGGCAGAGCAAGAACGAGCATTTTGTCATAGGACCCATACAACTAGGATACAACACCGTCATGGTAGAGGCACCGGTGTCGGCATATCACGTTATGGAGGCTCAGTGGCCCAGTAAGAAGAAGAAGGCTGAAGAGGCAGAGGAGTCAAATTTAGAGGACCTAGTGACAACAATCAGTCTCTTGTTCCGGGATGATAGTATCACACTGTCCCTGGCAGTGGCAGAGTCAGCACAATCAGCATCAGCAACCACCTCCAAGCGACAGTTGCTTGGGCATGGTGAGGACTTTGAAGTTTTGAACCCCATCAATTTGGTAGGCGAGTTCTGGCCAGGGCATCCCCGGCCTTCTAGTTATTCTGTATTTTCCATCCTTGTTTCTAAATTTTCTTTCGTCCCTCCTTCTCCACCCCTTGTTCTCCAATTCTCCCCTGACGCTCTCGAAGCATTATCCACTTCTTTGTCCCTTTTCACTCTTTCTTTCAATGGCTCAGTTCTATCTTTATCCCAATGTCCTCGCATGTAGGGTAGTTAGTTTCCTTTCTTTCTTTAGTATGTTGTGCTTAATTCAAAAATTCAACAAAAAAAAAACCATTCATTTCCACTCCTCTTCATTCCCCCCAGAAATCGGACGGCGATCCCCGTCTTTCCTCTCGTTTCTTTGGACAGCGATCCCCGTGTTTCCCTTTTCTCCTCTCTAGACGACGATCCCCGTCTTTCCTCCCTTTCCAAGCACCAATATCCTGTTTCCATTTTCACAACCCCCGCTCCTGATGGTGATCCCCGTCACTCCCCGCTTTCAGCTTTTCAGTGCAATCGCCGCACTTGACGGCAATCCCCGTCACTCCCTGCTTTCAAATTTTGGATGGCAATCCCCGTCCCCGCGTTTCCTTGCTCTTGACGACGACCCTCATCGTTCTTGCAATCCTTCTTTGGCGACAATCCCTGCCTTTCCCCCTCCTTCTGTTTGAACCAGCGACCCTCGCTCACTGACCAGCATGGTTACGTTGGGCGATTTGGGTGAGGGGCCTTCTGTTCCCCTACACCCCGACTCTGTTGCAGGCACCCTAAGCTCGGGTGGCCTGCCTCTGCCGCTAGTCCCATTGGAGGACCCTTGCGGCTGTGCCGCACCCCTTTCGTTCCCTTCAAATAAACCTCTGGACACTTCTCTAGAGTCTTCTGTAAATATCAACCCTAGTTTAGGTTCAAGGGTAGAATCTAGCAAGTCCCCATCCCCGTCTAGGAAGAGTAAGGGTAGTGGCATACCCCGTAGATATTTGATGGATCTGGTGCAAAGGTGTGGCGTTCTTCTAGCTGTCGAAGAGTTTGTCCAAGAAGATGTCATTCTAAACATAGAAGCCCAACACGAAGAGGAGGGGCTAGACGACGGATTTGGAGTTTATGAAATCTTAGCTGAGGAGGACCTAGTGAATGAAGAAGACGGTGAAATAGAGGACACTGCCAGGATGTATGCCAGTGGCATGAGAAGATTTGATGATCCTACATCGGCAGTGGACGAACCCACCAAAGAGGTAAATATTGGGACAGAAGAAGAACCCATGCTCTTGACTATAGCTTCCAATCTCCCTCCTAAAGAAGAAGAAGCGCTCATAGAAATGCTAAGGGAGTACAAGGATTCTTTTGCCTGGTCATATGATCACATGCCTAGCATTAACCCCAAGTTAGTGGAACATAGGCTGATCTTGAAGCCAGGGGCAATAGCCGTTAAACAAAAATTGAGGCATTTCCTTCCCCACATTGCTTTGAAGATGGAGGAGGAGATCGATAAACTACACAAGGCTAAGATCATCCGTGTAGTGCTCTATCCTTTGTGGGTGGCCAATATAGTCCCAGTAATGAAGAAGGATGGAAGAGTACGAATCTGCATAGATTTTTGAGACTTGAATAGGGCATGTCCAAAGGACGATTTCCCATTACCTAACTTGGATGTGTTAATTGATAACACTGCTGGGTTTGAAACCCTTTCATTCATGGATGGTTACTCAGGATATAATGAAATCCGTCTAGCCCTAGAGGACCAAGAGAAAACCTCCTTCACCATGCCCTGGGGAACTTATTGTTATGTGGTCATGCCGTTTGGACTGAAGAATGCTGGCGCCACTTATCAAAGGGCAATGTTAGCAATCCTCCACGATATGATTCATATTGATGTCGAGGTTCACGTTGACAATATTGTGGTAAAGTCTCGGACCCAAACTGAACACTCCTCCATATCCAACGTGAATATGATCACACAAGCTGGGCATCAATTTGGATTAATATGGAAGCCTAATGATTGCTAAATATCCAGGTGTGTTTGCAGATTCCTAACTCTTGGTAGGAGTCCTATTATGTTCTAGAACTTCCATAGGAATCGTTTCCCTAACAAGTATTCCTATTTGGTTTAGTTCTAGGGATCAGGTTCGAAAACCAGTATTTGTTTCGATCACGTTTTATGGTCCCTAATTCCATGTTTATGTTAACTAACTCCTTTTTATTATCGTGTATAAAATAAACATGTATTTTATAGTTTAAAAATGACTGGTAACTTCGTCATATACAAAGTCATAATGATTCATATTGATGTCGAGGTTTACAAAAAGTAACTGAATTGCAGCTTAAACCAGATGTCAAAGGTCCAGTATTGTGTTTTGTTGGTCCCACCTCTTGCTGGGCATGAATTTGGATTAATATGGAAGCCTAATGATTGCTAAATATCCAGGTGTGTTTGCAGATTCCTAACTCTTGGTAGGAGTCCTATTATGTTCTAGAACTTCCATAGGAATCGTTTCCCTAACAAGTATTCCTATTTGGTTTAGTTCTAGGGATCAGGTTCGAAAACCAGTATTTGTTTCGATCACGTTTTATGGTCCCTAATTCCATGTTTATGTTAACTAACTCCTTTTTATTATCGTGTATAAAATAAACATGTATTTTATAGTTTAAAAATGACTGGTAACTTCGTTATATACAAAGTCATAATGATTCATATTGATGTCGAGGTTTACAAAAAGTAACTGAATTGCAGCTTAAACCAGATGTCAAAGGTCCAGTATTGTGTTTTGTTGGTCCCACCTCTTGCTGGGCATGAATTTGGATTAATATGGAAGCCTAATGATTGCTAAATATCCAGGTGTGTTTGCAGATTCCTAACTCTTGGTAGGAGTCCTATTATGTTCTAGAACGTTCATAGGAATCGTTTCCCTAACAAGTATTCCTATTTGGTTTAGTTCTAGGGATCAGGTTCGGAAACCACTATTTGTTTCGATCACGTTTTATGGTCCCTAATTCCATGTTTATCTTAACTAACTCCTTTTTATTATCGTGTATAAAATAAACATGTATTTTATAGTTTAAAAATGACTGGTAACTTTGTCATATACAAAGTCATAGATGATTTAGTCATGGACAATCGAAGCTAACTTCGCCATATAGGAAGTCCCATTTCATCATGTTCGAAGTCTACTTCGTCATATCCAAAGTCATATATGATTTGGTCATGAACAATCAAAGCCAACTTCATCATATACGAAGTCCACTTTGTCATATACGAAATGATATACGATTTAGTCTTGATCAGTCGAAGCTAACTTCATCATACACGAAGTCCACTTCGTCATGTACGAAGTCCAACTTCATCATATATGAAGTCCACTTCATTTTGGTCGTGATCAGTCGAAGCTAACTTCGTCATATCTGAAGTCTAACTTCGTCATATCTGAAGTCCAACTTCGTCATACACTAAGTCCACTTCATTTTGGTCGTGATCAGTCTAAGCTAATTTCATCTTATCCAGAGTCCAACTTCGTCATATATGAAGTCCACTTCATTTTGGTCATGATCAGTTGAAGCTAACTTCATCATATCTGAAGTCTAACTTCATCATATTTGAAGTTCAACTTTGTCATATACAAAGTCGACTTCCGTTTGGTTATGATCAGTTGAACCTAACTTCGTCATATCTGAAGTCCAACTTTGTTTGACAATGTTATATCTTGGCTAGTCGATTTGATACATAAATTTCTCTTAAACATCGAATGTTGTTATGCATATCGATTGTCCTTAAACATCGATTGATGTTCAACATTGATTGTCTTTAAACATCGATTGTTAAGTAACATTGATTACTCCTTTAAACATTGATTACTTCTTTAAACATCGATTGTTAACTAACATCGATTGTTCTCTACTGATTGCTATTATACACATAGTTCTATATTGATTGCTGACCAGCCCATATTGATTATTAACTATTTTATCCATTGACTTTTCATTTGGTGTGCATTTAATCAAACCACTTCACAAATTTATAATTTATTTATTTATTTATTTTGGATAAACAAATCAAGGTTGTTACACCTAAACATAAGAAGAAAGATCAGACTGAAAAATATGAGAAAAAGAAAAGAAGTATAGAAAGTACAAGAAGAAAGTTATGGAGGCTACATGGGAAAATGAAGATGTGTCAAGCTCAAGCTCCTTCAGAAGAGGAATAAGTAAGTCTAGCCCTTATGGCAGGACTCGAATAGGACCGCTTGAAGGCATCAAAACGGTATCTGGATTGTGATGCCGTATGTTTTCTTGTTATAATTGCCTTGTTTTATTATGTGTTTCTGCGGCACTAGATGAAGATGTTATGATAGAGATGATAGCATCACGATACACTGTAGCCTAGTCCTGATATTATCATTTTATGCCATTTGTATCTTCTTCTGATGGCATTAATTGTGCGGTTAATTTTGGGTAGCAAATTGAGTGTCATTAGTAATTTTCCATTGGTGACGTGCAATCATATCGCCAATATGTTTGTTTTATTTTATAATCGAGATTCTCTTAACGCTCGTTTCGATCAGTTTCATCGTGGCCGTAGGATGTACATGTTTGATTTTATGCTAGTCTCATGTTAATTATGCTTTAATTTTGGCCCTAAGTTTTACATAGTTTATTTTACATCATCTATAAGAATATAATGTAATGATTAGGTTTCTATAACATTTTTTCTGAATTTTTTCAGAGTTTTATGAATAATAAGTTTTCTATCCGGTTTTGTGTTAACGACCTAGTCGATTCCCGTTAATTAGAGTTAATGACAGTAGGCAATGTCATTATCATGTGTTCAGGATAGTAAAGTGCGTCATTGACTTTGAGTTAACGACGGTTTCCAATGCCATTTATTTGAGGATTTGTAGACAGCAATATTGATTGTCGTTTACCTTGGTTTTGGCGTCAACTCATGTTGGGGCTAATGTGCATGTCGAGTTTAACACCGAGATTTTTGCAGCAGTTATGGCAAGCATTCTGATCGATTTTGTGCCTTTATATTATGGGGTTTTGAAACCAATGGCAATGGATAGGATTAGATCCCTAGAACCTTATAAAGCCCCAGATTCGTCATTTGAAGGGTCTTTTGACTTGGGTTTGCTTGAAAGGGATTTTCTTTTATGAGGGTGATTTCTATTGATCCGAGGGTTGTTGGTGTTGGTTGCTGCATGGATGTGGTGTGGTCGATCATGAGGAGTGTTGTGATCATGCTGTCTTCGTCCAGGATGTGTTCGTGGCATGGATTTGATCGAGAGAGAGAACTACTGTGGGTTGGCCAAGGCGGGCTTCACAAACATGATGCATGATTTATAGGAGTTTCTGTAGGTAAGTAACTAGGGGTTTCATTTCGTGGTTTAATATTCTCCTACTTTATTTTTTATCAGATTTTTAGAAGCATGTTTAGGGCTTCGTGTTCCATCGTCATTTCATGTGGTTTCTGTGAGGGTTCTAGGTAGATGAACTTTGCGTTAACATCTATTGCCGCCATGATCTAGTTGATGACAATCCACACTGATGTCAACATGATGTTGACATTTCTGATGCTATCGTTAAGTGTGATTTGATGATAATGTTTACTACCGTTAACAGTTGTTAACGACAGTGTATTATACTGTTAAGTTCTAAGTTTCCAGAAGTGCATGATTTTGCTTTTGTGTGCTTAATCTGTTGGTCTAATGCATGAATAACGGTTATGAAGGTTTTGTATAATGAGTGAGACTTTTGTTATGTTCCAAAACTACCCTAGATGACTTATATGATTTTAGATATTTTATCTAAATTTCTGTTACTTGAAAATATGATGGAAATTACTTGATAGTGCCCAATCAGCTAGTGGACATCAAAAAGAAAATGAACTATTGTTCGAATAAACCCAGTCGAATATTTTTGTGATTAATCTAGTGTGATCAAAGCTTGTCTCATGTGGCCTCTGCTTGTGTGAATCTGATTATGGATACTCCAGTTATAGAAACTTCATTTATGGAAACTTCATGCTTGACAAGTATAATGAGTGCTAAATTAAGAAACACTAATCATGCATGACCAATTTTGGCAAGTACATTGTATGTTTAGCAAGTTCGGTAACAATGCAAGATGAGAATAATCGGTAGGTAGAGAACATAGTCAGTAACTTAAGATCAATTAAACATCATGCGAACATGTTTTACACTTAGGTGGGTTGATAAATGCATGTAAACAGTAAATATCTTAGCATAGGAGAAGACGGGGCATGGAAACGACGTCAAACGGGCTAAAAGTGCTGATCTGCCTAGGGGTGCTTTATAAGGGGTTTTTCCTAGTCTGAATCAAACTAGGTTTGACACCTATGGGTTTGAAAAATCAAAAGAAATGCTAGGATGATCCAAATTGCATGAAACCACCTCTGTTACTTCGCGTACTTCCAATACATTATACAATAGAAAATAATCAAGAAACAAAAGTCATTTGACTGGGTAATAAAATGTATTGTGACTGATTATGTGAATCTGACACAGTGTTCATGTTCGGGCTAATACTCTCAGTAAGGTCAACGAAAATTGGGGAAACTAGTGTGAAATGAAAGTAGACTCATAGCGTAACAGGTTTATGTCAATCACTTGGTCTAAAAACAACTCCATAGAGAGGTATGTAACTCGTAAGACAAGTCAAGATTAAATCATGACAGTATAATGTCAAGATCATGCAAGATTTAATTCATGAAACTCTCAAGATAAAAATTGGGGAAAACAGTAAGAACATGATATATACATATGGATGCAAGCATGGACATGTTTAATTAGAGTTTTGCATGGAGATGACCTACCTTTGGAGTTGAATAAGATTCGCTCTCCAAAAAGCCCTAGTTCTAACCGTCTGGAGGAAAATGCTTAATACTCTTGATTCACTTGAATAAAATTGGGCAAACCAGTTCCATTAGAAACTAGACTCAACCCTCTTTCCAGGGGTATAATCCTTGCACGGGTTGGTCAAGGTTTGACTCACCTTTGGTCGAATCTAAGATGGCTCTCTGTATAGATCGATGGAGACGCAGGTGGGAAGAAGAGCCCCATTTTGGGGCATTTTCCTCCACCTCTGGTGCTCAAGAGCTGCTACCCACGACCCCAACAATAGGTAAACTCGTCCCCAAGGGTTTCTTGACAAGTGTATATGCATCTAGCATTTTTATGAGTCCCATTGGGTGTAGGAAGGAAGGGTTGTGGTTTTGGGTTACCACCTTCCCATTTTTGATGATTTCTCACCCCATTAGAGTGTGTGAGGCTTTAGGCAACTGTCACGCCCCGACGCGAAATATCGGAGCGTGAAGGCAGTTGCAAGAAAAGGGTATAGAGCATATACTAGACATCAAACCATTGCACATAGAATAATACTAAAACAAATCTTTCTCATTAATAACCTTTCAAATGTCTAGTTACAACCACTAATATCAGAGCCATTCTATAGGGCCCAATTACATTGCAATAAAAGGAAATAACTAACTACAACTCTAAGATAACATAATGACTCGAGGGTACTCCTGGCTTCACTCTCGGTCATTCCCTTCCTCGTGAGTGTATGTGTCATCCTCGGTCTCACCTGAGAACACAACATCAAATAACGTAGGGTGAGTGATAACGCCCAGTAGGACTTAAATCTCAGGCTCAAGTAAGCTTTAAATAATGAACACATTTAATGGCAGAGTATCTAGAGATAGCAGGCACAAGAGAGTCGAAATATAGTAAGAGATAGCACAACAGGTAGTAGCACGAGATCGAGTATAGTTTCGAAAAATAGCACAAGTATCGAGTATAGCACGAATAGCAGGATGGCCATAGCACAACTAGCACAAGCATAATAATAGCATGACGAGTATAGCACTTGTTTGTCATTCTAGACATCGAGAGAGTATAGCACGTTTTGTGTTTTGATTGTCATATAGATAGTCGAGATAGATAGCACTTGAGTGTAATGCCAAACACTCTAAGCATTTAACTCCCATGGGCACTAGCACTTTCGGGCGCACATCCCAGGACCAGATCGGGCCCTTTATATGTTGCCAGGCATTGGTTATATTGTATCTTTAGACAATCAGTCATTGGCCAATATAGAGTACCAAGAAGTAGAAGAGAGCACTAGATGAATAGACGAGATAGTAGAGTGAACGTGAATAGACGAGCGAGTAGAATACATATGAGAGCTAGTGGAAATTGCTCGTAATGCGACGAGTAAACAGGCGATAGTATCAGTTGCACAACACGTGCACATCGTATTGGCAGTCAGGTGGAATTTACGATCTTCCCGCTGGCCATGTTATGCACAAGTCCAAAGGTTCGACGTGATTCAAGGTAAGAGAAAACTTCTAACAACCGTCTGGATCATATCGACCCCTAAAGGTGTAATGGGTGTTAGGGTACAACCGGCTCCTCGACCATGTGGGAATCCATGATCAGAGGAGACTTACGGAGGCCTTGTGCAAAAGTTCACTAGTCCGGCGAAAGGAATGTCTGACGGAGAGTTTACCACAAGCCAAGTAAAGTGTGTATATAAAAACAGATGCTCGACATTCTAGAGGAATTCTAGAACAGTGGAGCGTCGATATCGGTATATAAACAATACAAGTCCTTTAAAATAGGGCAATTAATATGATTTATTGCAATAAATTACCAGATACATTATGAGATATTTTATGCCAGATTTCAGCCATATATAGATGGTTCATGTGTGTGCATGTGTAAGAGAAATCATAGATAGAAAAGAAGTCGTGAATATGTAATTTAAAGCATTCCATATGGCTCCATTTTAAAACTGGTGTTTTTACTGCGGGTATGACTGTTAAAAAGGCATAAGGATATTTTAGAAAGTGAGAGCAATAAATTTTATGGGTTTTCATGCAAAATCTTGTGAAGACGACATAGGCCAGTAAGGATCGAGACAGGGTCAGGCCAGATCGCGACAGGGTCCTGTACGGGTTGCGACAGGGCTGTCTGTCAAGGCGGCCAGAACGCGACGGGGTCTCCTGTCGCGTTCAGAACGTGACAAGAAGAGGTGTCGTGACGGGCTTCAGAATGTGACCTGTCGGGCCGTCACGTTCTCAGGTCCGTGGACTGAGTTTGACAGAGTTCTGCTCTGTCTTGGATTGCGGTCCAGAAATATTAGATTTTGATACAGGGTCTTTCAGAAAATCATAACTAATTGTATACACGATGAAAAATCATGAAACCAGTTTTAAATTGATCTAGACATGCAAGGGTACTTCCAGTAATTAGAAATTTGAAAACAATCAGGGTATCGACATAGTTCTAACAAGTTGAACAAGGAGCAACTTGATTCCAAGTGCAGCAGAGATGAATGATTTAATTCTAGTGACATGCTTCATAAAAATTAGGGCTTTTAGGGGTAAAAGATCCCTAACAACAAGTAGTATCTACAGTAAAATTTTCATAGCATGGGAACAAGTGTACATGGAGATCTGATTTAAACATGATGACTCGGGGTTATCATGGATGCAGAACTTCAAAAATCAAGAACAAAAGATTGGCTCGATGAAAAATTATGAAACAAGGGGGCTTTTGTTCCTGGTGATTGGAACTACCTATAGACGAGTTTAATTTAATTTTTGCTCGTGAGAATGCCTACCTTTGACTCGATTTATCTTCTAGGGCTTAGAACTCCAAGAACGAAGGAAGAAGCTTGATGGATCTTACTCTCCTCAATTTCTCCTCCTCCTTGGCCTCTTCTACACGTCCAAGAACCCCTTTGCACGAACTAGGGCCGGCCATGAGGGTTTAGGAGGTGTATTTATATAAATACAAGTTCATATTCCTACTACTACTCAAATTCCTCTTAATTATGAGATTTCCTAATTCCACCTTTCCTCTCTTTCTTTCCAATCTCTAATTGGGTTAGGATAGTATCTAAATTCGTGCTAGACTATATGGGGTAGGTTTATGAATCCAATTCCAACTCTAATTGCCACTTTTATTGCTTTAATAACCCCTTTCCAATTAGGAGATAATTAAACTCTGAATTTAGGGTATTTTCTTATTATTCTCCCTTTGTAAATTCATATTTTTGACCCAATAAGTTCCAGAGGATCCATTAAGCAAAGCCCATTACTCTTTTCCATTTAATGGATTTTATTTAATGTTCTTTTCATTGAATATCCCTTTAGCTGAGTTTTTAATTTATTATTTATATTTTATTTTTCTCAAAAATCCAGGTTGCTACAGCAACCCCATACCATGGCTAGGCATGAATTTGGGTTGCCATGAAAGGCTAATTGTATTAGGATTTGCCCTAATTACCTCTTTCTATTTTCTGCTTAATTTGGGTTACGAATTTCCATGCTATTTTCTTACTTGATTTTGTTTATGGGCCAGAAGTTGCCCAATAGTTCAAATCCGATAATGAACTATCAATCCATGTTCTTTAAAGTCTACCCACATTTTTAATTTAGTTTATTATCACATTTTATACACATGATAATAGATTTTTGACTTATTCCCTAATTACGATAATTAGTCACAATAACTCTTAAATCTAGCACAAATGATTTTTATTGACCCAAATTTCTTGATGGGTCATTAGAGGATATTATTTGAAGTCCATGTATGATTTTTATTTAATTTTATGACTCATCTAAGTACATGTGATAATGAATTTTTGACTTATTTATTAATTACGATAATAAGTCGCAGAACGCTTTAAACTTGGCTAATCAGGTTTTTCTTCACCTAAATCTCTTCGTGAGTCATTTAAAAGTATTATTTAGAGTTGAACTATGATTTTTATGGAATTGTCCCGTGTGATTTCGTCTCCATTATGTTGGTACGTACGTTTTTACTAATTTGGGAATATTAAATTATTATTTTCAAATGATTTCTGATTTTTCAATTAATAATATTTTTTGGGGTGCTAGAAGCTAGCATAGCTCCTAGTTGTCTACTTAGAGTGTCTGCCACCACGTTGGCTTTTCCTAGGTCATATTGAATGGAAAAGTCAAAGTCCTTCAGATACTCTAACCACCTTCTTTGCCTCATGTTGAGTTCCTTATTAGGGAAAGATATTTTAGGCTCTTGTGGTCAGAAAAGACTTTAAATTGTTCACCATAAATGTAGAGCCTCCATATTTTCAAGGCAAACACTACAACTACTAATTCTAGGTCGTGTACTGGGTAATTTGCTTCATGGGTCTTTAACTATCTTGAGGCATATGCTATTACCCTTCCTTGTTACAATAGAACACATCCTAGACTTGTTTCAGAAGTATCTGAATATATTTCAGATCCTCCCTCTTCCATGAGTAAGGTGAGGATAGGAGCAGAGGTCAGACACTTTTTCAAACTATTAAAGCTCTCTTCGCATTTATCAGTCCACACATATGGGTATTCCTTTCTGGTCAACTTGGTTAGTGGCACTGCGATCTTTGAGAAATCCTTTATGAATCTTCTATAATACCCTGCTAATCCCAGAAAACTCGTGATCTCTGTGGCATTTGTTGGTCTCTCCCACTTCAATATAGCCTCTACCTTTGATGGATCCACAGCGATACCATCCTTGGTTACTACATAGCCCAAGAAGGATACCTCTTCTAGCCAAAACTCACACTTACTCAGCTTGGCATACAACTTATTATCCCTCAGAATTTGTAGTGCTATTCGCAAATGCTCTTGGTGTACTTCTTTTGTCTTGGAATAGATCAGTATATCATCAATAAACACAATAAATTTATCAAGGTATGGGCGATAAATATTATTCATCAACTGCATGAAAAGTATAGGAGCATTTGTTTGTCCAAAAGGCATAATAATGAATTCATAATGCCCATACCTAGTTCGGAAGGTTGTGTTGTGTATATCTTCTCCTTTGATCCTCAACTGATGATAGTCGGATTTGAGATCGATCTTAGAGAAATATTGAGCTTCAGATACTGGATCAAATAATTCATTAATCCTTGGCAAGGGATATTTGTTCTTTATTGTTAATTGATTCAGTTGTCTATAGTCTATGCATAACCTCATCGACCCGTCCTTCTTCTTGTCAAAGAGAACAGGTGCACCCCATGGTGATGTGCTTGTTAGGCGTACATGAGTATGTTAAGTTGACATATGGTATGTTTGTTTTTGATGATGAGCAATCGATGAACATTTCATGAACAATACAAATTGATGTGATGTGAATATGTGAAACATAATGAGAATGTCAAGTCAAGCAAATGTTAATCAAGAAAAGCAAATGCTAATCAAGAAAAACATGTCTTACTTGTTCATTTATATGTTCATTATATCTCACTAATAATTGTCTTTTAATGTAGGTGTGAATGTACATAAGACAAGCAACAAAATCCAAGTGCAAAAGAACAAGACAAGCTGTTGGAACAAGTAGCTATCAACAGATGAATAGTGTGCTGTCAACAGATGAATAGTGCACCTGTCGACAGATACACTGTAGCCTGTCGACAGATACACACAGAAAATGGTTTCCAGGAAGGCCAGTCTTCTGGTTTTTGCAAACCTGTCAGCACCTGTCGACAGCAGTAAGTCGACTGTCGACAGACGGAGTTTTGGGAAGATCTGATGGCCAGGATATGGTCTATATTTGGGTGATCCCTTTAAGCATGACTCTCCATGTTTGGACACCCATATATAAAGATCATATGATGCTATTTTCGCAGCAAGAAGCCACCATATCAAAACCCTAAGCAAAACTCAAGAGAAGAGCTTCTTCGAGTTAACAACTTTTGAAACTTTCTTATATGTCCCAACAGACCCTGCTCTGATACCATCTGTAATGACCCAGGATTTGAGATACCACTTACTCATTAGTAACCCGAATATTGAACTACCACCAATGAATCGGAGCTCGGAAGGGGTAAGGAAAGTGTCTGAGGAGAACACATAAGAAGCCACTATTGTGTTGAGTGTGTATTTGAAACCTTTTAATGATGAGTTTAATCATGACTAATTGACATCACCCATAATTTGATTTTGATGATGACATTTTGTACATTTTGTACCTATTAAAATGATGACTAAATGATATGTTAATATTTCATATGTTGATGATAATGACTTATGTCATTGGTTCACACTTCATATTTTCAGGTTTACATAACTTTGTCACAGTGGTGTCGACACAGCCACTACATCCAGTGAACAGGCTAAAGAAAAGCCAGTAGTGTCGACATAGTCTGCCCACTTCTTTGGCACATGGTAATTTCATGCTTGACAGTAAATATCTTAGCATAGGAGAAGACGGGGAAAGTAACCTATGGATGTCAACCCCACGCATGTCCCCTTAGGTCCTAGTATTTTTCTGAATTTTTCTTTGAGTCCTGGAACCTCAAATATCCCCTTTCATGTGTGTGCTGTCTACATGGTCTGCTGACAGGAGATTGGCGGCCACATCCTGATCCGCCAAGATCCTGTGTTGGCGGTAGGATACTGTGTCGTTGACACAGTAGGCGGCACACACTGTGCCGCCAAGTTCCTCAGGGTTTCGAAAATTGTTGTTTGATCACTTTAAGTGATCATAACGACATGATCACTTAAAGAATCAGGTTGTCATGACCTTGAGCTATGAGTAAATGGAGTCTAATAGTTATTGCTTTAGATTTCTTTTCAATGTAATGATGTCATTGAGCCCTATGTATTGGCTCCGAATTAGTGGTTGTAATGGTCTTAGTGATTTTATAATGAAATCAAGAGTTTATTTCAATTATTGTTCATTAAATGCTCTGATGTTTGCGTCTGTATGCGCAATTTACGTTACCATACTCGTTGTTCACGTTTTCCTCCGATTTATTCCGCGGCTAAATTAGAGGGGCATGACAGTTGGTATCAGAGCCTAGGATGTCCTTATTAAGATATTTTAAGTCTAGGGATGTTCTAGGTGAACTGCCATGACTGTATCTAAGTCAACCACCATACCTATGTGAGATATTGGGTAAAGCTTGGGGTTATGCTAGGAGCTTAACTATATGTATAAGCACCCTAAGTTTAAGAAGAAATTAATAAGTATTCTTGCTCGCAGGAACTAGAGGAGATGGCTGGCAAGCATGCACAAATGCAAGAATTACAACAGACTGTACAGAGGTTAACTCAAGCCCTTAACAACGTGATTCATGCAGGAGCAAGAAATGGGGCAGGAAACTTATACCTCTAGACACGGAAGGGATAAAGATAAAATCGCAACTCCACTTCTCTAGTTACAATAGAACTCCTAACAATCCTAATCTATCAATACTCATCATAAGCCCTTGGGAGCGAGTTATCAACTAGCTGGAAGACTTATGGAAGAGTAGTTAGAGTACCAGAGGAGGAGGAGATCGCCCAACTAGAGCTTTCTTCCCCAAAGTGCATTCTCCTTCTTTTTGCAGAATTACTTTTTAGGAGCGTTCAAAGGTAGGCAATCTCTTAAGCAAAAGTATAATTAATCTCGTTCATAGATAGTCCATGAAACCAGTAACCAAAGCCCATGTTTTTCCCATATTTCATCCCTCAAGTTGTGAGATTTTCATGTTCAAGGTTGTATTATTTCATGTAACTGTGACCTCTTGTTTGCTCTTTGTTCTCCATGAAATCCTTGTCAAAATCATTGATTTTGTTTTAGTATATCTTGTTAAAGATTCATGTTAGCTTTGTTATAAATAGGTTCCATGATTTTTCATAATTTATATATATCGAGATCAAAGTTTCCTCTAGCCCTAAAACCCAGATTTCTGGACCATCACGTAATAATATCATGTAGAATCTGTCGTTAAGTTCTTGAAGGTACTGTAACACAATATCAAGTGCTATTAAGGTTAAACTATGATAATTTCTCAATCCAAAAGTCATGTCCACTATCATATGTCACTTCCCTTTTGATTCTTCTTCACAAGCACACACCAAACAAAAGAAAAAGAATCCAAACTTTCTGCCAGTACCGACTTTGTGCTATGTAATAGACACTATCGTTGGTTTTACTCATTATTTTACATGTATAACCTATAGTTCTCATTCAAATTTCTCTCGAGTCTCAGCTATTCAAGTTCTCGCTACGCTGTCATCTATTTCTTCTTACACGCATCTATTCTTCATGCTCTATTGTCCTTCGACTGATTGTATAAGATAAAAACATGGTCAATGCCCGACAATATTATAAGGGGCCCAGTCTGGTCCTGAGAGGTGCGCCCGAAAGTGCTAGTGCCCATGGGAGTTTATTGACTAGTGTGTTTTGGCATTACACTCAAGTGCTATCTATCTCGACTATCTATTGACAATCAAAGTGCTATATTATACTTGACTCGTTATGCTATGTGCTATCATGACCTGTGTTGTGCTATACATGCTATGGTCAACTTGTTCTTGTGCTATACCTGAAACACGTGCTATCTATACCATGCTATTTTTTACTCTCGACATTAACTGACTTTCTCCATTATTTGACTCTTTTCTCTTTAATATAATTAATCACTTAAATTATACTTATTTATGAGATATTAAGTCCTACTGAGCATTTTGCTCACCCTGCATAAATTGTAATATGTCTTCAGGTGAATATAATGATGATGAGGACCACATTCATGAGGATGGGGATGAGCAGGATCAAGAGTGGCCCCGGCGTCGTCCTGTTCTTTTAGAGTTTAGTTTAGTTAGTTGTTTTGTGATGAAGTTGTTTGGGCCCATAGTTATGGCTTTGAATTAGTAAATGTGATAGACATAGTGGAAGGAATAAGGAATACAATTTTTTTTTGTATTATTTAAACTGTGTAGTGGTTTGATGTTTAATTCGCTCTATACTCGCACTATATTAACTGTCTCACATCCTGATATTTTGTGTCAGGGCATGATAGTTTTATGGTATCAGAGCCTAGGATGTTCTAATTGGATCTCTTAGGTCCAGGATGTTCTAGGATGGACTGCCTTGACTACGCATTGACTATCCTACCTATGTGAGAATTGGGTAGAACTAGAGACAAGGTCTAAAAGATACTCACACATGCACTAACTTAGTTCCACAATAATACCTTAACATAAGAATACTTTTCTAGGAACTTAGGTATTGAGATGGATTCCGAACGTGCTCAACTGAGGGGCATGCAATAGACCATCCAGGAGCTTACGAATGCCCTTCTGCAAGTTACTCATAGAGGGGGAAACCGCGGAGCAGGAGAACTGCATCGCAATTTCAGAAGCATGAATCCACCTAGATTTAGCGGTACTACTGACCAGATGAAGCCAAGAACTAGCTTCAGGAAACAGAAAGAATTTTTTGTGTCATGCAATGCACGGCAGGTGATAAGCTACTGCCGGCTACCTTTCAACTAGACAGAGACTCCCTCACTTGGTGGGAGTCTGTGGAAGCGACTAGAGCTGATGGTTAGTTCACATGGAATGAGTTCAAGAAAGGATTGAATGTCAAATACTTCTTAGAGTGCGTCTAAGAGAGGAAGGCTACAGAATTTGCTGCTCTTAAACAGAGGAGCTGTAAGACCCCGCGAATTTTATTCATTTTATTTTGTGCATGTGATATTTACCTGTTGTGTATATGGTGCGTATATTAAATTTATGCATAATATAATTATTTAATTACATATGTGCATACGTAAGTATATATATATATATATATATATATATATATATATATATATATATTGTAAGTGCACGTAAGATTATTTTGTATGTATATATTTAAATGTGCATGTATTATCTAACTATCGATGTACATGTTATACTTATTTAAAACTATGCATGTTGTATGTATATGTTTAACTTTGTATATATGATATCTACTTATTTCAGTAACCATTAAACTGTTTGGGATGTGACTATGTATCAGTTTAGATGTATGCCTTTGCTCTGGCCGAAATCTCAGTTGGCGGCTGCATGCCTACCACTAACCTGGCCAGAGGAGTTGGCGTCCATCGATCTGGACGCCAACCCCTCTGTGGGCGGCACCATGGGTGGACACCAACCAACTGTTGGCGGCACCAGATGTGGACGCCAAGTTCTCTGCTTGCTGACGATTTCAGATTTGGTAACGCTCGCGTTTCTCCCGGTTCTAGTTTAGGAAACCCATCCCTCGCTGTAGGATACCTACCCTAGTGCGTACCCAACTTGCCCATCCCTATAAAAACACCCTTTTCTGGCCGCGCCAAGTCTTTTGGATCATTGGAGAAGCTAGGGTTTCATGTGGTGAAAAGCTGATCTTTGGAGAGCTGAATCCGACGACTAGAGGAGTTTTCTGGAAATCTACAACAACTGGAGGATAGTCCATACATCAAGGAAGCATCTCCAACTCCGAGGATCAACCTACATTAACAGAAGAACCGGATCTGAAGAGGTTTTTAGCACCTTCTTGGCTGGGCCGAGGAGGGCTTCTCTGATAAGATTCGATCCTTGTGGATTTTTTTTGAGACAAGTAACCTATGGATGTCAACCCCACGCATGTCCCCTTAGGTCCTAGTATTTTTATGAATTTTTCTTCGAGTCCTGGAACCTAAAATATCCCCTTTCATGTGTGTGTTGTCTACATGGTCTGCTAACAGGAGATTAGTGGCCACATCCTGATCCGCCAAGATCCTGTGTTGGCGGTAGGATACTGTGTCGTTGACACAGTAGGCGGCACACACTGTGCCGCCAAGTTCCTCAGGTTTTTGAAAGCTGTTGTTTGATCTCTTTAAGTGATCATAACGACGTGAAACCCCATGTCAACCTTCTGTACCGACTGTCCACAACACGTGAACACCACACCTCTCGTGTGAATACCACGCTAACATGTAATGAACTAGCTAGCCACATAATTGATATGCTAGTCTCGTAAACCACACGCTCCCAGGGTGCCACAAGTGTCAATGCACCGCTCAATACCATCTAACACGTTAAATAATGATAACCAAATAATCAAATCACACAAGCCATATACATTTAGACCCCTCGGATGAGGTCGCGACATGGGCCCAAGTCGCCTTCAGAACGCGACGGCCCGATATGTCGCGTTCAGCACATGAACGCGACGCACCAACATGTCGCGTTCCCCACCTGAATGCGATGGGTCGACCTGTCGCGTACATATCGCGACAGGGGGTTCCGTCGCCTTCACAGGCGGGAACCCTAATCCGGGATCCTCTCCACGGATTACAACTTTACACTATGGAAACCACCCTTAATTCATGTTTTTCATGCTTTGTGAGTCCCTACACATGGTATCTATGGTTGAAAATGTAAATAAAAGGTTGAACAATCTACACCCATGATCTACAGCCCAAAAATGGGAGGCGTCATCCTACCTCCACAAAGAACACATAGTACGGCGATCCCTCGGCATTTCCCCCGCTCCACGTGAGCTTCCCGCGGCGAGAACACGCCACTCCGCAAGCTCCCGTGCCAAAAACCCTCAAGAAACCCGCTCAGCACTTCCCCCTAGCCAAACAGAGCAGCTATGCTCTGTCCTGGCCAACAGGGTTTAAGCTGCGTTTGCGGTTGAGAACGCAACCGATCGTTCCGTCGCGACCTGATCGCGACGGACTTGGGCGTTGCCTTCTCAAGGCTGACGTCCGCAGGTCGCCCAGCACTCGACATGTGGTGCACATGCAGACGATCGCCGATTCCTGGCGGCAACTAGAACGCGACGGTCAAGGCTGTCGCGTTCAGAACGCGACGATCCCCTCTATCACATTCATAGATAGAGAATTCCAGGGTGCTACTGGCCCAAACTATCGGCCCAATAAGCCCAAAAAATACAAGAACACACCACAAATATGCCTCATTGGCCACACATTGTCCTCACAAGCGTTGAACACAAGATCCACAAGCATCCGAAAAAATGTGCGACGTTACAATGAACGTCCACCATAGCCAAGGAGTCTTACAGAGACCTCAACAAGAAGTTCATGGTCCAGTCAGAAATATTCCCAACGGAGAGGTCGTCCAAGCCAAGATAGAAGTGTGTATAGAAACAATTATCCGTCATGTGGATAGAAGCGTAAAATTAAACTATGTTTTTTACATAGTTCTCTTAGTGAGAGGATAAAGATATACGAATCTTATTGTGACAATATACTCAAATATGACATGACCTTGTCTTCAATTTTCACAAATAATATCAATATTGATACATGAAATTTTAATATGCCCTTCAAAAAAATTTATCCCCATTTGAAATAGTCTTTTTCTTGAAAAAAGAATCCTTCGAGAGAAGATGAATAAGTTTTGCTTAAAAATATATATTTATTTCATTCATATCTAATATGAGACTAAATTATATCTCTCTAAGTCATATCTTTTTCTTATGTGAATATGTCTAATAAATTATTACAAAATACTTAATGCACAACAAATATTATGTACAAAATGAGCGATGTGTCACTTCTTACATATGATCTCAGGAATGTGCAGGTGAAGAGGTTTACTGGACATATCTGACTGTAGTCAGAGGTGGTACTTTTGTCCCAGTAATTCTTGTAGTACAGTCCCTTTTCCGAGCATTGCAGGTTGCAAGTCACTATTGGATGGCATGAGCTTCTCCACCCACAACTGGGGTTGAGCCAAAAGTTGGTCTGGACTCACTACTTCTTGTATATATAATTCTCTCAGTTGGAAGTGCATTATGTTTGTCACTCAGAGCAATCATATTAACAAAAGTTGGCCTTCTAACATCAGAGAAGTTCTTCAAAAGTTTGCTGCACAGTATCATGCATGCGATTACCTAGCTACCCATGCCCAAGCAGCTAGAGGAAGAGCGGCCATCAGGGCCTTTGTCTAAAAAATCTGTAGGGCCATCAGGGCCAATTCTTTTTGAGGATGAGCTCATTGATCATGCAGTTGGTGCTGAGGAATCTGGGCCACCAGGGTCAGTAGAAGTTGCTTCACCTCTAGTGGAATCTATGGCTGCAAGAGAAGAAGATCAGGCTGTAGCTCCAGCGCCCTCTGTCCTTCCTACTCTTTCCACTCCAGCACCTCCATCTCCACCCACCTCATCCACTGCTCCTCCAGCTCTTCTCACCTTCAAACGACCCCGCTCCAGACCCATTTCCTCACCTACACCTCTCTTTTCCCAAACTCCTCCATCACCTACTTCCTCCACCATCATTTCTCCTCCCTTATCTTCTGTTGAGGTTCCTCCTGCATCTTCTTCAGCAGGAGGCTCTTCTAGTGGTCCTTCTTCAGGGCTTTCTGATCTCCCTTCTATCTCTCCTTCCTCCATCTTCCATCATCAACCACCCCCTTCTTTCACAACTATTATTCCCGAGGGTGCCCAATTATCTCACATAGAAATCCAGGACATCAAGGATCAATTCGAAGTAGCAATACGTCGTTCAGTCCTGGCTGTTGGGACCCACTCTCATAGGACAAGCTCTTCCAGTCCCATTCCTAAGAAGAGGAGACTCACTTCTACCCATCCTATCTCTTCTGAACCTTGTTATCCTCCCCTTTGGTTCTCTCTTTCCATTACCAATAAGCAAAAACCTATTTATGAAGAATTTCTTAAAAAAGTAGTGATTGCTCACCTCTTTGGCCTTCCCTTCCAAAATCTTTCGGCCCATATCAATACCATTCTCCCTTATGCTTTTCTTTCCAAGGCCCAACAGTCAAATAAATTTTCCATGACTGAAGCCAAAACTGAAGATCAATGGGCTCGGAGCAACAGAGATATGTACAGTCGCTTTAGTCTTAGTCAAGCCACCAGATATCCTCCCAGAGAAGCTCCTCTTTCTCTCTCTGAATGGTTTCAGATTCATCACAAACATACTTTTGGACCCTTCATTCAGAAGGAAATCAAGTTCATCCAGCACTACAAAATGTACTGTGATTACTGCTATCTTCATAACATTCCCGAGGTGCATCTGGGACAGTTCAGGCAAGCCATCCATGATCTAAGTTCCATGGCTGCTCACACCGAACCTCTTCGGGTTGACTTTGCCACCTTGATCATTCATGATGTGGTGTTCCTTCCTCCACTTCACTCCCTGATCATGGATTCATCCGTGGGAACTCTCATGTTTGAGCGTGCTGCTCAGGTTCTGGCTAGGCTCTCTCTGCAAGAAGGTTGTAACCTCGCCTTTCATAGATTTATCTTTAAGCAGTATATTCAGGGGTACCTCAAGGCCGATGTTCTTGCCCCTATTCTATCTGAATGTGTGCGTCTGTCACCTGTTGATTAGGAAAAGCTATACACTTTGTCTGCTCAGCAGCTTCAAGAGTTGAATGCCTCTCAGGCTCGCTCCCATCAACCTCTTCTCACTCCCGCTGACTTTCTGGATGCCAATTCTCTTCACCTTGTCCGGGACTCCTTCCTGAAATGGGAAGAATGGTACAGGGTCTTTCTAGCATTAAAGAAGGAACTTCAGCAGCATCAGATTTTCTATCCCTTTAAAATCAATCCATTTCTTTAGTTTGCCAGTTTTGGTCGCTTCCTCTCCTACAAGGTAACTCTTGGCAGCAACAAATACTGGGATTTCATATTAGATCACAGACAGCTTCACATCAAGAGGATGATTCCCACCATGGGACCCTCCTATTGTATTGAGCTTGGAGCATTTCAACCCTATTTTGAAGAGCAGGAACGCCAAGCGCTACCTGTCATTAGGCACTTTGGATCTCTCTTGTCTCCTGCCTTCTATCTCTCTGAACCCTCCAATGCTCCATAAATTTCCTTGTTTTCTCTCTTTCTTTGTCTCAGCGTTGTATCTTTTTGCTTAATGACAAAAAGGGGGAGAAATACTTAGCACTTCTGAAATACATTTCGAAAAAGCTTTAGATTACTCATATTCCTTGTTAAGTTTTGTCATCACCAAAAAGGGGGAGATTGATGATCAGTTTGTCCCCATGTAATTTAATTAACTACACACTTATTTTTTTTGGTGATTAACAAAACCTTGTCAAAAATTACTAACATATATTCCATAAGTCTTGAGCATAGGGAATATTACAGGAAAAACAAGCCAACAAGCCAATTCAGTAAGTATTACCTTTCTGAAGCATTATTAATTTCAATTTTGATGTCTCTCTAAGTCCACATCGACTTCTATCGTAAATCGCAACGATTTTCTATATCTATAACGATTTCATCATAACGATTTGGTAAGTTCCTTAATGATTTCTTTAAAGACTGAAATGTCGTCTGGTTTTAACAAAAGAAATCGTTTCCACAACGATTCCTTAAGTCGTCATAACGATTTGCTCATCGCAACGATTCCCTAAGTCATCATAACGATTTACTCATCGCAATGATTTCTTCGGATATCATAACGATTTGCTCATCGCAACGATTCCTTAAGTCGTCATAATGATTTACTCATCGCAACAATTTGCTCTCACAACGATTCGATAAGGGATCGCAACGATTTGCCCTCACAACGATTCGATAAGTGATCATAACGATTTGGTCTCGTAACGATTCCTTTAGTGATCATAACGATTTGGTCTCGTAACGATTCCTTTAGTGATCATAACGATTTGGTCTCACATCGATTTTCTAAACAAGAATAACGATTTGATCTCTATAACGATTCAATAAGTTACATAAGGACTTGAACGCTGACCATAACAACTCATGCATAACGATTTGCTTACGAAGTCCACAACGATTTGTCTCTACATCATATGGTTGATAGTGCATCAGCGTGCTTATAAGCGCACAACAATTTTCACGTATATCAACTCATTTGCATATAGCGATTTAATAGAAAATAACGATTTGCCTTTCGAGCTGATTTTTGAATTTGTTGAAAAGTCAAAGTCGTCTCGTATATCTTTTTGACAGCAATGCATTTATTATGATATTACGTATCTCTGCATGCATACAGACGATATCATGACTATTCTCTATGCATCCTTTTTGAACAGCAAAATGGCATTACTATTTTGGTGAATGTTCACACCAATGATGGCTGACAACAAGAGACAGCCTAGCTGTCTATTGTTCTAGCATTTAATATATGTAGGTCACTGACAGCTTTAGTGATACAACGTTGGACAAAATAGAAGCCAAAGGATATTACAGAAGATCTTATCTCTTTACGTGCATGAAAAGATAAGAGACTGTTGACTGGAAGCTTCCAAGGATCAAGCAGTCTAACGTACACAAAGCATAGAGACAACGGACTTCTCAACGTTCAAATTTCAAACAAGATATATATACAAGCAAGAGTGAAACTCCAGAGAAGATAACTTTAAGAGACATCACTTCCAAGCAACTGAGTTTAGGTTCTCTGCGAGTTCTCTAGAAAAGAGCCTTGCCTCATTCCCATCAGTTCATAGCTCTTTGCTCTCTGCACTGTGATTCAAATCTGAAGAGAGCCTGTGAAGTTCTGAGAGTGTGTGCATTGTTTAGATCTTGTGCTCTCAGTTCTGTTAGCTTCAGATCTTGGCTTGTTAAACCTTGATCTAGGGGCTTGATCTCTTTTTCATTGTTTGCTGTGCCTGTTTCCCTTTGGTTGTAAAGGAAGACCTGGTGGGATCCAGGGTGTGTAGTTCCCTTCGTGTGAAGGAAGACCTGGTGGGATCCAGGGTGTGTTGTTCCCTTCGTGTGAAGGAAAACTTGGTGGGATCCAGGGTGTGTAGTTCCCTTCGTGTGAAGGAAGACCAACTGTGGCTGGGTGTTGTAGTGTCCATAGGGAGACTGTACCCTAGATAGTGAAATCCTGAGTTGTTGCTCAGGGACTTGACGTTGGACTCCTAAGGAGGGGAGGTCCGAACCTGGATAATTCCTTGCGTTATGTGGTTGAATTTTGTGTGTTTGTTGTTTACACTAACCTTCACTAACCTTCATCGAAGAATATTTTTGTATGCATGTTCTAAGTACAGGTATTAGCTAAATAAATTTTTAAAGACCCATTCACCCCCCCTCTAGGCTCGTCAACTGGGCAACATGTTCATCTCATGACCTCCATAGCGACACCAAATCACAATACACCTTAACCACTTAATTTAACATAATAGCATGATTAACATAAATAACATGATTCATTAACTAATCACAAATCATACTTATATCCTACACATGCTTTACTAGTCATTAAACAACATAAACCACTTCAGAATAACAATGATAGCCAAGGCTAGGTCCATACTAGAACCTCACTGCCCAAGCACACACCACTTATCCCACAGAAGCTAAAATGCGACGGACACAGGCGTCACCTTTCAAATTGCGACGGCCTGTCCAAACGCAATTTAAAGCTTAACGCGACAAGGCCCAGTGTCGTGACATAATCTCAACGGCCCGATACGTCGCATTTAAGCTAAACCCGACAGTCGGAGTTCAAATCATGACGACGTGATTCATCGCGACAACGCAAGTCGGTTAAGACACTCATGAACATGATGTACCAAAGTGACACGTTCCTGACCACCAATAACCATTAAACAATACCAATATAAACACGACGACCTTAATGGTCATGTTTACATCAAGTGGAACAAGTCACCAATCGGAAACAGAAATGCGATGTCTCACTGCGTCGCGTTCATACCATGAACGCGACGATGCAGCCCGTCGCGTTTCAAACGCGATAGTGGAGTCAGCTGCACAGATGAACCCCACCTTCTCCACCAGAAACACATCGCAATCTGATGCAAATATTGTCTAAAGAAATAAGCATGATATTCATAACATAGCATACCACCCCTACAATGTTTCCTCCCCTTTTCAACACATTCAAAACAAGTAACACAAGTAGGAAGTCTCCCTACCAACTGATCAAGCCGAAGAATGCGAAGAACGTCGCAATGCCAGTGCACCCATGCTCCAGGCATCTTCCTCACGTAGACCCCATGCTGGATGAGCCACCAGAAAACCAGAAATGCCGCAGGAGCTCCACAGCAGCTTTCCCTTTGCCAGACAGTAGTCATACATCACGTTTAAGTGTTAAACGCGATGACCCTAACCGCTGCCAATCAAAACCCAAAGCGCCTCTAAAACACAGAGGTGGTTTGGTAAATCGCAACATAGTAAGTTGTCGCGTTTCAAAATGCAACGACATGCCATGTCGTGTTCACAACTAGTGAACCTGTGAGCTAAATGGGCTGAGAGCTTACGCCCACAACGCCCATACAATGTACGAAAACCTTGACTAATGCCCAATGACCACCACTTGGTCAAGAGCATTACACCAGAACCGCTAAAACACAGATCCAAAAAGATCCAGTCATCACACATTTTATGATTCGATAAGTTATGTCTCTAGTGTCGGGGTATCATCGTGTACTTGCTCACCGTGTGACAGCCAAGTCCGATAATTTAACCATATTCCGTCACATATTAGGTGCTCATACACACGATCCCTTCTAAATATGAAGCCATTGCAACATCTTCTACATGAACATTGAATCAAGTCTTTGTCTTCTCCATGTCTAAATCCTATTCTGTCATCATGATATGCAAACTCTAACAAATCTTCAACTCCATTGATATACCTTCTCATATCCTAAAATTTCTTAGTAGTCATTAAATTTCAATTGATATTTATTTTATTGTGAATTTAGAATTTTCTGTGCATGTATGTGTATGGTTTTATGGCTTGTAGTATAGAATGGTATGTTCTCGAGTGGTTGCAGGTTGACCTGTGTTTCTGACGGCAACATCAACTTCCATCAACAGCAGGTTAACGACATCATCCTTGTCGTCAACTTCAATTAAATGTCCATATCGATTGATGTTTACTCTGTGTAAATGGCAGTAAACCTTGACGTCTACTTCTTCCGGAACTAACAGTGAGATTCTCGCACTCTAGCTCAGGCAAAGTTATGGAAAGGGCTAGATTTTTTGTAACATCGGAGGTTACAAATTTGAGCTCGAGGGTTAGGTTTGGAGAGGCCATCCCTTTTATAAAAAGGGAGGGTTAACCTCTTAGAACTAGTTTTGGGGAGTCTTTTCCAAGCTTCTAAGAAAGTGGAAGGAAGAACAAGCGATTTGATCTTTGTGGAGGCTATGACAGAGTTTCTGCAAGTTGAGGATTGATGCTTTTGAAGGCTTGAAGCATCTCCAAGGTGTGTCTACCATCGGGGACCGGCGGATCTAGGGTTTCAGCTCAGAACGAGGATTGTCTTGGTAGACCAAGGTGGGCTTCATCAGCTGGATCCATGAATCTCTTGGTGTTTTAGAGGCAAGTAGCCTAGGGATCGGGTTCCCAACCCTATATTTTATCTTTTTTCAATTTTATAGAATTTTAAAAAGTTACAAACAGTCGGATTTTAGGGTTTACATGAGCCCGGATGAGTTCAATTTTCCTATCAGGTTAATGTCCACCTTGACTGCCATCAAGGATGAACTTAACATCAACTGTGTTGCCGTCTACTGAGGTTAGCGGCAATAGGTTTGCCATCTAGTTCTTCTGTTCACTATTTTGACCTTTTTTGATATTCGGATTTATGGTTTCATGCTTAGACTTCGAATGGACTTTCTGTAAAAGGTGTAATTCTCAGTAGAATAACTTTCTGATACACTGTAAATTTGGGTAATTTCTGTAGACACCATGATTTAGGGTAAATTTCTGAATTCTGAAATTAAGCTTAGATTTAATAGAAAATTTCACATGTGATGCATGCTCATAATAAAATTTTGATTTCTATGTAGTAATACATGATAGGATGTACCCATATTGTGTTAAATCTGAAATCCGGAATTGACTATTTTCTGTAATTTCCATGACTAAATTACATAAATCAGTAGTATTGTTTTAAATTTATAAATAGTTTTTGGATTCCAAAAATCATGAGATTTTGAAAATTTGTTTGTATGGTTATAATATGTGCGTAGTAAAAATATTGAATCATGTTAACCGATAGGTTCATTATAGTGGATTTTTCTCTATTTGTTGCATTGATTTGAATACTTTGGAAATTAGATTATATGCTGTTAAATCATGAATAATTCCTGATTTGATTTATGATAGCAGAGGCACATTCTAGAAAAATTTGAAGAATTTTAGATGACTGTAACTATTTATGTTTGATTATTACTATGAGAATTGTGTTCTTTTGAATTAAATTGTGGAAAAATGTTCAAAATTGCAGCATGTGATAAATCTGAAATCAGTCTCTGTCAGTATCTGATCATATGTATATGATTTGGCAGCATGGTATGTTGCATTTGAAATTGAAGAAATTCGTATATGAATGTGTATATGGTCAATAAGACACTCCCACCATAGACATAATTTGGAATAGGACTTTAGTAATGCCCCTAAGGAAATGTTCAATATGTTATACATTCCTAAGGGCACAGGAAGAAATCCTGAAGGTGGATAAGTACAACTGGTTAAGGTGGGGAGGGCTTCCCCCAGTATTGCTCAATAACCAAGACTCTATCACTAATTGCCTAGGTGATGAGTATATGTCTTATGTGTATCTGACTTCTAATGGGTGGTTTAGGCAGTATCTTGGCAAAAGAAAATTTGTACATATGTATATGCTATGAACAAAGTTTGTTTTCAGCTCTATAAAGATTTCATATAATACTTGTTTGTTTCCCAATCAAGTGAATGATACGTAATCATGCGTAATATGCAATTTCTTGGAACCATGTTTGTTAATTGTACCATGTTATATCTTGAATCCATATCATCATGTTCAGATCTGAAATCTTTTAGTAAGAATAAACATCGTGTAGTTAAGATCATTGTAGACACCCGATTCTGGCCCGTAAGTTGAACCATATTTCTTGTTATCTTAGTGAGCCCCAAGTTGGTCACTCACCTTGAGCCAATCTTTAGCCTTGCTAAGATCCCATTAAAAGCCTAATTTTCTTGATATCCTGTCCATTATTTTTTTTCAAAGAGTCCTGGTGCTTAATGGTCCATTATTCTCTCGTATAATTAATCTATATCTTTGAGAATAATCGATTTTCCTTAACGCGACGGGTCGTGGCACCGCATTATCCTTGTCGCGCCCCTCCATGGCCGTCGCGACAGCCCATGCATGTCCATGCATGTGGCTTCAGAGTCGTGACCATCATGGCTGTCGTGACTATTCTTGCCGCGCCCTTATAATCTGTCGCGACTACAGCCGAGTGCGCTGGCCTCAGCAACCACCTCCTATTTATCCTCTTATGGCATTATCTTTATCCTATGTAACCTCCCAACCCCTCCTTGCACGGTTTGAGGTTCAAGGACCCTTGAGGGCCACCATAGGACTCTCCCACGTGGATTTACATGATTTTATCATCTCATTTTGGGTCATTATCACTTAATGATAGGACTTTCTCTCTCTTCTTCTATATAAGCATGGCTTCTTCTTCAGAGGAGGAGAGAGCCCCTTTTCGCCACGAAGTGCTGCCGAATTTTTGCTAGACCAAACACTTAGCTCGTGGCCTTTTCATTCCTCCACATTCCATCACATTCTCTTCACCAAGTCTTGTACTTTTCTTCATCGATGGAGCTTGGTGCTTAAGGGAGGCGACTTCCACTTCCTCTGAGGCTTCTGCCCGACCCAAGGACGCCACATAACGCCAAGGAGTCTCCCCATCTGGGGCTCTTTCTTCCTTCCTCTCCTCCTTCTCTTTTCATGCATTTTGTTGTTCCCTTTTAGACAGGACGCATTTCCTTCTTTCCTTGCCACATTTTTATACACCCAAGGGGTTTAAAACCCCCCGCCCAAGTCCCTTCCCTCCATGCTCTCCCCTTTCCTTTCATTTTTGAATAGATGCTATGCTTAAATACGCTCTAACAGGGTTTACTTTCTTGTTTTCTTCATTTTGGCAGGCACACAAGCATTATCCGATGAGGAGCTCTTGTCCTTTGGCCGGCCGGAGGACAGGAAGAATGTCCCAACCCATTTCTCTCGCACTACAGAGAACGCGCCTAGCATGGCGGTCGCGACAACAGAGACACGCCCTGTCCGGGCATCGCAACATCGGCTCCTTCGCGACGGGGAGGCTTGTTGTGACAAAGGTCAGTGCCCTATTCTCTCTCCTTTTCCTAGCAACGTTAGCCTATTTTAATTCTTAATCATGGCAACTAGCTAGGTGGCGATCACATCCAATTTTCCATTCTTTTTAAGTACATTTTAAACTGTGTTGCGTGTTTCATGGGGTGCACAACCCCGTGATTACACCTTTTGGCGATCACGGTGGGACCCATGTTGCCCAGCTAGCTAGCTCAGAGGGGGGTGAATGGGTTATTAAAAAATTGATCTTTGATTAAAACCCGTTCACTAAAAGGATTACACAACAACTTAAACAAACATTAGAGTTGGACAAAATATGACAGCAAACGCACATAAGCACAACCACAAGACACAAGGGTTTTTATCCTGGTTCGGAACTCCTCTCCAAAGGAGACCTACGTCCAGTCTCTGAGCAATGCCTCAGGATTTCACTAACAAGGGTACTATCCCCCTCACAGATCCTTACACCCAGCCTCAACTGGTCTTCCTTCAATCTGAAGGGAAAAACAACCACCCGGATACCACCAGGTCTTCCTTCGTTCAGAAGGGAACAAACCAATGATGAGAAAATTTAAGAACACGCTTTAGACACTAGTTGAACTAGCTACAAGCTGAAGCAGACGAGCCTCAAGAGAGAAAAGGATTTAACAGGGTTCCTCTCCAAGGACTATACTGGCTCTCACACAAGAATTTCTTCTATGAACACTGAGAGCAAAAGAGCTACGGAAAACAATTGGAATGGACGCTTTGTTCTTGCTTGGAACTCCGAAGACTAGAAGAATTGGTGTTGCACCCTTTTTGAATAATGTTGTCTCTTTTCTATATGTATATATGTCTTCTCAGTCTTGAGTCTTGTATTTAAGCTTCTTCTTGAAATTTGAACGTTAAGAGAACCGTTGTCTCTCATCCAGGTGTACGTTAGACTGGTCACCAAGGAAGCTTCTGATCTTCAGTCTTTTATCCTTTAGTACACGCCAGAAAAATGTTTTAGAATCTTGTATCTTGTATCCAACGTTGTACAGATGAGTCTTGTCAGATATCTGCGAGCATATCAACAATAAATAGAGGACAGCTAGGACTGCCGTCGATTGTTAGTTGCAGATGGAACAGATATTGCAACATATAGCAAAGCTCCCTTCTGTCTAAAAAGGACGTAGACTGAGTAGCATAAAAATGGAAGATATTGTCTGCATGCATGGGAGATACGATCAGAGAGCATTTAATGCGTAGCAGTCAACAGACGAGATATGACTTTGACTTTTCAACGCTATTAAAAAGCATTATACTGATACAGCAAGAAAGTTGATATGAACACTCCCGATGACTTATGAAATCGTTATACGATAACAGACAAATCGTTATGACAGAGCATTATCAAATTATAATGATGAAATCGTTATGAGTTATAGCAAATCGTTATGAGAACTGAAGAAATCGTTACAGCTATCAAGTCGTTACGAGTTTCAAAGAAATCGTTACGAGAACTGAAGAAATCGTTATGAAAACTGAAGAAATCGTTACAGCTATCAAGTCGTTACGAGTTTCAAAGAAATCGTTACGAGAACTGAAGAAATCGTTATGAAACTCTTAACAAATCGTTGCACAAAACAAATCGTTATGAGATCTGAAGAAATCGTTACGAGGTCTAAAGAAATCGTTACGGCTAGAGAGTCGTTGCGAGTTCTAAAGAAATCGTTAGGAGGTCTAAAGAAATCGTTACGGCTAGAGAGTCGTTGCTAGTTCTAAAGAAATCGTTACGAGGTCTAAAGAAATCGTTACGACAGTCAAGTCGTTACGGGTTCTAAAGAAATCGTTGCGAGGTCTAAAGAAATCGTTACGACAGTCAAGTCGTTACGGGTTCTAAAGAAATCATTGCGAGGTCTAAAGAAATCGTTACGACAGTCAAGTCGTTACGGGTTCTAAAGAAATCGTTGTGATGTCTAAAAGAATCGTTGCGATATCGATTTGTTTTGAACTTTTCGGTCAGAAAGGAAATCGTTCTGCTTATCAAAGAAGTCGATGTGAAGTATGAAGAAGTCGATACAAAGACTTGGACAGAATGTGAGATGAGACTTACCTGATTGTCCTGAACTTTCATTTTTCTTTTATTTCCTGTTCTCAAAGCTCAAGTAATTCATTAGTACTATTTTGTTAATCATCAAAATTAATATATATAAATAACTGAATTAATTTATATGGGAAGGTTTGGTCATCAATCTCCCCATTTTTGATGATGACAAAATATACTAAACATCATATAACAAGTAAACATGTTTTTCAGAATAGCTTTAGTTTCTCCCCCATTTTGTCAATAAGTAAAAAGATAGGCGATGAGACAAAGAAGAGAGAAATCATTGTATTAAGTGTGAGAAAGATAGTACATAGGAGACAATAAAGAGGCATGCTGTGAGATGACAGCCCATGCCTTGATCTCAAGATCTTCAAAAGTTTGTTGGAAAACTCCAGAGGCAACTGAAAAATTAGGACCCATGGATGGAATAGCCCTTTGAATGAAAAGTTGCCGTTGCTTATCCAAAACTCTGCATACTGATCTGGGTCCAGGATGAATCTGAAGTAAGTGCTTTTTCCAAAGCTGGCACGATGGAGAAATCTATCCAAAGAGATTGGATAGAAGATCTTCTGATCTAGCAGATCCTGCTTCAAAGCATAGAAGGCAGAATATTGGCTGCCCACACAACATAGATCTCTTGAATAGGAGTGATGGAGTTGAGATCCAAGAATGTTTCTGCTGAAAGAGTGGGCTTCCTTTGACTAGCTAGATCACGGTTGATAGCTTCCAACTGAAGATGTGAGGCCTGATAAGGAATGTCCCATTCTGAGGGAGTAAGTCTCTCACACTCAGAAATGAGTGGAGCCAAGGTCTGAGAAGAAATGCGGCCAGAGTGGTATTCTCTGAAGATGAACCGCAAGAATGAAGATAGTCTGCCCTGCTTGGCTGACATCCGGCCCATTTGCCTTGCAAACATGTCTAAAGCATGGGATCCTGCATCTGAATCAAACACAAGGGAGTGTAGCTTTGGCAGAAGGACTAGAGAGTCAATTTGGAGATCAGCAAAGTTCACTGAGAGGGGAACATTTACAGGACGTTCTGATCTCAGCATCACTAAAGCTGAATGAAATTGGAAGAACTGAACCTCAGGCAGCTTGTTCAAGTAGCAGAAGTCACTGTACAGCTGAAAGTTCCTGGCAATACGAATCTCTTTCAAAATATAAGGTCCCTAAGAGTTCTTATGTTGAATAAAGAACCACTCAGAAAAGGTGAGTGGGTGAGCTCTGTGGGTAAGAGATTCTGCCCTGGCAGTCAAATACTTGTCATATTGAGCCTTATTTCCCTTGACAGCTGCCCACTGATCTTCAGTCTTGAACTCAGTGCCCTCAAGGATTTTGGATTTGTGGAATTGAGATATCTGAGTAAGAGGAAGAACAATGTTTAGGTGGTCGGATAGGTTAAGAAAAGGAATACCATAAATGGTAGAAAGGATGCACTTTTGAAGATATTCCTTGTAGATAGCTCTTCTCTTAGGATCAAGGGTAAGAGAATACCAAAGAGGAGGAAATAAGGGAATAGAAGGGATGCTAAGAGAGGAGGAAGTTTTCCTCTTTTTCTTGGCAGGACTGGGAGGATCAGTCCTGTGGATATGAGAAGCAATGGAGAGAATGGTGATAAGTATGTTTCTTTCAAAATCATCCAGAAGATTTGTGTCAAAGACATCAAGAGGTAGAGGTTTTTCCGGAGGAAAGATAACAGAAGAAGGAGTAGGAGGACAGAAAAGATGTTTGGGATTAAAGGATGAAGTTGGTTGAACTGGAGTTGTTTGAGCTTGAGGAGGTGAAGGTTTGGGATTGAATGAGGATGGAGTTGAGATGTGAGAAGGAGTGGGAGAGAAGGAAGGTTGAGATGAAATGAAGGATGAGGATGGTTGGGTGCGAGGCACAGGGTGTTTGATGGTTGGTGGTGCAGGAGGGGCTGTAGAAGGAGATGGAGGTGAGGAGAGGGTTGGAGTGGCAAGAGATGAAGTGTCAGGGGCCTTAGAAGCTGTCATTGGCTCTTTCCCTTTGGCTTGATCTTCTCTAACTGCAGATGATGTCCCTGCTGACCCTGAAGCTGATGGCCCTGCTGGCCCTGAAGCTGATGGCCCTGCTGGCCCTTAAGCTGGAGGCCCTGGTGGTCGAGGAACATCTGTGGGTCTGCTCTGAGTAGCTCCAATAGAAACTCCACTAGACCTTGAAGGAGCTGCTAGCATTGACTTGATATCAAACATTTCTTTATTGAACCACCTTATTGCATTTCTGACTGAAGATAAGTCTGAGGAGGTTGAAGCTTGACTAGCAACAATGCCTTGAATACTTGTCTGAACTGATGACAAGATCTCTCCTTGAGCCTTTAACAATGCCATAACAGGCTTCAGATTTACTTTTCTATGGCCCTTTCTTGGCCTTCTGAAAACAATTCTCTTCTGCTTCCCTTGCTGAGTGACAGGCTCCTCAAGATTAATATTGCTTGCACTTGGGCCTTCACTAACAGAAACACTGGCAGGAGGTGGAATTTCCTGAGATGGGGCAGCTGACTCAGGAACATTCTCAATCAATGGTTCCTCAGTGCCCACTTGCTCCCCCTGAATAGGAGCAGGGAGTTCAACACTTTCTTGCTCCCCCTGGGCAGGAGCATCCTCCAAAACAACTTTTTCCAAGTGGCCTTCTGCCACGGATTCAGACACTTCAGGTTCAATGATACTTTGCTCCCCTTGGCTAGGAGCTTCTTCCATGACCACATCTTGTTGAGTACCTGCTTGTATCTCAACATTAGCAACTGGTTCAGACTGAATTTCTGTATGGCCTGGTGCCATAACTTCTTCTTCAACACGTCCACCTTCTTTAGAAGTAGCTGAGGTGGAGGGAATGGAATCCAATACCTCTCTTAAAATAGAGGCGACTAAGGTGGTGGGCAAAGAGTCTGCCACACCAACTGCACCTTCTTCCATCTGAACTTCTGGAGAATGAGAGTCAATCTCCACAACAGGTGATTCTGAAACTTCTACCTGGCTTGCCACAACTGGTACTGCTGCTGCTTGCTCTGCTGCTTGCTCTGCTGCTGCTGCTTCTTCTTGAACTTCTGGGATATCTCCAATAATTGCTTCTCCTTCTGCCATAGAGGTCTTTGTCCAAACTCCATCTTGCACTGAAAAACCACTTTTCTTCAAATTTCTGGACCTTATAGACTGGCCCATCTTCTCTACTACTGCTCCAGACACATCTACTCCATAGTGCTTGAAAATCTTGGTGAGTAAATGAGCACAGGGCAAGGAAACATTCAACTTGCTCTTGGTTTCCCAAATCTGAGCATGAGCAAATTTCATTCGCTCAATCATTACGGCGGCCAAGTTTATCTCCTTGTTCTGGATTGCCCAGAACATTATGTCTGAACCTGCCCTAGTGCATGAAGAAAACGTAGCACTTCGAGGTACTATAATTTAGCAGACAATAAAGTGAAGCAACCGATTAAATGCGGACATCTGATTAATATCTAGCTTTCCATCTTTCAGCTTAAACCCTGGACCAATAATTCCGGACCCTTTACTTCATCATTCACAGAGTGAATGCCACTATACCCAGAGGTCTTTACTCCAAACAATTCATGCAATAGCTCATGGTCTATCTTGATCTGGGTGCCCTTCACTGAGGAGACAAGGGACCCATCTGCCTCTGACTTCAAACAAATGAAAAAAGCTTTCACCAGGTCCGGATAGCTTACCTCGGTGAAAGTAGCAACATCCATCCACTGCATTCTTCTCAAAGCTTCGACTAGACTGGACATGCCACTCTTCTCAAGGTTCTGAACATCCACTGCCTTATTTCCGCAGATCTTCGTCTTCACGAAGGTAAACCTTTCTTGCTCCTTCGGGGACAGAAACTCAGCACTGTAACCTCCAACACTTCCGGTGATCATCGGAGCGGCCATGGGTGCAGAGGAGAAAGAGATTCTGGTGAAGGGAGATGATTTAAGGGATGGAAGCTCTCGAAGGGATTCTTCGCGGGAAGAGGAGAAAGCTTCAAAAGTTGCAGAGAGTCGATGCCGAAATCGTTAGGGCATCGGCTTTGGGTGAACAGATAAAGGATAAAAGGGTAAAGATAGAAGACAAGTCGTTCTCAGAACGATTTGAATAATTAATATTACTTTACCGAAAAGTGGAGCGCCAAAGGCGGTAAAGCCAGAAAGTGACAAAACCGGTTGACGGGTCAAACAACTTTCAACACAATAGCGGTCAAAGCATGTAGATAACTGAGTTTTGCTTATCTTTAAAGGAGAGAAAATTTCATTTAATCTGAAAATTATTATGTCAATAAAGTTATAGAAATTTTTTTTTTTTTCACAAATTGCACATCCCTAATTCCCTTCTAAGAGATGTAAATCTCTCTTCAGGTAGGGCTTTTGTGAAGATATCTGCTAATTGACCATTTGTATCTATAAAAGAAATTTCTAAATTACCACTAGCTACATGGTCTCGAATAAAATGATATCTTACCTCAATGTGCTTAGTCCTTGAGTGTGTACTGGATTTTTGGTGAGGTTGATGGCACTTGTATTATCACACAATAGTGGAATTGATTTGATGTGAATTCCGAAATCCTCAAGTTGTTGCTTTATCCAAAGAAGTTGTGTACAGCAACTTCCAGCAGCAACATATTCTGCCTCAGCTGTTGATAAAGCTACTGAATTTTGTTTCTTGGATGACCATGATATTAAACATCCTGCAAGAAACTGACAACACCCACTGGTGCTTTTTCTATCTACTTTGCATCCAGCATAATCAGCATCTGAATATCCTACTAATTTTATTTCACAAGATCTAGGATACCAGAGACCTAATTCATGAGTTCTAGCCAGATATCTAAATATTCTTTTTACTGAAATTAAATGAGACTCTCTAGGGTCTGCTTGATATCTAGCACACATGCATACACTAAACAAAATGTCTGGTCTACTTGCAGTTAAGTAAAGTAATGATCCTATCATACCTCGATAAATCTTTTGATCTACCTTTTTACCTTTTTGATCACTGTCCATTCTGGTTGATGTGCTCATTGGAGTTGATAGTGGCTTTGCACCTTCAAATCCAAATTTCTTTAACAGCTCTTTGGTGTACTTGGCTTGACAGATATGAGTGCCATCCTTCCCTTGCTTGATTTGCAATCCAAGGAAGTAGCTTAGCTCCCCCATCAAGCTCATTTCGAATTCTCCCTGCATAAGCTTTTCAAAGTACTTGCAAAGAGATTCATCAGTAGATCCAAAATAATATCATCTACATATATTTGCACAAGAAGTATATGTTTAACCTTAGATTTTATAAATAATGTACTATCTACTTTACCTCTAGTGAAACCATGATCTAATAAGAAAGTACTGAGCCTTTCATACCAGGCTCTAGGTGCTTGCTTTAAACCATATAAAGCCTTATGTAGTTTAAATACATGATTTGGAAATTCGGTATCATCAAAACCTGGAGGTTGTTCCACATAAACTTCCTCCTTGATAAAACCATTTAAAAAGGCTGATTTGACATCCATTTGAAATAGTTTTAAATCAAATGCAGATGCATAAGCAAGTAAAATCCTAATAGCCTCAAGTCTAGCTACAGGTGCATAGGTTTCATCGAAATCTATGCCTTCCTCTTGGGAGTAGCCTTGAGCTACCAGTCTGGCCTTGTTCCTTAAGATTATTCCAGACTCATCCAGTTTATTTCTGAACACCCACTTGGTGCCAATAACTGAATGATTGGATGGTCTAGGAACAAGTGACCATACTGGTTTCTCTTGAACTGATTTAGTTCATCTTGCATGGCTAATATCCAAGATTCATCAGATAAAGCTTCATTGACTGTCTTAGGCTCTATTTGAGAAACAAAGGCTAAATAATCACAAGGAATTACATTACCTCTTGTTCTTACCCCTACAGATGGATCACCAATAATATTCTCAGGAGGGTGATCTTTCTGATGTCTCCATTCTTTTGGAAGATTTTCATGTTGAATTTCAGTTTGCTGCAGTTCTTCCAGAGGAGGATCTTCCTTGTCCTTAATTGAGGTATTCTTTAATTTTTCAGACAAGTCATCTGCATCATCAATGTCACTAATTTCTTCCTTTTTCAAGGAAGGGTTAGATTCATCAAAAATAACATGTACAGATTGTTCTATTAATAATGAACGTTTATTGAAAACTCTATAACCTTTGGGTTTAGAAGTGTACCCCATAAAGATGCCTTCATCTGATTTGGCATCCAACTTACCAATGTCCCTTTTTCCATTGTTGTGGATGAAGCAAGGACATCCAAATATTCTGAAATGGCTGATCTTTGGTTTCTTTCCCTTGTAGAGTTCATAAGCAGTCTTCTTCAGAATCGGCCTGATCATTACTCTATTAATGATATAACATGCAGTGTTGATGGCTTCGGCCCAGAAATATCTTGGCAAATCATATTCTGATAACATGGTTCTTGCCATATCCAAAAGAGTTCTGTTTTTCTCTCAGCAATTCCATTCTGTTGAGGTGTCCTTGGGGCTGAGAAGTTGTGCTCAATCCTTGATCATCACAGAACTTTGTAAACTTTTCATTCTGAAACTCACCACCATGATCTGATCGGATAGAGACAATTGTGAACTTCTGATCTTTCTGAACTTTCTTACTGAAGCTGACAAAATTGTCAAATGTGTCATCTTTGTGCTCTAGAAAGGATACCCAAGTGAATCTTGAATAATCATCAACTATTACAAATCCAAAATTCTTTCCTCCTAGACTGGTAGTCCTCATTGGCCCAAATAGATCCATATGAAGTAGTTCTAAGGGCTTTGAGGTGGTTACTACAGTCTTTGATTTGAAAGAGCTCTTGGTGTGCTTTCCTCTTGCACAAGGTTTGCAAATGCTATCCAATCTAGAATTGACCTTTGGCAGTCCTTCCACTAGCTTTCTCTTTCTGAGCTTATTCAAACCGTCCAAGCTGCAGTGACCCAATCTTCTGTGCCACAGCTCTGTTGATTGATCTTTGCTGGCTGCCAAACAGACATCTTGATTCTTGAGTTCCTCAAGATAGAGAACATACAAGTTTTTTCTCTGTAGGCTTCAAATATGACTGCACCATCCTTTAATATACTGCACTTTGATTCTTGGAACTGAATCTGATGGCCTTTGTCACACAACTGGCTGATGCTGATAAGATTGTGCTTTAATCCTTTGACCAGCATTACGTCTTCAATAACTGATTTTCCTTTGATGTTCACGGACCCACTTCCTATCACAGTGCCTTTTCCATTATCTCCATAGGTGACTGTACCTTCTTCAGCTTGGAGATCAACGAAAAACTTCTTGTTGCCTGACATGTGCCTTGAGCATCCACTGTCCAAGTACCATTTGGATGCTCTTGAATTTCCCTGAAATTTAAACACTAAGTTTTAGGTACCCAAGTTCTTTTGGGTCCTGATGGGTTAGTATCATTGATTTTTCCTTTTATTATCCACTTTTTGTTCTTGTTAGGACAGGTTGCTTTGTTATGTCCTAGTTTGTTACAATGAGTACAGCAGGTTGTTCTAGTTATTCTTTCAACTGGATTGTATTTAAATTTTTTATGTTCTTTATTCTTTTCGGATATAAATTCAGGAGTTGGATAAGTGTTAGGAAAGACTTTTGTTTCTTCATTTTCCGAGGGAGTATAACCAAAACCATGTTTCTTCTTAGTTGATCTTTTAGCTCCATTTATTATTAGAAGAGGTTTATTATTTGTGAACTTGTTTATGGTGCTTGTTAAATGTTCATTTTCTTTATTTAATCTTTCTATTTCTGTTTTAAGTCCACTTAAGTCTTCTTTTTTTCTAAGTGAATTATTTTTCTATTTTTCTCTTTTAAATCTTCACATAATAATTCATTCCTTCTTTTATGTTCAGTTATTTGTTTTTCAAGTTCTTCATTTCGGTTTTTAGATCTGAGTTTGTATTTTCTAAACAGATTAAATTCTTCTTACTAATTTTAAGTAATTTAGATACTTCTTTATATTTTTCATAGAGTTCATTAAAAGCATTTTCTAAGTTATCAGAATCTGAATCATTGCATGAATCAAAAGAAGAGTCAGAAGTTACCTTATCTTCGGTATTGGCCATGGGGCCAAGTTTGCTTCTTCACCTTCACTGCTCGAGCTTGACTCACTATCTGAGTCACTGCTGTTCTCCCAAGCAGCTGCCATTGCTTTCTTTTTATACTTCTTAAATCTTCTGAAGTTGTCCTTCTTCTTATGATCATTCTTTTTGAGCATTGGACAATCTGCCTTGATGTGTCTAGGCTTCTTGCATTCATAGCATATTACTTCTCCTTTCTTCGGATCCTTTACTTCTGGTTTTTTGAAGTCTTTGTTCTTCTTGAAAAATCTTCTTCCGGTCTGATACTTCTTCTTCTTTTCTAATATTCTCTGAAGTCTTCGAGACAGCATGGCTTCTTCATCATCACTGTCTTTGCTACCTTCACTGTTATCCAAAGATTCTTCTGATATCTCATCATTCGCCTTGAGAGCATTTGATTGCTTCCTTCTGCTGGAGGATTCTCCTAATCTCTCCATATTTATCTCATGAGCCATGAGAGATCCTATTAGCTTTTCCAATGACATTAATTTCAGATCATTGGCTTCCTCAATGGCTGTTACTTTTGGAGTCCATGAGGATGGCAGAGATCTGAGTATCTTCCTGACCATGTCTGGTACACCATAGACTTTACCTAATCCAGCTAATCCATTTGTGATATCTGTGAATCTGCTAAACATCTGAGTTATGGATTCACTTGGCTGCATCTGGAACCTTTCATATTGGGCTACAAGAATATCGATTCTTGTCTCCTTTACTTTGTTGTCCCTTCATAAGTAATCCTGAGCTTTTCCCACATTTCCATTGCGGATTTGCAGGCTGAAACTCTGTTGAATTCTTTCTTGCTGAGGGCACAGCAAAGGATGCTCTTGGCTTTGCAGTTTAGGGATATTCTTCTTCTGTCGTCATCTGTCCACTGAGCCTTAGCATTTGTGACTAGAAGATCACCTTCTTCTACAATGGACCATATTGTATAATCATGGCCTTGTAGAAAGTACTCCATTCTTCTTTTCCAATAGGTGTAATCTTCTCCATCGAACAAGGGAGGCCTGTTGACTGACTGACCTTCGAAGTTGCTTTGGGCTGCCATTGATCTTTGCACTTCAGATCGTTGGATCTTCTTCTTTGTTGAAGAGACTTGCTCTGATACCACTTGTTGCCCAGCTAGCTAGCCCAGAGGGGGGGTGAATGGGTTATTAAAAAATTGATCTTTGATTAAAACTTATTTACTAAAAGGATTACACAACAACTTAAACAAACGTTAGAGTTGGACAAAATAAGACAGCAAACGCACATAAGCACAACCACAAGACACAAGGGTTTTTATCCTGGTTCGGAACTCCTCTCCACAGGAGACCTACGTCCAGTCCCTGAGCAATGCCTCAGATTTCACTAACAAGGGTACTATCCCCCTCACAGATCCTTACACCCAGCCTCAACAGGTCTTCCTTCAATCTGAAGGGAAAAACAACCACCCTGGATACCACCAGGTCTTCCTTCGTCCAGAAGGAAACAAACCAATGAAGAGAAAATTTAAGAACATGCTTCAGACACTAGTTGAACTAGCTACAAGCTGAAGCAGACGAGCCTCAAGAGAGAAAAGGATTTAACAGGGTTCCTCTCCAAGGACTACACTGGCTCTCACACAAGAATTTCTTCTATGAACACTGAGAGCAAAAGAGCTACGTAAAATAATTGGAATGGACGCTTTGCTCTTGCTTGGAACTCCGAAGACTAGAAGAATTGGTGTTGCACCCTTTTTGAATAATGTTGTCTCTTTTCAATTTGTATATATGTCTTCTCAGTCTTGAGTCTTGTATTTAAGCTTCTTCATGAAATTTGAACGTTAAGAGAACCGTTGTCTCTCATCCAGGTGTACGTTAGACTGGTCACCAAGGAAGCTTCTGATCTTCAGTCTTTTATCCTTTAGTACACGCCAGAAAAATGTTTTAGAATCTTGTATCTTGTATCCAACGTTGTACAGATGAGTCTTGTCAGATATCTGTGAGCATATCAACAATAAATAGAGGACAGCTAGGACTGCTGTCGATTGTTAGTTGCAGATGGAACAGATATTGCAATATATAGCAAAGCTCCCTTCTGTCTAAAAAAGGACGTAGACAGAGTAGCATAAAAATGGAAGATATTGTCTGCATGCATGGGAGATACGATCAGAGAGCATTTAATGCGTAGCAGTCAACAGACGAGATATGACTTTGACTTTTCAACGCTATTAAAAAGCATTATACTGATACAGCAAGAAAGTTGATATGAACACTCTCGATGACTTATGAAATCGTTATACGATAACAGACAAATCGTTATGACAGAGCATTATCAAATTATAATGATGAAATCGTTATGAGTTATAGCAAATCGTTATGAGAACTAAAGAAATCGTTACAGCTATCAAGTCGTTATGAGTTTCAAAGAAATCATTACGAGAACTGAAGAAATCGTTATGAAAACTGAAGAAATCGTTACAGCTATCAAGTCGTTACGAGTTTCAAAGAAATCATTACGAGAACTGAAGAAATCGTTATGAAACTCTTAACTAATCGTTGCACAAAGCAAATCGTTATGAGATCTGAAGAAATCGTTACGAGGTCTAAAGAAATCGTTACGGCTAGAGAGTCGTTGCGAGTTCTAAAGAAATCATTACGAGGTCTAAAGAAATCGTTACGACAGTCAAGTCGTTATGGGTTCTAAAGAAATCGTTACGAGCTCTAAAGAAATCATTACGACAGTCAAGTCGTTACGGGTTCTAAAGAAATCGTTGCGAGGTCTAAAGAAATCGTTACGACAGTCAAGTCGTTACGGGTTCTAAAGAAATCGTTGCGATGTCTAAAAGAATCGTTGCGATATCCATTTGTTTTGAACTTTTCGGTCCGAAAAGAAATCGTTCTGCTTATCAAAGAAGTTGATGTGAAGTATGAAGAAGTCGATACAAAGACTTGGACAGAATGTGAGATGAGACTTACCTAATTGTCCTGAACTTTCATTTTTCTTTTATTTCCTGTTCTCAAAGCTCAAGTAATTCATTAGTACTATTTTGTTAATCATCAAAATTAATATATATAAATAACTGAATTAATTTATATGGGAAGGTTTGGTCATCAAACCCAGACCCACAATCTACTTCAAAGGCAGAGAAGAACCCCTTACCTTGACGTTATATGAGCATTTTGTCAGAGGACCCATACAATTAGGATACAACACCGTCATGGTAGAGGCGCCGGTGTCGGCATATCACGTTATGGAGGCTCAGTGGCCTAGCAAGAAGAAGAAGGCTGAAGAGGCGGAGAGTCAAATTTAGAGGGCCTAGTGACAACAATCAGTCTCTTGTTTCGGGATGATAGTATCACACAGTCCCTAGCAGTGGCAGAGTCAGCACAATCAGCATCAGCAACCACCACCAAGCGACAGTTGCTTGGGCATGGTGAGGAATTTGAAGTTTTGAACCCCATCAATCTGGTAGGCGAGTTCTAGCCAGGGCATCCCCGGCCTTCTAGTTATTCTATATTTTCCATCCTTGTTTCTATATTTTCTTTCATCCCTCCTTCTACGCCCCTTGTTCTCCAATTCTCCCCTGACGCTCTCGAAGCATTAGCCACTTCTTTGTCCCTTTTCACTCTTTCTTTCAATGGCTCGGTTCTATCTTTCTCCCAATGTCCTCGCATGTAGGGAAGTTAGTTTCCTTTATTAGTTTAGTATGTTGTGCTTAATTCAAAAATTCAACAAAAAAAAAACATTCTTTTCCACTCCTCTTCATTCCCCCCAGAAATCGGACAGTGATCCCCGTCTTTCCTCTCGTTTCCTCGAAAACCGATCCCCGTATTTCCCTTTTCTCCTCTCTGGACGGCGATCCCCGTCTTTCCTCCCTTTCCAAGAACCAATCTCCTGTTTCCATTTTCACAATCCCCGCTCCTGATGGTGATCCCCGTCACTCCCCGCTTTCAGCTTTCCACTGCAATCGCCACAGTTGACGGCAATCCCCGTCACTGCCCGCTTTCAAATTTCGGATGGCGATCCCCATCCCCACGTTTCCTTGCTCTTGACGATGACCCTCGTCATTCGTGAAATCCTTCTTTGGCGGTGATCCCCGCCTTTCCACCGCCTTCTGTTTGAACCAGCGACCCTCACTCACTGACCAGCATGGTCACGTTGGGCGATTTGGGTGAGGGGCCTTCTATTCCCCTACACCCGACTCTGCTGCAGGCACCCTGAGCTCGGGTGGCCTACCTCTACCTCTAGTCCCATTGGAGGACCCCTGCGGCTGTGCCGCACCCCTTTCTTTCCCTTCAAATAAACCTCTGGACACTTCTCCAGAATCTTCTATAAATATCAACCATAGTTTAGGTTCAAGGATAGAATCTAGCAAGTCCCCGTCCCCGTCTAGGAAGAGTAAGGGTAGTGGCATACCCTGTAGATATTTGATGGATCTGGTGCAAAGGTGTGGCGCTCTTCTAGTTGTTGAAGAGTTTGTCCAAGAAGCTGTCATTCTAAAATATAAGCCCAACACGAAGAGGAGGGGCTAGACGACGGATTTGGAGTTTATGAAATCTTAGCTGAGGAGGACCCAGTGAATGAAGAATACGGTGAAATAGAGGACGCTGCCAAATGTATGCCAATGGCATGAGAAGATTTGATGAACCTACATCGGCAGTGGACGAACCCACCAAAGTGGTAAATATTGGGACAGAAGAAGAACCCATGCTCTTGACTATAGCTTCCAATCTCCCTCCTGAAGAAGAAGAAGCGCCCATAGAAATGCTAAGGGAGTACAAGGATTCTTTTGCCTGGTCATACGATCACATGCCCGGCATTGACCCCAAGTTAGTGGAACATAGGCTGATCTTAAAGCCAGGGGCAATAATCGTTAAACAAAAATTAAGGTGTTTCCTTCCCCACATTGCTTTGAAGATGGAGGAGGAGATCGATAAACTACATAAGGCTAAGTTCATCCGTGTAGTGCTCTATCCTTTGTGGGTGGCCAATATAGTCCCAGTAATGAAGAAGGATGGAAGAGTACGAATCTGCATAGACTTTCGAGACTTGAATAGGGCATGTCTAAAGGACGATTTCCCATTACCTAACTTGGATGTGTTAATTGATAACATTGCTGGGTTTGAAACCCTTTCATTCATGAATGGTTACTCAGGATATAATCAAATCCGTCTAGCCCTGGAGGACCAAGAGAAAACCTCCTTCACCACGCCCTGGGGAACTTATTGTTATGTGGTCATGTCGTTTGGACTGAAGAACGCTGGCGCCACTTATCAAAGGGCAATGTTAGAAATCCTCCACAATATGATTTATATTGATGTCAAGGTTTACGTTGACAATATTGTGGTAAAGTCTCGGACCCGAAGTGAACACTCCTCCGTGCTTGCCAAGGTGTTTCGGCGTGCACAAGAGTATCAATTGAAGATGAATCCAAAGAAGTGAGTATTCAGGGTTTCGTCAGGAAAGCTGTTAGGTTTCATAGTCAGCAAGCGAGGGATTCAAATAGACCGAAACAAGGCCAAGGCAATAAATGAGATGCCTCCTCCTAAGAATATATCTGAGCTTCGAGGACTAATTGGTCGATTACAGTTCATAAGGAGATTCATATCTCAGCATTCTCAAAGGTGTCGTCCTTTCTATGAACTGTTGAAAGGAGGAGCCAAATTTGAATGGAATGCTAAATGCCAAGAAGCCTTTGATTAGCTTAAGATCTATCTGATGAATCCGCTCGTGCTGCAAGCGCCTATCCTACGAAAACCCCTAATCCTATATCTGTCGACTGTTGAGGACTCCCTAGGAGCTGTCGTTGCTCAGCATGATGATTCTGGTAAAGAAAGGGCAGTCTATTACCTATCTAGGATCATCAATTTTTTCGAGCTCAAGCTCACCATAATGGAGAAAACATGTGTCGTGCTAGTGTGGGTAGTGTAGAAATTAAAGCACTATTTCCTAGCCCATCAGGTGAGTTTGATTTCTAGAATGGATCCTATTAGGTATCTCCTCGAGAAGCCAATCCTCGCTGATGGATTGGCACTGTCATGCCCCGACGCAGAATATCGGAATGCAAGGCAGTTGCAAGTAAACGAGTATAGAGCGAGTACTAGACATCAAACTATTGGAGAAGAATAAATACTAAAGCAAATTCATTTCATTAATAATCTTTCAAATGTCTAGTTACAACCACTAATATCAGAGCCATTCTATAGGGCCCAATTACATTGAAATAAGCAAAAGACTAAACTAAGACTCTAACATATTTCTAGGACGCTAGGATACTCGTGACGTCACTCCTGGTCGTTCTTGTCCTCTTGAGTGTATAGTTCATCATCGATCTCACCTGAGAACACAACGACAAATAATGCAGGGCGAGCGATAATGCCCAGTAGGACTTAAATCTCAATAGTCAAGCAGGCTTTAAGTAATTAATGCATTAAACCATAGAGTAACTAATGATAGAGCGAGAGAGTCAAGTAACGTAAGAGATAGCATGAAAGCATGTGAATGAAATTGCACACAAAACTATCACGCCCCGACGCGGAATATCAGAACGTGAGGCAGTTGTAAGTAAACGAGTATAGAGCGAGTACTAGACATCAAACCATTGGACAAGAATAAATACTAAAGCAAATTCTTCTCATTAATAACTTTCAAATGTCTAGTTACAACCACTAATATCAGAGCCATTCTATAGGGCCCAATTACATTGAAATAAGCAAAAGACTAAACTAAGACTCTAACATATTTCTAGGACGCTAGGGTAGTCGTGACATCACTCCTGGTCATTCATGTCCTCTTGAGTGTATAGTTCATCCTCGGTCTCACCTGGGAACACAACGACAAATAACGCAGGGTGAGCGATAACGCCCAGTAAGACTTAAAATCTCAATAGTCAAGTAGGCTTTAAGTAATTAATGCATTAAATGACAGAGTAACTAATGATAGAGCGAGCGAGTCAAGTAACATGAGAGATAGCATGATAGCATGTGAACGAAATAGCACAAGTTCCCAAATATAGCAAGAGTGTCGAGTATAGCATAAATAGTAGGATGGCCATAGCACAAATAGCACAAAGTATCGCAATAGCACAACGGGTATAGTATAGCACTTTTGTCAATAGACAACGAGAGAACATAGCACTTTTTGATTGTCATTTTGATAGTCGAGATAGATAGCACTCAAGTGTAATGCCAAACACTCTAATCATTTAACTCCCATGGGGACTAGCACTTTCGGGCGCACATCCCAGGACCAGATCGGGCCCTTTATATATTGCCAAGCATTAGTTATATTATTTATCTTTAGACAATCAGTCAATGGTCAATATAGAGTACCAAGAAAAGATGAGAGTACTAGATGAATAGACGAGATAGTAGAGTGAACGTGAATAGATGAGCAAGTATAGATGAGAGCTAGTGGACATTGCACATGAAACGTCGAGTAACGAGCAATAGTACCAGTTGCACAACACGCGCGTTCGGTGTTGGCAGTCAGGTGGAACTCACGACTCTTCCACTGGCCAAGTTAACCACAAGTCCAGAGGTCCGGCGTGATTCAAGATATGAGCGAACTTCTAATAGTCATTCGCATCATGTTGATCCCTAAAGGGTTTTATAGGTGTTAGGGTACAACCGGCTCGTCGACCATGTGGAAATCCATGGACACAGGAGACTTACGGAGGCCTTGAACAAAGACTCACTAGTCTGTCAGAAGGAATATCCGACGGAGAGATCGTCCAAGTCAAGAGAGAGTGTGTATATAGAAAGAAGTGCTCGACGTTCTAGAGGAATTCTAGAACAGTGGAGCATCGATAACGGTATTCCCAAAACAATGCGAGAAATGATAGACAAGTATATTCAAGATATGGCAAATTTAATTACATAAATTACCAGAAACATTATGAAATATTTTCATGCCAAATTAAGCCATATTGGATGGTTCAAGTGTGTGCATGTGTTAAGAGAAATTATAGATAGAGAAAGATCATGTGCATGTATTTTATCATACATAAATATTTGATTTATGACAAGTGTAATTTTCTGTGTATATGACTGTTAACAAAGTGTACATGCACTGCATACAGTTAGAGCATCGAAATTTGGGGGTTTTTATGCAAAAACTTAGATCGCGACGTACCTTAATGAGGGTCGCGATGGGGTCAACTGAGATCGCGACGGGGTCTTGTATAGGTTGCGACGGGCTCATGGTTTCAGGCAGACAGATCGCGACGAGATCATTTGAAGGTTGCGATGGGCTCTTCGGATCAGGTAGTAGATCATGACGACAGGCCCCGTTGCGATCAGATCATGATAGAGGGCACTGTCGCGATGGCCCTTGTGAACACGACTTATCAGGCCATCGCGTTCACAGGGTCTGTGCCCGAGTCTGACAGGGAAAAGACATTACATGGGATTACGGGCCAGAACTTACCCTATTTGACACAAGGTGATTTAGAAAAATCATAACTAATTGTACAAGCGATGAAAAATCATGAAACTAGTTGCGAATTGATCTAGACATGCATGGGTACTTAAAGTAAATAGGAATTTGAAAAGAAACAGGGTTTACACATGTTTTAAACATGGGTATTCATGATAGACATGAAACATTAAATAGTTGAGATCAACGATTAAATTCACAATATAAGATGAATCAAAATTAGGGCTTTTAGGGGCAAATAATGCCTAAATGCATCAGTTCCTACAGTAAAAATCTCGTGGCATGGGGTCGAGTATACAAAGAGATATGAATTTAAGAAGAGGGTTCGGGGTCATGAAGTTCACAAAACTTTGAAAATTAAGAACAAAAGATTTGCTCGATGGAAGAATATGAGACAAGAGGGCTTTGATTCCTAAGGTTTAGGTCAACCTACAGACGAAATTGATTTAGTTTTGCTCGTGAGAATGCCTACCTTTGACTTGTTTTATCTTTTAGGGTTAAGAACTTGAAGAACGAAGGAAGAAGCTTTGAGCAGCCTTTTCCCCAGAAATTTCTCTCCTCCTTGGCCTCTTCCCACGTCCAGCAAACCCTTGGCATGAGCTAGGGCCAGCCATGAGGATTTTAGAGGAGTATTTAAGCATCCCCCATTATATTTCCTATTATGACTCTAATTCCTATTTATTTCTAATTTCCTATTTCCCTCTCCCCTTTTTAGGCATGAGATCTCCTAATTTGGGTTAGGTTGGGACCCAAATTCGTGGCCAACCTAATAGGGTGGATTTAGGAATCCAAATCTAACTCAAATTAGCTTTTTCATGCATTAAATACTCCTTTTCTATTTAAGTAATAATTTTGTTACGAATTTAATGTATTTTCCTATTATTCTTCCTTTAAAAATCCCTTTTTGGCCCACTAATTTCTAATGGGTTCATTTAACAAAGTCCATTACTTCTTTTCATTTAATGGATTTTATTTAATTCACTTTTATTTGATTTTCTAATTAATTTAATTAGTTTTCTTTTTATATTATTAATTTTTTATTTTTCAAAAAATCTAGGTTGCTACAGGCACGTTGGCAGAGCTTCTTATCTCATTTTGATATCACCTTTATAGTCGAGAAGGCTATAAAAGGGTATGTCATTGCTGAGCACCTTGCTCACCTTCCTCTTCCTCATAGTGACACGGTCCAGGAAGAATTTCTTGATGAAATATTGTCACTCATCTCTCACGATCTCTTTTGGTCACTCCATTTCGATGGAGCTCACAATTCTAGGGGACGGGGCATAGGTGTTGTCTTGCTCACACCAGAGGGGATCACCATTCCACTAGCTTATCAACTCCAGGGCCCTGCCACTAACAATGTGTCCGAGTATGAGGCTCTCCTAGCTGGTCTAAAGCTTGCCTTTCTCTTAGGTGCGCGTCATCTCAAGATCATAGGAGACTCTCAACTCGTCCTTCGGCAGGTCCTTTCTACCTACCGCACTCGTGACCCCAAGCTCAAGCCTTATCAGGCTATGGTCACTCTCCTTGCCAAGCAATTCCGCAAGCTCATCTATATTCACACTCCTCGCTCTCAAAACATCTTAGTCGATGCCCTGGCATCTCTGGCCTCATCTCTCTCCTTCCCTCTCAGCCGTAGCGCTGAGACTATCATTGTCTAGAGGTTAGAAGCACCCTCCACTCATGATCCTTGGATCAATAACCTCAGAAGCTCTTTAGTCTTAAAAGCAGAGAGAAGAGAAGTGAAGGAAGTAATGCTTGTACAGTTAGGAGAAATGATGGAAGAAAAAAGGCCATGGTTCCATGAGATTGAGCAATATTGCAAGCAATATTGCAAGGACGGTACCTTCTGAGAAGAAGCTGAGGCTAAGGATAGAAGAGCCATCCGTAGAGCTTACCAATGTTGTAGAAGTATTGTATAGGCGCGCTCTAAATGGAATGCTCCTCAGATGTTTGTCGGATGAAGAAGCCTGGAAAGTAGTGGAAGGAGCTCACTCTAGTGAGTGTGGAGGGCATGTGAATAGCCAGATGCTAGCTAAGAAAATCCTTAGGCAGGGCTATTACTGGCCAACCCTAGAAGAAGACTGTGCCATCTACGTCCATAGATGTGTTAAGTGCCAGCTCCATGCCGATAAGATCCATGCTCCATCTTCCTCTTTGCATCGACTATCTTCACCTTGGCCATTTTCCATATGGGCCTTTGATATCATTGGGCCTCTTGGTGATCCTAATACTCAAGTTAAACAAAAATCCTTCATCCTTACTGCCACTGAGTATTTCACCAAATGGGCCAAAGAAGAAGCGTTTGCAGAAATCAAAGGTTCAACCGTGTAGGTTTATCATGAAGAACATCATCTCGCGGTTCGGAGTGCCAAGCGGCATCATCCCCGATAATGGACCCCAGTTCATATCTCAAGATCTTCAAGACCTATGTAAGAAACTCAACATTTCTTTGCATCATTCATCTAAGTATTATCCACAGGGCAACGATCAAGCCGAAGCCACAAATAACACACTTTTGAAAGATTTAAAGAAAACTTGTGAGTCTCATAAATTTGCTGATTGGCCTGAGAAATTGATTGAGGCTCTATGGGCCTACCGTACCTCCGTCCGCACGCCCACTTGGCAAACTCCCTTTTCTCTTACTTATGAGATGGAGGAGGTATGTCCACATGAGATCGTCATTCCTTCGCTAAGGGTACGGCTGGATAAAGAACTTAACCTCGATGAATGTCGAGAGGTGTTACTTACTCAGTTCGAACTCCTAGACAAACGGCGTTTGGCCGTGGCTGATCACATGCTTTCATATGAAAATACACTCTCAAGATCTATTCAAAAGAAAGTGTGTCACGCCCCAACGCGGAATATCGGAGCGCGAAGGCAGTTGCAAGAAAAGGTATAGAGCGTATACTAGACATCAAACCATTGCACACTGAATAATACTAAAGCAAATCTTTCTCATTATTAATTTTCCAAATGTCTAGTTACAACCACTAATATCAGAGCCATTCTAAAGGGCCCAGTTACATTGCAACAGAAGGAAATAACTAACTACAACTCTAAGATAACATAATGACTCAAGGGTACTCTTGGCTTCACTCTTGGTCATTCCCTTCCTCGTGAGTGTATGTGTCATCCTCGGTCTCACCTGAGAACACAACATCAAATAACGTAGGGTGAGCGATAACGCCCAGTAGGACTTAAATCTCAGGCTCAAGCAGGCTTTAAATAATTAACGCATTTAATGGCAGAGTGTCTAGAGATAGCAGGTACAAGAGAGTCAAAATATAGTAAGAGATAGCACAACAGGTAACAAGATAGCACAATAGCACGAGATCAAGTATAGTTTCCAAAAATAGCACAAGTATCGAATGTAGCACGAATGGCAGGATGGCCATAGCACAACTAGCACAAGTATAGTAATAACACGACGAGTATAGCACTTGTTTGTCATTCTAGACATCGAGAGAGTATAGAACGTTTGTGTTTTGATTGTCATATAGATAGTCGAGATAGATAGCACTTGAGTGTAATGCCAAACACTCTGATCATTTAACTCCCATGGGCACTAGCACTTTCGGGCGCACATCCTAGGACCAGATCGGGCCCTTTATATATTGCCAAGCATTGGTTATATTGTTTATCTTTAGACAATCAGTCAATGGCCAGTATAGAGTACCAAGAAATAGATAAGAGCACAAGATGATTACATGAGCTAGTAGAGTGAACATGATTAGGTGAGCGAGTAGAGTATAGATGAGAGCTAGTGGACATTGCACGTAATACGTCGAGTAATCAGGCAATAGTAACAGTTGCACAACACGCGCACTTGGTGTTGGCAGTCAGGTGGATCTCACGACCCTACCACTGGCCTTGTTATGCACAGGTCCAGAGGTCCGGCGTGATTTAAGATGAGAGTGAATCTCTAATAGCCGTTTGGATCATATAGATCCCTAAAGGGTATCATAGGTATTAGGGTACAACCGGCTCGTCGACCATGTGGGAATCCATGATCAGAGGAGACTTACGGAGGCCTTGTGCAAGAGTTCACTAGTCCGGCGAAAGGAATATCCGACGGAGAGTTCACCACAAGCCAAGAAAAGTGTGTATATAAAACAGGTGCTCGACGTTCTAGAGGAATTCTAGGACAGTGGAGCGTCGATATCGGTATTATAAACAATGCAAGAAACGAATACAAGTCCTTAAAATAGGGCAATTAATGTACTTTATTTCAATAAATTACCAGGCACATTATGAGATATTTTCTGCAATATTTCAGCCATAAATGGATGGTTCAAGTGTGTGCAAGTGCAAGAGAAATCATAGATAGAAATAAGTCGTGAACATGTATTTTAAATCATTCAATATAGCATCCTTTTTAAGTAGGGTTTTTACTGGGGGTATAACGGTAAGAAGGCGACATAGGGCTGTAAGGATGGCGACAAAAATATTTTTTCATGGCTTTTTCTCAAAATTCCTATGAAGGCGACATAGGGCTGTAAGGATGGCGACATGGGCCAGGCAGAACGCGACAGGGTCTTGCACAGGTCGCGACAGGGCATGCAAATCGGGTACTGAGAACGCGAAGGCTCACCTGTCGCCTTCTTGGTCGCGACAGGGAGGCTGTCGCAATCAGGCCCCAGAAAGCGACATGTCGAGGCATCGCCTTTTAGTTGTCTGCGCCTGACTCTGACAGGAGTCAGACCAGACATTGGATTGCGAACCAGGGATTTCAATTTTTGATAGAGGGTTGTTCAGAAATCCATAACTAATTATATACACGATGAAAAATCATGAAATCAGTTGCAAATTAAACTAGACATGTAAGGGTACTTTCAGTAAATCGGAATCTCAGAGAGAGCATGGTTTGAACATGGTTTGAGCATGAACAACAACGAGTAACACAGAACATGACATAGAAAGCAAGACTAATTTAATTCGAGCAACATGCTCAATGAAATTTAGGCTTTTTGGGGACAAACAATCCCTAACAACAAGAAGTATCTACAATAAAAATTTCGTAGCATGGGATCAAGTATACATAGAGATTTGAATTAAACATGACACCTCGGGGTTATCATGTTTGCAGTTCTTCAAAAATTAAGAACAAAAGATAAGATGGATGGAAAAATATGAAACTTGGGGGTTTCGTTCAAGAGGATAGGAAGAACCTACAGAAAAAGTTTCATGGTTTATGCTTGTGAGAATGCCTACCTTTGACTCGATTTGTCTTTTAGGGCTAGAACTTGAAGAACAAGGGAAGAAGCTTCAAGCTCTTCTTCTCTCCACGAAATCCACTCCTCCTTAGCCTCTTTTCCACGTCCAGCAACTCTAGGCAACGAGCTAGGGTTGCCCAAGAGAGTTTAAGAGGTGTATTTATGCAAGTATGTATTTCTATTCCTACTATTACTCTAATTCCTCTTAATTCCGAGATTTCCTAACTCCAACCTTCCTTCCTTGCTTTCCAACCCCTATTTAGACTTGGATGAGATCTAAATTCGTGCTAACCCATATGGGGTAGGTTTAGGAATCCAATTCCAACTCTAACTTCCTATTTAATGCATTAAATAACCTTTTCTATTTAGGTAATAATTTAGTTACGAATTTAGGGTATTTTCCTATTATTCCCCTTTTATAATTTCTTATTTTGACCCACAAATTCTAGAAGATCCATTAAGCAAAGCCCATTACTCTTTTCCATTTAATGGGTTTTATTTAATGCTCTATTTAAATATCCATGTGGGCCACACCCTCGTGAGTCAAACAAGCCAGTGTCCCTAGCACCAACGCCAAGTCTTATCCCTTTCAATCTTCCTATCTTCCCTTATGACCGGATCACTCCCACACTTGGTCTGTGCAGGAACCCTAGTGACTAGGGGCAATCAACCATAAGGGAGCCAAGAAAAAAACAAATGCACGCCGCACCCAGAGGATATTTAACAACTAAGGATGGGAGATCAGGTTTACAACCAACTGTCTGAACACAAAAGGTGTCACTAGAGAAAATCCCAAAATTCAAAAAAAAAATGAGAAAATCCCAAAATCGAAGAAAATGAGAAAATCCCAAAATAAAAAAAGGAGAAAAACCAAAAATCCAAAAAATTGAGAAAATACAAAAATCCAAAATATGAGAAAATCCCAAAATCCAAAAAATGAGAAAATCCAAAAATCCAAAAAAATAGAAAGCCTCAAAATCCAAAAAAAAAATTAGACAATTCAAAATCCAAAAAAATTAGAAAACCCCAAAATTCAAAAAAAATGTACATATCATTTTCTTTTAGCATGCATTATTTTCATTTACTTTCTGCCTATTTAAATAGGGCTCAGCCCCTTGACAATTATGAAGTAAAAATCACTCCTTATTTAACGCAAGGGACTGAGCCAAAGAATAGATCTAACCTGTTTTACTAAGTGTGTAGGGACAAGAAACTCGTGGGCAAGTGCAACGATGTACTCAGTTTTCCACATCTCTCTCTCTCTCTCATTCTAATCTCATTTCACACTCGTATCAATCACAATTCATTCCAACAATCACAAACATTGGCGCAAAACACAAAAGATCCACTAAAGAGAACCATCATGTACAAACATAAAGGGGGAGGTGGCTCACAAGCTTCTCACTGTCCGCCACCACTCTCCCCGGATCCTTCGTGTCTCTCTGGCAGAGGTAGCATCTCACCCCCACCCCTACCACTCCTAGCGCTCGTCTCTCCTGCTAAGCGCCTCTCCTTCCTCCTCGTTCCTCCGTCTACTGGAGGAACCAGCCAAAAACTGTCTGACTGTGGCACCACTCGCCCCGCTCGCTCCAGCATGGCTCCAGCTCCTGCTCCGAGCAGCCTGGCTCACAATAGCCATGCAGCTCCGCAGCTCCACGACCAAGGACTGCTACACAGCTAGGTCAGTGCGCAGTCGGGTCAGCTCCGACGGGTCCACCAGCGATCCCTATGCACAGAGTGTCGCCAGCTCCCTCATCAGCTCACCCACCTGCGCCACTACTGCCTCCGCCTGGACGCGCCATCGGGCCGCCTCCACTGCTGCAGTCTCTACCTCTGTATGGCACCGGGTCACCTCCGCTGACGATGGCCCCGCCTGCGTACGTAGCCAGTCTGCCTCCGATGCCCTATCTTGGCCTGGAGGCGCCAATGGGTGATCGTCGGTGCCGTTGCATCGGTCTGCTCCTGCAAGTGAGCAGCGCGGTCGGTGGCGGTCCTCAGCTCTGTCACCTGTGGAAGATCAAGTCAGTGTCAAGTGTAAATCAAATTCAGTTTAGGTCTATGCCATAATTACCCTCTCTGCCAGCTCTGCATGTGCCTCCTCGGCCCTCCTCACTGCACTCGCCAGTTGGGCTGCCAGATCCGACTAGGAGCTCTGCTAAAAAAATTGGCGAGTTACTGAAGTCTGAGTAGGTACTTACAAGATGCTCTACCTCTCTACTCGCCGCATCCCGGTCTTGTACTGTTGAATGTAGCAGGGCCCGGAGCGACGCAATCTCACCGGCCACATCCACCTGCAAATAATCAAATTGTGTCAGCATTAATCCAATTAAAACAATTCATGAGATCTGAGTTTAGTGGTTTACCTGCCGTCTCGCACCACTATAGACCCTTGCCCCGTACTTCAAGGTGAAAGCTTGCAGGTATGCATCGTCGGACTCGGCGTCTGACTGGAAATGCCTGCCTCGGTGCTCCCAGTCCTCGATCTGCTCTCGGGCCCACTTGCGCCAGTCGTTGGTGTCGTGGAGTCCCCGGAAGCTCTGGCCAGGCCTAGGGTCCGGCCTCGGCTAGGAAACTCCACAACACTTCGACGAAGGCTGAGGGACCTCTGAGTCAGATGCAGGTGGAGAGGTAGCACAATGTTTAGAGTATGAACCCACAGTGCCCTACCGAAGTAGGGTCGGGCCTGCTCCAACCAAGGTTGTCCCTCGTCCCCCTCCTCTAGGTATGGCTGCCACACCACCTGCACAACAAACACATCTGATTAGGGGCCAAGCAGTTAAAATAAATCAAATTGAAATTAGAGACAGGGTAAGATACTCACATCTAGCTGAGGGTAGACGTCAATCATGACCTGGATGGACGCCAGCTGCTCCTCCAGCGGGTGCATGTCACGACACGACACCCAGCGCTGAGCTAGGGGCACAAGGCCCAGTCGCTCCAAGGTCCCCCTCCTCAGGCTGGGGAGGTGGAGATTGGTCCAGACCTGCAAAAATTCGATGGCAGTTATATCGCAGTTGCACTATGAAGCCAGTTTAAGTAAAAGGAGGTAGGAGAAGAGAGGAGTACCTGAAGAAAGGCGAAGAATCCACTGATTGATGTCTATCGGTCGGAGGAGCCCAGGCTGTCGAACTGGTGTGCTAGGAACGCTGCTCCCCATGCATAGTCCCCCACTTGGCCTAGGTCCTCTAGCAGTGTCAGGAACTGGCAGTGAATCACGTCGCCCCTCGTAGAAAACAAGAGTCTGCCGAGGAAGAAGGTGAGAAAGCGATGCAGGTCCAGTTCTGCCTAAGCCCCTAGCTCACTAGCTATGGTCTCCCTGCAACCTCTCACCAGCCTCTGAAGCTGCTCGTCCACTATCTCTACCACCTCTCTTCCGGTCTGGAAAAGTCTTAGACTCTCCTGCAGCTCGACTCTAGAGATGAGAGAAGACCGGGGACCTACAGTCAGATCTAGGAGCCTACATGCTATCCCCTGGTAACACGGGTAGGTAAACCTGCTCACCAGACGCCCGTACGCTCTCAACCCCGTAATTCAGCTCACATCCTCCAGGCTGGGGATCATATGTCGCGATGGGAACATGAAGGCAGTCGCCTCTGCATGGCACCTGCTACGTATGGCATGAGTGAGAGGGGCGTCCGCCCACATCCTCTCTATCCCCATAATTTCCCCGAAACCCATCCTATCTAATCTGTCTCTCTGGAATCCGAGAAAGGCTAAGTAGACTGTAACATAAGGAGCCACGAAACCCAGGCCCTCGTCTCGCCCTGCAAGCACAAAATTAGCCAATCGGTCAGTTGAGCATGCCTTTGATTATCTCTCGGCTGAGGTCACGCCGACCCAGTGGGTCGCAACCTTGTCGCGCCGCTCCGATGCGGTGCAACATGGTCGCGACACCCAAGCGGACCGCAACAATGTCATGACAGCCTTGCCCAATGTGTCATTGTCGCGGCCCCTGTCCCTGATGCGACTACTGGTGTCGCGATGGAGCGGGCCATCGCGTTCTCAGACGCGAACCGACCAGCGCCATCCTTGTCTGACAGCCATTTCTCTGGGAAAACCGCCCAACATTTGCCCTCCAAGGGGCTCTCACACTCATCCATAATCATGATTTAAAGGGGATTAAGGGGTATGCACTCATCTTCTTCATGGCCTCCTCTCGAGCCATCGCCACTGCCCCCAAATCGGCCACCGGCACCTCTGCCTCTGCCATCTCCACCTCTTCGACTTCCTCCACCACGGAAGGAGCTCCCTCGCGCCGCCGGCTACCTCTCGTCACCGGCCTCTTCCTCCATCCGTCTCTGGGAGAGCCACCACCGCCATCGCTTCCTTCCATCACTTTGGGGGTTTGAGTGGGTGGAAGAGAAAAGAAGAGAGGGAGTGTGGGGAAGCAAGTGAGAGAGAGTAAGTAGGAGAAAAAGGGGGGGGGGGGGGGGGGGGTGATCTCCGGATCTCGAGCCTCACACGTTTGAACGCACAAGATGGGGAGAAGAGGGTTTCTGTGCTTTTGAACCTTTGGTTTATGTCGCGACTTGTATAGACGGCACGTTAATGTCGCATCGGGTATGCAGGCCTTGACAATGTCGCGACCTATCAAGACGCCGCGATCTTCCGGCTACGTCTATAGTGGTCGCGACATCAACAGAGCAATGCACTCAGTGAGTAAAATCCTGATTTTATTGATGCAAATGACCATATACAAGTCCTAATCTTGTCTTCATTCAATCTAGCAGTCTTTTCAGCCCTAACTACCATCTTTTCACATCCTCTATCTATCTCAAGCACCCGGTGCAGCCTCAGATCCTCCGTGTATGATTGGTCGGATCCTCTTCGAAGCTTGATGATACTCCCGGGCCACGTCTTCGTCGTCCGTCACTTCTGCTGAGATGATGCCTGTGGCAGACGCCTCCTAGTGGACGATGGCGCTTCTCACGTCCCGTTCATCCTGTTCATCATTCATCTTCCGTGCTCGAATTGGCAGGAAGTGGGAGAGGGTCAGCACATGTGTGCGTGCGGCGCCGCACTTAAGGTGACAGTGGTCGGGGTTGTATAGGACGAGTGCTTCATCACTAATGAGTCGTAGAGCTAGGTCGGTACGTTGAGGTAGGTGGATCATCTTGTTATGGGAATCTCGGGCACATCTCGAACTTCTTCACGGTCCTTATCTTGAAATAAACTCTCCACTATTTTAGTCCCTTGATCAGCGCGATCTTGCACCACTCTTGGGTAGTCATGTATAGTGGGGAAACCACAAAATCCAGAGGATGGTGAAGCATGCTCTTGCATTGGGTGGAAGGGTCGTCTGTTGCATGGAAGTTAATGTGCAGGCATATCCAGCACCCGAGGGCAATGATGGCGCCAAAGAAATGGGCCGCATGTGGCTACAGAAGATAATCCAGCATACAGATATCGAAGGATGACCTGGGAAATAGACATACCTTCCCATATGTAGGAAATGATGTTGAGATTTGCCACAGTTAAATGGTTGTCCTGCGCTGGGAAGAGGATCACGCTGTAGATACAGATGGCGGCGGCCTTGGCAATAGCAAGATGGTTCCCCGTTTTTCTTTTACACTGAAACATTATCCATTGAGAAATCGGGAGGAGGTGAACATAACCCGAGCTTGTCATGGTCCTTAGATCCTCGGGCTTAGTGGTGATCCGTCTAAGTATGGCCCATGAGTCGATGGGAGCCACGGTGTAGGAGATGCCGTACTCCTCCCCCTTCTTGTCTTTTGGAAGCTCCAATATGAGCTACAGCTCCTCCAGTAGGATTGTGGCCTCAAACGCGGGAAAGATGAATGTGTGAGTCTGAGGGTGCCACAGCTCTACAAGCACAGTAAGGCTATCCCAGACGTGCACCACCTTGTGGTGATTCTTCGCTAGCGTAAGGACAGTGGTAAGCTTCCACTCACGCAGTTGGTTAGTGGACGCCACGGGGAGCGCATTAACCATGGGCTCAAACCATGGGATCTTTGAGAAATGTCTATTGCCCGAGAGAATCTGGAAGAGAATAGAAGAGAGGGTTGGCAGAAGTAGAAGAGAAGAAGAAGAAGAACTAGAAGAGGGAGAAGCACTTACTTAGAGATCCGGCCTCGCGCGGATGTGCCTAAGCACAAAGGAGAGGCGTTGCAGCTCAGCATGGGACTCCCTAGCAGCTTTGGGACCCCCATAGGGCTTGGGGCTAGCATGGAGAGAAGAGAAAGATCTCTTCATGGCTTGAAGAGAGAGAAAACCAAGAGAGAAGAAGAGAGAGAAGATGAGCTGCGAAAATAGCCCCTTATAGCCCTATTTATAAACCTCTAGGGGTGCTAATGGGATAGGTCGAAGAGTCTTATTAGTGTTTGGATAGCCTTAGGATAAGGATAAGCTCGGTTTTTTGGGGTTGATCACGCAGGATGATGTCGCGACGCCCCGATCCGACGCCTTAGGGTCACTGCCATCCAGGGGGTCGCGACACTGTCGTGACCCCCAGATGCGTCGCTTTTCTCTGTTTTGTGTTTTCTTGTGTCTATACATAGTTTGTTTTGTTATTTTTCATGGATGTACATATGATCTATGTTGTCATGATTCTTACTTTGATTATTTATCATAAAAATCACAAAAAATCAGAAAACCAGAAAATCACAAAAAATAGAGCTTCACAGGTAAGTCCGGTAAGTATCAATATCCTTACTCTCTTGCATTACTATATGGTATTTTATTTATTATATCGCTTCAAGGACCGACTGGTTCTCATTGTGCTCTGTGATTTGAGTTCCCCTTCATCAAAAATGGTGATGATCTAGGTGCACGTTGCTAATCGCCGGATAAGCCGTTAAGTTAGATAAGTTTGGGGATGATGGACTCTGTCTTGTACCACGGTTGGAGGAAGACTCTTGACCCATTCTTGTCTAATTCAGCAATATTATCCTTTATTAATTTTCTATTTTATCTTTTTCTTTGCATTTGATTTAATGATTTCTTTTTCTTTAGCCTCAGCATGCATCATGTAGGACTTTGAGCTATCATGACTAATTCCTGGCTAATGGTGAACTCTTGTTGAGTGCCCAACCATTCTTCATGTTCAAAACAAGAAACCCTATTCCACTCTGAATTGGAAGGTCTATTTTCGAGGGAGTTGCTCTTCCCAGTCTGTCAAGAATTTCCCTGTCTGGATTCTCTATACAATTTTCATCCTTATTCCTTTTGATCCATTTTGGTTGCGAACCGCTCCCAGGATAGAGTCTGTGTTACCGGCCTGGCACGCACATGTCCCTCCAAAATGAAACCTGCAGGCCAATCAGCTAGGGTACCTCTCAATCGAGGGGTTGATCGTCCTTTTCTTTCTCCTTCTCGTCCAGACTTGTGTTTTCCTTGCATTCTGCTCGAGCAGTTAACTCGGGGCTTTCAAGAAGATTCTAATTGCTTGTTGGTTAGATCGGGTGTCTCTTTACCTTGGCTCCCACCTTTTCAGTCCACTCCGCATCATTTCCGCTTCACCGTCATTTCATGGCACCTCCGCTACACTTCCGCTGCATTCCCTTGCAAAGTGGAAGCCAAGGAGGGGCAATCTGTAGACACCCGATTTTGGCCCGTAAATTGAACCATATTTCTTGTTATCTTAGTGAGCCCCAAGTTGGTCACTCACCTTGAGCCCATCTTTAGCCTTGCTAAGAGCCCATTAAAAGCCTAATTTTCTTGATATCCTATCCATTATCTTTTTTCAAAGAGTCCTAGTGCTTAATGGTCCATTATTCTCCCGTATAATTAACTTATATCTTTGAGAATAATCGATTTTCCTTAACGCGACGGGTCATGGCGCCGCGTTATCCTTGTTGTGCCCCTCCATGGCCGTCGCGACAGCCCATGCATGTCCATGCATGTGGCTTCAGAGTGGCGACCTTTATTGCTGTCGCGACTATTCCTGTCGTGCCCCTACTATCCGTCACGACTACAGCCAAGTGCACTGACCTCCACAACCACCTCCTATTTTACCTCTTATGGCATTATCTCTATCCTATGTAACCTCCCAACCCATCCTTGTGCGGTTTGAGGTTCAAGTACCCTTGAGGACCACCCTAGGACTCTCCCACACAGATTTACATGATTTTATCATCTCATTTTGGGTCATTATCACTTAATGACAGGATTTTCTCTCTGTTCTTCTATATAAGCAAGGCTTCTTCTTCAGAGGAGGAGAGAGCCCCTTTTCCGCCACGAAGTGCTACCGAATTCTTGCCAGAACCAACACTTAGCTCGTGGCCCTCTCATTCCTCCACATTCCATCACATTCTCTTCACCAAGTCAAGTACTTTTCTTCATCTATGGATCTTGGTGCTTGAGGGAGGCGACTTCCACTTCCTCTGAGGCTTCTGCACGACCCAAGGATGCCACATAACGCCAGGGAGTCACCCCATCCGGGGCTCTTTCTTCCATCCTCTCCCCTTTCTCTTTGCATGCATTTTGTTGTTCCCTTTTAGATAGGACGCATTTCCTTCTTTCCTTCCCACATTTTTTATTCACACAAGGGGTTTAAAACCATCCCCCAAGTCTGTTCCCTCTATACTCTCACATTTCCTTTCATTTTTGAATAGATGCTACGCTTAAATACGTTCTAACAGGGTTTGCTTTCTTGTTTTCTTCATTTTGGCAGGCACACAAGTATTATCTGACGAGGAGCTCTTGTCCTCTAGCCGGCTGGAGGATAGGAAGAAGGTCCCAATCCATTTCTCCCGCACTGCAGAGAACGCGCCTGGTACGGTGGTCACGACAACGGAGACGCACCCTGTCTCGCGACGGGGAGAGCCATCACGATAAAGGTCAGTGCCCTGTTCTCTCTCCTTTTCCTAGCAACGTTAGCCTATTTAGTTCTTAATCATGGCAACCAGCTAGGTGGCGATAAAGAACTAGCTAGTTGCCATGATTAAGAATTAAAATAGGCTAACATTGCTAGGAAAAGGAGAGAGAACATGGCACTGACCTTTTTCGCTATGGGTCTCCTTGTCGCGAAGTAGCCAATGTCGCGACGCCCGGACAGGGCGTGTCTCCGTTGTCGCGTCTGCCGTACCAGGCACATTCTCTGTAGTGTGGGAGAAATGGATTAAGACCTTCTTCCTGTCCTCTGGCCGGCCAGAGGACAAGAGCTTCTCGTCGAATAATGCTTGTGTGCCTTCCAAAATGAAGAAAACAAAGAAAGCAAACCCTGTTAGAACGTATTTAAGCATAGCATTTATTCAAAAATGAAAGGAAAGGGGAGAGCATGGAGGGAACGGACCTGGGGGTGGTTTTAAACCCCTTGGGTGTATCAAAATGTGGGAAGGAAAGAAGGAAATGCGTCCTATCTAAAATGGAATAACAAAATGCATGAAAAGAGAAGAAGGAGAGGAAGGAAGAAAGAGCCCTGGATGGGGCGAGTCCCTGGCGTCATGTGGCATCCTTGGGTCGTGCAGAAGCCTCAGAGGAAGTGGAAGTCACCTCCCTCAAGCACCAAGCTCCATAGATGAAGAAAACTACATCACTTGGTGAAGAGAATGTGATGGAATGTGGAGGAATGAGAAGGCCACGAGCTAAGTGTCGGGTCTGGCAAGAATTTGGCAGCACTTCATAGCGAAAAGGGGCTCTCTCTTCGTCTAAAATAGAAGGCTTGCTTATATAGAAGAGGAGAGAGAAAAGCCTATCATTAAATGATAATGACCAAAAATGAGGTGATAAAATCAAGTAAATACACATGGGAGAGTCCTAGGGTGGTCCTCAAGGGTCCTTGAACCTCAAACCGCGCACGGATGGGTTGGGAGGTTACATAGGATAAAGATAATACCATAAGAGGATAAATAGGAGGTGGTTGCGGAGACTAGCGCACTCGGCTGTAGTCGCTACGGATTGTAGGCGCGTGACAAGCATAGTCGCGACGGACATAAGGGCTGCGACTCTGAAGCCACGTGCATGTCTTGCAAGGGCTCTTTGATAAGGGAGAATAATGGATCATTAAGCACAAGGACTCTTTGATAATGGACGGGATATAAAGATAATTGGGTTTTTTAATGGGCTCTCAGTAAGGATAATGATGGGCTCAAGGTGAGTGACCAACTTGGGGATCACTAAATAACAAGAAATATGGTTCAACTTATGGGCCAAAATCGGTGTCTACAGATTGCCCTCCTTGGCTTCCATTTTGCAAGGGAGCAGCGGAAGTGTAGCGGAGGTGTCATGAAATGACGGTGAAGCGGAAATGATGCGGAGTGGACTGAAAAGGTGGGAGCCAAGGTAAAGAGACACCGATTAACCAACAAGCAATTAGAATCTTCTTGAAAGCCCGAGTTAGCTGCTCGAGCAGAATGCAAGGAAAACAGAAGTCTGAACGAGAAGAGAAAGAAAATGACGATCAACCCCTCGATTGAGAGGTACCCAGCTGATTGGCCTGCAGGTTTCATTTTGGAGGGACATGTGCGTGCTAGGCAGGTAACACAGACTCTATCTTGGGAGCGGTTCGCAACCAAACAATCAAAAGGAACAAAGATGAAAATTGTATAGAGAATCCAGACAAGGGAATTCTTGACAGACTAGTAAGAGTAACTCGCTCAGAGGTAGACCTTCCTATTCGGAGTAGAATAGGATTTCTTGTTTTGAACATGAAGAATGATTGGGCACTCAATAAGAGCTCACCATTAGCCAAGAATGAGTCATGATAGCTCAAAGTCCTACATGATGCATGCTGGGCTAAAAGAAAAGAAATCATTAAATCAAATGCAAAGAAAAGAAAAAATAGAAAATATATCAAGGATAATATTGCTAAATTGGACAAGAATGGGCCGAGAGTCTTCCTAAAACTGCGGTACAAGACAAAGTCTATCATCCCTAAACTTATCTAACTTAACAGCCCATTCGGCGATTAGCAACGCGCACCTAGATCATCACCGTTTTTGATGAAGGGGAACTCAAATCCGAGAGCACATTGAGAACAAGCAGGTCCTTGAAATGATATAATAAGTAAAATACCATATAGTAATGCAAGAGAGTAAGGATAGAGATACTTACCTGACTTACCTGTAAAGCTATATTTTTTGTGATTTTTGGGTTTCTAATTTTTTGTAATTTTTATGATAAATAATCAAAGTAACAATCATGACAACACAGATCATATGTACATCCACGATAAATAACAAAGAAAACCATGTATAGACACAAGAAAACACAAAATAGATAAAAGCGACGCATCTGGGGGTCGCGACATTGTCATGATGCCCTGGAGGGTCGCGACCCTAAGGCGTCGGATCGGGGCGTCGCGACATCATTCTGCGCGATTAACCAAAAAAATCCGAGCTTATCCTTATCCTAAGGCTATTCCTAACACTAATAAGACTCTTAGACCTATCCTATTGCTACTCTATCACCTAGGGACGGGTTTGGATGGGATTAGCACCCCTAGGGGTCTATAAATAGGGCTGTAGGGGCTATTTTCATAGCTTATATTCTCTCTCTTCTTCTCACTTGATTTTCTCTCTCTTCAAGCCATGAAGAGATCTTTTTCTTCTCTCTATGCTAGCCCCAAGCCCTATGGGGTCCCAAGGCTACTAGGGAGTTCCATGCTGAGCTACAACGCTTCTCCTCCATGCCCGGGCACATCAGCGCGAGGCCGGATCTTCATGTGAGTGCTTCTCTCTCTAGCTCTTTTGATTTTCCCTCTCCTCTTTTCTTCTTCTTCCTCCCTTCTAGTTCTCCATCTATCTTCTCTCCTGCTCTTCTAGATTCTACCAGGTAATAGGAGTTTCTCCAAAGTCCCATGGCTTGAGCCCATGCTAAAGATGCTTCCTATGGCATCTACATAACATCTGCACGAATGGGGGCTTACCACGGTCCTCACCCTAGCTAATAACTACCATAAGGTAGTGCATATGTGGGATAGTCTTACCGCACTCACGAGCTATGGCACCCTCAGACGAACACCTTCATCTTTCCCGCATTTGAAGCCACACTACTGCTGGAGGAGTTGGAGCTCATGTTGGGGCTCCCAAAGGACAAAAAAGGGGAGGAGTATCGCATTTCCCACACTATGGCTCCCATCGACTCCTGGGCCATCCTAGGAGTGATCACTGCCAAGCATGAGGACTTGCGATCTATGACGAGCCCGGGGTATGTTCACCTTCTCCCGATTTCTTAATGGATAGTGTCTCAATGCAAGAGAAAAACGGGGAACCATCTTGCCATAGCCAAGGCCGCCGCCATCTGCATCTGCGGCGTGATCCTCTTCCCAGTGTAGAATTACCATCTTTCTGTGGAAAACCTCAGCATTATTTCCTGCGTATGGGAAGGTATGTCTATTTCCCAGGCCATCCTTGGATATCTCTATGTTGGATTATCTTCTACAGCCATAGGCGGCCCTTTCTTTGGCTCCATTATTGCCCTCGAGTGCTGGATGGGCATGCACATCAGCTTCCAAGCAATAGGCGACCCCTCCACCCAATGCAAGAGCATGCTTCACCATCCTTTGGCTTTTGTGGGTGCTCCTCTTCACATGACGATGCAAGCATGGTGCAAGACCGCCCCAATCAAGTGACTGAATGAATGGAGTATCTATTTCAAGACAATGATTGTGGAGATGTTCGAGATGCACCCCCGATTTCTCCATAATAAAATGATTCACCTCCCTCACTGCATCGGCCTAGCTCTGCGACTCATTGGCGATGAAGCGTTGGTTCTATACAACCCTGACTAGTGCCACCTCCAATGCGGTGCTGGACGCACAATTGTACCATCTCTCTCTCACTACCCGTCAACCAAGCGCGAAAGAGAAATGATGAGCAAGATGAATGGGATGTGAGGAGTGCCATCGTCCACTGGGAGGGATGTGCCACAAGCATCATCTCAGTGGAAGTGGCGGAGGTCGAAGACATGGTTCGGGAATATGATCAAGCTTTGAAGACGATCCGACCGCTTATACCCAGAGGATCCGAGGCTACGTCGGGTGCTTAAGATAGATAGAGGATGTAAAAAGATGGTAGTTAGGGCTGAAAAGACTGCTTGATTGAATGTAAGCATGATTAGGTGTTGTAATTGGTCGTTTGCATCAATAAAATTAGGATTTTATTCACTGAGCGCATTGCTCTATTGATGTCGCGACCACTACAGACGTCGCCTAAAGGTCGCGGCGGCTCGATAGCTCGCGACATTGTCGCGGCCTGCCTACCTGACGCGACATTAACGCTACATCTATACGCGTCGTGACATAAACCAAAGGTTCAAAAACACAAAAACACCCTCTTCTCCCCATCTTGTGCGTTCAAACGTGCGAGGCTCGAGCTCCGGTGATCACCCCCCCCCCCCCTTTTGCTCTGACACACTCTCTCACTCTCCCTCACTTGCTTCCCCACTCTCCCTCTCTTCTTTTATCTTCCACCCACTCAAGCCCCCAAAGTGATGGAAGGAAGCGGTGGTGGTGGTGGCTCTCTCGGCGACGGACGGAGGAAGAGGCCGGTGACGAGAGGTAGCCGGCGGTGCGAGGGAGGTCCTTCGGCGGTGGAGGAAGTCCCAAAGGTGGAGATGGCAGAGGCGGAGGTGCCAACGGCCGATTTGGGGGGGCGGCGATGGCTCGAGAGGAGGCCATGAAGAAGGTAAGTGCCTACCCTATAATCCCCTTTAAATCATGATTGTAGATGAGTGTGAGAGCCCATTGGAGGGCCAATGTTGGGCGGTTTGCCCAGAGAAATGGCTGTCGGACAAGGAAGGCGCCGGTCGGTCCGCGTCTGAGAACATGATGACCTGCTCCATCGTGACACCAGTAGTCACGTCAAGGATAGGGGCCGCGACAATGACACGTCGGGCAAGGCTGTCGCAAATTGTCACAGTCCCCTTGGGTGTCTGGACCATGTCACGCCACATCGGAGCAACGCGACAAGGTCGCGACCCACTGGGTCGGCGCGACCTCAGCTGAGATACCAACAAAGGCATGCTCAACTGACTGATTGGCTAATTTTGTGCTTGTAGGGCGAGATGAGGGCCCGGGTTTCATGGCTTCTTGTGTTAGCAGTCTACTTAGCCTTCCTCGGATTCCAGAGAGACAGATTAGATAGGATGGGTTTTGGGTAAATTCTGGGGATGGAGAGGATGAGGGCAGATGCCCCTTTCACTCAGGCCCTATGCAGTAGGTGGGATGCGGAGGCGACTGCCTTCGTGTTCCCATGGGGACATATGATCCCTAGCCTGGAGGATGTGAGCATAATTACGGGGTTAAGAGTGTACGGGCGTCCGGTGAGCGGGTTCACCTACCCGTGTTACCAGGCGTTAGCACGTAGGCTCCTAGACCTGACTGTATGTCCCCCGTCTTCTCTCATCTCTAAAGTCGAGCTGCAGGAGAGTCTAGGAGTTTTCCAGACTGGCAGAGAGGTGACAGAGACGGTGGACGAGCAGCTTCAGAGGCTGGTGAGAGGTTGCAGGGAGACCCTAGCTAGTGAGCCAGGGGCTCAGGCAGACCTTGACCTGCGTCGCTTCCTCATCTTCTTCCTCGGCAGACTCTTGTTTGCTACGAGGGGCGACGCGGTTCACTGTCGGTTCCTGCCACTGCTAGAGGACCTAGGCCAGGTGCGGGACTATGAGTGGGGAGCAGCATTCCTGGTGCACCAGTTTGACAGCCTGGGCTCCTCCGACCAGCAGACATCAATCACTGGATTCTTCCCCTTTCTTCAGGTACTCCTCTCTTCTCCTACCCCCTTTTACTTAAACCGGCTTCATATTACAACTATGATCTAACTGCCTTCGAATTTTTGCAGGTTTGGACCAATCTCCACCTCCCTGGCCTGAGCAGGGGGACCTTGGAGCGACCGGGACTTGTGCCCCTAGCTCGGCGCTGGGTGCCATGTTGTGACACACACCCGCTGGAGGAGCAGCTGGCGTCCATCCAGGACGTGATTGACGTCTACCCTCAGCTAGATGTGAGTTTCTTACCCTCTCTCCAATTTGAATTTGATTTATTTTAACTGCTTGGCCACTATTCAAATGTGTTTGTTGTGCAAGTGGTGTGGCAGCCATACCTAGAGGAGGGGGACGAGGGACAACCTTGGTTGGAGTATGCCTGACCCTCTGCACTGTGGGTTCATGCTCTAAGGCATCCCTCGGCCTTCGTCAGAGTGCTGTGGAGTTTCCTAGACGAGGCCGGACCCCTAGGACTGGCCGGAGCTTTCGGGGACTTCACGACACCACCGACTAGAGCGAGTGGGCCTGAGAGTAGATCTAGGACTGGGAGCACCGAGGCAGGCGTGTCCAGTCAGACGCCGAGTCCGACGACGCATACCTGCAAGCTTTTGCCTTGAAGTACAAGGCAAGGGTGTAACGACCCTCTTCATACCGGTACGATTATACCAATCCCCATCGGTATAAAGGGCGTCGTCACAGTGGGACATTTACCCAACACTGGTCGATAGGTTGATACGTACCTGGATAGCAATAGAGTACAGCGGAATAAAGTAAACAACTCAACTCTTAATCCGTCACCAACACACATTCCATAATCTAAATAGCAAGATAGAAAGACAATGTCCACATTAATACAAAATAAAGAGAGTTACAATGTCCAAAATATTGCCCATACAATAATCCTTTTTGTGCAAAAGAAAAGTACAACTGGTAACAGCTCCACAAAATAGTCTTCTAATGATGATCCTCGCCATGCTACCTTCTAGTGCACGATACCTGTCAACCTGTACGCCGAAGCAAGAGTGAGTCCAAAGACTCAGCAAGCGACACTACTCATGATATACACATACAAGTATTAGTGGCTTCTACATGCACTTTTACAATTAACAACACATAGCATGCCAGTCAATTCAAGTTTTCTACTTATCATGAAAGTTCTACAATTTTATACATAACTCATGCTTTCAGATTTGTAAAATGAAATTCACCTATCACATGATCTCTATTCCATTTGCTCAAGAACTTTAGTCTTTTAAAGAGCTAAAACATGAAAGCTATCCACATGAACAATTTACACACATAAAAGGGAACACAACTAGCATGGATTTCACATAGTTTTAAACACATACACGAACCTTTTCACATGCTTTAGATTGCTGATTTCATATGATTCAACGACTATAAATCTATACATGAGAGCTACAATAATGCATAAAACACATCATGTGAATCAAGTAATCAAGATATCTTGCACTCATTTTCACTAATTATCCCTAACATGGATTCTAGGCATTTGTGCACACATAAGCATAATAATAGCAACATGAGTTTATTGATTTCACATGGTTTCCAATAACACATTCTCACATTCTCGGTTTCACATGATTTCATACTTACTCATTCACGTTGCTCACTTTTACACATTCGACACGCACACATGCTCACACTTATACAATTTACTCATTTCCACATCATTTTCTCTTTCACTTTCACTTATCACATATCATATCGATTGCACTTACCACGTTCCATATTCACATATTTCACATTTTACTCATTTTTCATTACTTAAACAATTTGCCATGACACATAGTCCTAACTACCAGTAGAGGACACTAACAAATATCTCATAGCTCGTGCTCATTCCTTAGCACAGCTCTCAACACAACTCATAACACAACACATGACACAACACTTACACAACTCATACACATACTCACCACCTAGGCAATACAGCGGTGAATCTTGGTAACTGCGCAGACCGGGAGAAGCCCTCTCCACCCTATCCAGTGGTACTTGTCCACCTCCGGGGTTTTCCCAATGCCTTTGGGACAAACTTATATCACATGGAGCCTTCTATAGGGACTTTTCTATATACGGCTCCCGATGCCTCTAGGGTAGCAGTGTCACATAGGCACAACTTTTACACTTTTACACATGGTTTTACACATAACTCTTCTCATTTCATTCACTTTCTCACTCACATAAACATTCTGTTTTTCCCTAACATGGTACTACAGGATTTCAAGAATTTAACACATAGTAAACACACTAATCATGTTGGTTTTAGACCATAACTAATCACATTGCGATCATATGCATGAATTATCACATTTCACATGAAAATACATAACTTTTTATTTACTGGTCCAAATGACCTGAAATTTAACCACATGCTGTTTTCGGGTTCAAGATGATACCCTCAATTTTTCAGATTTTTCTGAGCTAAATAGGATTTACAGAAAATCAAACACCTAATTAGCATATTATTCACAACTTAAGCTAACATGGGTCTAACACATTTTGCAATTTATCCACTTACTGTTTTGCACAGAGACTACTAATATATGCATGATTTTAGAATACAAAATCACCCTAATTCATACATCTATACATCAATTACCACAAACCATTTTTTTTTGCATGTTTTTATTTTACCGAACCGAACTTATTTACAATTTCTCAAGCATGGATAAACTACTAAATTTTGCAAACACATATGCTGACCCACTATTCTTCATGATCAAACCGAAACCAAGGCATTCACACAAAACCCTAATCATAAATCATGAATTTTACAAGATTGTCTACAAGTCATGCTCACAATTTAAAAGATGCTAATAACCCACATTCACCATCACACTACATTTCTTCACACACCACACTGCACAATATACATAGCTTATAGGAATACCATATATCCTCATCACGGAAATCATAACGAAATTAACGTACAAGAGGGACAGAACAGCTCACTGTTCTGTCCAGAAGAACTAGACGGCGGTCTCTGGCCGCTGACTCAGAGTCAGCGGCATGATCGATGGACGCCAAGGATGAACTGGGCGTCCAGGGACCCTGCCGTTTACTCAGGTCTGTGCAGAAACACAGACCCGAGCTCTAAATCTTGGGTGAATTGGAGGGTCTAGGACTCGAGGAAAATTCCATAAAAATGTCAAAACCACCTAGACTCATACGGGGACACCATAGATAGGTCACTTGCCTCTCTAAAATTCTCCAAGGGATTTGTGGCTCGAAGAAGACCTCCTTGGGCAGTTCCAAGGAGTTGCAGAAGTGTCTCCAAGATCGCCTTCCTCCGGGTTCCTGGGTGATCTCCACGCCGAGGGGATGATGGGGAAGCCTTCTCCTTTGCTTCAGCCTCCTCCTTGTTGCAGTAGATCTCCAGATCCAGCTTCAAAGGGTCGGATTTGAGGGTTCTAGAATGGGGTTTTCTCACAGAATGCTCTAGGGTTTTTTCTTTCTTCTCCTCCCTCTTGCAAGGGTGAAAATGAGAAGTGGGGAGAGGCCAATTCGGGTTCAGGATGTAGGAGAGCCCCTCACCCACTCACCATGCCGATTAGACAGCCTTAGATCCGTTGGGGAACATCCCCCAATGGGTGGCCATGCCTTGTTTCAGAAGACAGCAGCTCTGCTGCGCATGCAGGTCAGAGAGGTTGACGTCCACATCGCTGGACGCCTGGGTCAGGATTGGCGTCCAGGTCTGGACGTTGACTCCACCTCGGCGGCCAGAGGTTGACGCCAAGGTGGCCTTTGGCCAGAACCTTAATTTATGCAGAAACTATGCATACCAAGCTTATATACAAGCAATATGTATATGGTATTATACTCATACTATCACCAGGCAATACATACCTTATTTATATTTAATATAAACACATGCACATTAATTATACTAATTAATATGTACATAAATATCTATATACATACACAAGCATACATAAGCATACTAAGATAAAATGTACGTAGACACCTACCTGTACGTACGTGATATTTTACACATGTATGACTCAACACACGACAATTTAAATGACGAGAATTATGAGGGCTTCGCAAATCGTTAGGAGGTGATATGATTTATGCTAGCTAGGAATAATCCATTCGATAAAATAGTCCTCGCATACACACACTTGATTTGTCATATATATATAGTATACGCACACTGGTGTAGCATACATATGTACATTATGCTTGGAATAGATGGGTACAACATGCGCACCGGTAATTAGATTAACTTACACAACTTTACCTAACATTGCTTAAGTACTATATGCATAGGATTCCTTAATATATACTATATGCATAATTTAGCCAATTGACTATTCTCACCTAAATATCATAAAAAAAATACATGCATGTTATTCATGAGGAGTATAGAATCTCAATATAAACTACTAATTACACCTACCATGCTTGAACTCTTTATGCATATACAATGTACGAAGTACAATATTCACATTAGCTAAACCATGCAAATGAGCAACGCTTACAACTAATCATACACATGCATACACAAATACACCAAGGTGTTATGCATGTAGAATTTGGGTATACAATTGTCACACGCATAAGATAACGTACATATACATATCGACTTCCTATATTCTCATACAAAATTCCATGAAATAGATAGTATAGGATATTCTTCAATATTTAGATAGCACACGCATAGTACTATTCAAGTATCCTAAGTCAGAGATTCTTGGTATTCATAATACACTTCTAATTAGCTAATTGTTCACTTCCACATTAATCATCATATACACCTATGTATACATATATAGATATTCGCACATGCTCATGCTCAAAAGAAGGATAAAACTTATAGTAGGCGAAATGAAACACGCATGCTAAGCACACAACAACCGAACACCCAACACACCATTCATATACATACAGATATATAAAGAGAGAAAAAATCCGGGGTCTTACAAAGGGTCTACAGGGGTGCGAGACGGCAGGTAAACCACTAAACACAAATCTCATGAATTGTTTTAATTGGATTAATGCTGACACAATTGTTGATTTGCAGGTGTATGTGGCCGGTGAGATTGCCTCGCTCCGGGCCCTGCTACATTTGCCAGTACAGGACCGGGATGCGGCGAGGAGAGAGGTAGAGCAGCTGGTAAGTACCTACTCAGACTTCAGTAACTCACCAATGTTTTTAGCTGACTGAGAAACTAACAAGTGTTGTATGTGCAACTTGCGGAGCTAGCAAACGTGAGGAGGACACAGGCCAGTGCATCCTCCTCCAGGGCAACAGGGGAGAGCTCCCAGTCGGATCTGGCAGACCAACTGGCGAGTGCAGTGAGGAGGGCCGAGGAGGTGCATTCAGAGCTGGCAGAGAGGGTAAGTATGGCATAGACCCGAACTGAATTTGATTTACACTTAACACTGACTTGATCTTCCACAGGTGACAGAGCTGAGGACCGCCACCGACCGGGCAGCTCACTTGCGGGAGCAGACTGATGCAGCGGCAGTGATAATCGCCCATTGGCGCCTCCAGGCCGAGACAGCGACATCGGAGGCAGACCGGCTGCATACGCATGTAGGGTCGTCGTCAGCGGAGGTGACCCGGTGGCATACAGAGGCAGAGACTGCAGCAGTGGAGGCGGCCCGGTGGCGCATCTAGGCGATGGCAGCAATGGCGCAGGTGGGTGAGCTGACGAGGTAGCTGGCGACAATGCGTGCGTAGGGATCACTGGTGGACCCGACGGAGCTGGCCCGACTGTGCACCGATCTAGCTGTGCAGCAGTCCTTGGTCGTGGAGCTACGAAGCTGCATAGCGATGGTGAGCTAGGATGCTCAGAGCAGGAGCCGGAGCCATGCTGGAGCGAGCGGTGCAAGTGGTGCCATAGTCAGATAGTTTTTGGCTAGTTTCTCCAGTCGGCGGAGGAACGAGGAGGAGCAGAGGCGCTTAGTAGGAGAGACAAGCGCTAGGAGTGGTAGGGGTGGGGGTGAGATGCTACCTCTGCCCGAGAGACACGTTGGATCCTGGGAGAGTGGTGGCGGACAGTGAGGAGCTCGTGAGCCACCTCCCCCTTATCTTTGTACATGATGGTTCTCTTTAGTGGATGTTTTGTCTTTTGTGCCAATGTTTGTGATTGTTGGAATGAATTATGATTGATACGAGTGTGAAATGAGATTCAAATGAGAGAGAGAGAGAGAGAGATGTGGAAAACTGAGTACATCGTTGCGCTTGCCCATGAGTTTCCTGACCCTACATACTTAGTAAAACAGGTTAAATCTGTTCTTTGGCTCAGCCCCTTGCATTAAGTAAGGACTGATTTTAACTTCATAATTGTCAAGGGACTGAGCCGTATTTAAATATGCAGAAAGTAAATGAAAATAACGCATGCTAAAAGAAAACGATGTGTACATTTTTTTGAATTTTGGGGTTTTCTAATTTTTTTGGATTTTGAGGTTTTCTATTTTTTTGGATTTTGGGATTTTCTCATTTTTTGGATTTTGGAATTTTCTCATTTTTGGATTTTGGGATTTTCTCTTTTTTTTATTTGGGATTTTCTCATTTTTTGGATTTTGGGATTTTCTCTTTTTTTTTGGATTTTGATAATTTCTCTAGCGACACCTTTTGTGTTCGGACAGTTGATTGTAAACCTCACCTCCACCTCCCATCCTTAGCTATTAAATATCCTCTGGGTGCGGTGTGCATTTGTTTATTCTTGTCTTCCTTATGGCTGATTGCCTCTAGTCACTAAGGTTCCTGCACAGACCAAGTGTGGGAGTGATCCGGTCATAAGTGAAGATAGGATGATTGAAAGGGATAAGACTTGGTGTTGGTGCTTAGGACACTGGCTTGTTTGACTCACGAGGGTGTGGCCCACATGGATTCCGTCTGTTGTCCAGAGACTTTGTGGTCTTTCGCTTTTACTTGGGGCATGCGTACGACCGTGCTCAAGGGCGTCCTACGGGGAACTGTACTGCCACTCTTTGCCATGCGCTCATTTGCATTTTCTTTCACTATTATTCTTTAGTTATTTCTTCTTTCTTTTGTAATTGACCGTCTCTCTCTGAGACTTCATGCACACATGATTTTCACCCTCATTTGTCTACAAGTTAGCATCCTTTTGCCCCAAGACCTTGTCCGAGCATGAAAAGAAAAGACCTTTGCTCTCCTACACTAAGGCTAAGTAGGAACATCCGTGTCTAGGGGAAATTGACCGCGGGTTTCCGTGTTATGTGTGTATTGGCCGAACCCGGGGGGGGGGGGGGGGGGCTAATGGCAATAAGACAGATGTGAGACTTACAATAACCAATGTTCTTTTGCAAAATGGTGCCACTATTGAAAATCTTTTATTAGGGGTAGAATCTTTAAAGGTACAACCCATTCCACAGGTGAGAGAGCTCCTCACCCTCGGCATTTACTAGCCTATATGCGTTCCCAGGGTACACATCCTTGATGACGTACGGCCCTTCCCAATTTGCTTGCAATTTAGATCTAGGACCTCTAGGTTTTATAAAAATTCGCTTGAAGACCATGTCTCCTTCTTGGAATTTGCATTCAATCACTTTCTTTTGAAAAGATCTTGACAGTCTATTTTGATATGAAAGCACATAATCGTCCGCGACCAGACGCCGTTCATCTAGGAGTTCCAGCTGAGTAAGTAACGCCTCTCGACGTTCATCGAGGTTAAGTTTTTTATCCAGTTGTACCCTTAGCGAAGGAATGAGGATCACATGTGGACATACCGCCTCCATCTCATAAGTAACAGAAAAGGGAGTTTGTCTAGTGGGCGTGCGGACAGAGGTACGGTAGGCCCATAGAGCCTCAATCAAATTCTCAGGCTAGTCAACAAAATTATGAGAATCACAAGTTTTATTTAAAATTTTCAAAAGTGTTTTATTTGTGGCTTCGGCTTGATCGTTGCCCTGTGGATAATACGTAGATGAATGATGTAGAGAAATGTTGAATTTCTTACATTGGTCTTAAAGCTCTTGAGATATGAACTGGGGTCCATTGTCGGTGATGATGCCGCTTGGCACTCCGAACCGTGAGATGATGTTCTTCAAGATAAACCTGCACACGGTTGAACCTTTGATTTCTGTAAACGTTTCTGCTTCGGCCCATTTGGTGAAATACTCAGTGGCAGTAAGGATGAATTATTTTTTTTTAACTTGAGCATTAGGATCACCAAGTGGCCCAATGATATCAAAGGCCCACATGGAAAATGGCCAAGGTGAAGATAGTGGATGCAAAGAGGAAGATGGAGCATGGATCTTATCGGCATGGAGCTGGAACTTAACACATCTACGGACGTAGATGGCACAGTCTTCATCTAGGGTTGGCCAGTAGTAGCCCTGCCTAAGGATTTTCTTAGCTAGCATCTGGCTATTCACATGCCCTCCACACTCGCTGGAGTGGGCTCCTTCCATCACCTTCCAGGCTTCTTCGTCTGACAAGCACCTTAGGAGCAATCCATTTAGAGCGTGCCTATACAATACTTCTGCAACGATGGTATATCATAGCGTAGCTCTACTGATGGATCTTCTGTCCTCAGCCTCAGCTTCTTCTGGGAAGGTACCATCCTTGCAATATTGTTGGATCTCATGGTACCATGGCCTTTCTTCTTGCATCATTTCTCCTAACTCCACAAGCATTACTTCCTTTGCTTCTCTTCTCTCTGCCTTCAAGACTAAAGAGCTTCTGATGTTATTGAACGAAGGATCCTGAGTGGAGGGAGCTTCTAACCTCTGGACAATGATAGTCTCAGCGCTGTGGCTGAGAGGGAAGCATAGACATGAGGCCAGAGATGCCAGGGCATCGGCCAAGATGTTCTGAGACTGAGGAGTGTGAATGTATATAAGCTTGCAAAATTGCTTAGCTAGGAGAGTGACCAGATCCTGATAAGGCTTGTGCTTAGGGTCACGAGTGTGGTAGGTAGAAAGGACCTGCCGAATGATGAGTTGAGAATCACCTATGATCTTGAGATGATGCGCGCCTAAGAGATAGGCAAGCTTTAGACCATCTAGGAGAGCCTCATACTCAGAAACATTATTGGTGGCAGGGAACTGAAGCTGATAAGCCAGTGGAATGGTGATCCCTTCTGGGTTGAGCAAGATAACACCTATGCCCCATCCCCTTGAATTGAGAGCTCCATCGAAATGGATTGACCAGAAGGGATCGCGAGTGATGAGTGACAGGTTTTCATAAGGAAATTCCTCTTGGACCAATGTCACTATGAGGAAGAGGAAGGTGAGCAAGGTGCTCAACAATGGCATACCATTTTATAGCCTTCTGGACTATAAAGGTGATATCGAATTGAGACAAGAAGCTCTGCCAACGTGCCAATCTATCGGTGAGGACAGGCTTCTCGAGGAGATACCTAATAGGATCCATCCTACAAATCAAACTCACCTAATGGGCTAGGAAATAGTGCTTCAATTTCTGCACTACCCACACTAGCGCTGCACATGTTTTCTCCATTGTGGTAAGTTTGAGCTCAGAAGGATTGAAGAGCCTACATAGGTAATAGACTACCCTTTCTTTGCCAGAATCATCATGCTGAGCAAAGATAGCTCCTAGGGAGTCCCCAATAGTCGACAGATATAGGATTAGGGGTTTTCCTAGGACAGGCGCTTCCAGTACGGGTGGATTCTTCAGATGGCTCTTAAGCTCTTCAAAGGCTTCTTGGCACTTATAATTCCATTCAAATTTAGCTCCTCCTTTTAACAATTCATTGAAAGGACGACACCATTGAGAATGCTAAGAAATGAATCTCCTTATGAACTATAGTCGACCGATCAGCTCTCGAAGCTCGGATATGTTCTTAGGAGGAGGCATCTCATTTATTGCCTTAGCCTTGTTCGGGTCTATTTGAATTCCCCACTTGCTGACTATGAAACCTAACAGCTTGCTTGAGGAAACCCCGAATACGCACTTCTTTGGATTCATCTTCAATTGATACTCTTTTGTGCGCCGAAACACCCTGACAAGCATGGAGGAATGTTCACATCGGGTCCGAGACTTCACCACAATGTCGTCCACGTAAACCTCAACATCAATATGAATCATATCGTGGAAAATGGCTAACATTGCCCTTTGATAAGTGGCACCGGCATTCTTCAATCCAAACGGCATGACCACATAGCAATAAGTTCCCCAGGGCATGGTGAAGGAGGTTTTCTCTTGGTCCTCTGGGGCTAGACGGATTTGATTTTATCCTGAGTAACCATCTATGAACGAAAGGGTTTCAAACCCAGCGGTGTTATCAATTAACACATCCAAGTGAGGTAGTGGGAAATCGTCCTTTGGACATGCCCCATTGAAGTCCTGAAAGTCTATGCAAATTTGTACTCTTCCATCCTTTTTCATTACTGGGACTATATTTGTCACGCCCCGATGCAGAATATCGGAACGCGAGGCAGTTGCAAGTAAACGGGTACAGAGCGAGTACTAGACATCAAACCATTGAACAAAGATAAATACTAAAGTAAATTCGACTCATTAACAACTTTCCAAATGTCTAGTTACAACCACTAATAACAGAGCCATTCTATAGGGCCCAATTACATTGAAATAAAAGTAAAAGACTAAACTAACACTCTAATAATACTAAGACACTAGGGTACTCATGACATCACTCCTGGTCGTTCCCGTCCTCCTGAGTGTATGTGTCATCCTCGGTCTCACCTGAGAACACAACGACAAATAACGCAGGGTGAGCGATAACGCCCAGTAGGACTTAAATCTCAATAGTCAAGCAAGCTTTAAATGATTAATGTATTAAAAGGCAGAGTAACTAATGATAGGGCGAGAGAGTCAAGTAAAAGATAGCAGGATAGCACATGATGGAAATAGCACAAGCTTTCTAAAGATAGAAAAAGTGTCGAGTATAGCACAAATAGCAAGATGGCCATAGCACAAAGTATAGCAATAGCACGATGGGTATAGTATAGCACTTTTATCAATAGAGAATAAGAGAACATAGCACTTTTGTCAATAGATAACGAGAGAACATAGCACTTTTGATTGTCATTTAGATAGTCGAGATAGATAGCAGTCGAGTGTAATGCCAAACACTCTAATCATTTAACTCCCATGGGCACTAGCACTTTCGGGCGCACATCCCAAGACCAGATCGGGCCTTTTATATATTGCCAGGCATTGGTTATATTGTTTAGCTTTAGACAATGAGTCAATGGCTAATATAGAGTACTAAGAAATAGATGAGAGTAATAGATGAATAGACGTGATAGTAGAGTGAACGTGAAAAGATGAGCGAGTAGAGTATAGATGAGAGCTAGTGGACATTGTACGTAACACGTCGAGTAAACAAGCGATAGTAACAGTTGCACAACACGCGCACTTAGTGTTGGCAGTCAGGTGGAACTCAAGACCCTCCCACTGGCCATGTTAAGCACAAGTCCAGAGGTTCGGCGTGATTCAAGATAAGAGCGAACTTCTAATAGCCCTTTAGATCATGTTGATCCCTAAAGGGTATCATATGTGTTAGGGTAGAACCAGCTCGTCGACCATGTGGGAATCCTTGGACAGAGGAGACAACGGATCTCTTAGCTAGGAGAGTGAATAGATCCTGATAAGGCTTGAGCTTGGGGTCACGAGTGTGGTAGGTAGAAAGGACCTGCCGAAAGACGAGTTGAGAGTCTCCTATGATCTTGACATGACGCGCGCCTAAGAGATAGGCAATCTTTAGACCAGCTAGGAGATCCTCATACTGGGACACATTGTTAGTGGTAGGGAACTTGAGTTGATAAGCTAGTGGAATGGTGATCCCCTCTGGGGTGAGCAAGATAGCACCTATGCCCCGTCCCCTAAAATTGAGAGCTCCATCGAAATGGAGTGACCAGAAGGGATCGCGAGAGATGAGTGACAGGTTTTCTTCAGGAAATTCTTCCTGGACCGTGTCACTATGAGGAAGAGGAAGATGAGCAAGGTGCTCAGCAATGGCATACCCTTTTATAGCCTTCTGGACTATAAAGGTGATATCAAATGAGACAAGAAGCTCTGCCAACGTTCCAATCTATCGGCGAGGATTGGCTTCTCGAGGAGATACCTAATAGGATCCATTCTAGAAATCAAACTCACCTAATGAGCTAGGAAATAGTGCTTCAATTTCCGCACTACCCACACTAGCGCTGCACATATTTTCACCATTGTGGTGAGCTTGAGCTCAGAAGGATTGAAGAGCCTAGATAGGTAATAGACTGCCCTTTCTTTACCAGAATCATAATGTTGAGCAAGGACAGCTTCTAGGGAGTCCTCAATAGTCGACAGATATAGGATTAGGGGTTTTCTTGGGATAGGCGCTTGCAGCACGGGAGGATTCATCAGATAGCTCTTAAGCTCATCAAAGGCTTCTCCCAGGAAAACCCCTAATCCTATAGAAATGACGACACCTTTGGGAATGCTTCTCCCAGGATTCATCAGATAGCTAAAATTTGGCTCCTCCTTTCAACAGTTCATAGAAAGGACGACACGTTTGGGAATGCTCAGATATGAATCTCCTTATGAACTGTAATCGACCAATTAGTCCTCGAAGCTCAGATATGTTCTTAGGAGGAGGCATCTCATTTATTGCCTTGGCCTTGTTTGGGTCTATTTGAATCCCTCACTTGCTGACTATGAAACCTAACAGCTTGCCTGAGGAAACCCTGAATACGCACTTCTTTGGATTCATCTTCAATTGATACTCTTGTGCGCGCCGAACCACTCAGGCAAGCACGGGAGGAGTGTTCACTTCGGGTCCGAGACTTCACCGCAATATCGTCCATGTAAACCTCATCATCAATATGAATCATATCGTGGAAGATTGCTAACATTGACCTTTGATAAGTGGCACCGGCATTCTTCAGTCCAAACGACATGACCACATAACAATAAGTTCCCCAGAGCGTGGTGAAGGAGTTTTTCTCTTGGTCCTCCGGGGCTAGATGGATTTGATTATATCCTGAGTAACCATCCATGAATGAAAGGGTTTCAAACCCAGCAGTGTTATCAATTAACACATCCAAGTGAGGTAATGGGAAATCATCCTTTGGACATGCCCTGTTCAAGTCCCGAAAGTCTATGCAGATTCGTACTCTTCCATCCTTCTTCATTACTAGGACTATATTGGCCACCCACAAAGGATAGAGGACTACACGGATGAACTTAGCCTTGTGTAGTTTATCGATCTCCTCCTTCATCTTCAAAGTAATGTGGGAAAGAAAATGCCTCAATTTTTGTTTAATGGCTATTGCCCCTGGCTTCAAGATCAGCCTATCTTACACTAACTCGGGGTCAATGCTGGGCATGTCATCGTATGACCAGATAAAAGAATCCTTGTAATCCCTTAGTATTTTTATGAGTGCTTCTTCTTCTTCAGAAGGGAGATTGGAAGCTATAGTCAAGAGCCTGGGTTCTTCTTTTGTCCCAATATTTACCTCTTTGGTGGGTTCATCCACTGCTAATGTAGGTTCATCGAATCTTCTCGTGCCACTGGCATACATCTCGGTAGCATCCTCTATTTCACCGTCTTCTTCATTCACTGGGTCCTCCTCAGCTAAGATTTCATAAACTCTAAATTCGTCATCTAGCCCCTCCTCTCCGTGCTGGGCTTCTATGTTTAGAATGACAACTTCTTGGACGAACTCTTCGACAGCTAGAAGAGCGCCACACCTTTGCACCAGATCCATCAAATATCTACGCAGTGTGCCACTGCCCTTACTCTTCCTAGACGAGGACGAGGACTTGCTAGATTCTACCCTTGAACCTAAACTAGGGTTCATATTTACAGAAGACTCTAGAGAAGTGTCTAGAGGTTTATTTGAAGGGAAAGAAAGGGTGCGGCACAGTCTCAGGGGTCCTCCGATGGAACTGGAGGCAGAGGCAGGCCACCCGAGCTCAAGGTGCCTGCAGCAGAGTCGGGGTGCAGGGGAACAGAAGCCCTCACCCAAATCGCCTAACGTGACCATGTGGTCAGTGAGCGAGGATCACTGGTTCAAACAGAAGGAGGAGGAAAGGTGGGTATCACCGCCGAAGAAGGATTCCACGAATGACGAGGGTCGCCGTCACTAGCAAGGAAACACTGGGACAGGGATCGCCGTCACAAATTTGAAAGCGGGGAGTGACGGGGATCGCCGTCAAGCGCGGGGATTGCAGTGGAAAGCTGAAAGCGGGAGTAATGGGAATCGCCGTCAGGAGCGGGGATTATGAAATGGAAACAGGAGATTGGTGCTTGGAAAGGAAGGAAAGATGGGATTGCCGTCCAGAGAAGAAAAAGGGAAAGACGGGGATCGCCGTCGAAGAAAGAGAGGAAAAGATCGAGGATCGCTTCCGATTTCTAGGAGGAAAGATGGAGATTGGTGCTTGTCACGATGGATCGTAGGGGCGCGACAAGCATAGTCGCGACAGCCATAAGGGCCGCATATTTACAGAAGACTCTAGAGAAGTGTCTAGAGGTTTATTTGAAGGGAAAGAAAGGGGTGCGGCACAGTCTCAGGGGTCCTCCGATGGAACTGGAGGCAGAGGCAGGCCACCCGAGCTCAAGGTGCCTGCAGCAGAGTCGGGGTGCAGGGGAACAGAAGGCCCCTCACCCAAATCGCCTAACGTGACCATGTTGGTCAGTGAGCGAGGATCACTGGTTCAAACAGAAGGAGGAGGAAAGGTGGGTATCACCGCCGAAGAAGGATTCCACGAATGACGAGGGTCGCCGTCACTAGCAAGGAAACACGAGGACAGGGATCGCCGTCCAAAATTTGAAAGCGGGGAGTGACGGGGATCGCCGTCAAGCGCGTGGATTGCAGTGGAAAGCTGAAAGCGGGGAGTAATGGGAATCGCCGTCAGGAGCGGGGATTATGAAAATGGAAACAGGAGATTGGTGCTTGGAAAGGAAGGAAAGATGGGGATTGCCGTCCAGAGAAGAGAAAAGGGAAAGACGGGGATCGCCGTCCGAAGAAAGGAGAGGAAAGACGAGGATCGCCTTCCGATTTCTAGGAGGAAAGATGGAGATTGGTGCTTGTCACGATGGATCGTAGGGGCGCGACAAGCATAGTCGCGACAGCCATAAGGGCCGCCACTCTGAAGCCACGTGCATGTCTTGCATGGGCTATCGCAACGACCATGGAGGGCGCGATAAGGCTAACGCGATGCTACGACCCGGTGCGTTAAAAAAAAATCGATTACTCTCAAAGATATAGATTAATTATAAGGGAGAATAATGGATCATTAAGCACAATGACTCTTTGATAATGGATGGGATATCAAGAAAATTGGGTTTTTTAATGGGCTCTCAGCAAGGCTAATGATGGGCTCAAGGTGAGTGACCAACTTGGGGCTCACTAAGATAACAAGAAATATGGTTCAACTTATGGGTCAAAATCGGGTGTCTACAGATTGTCCCTCCTTAACTTCCACTTTGCAAGAGAGCGCAGCGGAAGTGTAGCGGAGGTGTCATGAAATGACAGTGAAGCAGAGAAATGATGCGGAGTGGACTGGAAAGGTTGGAGCCAAGGTAAAGAGACACCTGATTTAACCAACAAACAATTGGAATCTTCTTGAAAAGCCCCAAGTTAGCTGCTCGAGCAGAATGCAAGGAAAACACAAGTCTGGACAGAGAAGAAGAAAGAAAAGGACGATCAACCCCTCGATTGAGAGGTACCTAGACGATTGGCTTGCAGGTTTCATTTTGGAGGGACATGTGCGTGCCAGGCAGGAAACACCGACTCTGTCCTGGGAGCGGTTCGCAACCAAACAGATCAAAAGGAACAAAGATGAAAATTGTATAGAGAATCCAGACAGGGGAATTCTTCACAGACTAACAAGAGTAACTCGCTCGGAGGCAAACCTTCCGATTCGGAGTAGAATAGGATTTCTTGTTTTGAACATGAAGAATGATTGGGCACTCAACAATAGCTCACCATTAGCTAGGAATGAGTCATGATAGCTCAAAGTCCTACATGATGCATACTGGGCGAAAAGAAAAGAAATCATTAAATCAAAAGCAAAGAAAATAGAAAATAGAAAATATATCAAGGATAATATTGCAAAATTGGACAAGAATGGGTCGAGAGTCTTCCTACAACTGCGGTATAAGACAGAGTCTGTCATCCCCAAACTTATCTAACTTAACGGCCTATCTGGTAATTAGCAACGCGCACCTAGATCATCACCGTTTTTGATGAAGGGGAACTCAGATCCCATAGCACATTGAGAACCAGCCGATCCTTGAAGCAATATAATAAGTAAAATACCATATAGTAATGCAAGAGAGTAAGGATAGAAAAACTGACCTGACTTACCTGTGAAGCTCTATTTTTTGTGATTTTCTGGTTTTTATTTTTTTTGTGATTTTATGATAAATAATCAAAGTAACAATCATGACAACACAGATCATATGTACATCCAGGACAAATAACAAAAACAAACCATGTGTAGACACAAGGTCCTTATGCTACCGAAGAATTACCACTAGGTGGTGCACGTTTGGGATAGCCTTACTACGCTTGTGGAGCTGTGCACCCTTAGACCTCACACATTCATCTTCCCGTGCTTGAGGCCACAATCCTGCTGGAGGAGCTGGAGCTCATATTGGGGCATCCAAAAGACAAGAAGGGGAAGGAGTACGACATCTCCTACACCATGGCGCCCATCGACTCATGGGCCATACTTAGAGAGATCACCACTAAGCCCGAGGATCTGAGGACCATGATAAGCCCGGGTTATGTTCACCTCCTCCCGATTTCTCAATGGATAGTGTCTCAGTGTAAAAGAAAAATGGGGAACCATCTTGCTATTGTCAAGGCCGCCGCCATCTGCATCTGCGGCATGATCCTCTTCCCAGCGCAGGACAACCATTTAACTGTGGCAAATATCAACATCATTTCCTGTATATGGGAAGGTATGTCTATTTCCCAGGTCGTCCATGGATATCTATATGCTGGATTATCTTCTGCAGCCACAGGCGGCCCTTTCTTTGGCTCGGTCATTGCCCTCGAGTGCTGGATGGGCCTGCACATTAACTTCCAGGCAACATACGACCGCTCCACCCAATGCAAGAGCATGCTTCACCATCATCTGGCTTTTGTGGGTGCCCCTGCTATATATGACTACCCAGGCATGGTGGAAGACCGCGCTGATCAAGGGACTAAAAGAGTGGAGAGTTTATTTCAAGATAATGACTGTGGAGAAGTTCAACATGCGCCCGAGATTCCTCCATAACAAGAAGATCCGCCTACCTCAACGTACCGGCCTAGCTTTGTGACTCATTGGCGATGAAGCGCTGGTCCCATACAACCCCGACTGCTGTCACCTTCAGTGCGGCGTCGCACGCACAATTGTGCCAACTCTCTCCCACTTCCCACCAATCCAAGCATGGAAGATGAATGATGAACAAGATGAAGGGGATGTGAGGAGCGCCATCGTCCACTAGGAGGGGTGTGCCACAGGCATCATCTCAGCGGAAGTGACGGAGGATGAAGACGTGGCTCGGGAGTATCATCAAGCTTTGAAGAGGATCCAGCCAATAATACTTGGAGGATCTGAGGCTGCACCAAGTGCTTGAGAGAGATAGAGGATGTGAAAAGATGGTAGTTAAGGTGGAAAAGACTGATAGATTGAATGAAGGCAGTATTAGGACTTGTATTTGGTCATTTGCATCAATAAAATCAGAATTTTACTCACTGAGCACATTGCTCTGTTGATGTCACGACCACTATAGACGTCGCCTAAAGATCGCGGTGGCTCAATAATTCGCGACATTGTCGAGGCCTACCTACCCGACGTGACATTAACACGATGTCTATATGCATCGTGACATAAACCGAAGGTTCAAAAACACAAAAACCCTCTTCTCCCCTCTTATGCGTTCAAACGTGCGAGGCTCAAGCTACGACGATCACCCCCCCCCCCCCCCCCCCCCCCGACTCCTACTCACTCTCTCACTCTCACTCTCTCTTTTCTCTTCCACCACTGAAACCCTCAAAGTGATGTAAGGAAGCGGCGACAGTGGTTGCTCTACCGGAGACGGACGGAGGAAGAGGCCGGTGACAAGAGATAGCCGGCGGTGTGAGGGAGCTCCTTCGGCGGTGGAGAAAGTCCCGAGGTGGAGATGGCAGAGGGGGAGGTGCCGGCGGCCGATTTGGGGGCAGGGGCGATGGCTCGAGAGGAGGCCATGAAGAAGGTGAACGACCGGGCTCAAGCGCATCTTGCAGGGAACTGTACTGCCACTCTATACCATGCCCTCATTTGCATTTTCCTTCACTACTGTTCTTTCGTTATTTCTTCTTTCTTTTATAATTGACCGTCTCTCTTTGATGTTGAGTTGTGTGTTTTGATGATGACAAATTAATGATGTCTACACTCTCATACTTTGATTTTGATGATGACATATTGCACATATTACAATGATAACAAAACAACATGTTCTTTATGCTTAATGTTTCATATTTTACTCATAATGACATGTTTTTGATGGTCCACTCTTCATATTTACAGGTTTGCAAAGTTTTGTCAAAATAGTGTCAGCACTACTTGACAGATAGGTCGACACTACCAGACTGCCCAACAACCTTCTGAACAAAAAGTCATAGTCAGGTCGACACTACTTGACAGATAGGTCGACACTACCAGACTGCCCAGCAAGCTTCTGAAGGAAAAGTCACAGTCAGGTCGACACTACTTGACAAATAGGTCGACACTACCAGACTGCCCAGCAAGCTTCTGAAGAAAAAGTCACAGTCAGGTCGACACTACTTGACAGTAAGGTCAACTCTACAAGCTGTTGGCCCTTTTGGTACGGCAGCAAGCAAACCTAGAGGGGGGGTGAATAGGTTTTTCTGAAATCTGAAATAGAATCTTAAACACCAGAATTAACACTTGAAGGTTTGGTTAGTTTAGTGTGATAAAGAGTAGCAGTGCGGAAGCAAATAAACAATCACACAAATAACACAAGAGATTTATCCTGGTTCGGCCCTTCCCACATGGAAGTCCTACGTCCAGTCCCCAAGCAACCTCTTGGGATTTCACTAACCAAGGGTACAGTCCCCCTTAAGGACACTACAACACCCAGCACCCCAGCTGGTCTTCTTCTCTTTCCCGGGCAAGAAGGCAACCCACTTCTCTTACAGGTAAAGAAGCCAACCTCCTGGTACAAACCCCAGTGCGGTTCTGCTAGACACAAACCCCTAGCTGGGTTACACACTGTATACAGTCCTACAGCTGGACAGAAGTCTTTCTTAGAAAAGAAAGAACAAAGCTGAGAGTTGGAACAAATAAAAACCAACTACAAGAACTCTCAGCAAAAGACTCTCTCCCCCAGATTTACAAGATGCACAGAGAGAGAGAGAGAAGAGAGGAGAAGGAGCTTGAATGCTTCAGTGCTTCAGATGCTTGAACACTTCTTCTTGGGCTCAGGCTCTTTCTCTCTTTTTCTTTGAGTGTATGTGGAGTTGAGGTTCTTCCCGGATGTACACTCTTGAAAAATCTTCAGGAAAACTCTTACTTCTTCTTCAGCCTTGCTTCATCTTTTATATGAGCAATTTGAATAAATCCGTTGGAGTTCTAGCCGTTGCTCATCTTCTCTTTCTTCTGATAATTTGTGGTCTACGAGGTCTGCAAGCATAGAAAAAAGTGTTTAGATAAAAGAGTGTTTCTGTCAAAAAGGCTCATACCTTTATGTTTCCTGATGCCACCCAGAAGTGGTATGTAATCCCCTTTTTGTTGGCAGGAAAGAAAAGATTTAGAGAGATAAGCAAAAAGATCTCCTGTCAGAAAGATAGAGGATTACGCAAATCAAGAATATTTGACTTTTTCACTAGATGCCAAAAAATATTTTGAAATATAAAATAAATCTATGTTTAAGTGAAATCCATATTTTACAAAGGAATCGATGTGAGAGCAAATCCTTATGAGAGATACAAAGGAATCCATGTGAGAGTTACAAAGGAATCCATATGAGAGTTATAAAGGAATCCTTATGAGAGTTACAAAGGAATCCTTATGAGAAGTCTGTGTGAGTTACAAAGGAATCGTTATGAGTTACAAAGGAGTCTGTGTGAGTACAAAGGAATCCTTATGAGTTACAAAGGAGTCTGTGTGAGTTACAAAGGAATCCTTATGAGAGTCACTTATCAAATCGTTATGAGACCAAATCGATGTGGCACTTTGAACTGAAATCCATATATATATGAATGGAATCCATTTATCTGTTTAGTGCAAATCATTACAGAATAATGTCATAAAATTATATTTATTAGAAAATCATGATATTTAATTTATTATTAGAAAAATCATGGTATTAAATATATTTAATATTCAATTAATCATGTAAATTTATATTTATTAAGAAAAACATGATATTAAATATTTTTAATAATAATTAATTAAACATAAATTTTATTATCACCAAAATAAAAAGGGTAAAATATAGGAGTGGTTCAACACAAGCTTGCTCTGCAAGTTCCTGAAGAACAAGTTGCTAGTAAGGTCGACACTAGCTGAGAGTACGGTCGACACTAGTTATCATCCAGTGAACTAGTTTTGGAGATATTCTCAGAAGGTCGACTCTGTCTGTTGATCAAGTCGACACTAGAGTTCTGCCAGTAAAGGAAAATTGGAATTTCTAATCAGTAGTGTCAACACTATAGAAATGTAGGCCGATACTCTTTTTCTATAAACCTAGAATTGTGCAGAGCATAAAATCCAGCGGCTGTGATCTCTTTCTGTGATCTTTATGGGAGATGCTATATTTACCAAATTGCCCTTTCATCCAAGTGGCAATGAGGTAAAGGCCTTTTGGACACGTGGCAGCCTTGGGTGCAATCTAGGTTTTTGTGCACACCTTTCTCCGTTCATGGGACTGCACAGTGGCTATATAAGCCTCCATCTCATCTGAAGCAGCCATCCCTTTGAGCAATTCATCGATTCCATCAAAGAGGACTGGGGATCAAGGCCAAGCAGTGAGAGAAAGCCCTGGAGTGCATAAAGAGGAGCAGATCAAGAAGAAAGCAGCAGAGAAAGAAGAAGGAATTGTGCAAGCAACAGATCTGAAAACAGAGCATCGTGGATCTTGCACAGAAGAAGCAGCAGAGCTGAAAAGAAGAGGAAGATCTGAAGGCAAGTGGAAGAGGAAGCCAGTGCAAGAGCAGAAGCACAAAGTTCAGCATCCGTGGAGAAACTCAAGAGCATAAGTTTAGTTCTGAAATTCTCTATAAATCAGGTCAGAAATAGGATATCACGAATTGAGGCTGATTTGAAGGATTTCAGACCAAATTGGTTAAGAAGCACAACCAGATGATGCATATGTGCAAGATGATCTGAAGCACACCTTCAACTTTTAAGATCTGAAGAATCAGAGTTCATATTACACAGTCCAAAGGGAATTGGGCAAAACTGAAGGACTGGTGTTTGAGGATTTGTTTCCCTTAACTCTGATCTTCTTGTGTATTTGATTTTTCTCTTTTAAACTTTTCTCTAAACTCTCTGAGTGCTCCTACTATTGATAGGAGTGTTGATCCATACTGTGTGTGTGTGGATTGAGGAGGTCCGTATGACCTTGAAGCTGTGAATCAGCAGATAAGCTGTGTAATCAGCGGTGTGCAAGTTGTGAGTCAGCATTCAAGCTGTGAGTCAGTGGGTGTTTGAAGCTGTGAATCAGCAGTTTAGTGAAGCCTAACTTGGTTTCAGTGAGGGGTGGACGTAGGTCTCCATCTGGGAGCCGAACCACCTAAAAATCTCATGTGCAATGGTTTGATCTATTTTCTTCTAGATGCTTGCACAGGTTTCTGTATTCACATTGCTTATCTAATTTCTACCCACATAGATTCACACATTCACATCAATTCATTAAGACTGTGAGTCTGATTAGATCTTTTAATTTGAAGTGATGTTTAATTTGCTTAAGCTTCTGCTGAATTTTATTAAAGATCTATTCAACCCCCCCTTCTAGATCTGTTCACACCTCTGAATTCAATCCAACAATTGGTATCAGAGCCTAGGCTCTCTACTCTTGTGGTTTAACAGCCCGTAGAGTACTTGTGAAATGGATCTAAGGGGATATATGTCAGAAGGGCACTCTATGTATAGACCTCCTTATTTTGATGGATCAAACTATACATACTGGAAAACTCGTATGCAGGTTTTCTTAAGAGCCCATAATCATCAAATCTGGAAGGTAGTGAATAGTGGACCATATGAGCTCCCAGAGGATGAAGAAAAATGGACGACAGAGCAAGTCAAGAAGTCAAATGCTATTTGGAGTGCAATGAACATCATGCACTGCTCTCTTCACCCAACGGAGTTCTCAAGAGTCTCCTCATGTGCAACTGCCAAAGAAGTATGGGATCGTCTAATGGTAATTTACGAAGGTACTTCTGAGGTAAAGGAAACAAAACTCAAAGCCTTTAAAATGGAAAATGATGAATCCATCTCAGAGATGTATGGTAGGTTAACTCTTTTGACAAATGGCTTGAAGAGTCTAGGAAAAACATTTACTGAATATGAACTTGTCAGAAAAATTCTTAGATCCTTAACTTCTATGTGGCTTACAAAGGCTATTGTATTTGAAGAGCCTAGGAATTTGTCTACAATGACTGTTGATCAATTGATTGGTTCCTTAATGACTTATGAATTGGGTTTGAAAAGAACAGATAATGATATAAAGAAAAAGAAATCACTAGCACTTAAAGCAAGTCCAAATTTTAAAGAAACAATTGAGTAAGAAGAGTTTTCAAGCTCAAGTGACTCAAGTGAATCTGCCTTGCTTACAAGAAAATTCAAAAAGTTTCTAAGAAAAGAAGGTAAAAAATTTCTTACCAAGGGACCTTAGGTAGACAACTCTTCCAAGCAGAAAAAATTTACTAATAAAAATTCTAACTAAGTTGTTTATTATAATTGTAGAAAACCAGGGCATGTAAAACCAGAATGCCCGGATGATCAGAAAGTGTTTCAACCAAAGTGGAAGAAAAATAAGCCCAAAGCTATGATTGGAACTTGGAGTGAAGAAGAAGATGATGAGGAAGAAGAAAATTCATAAGATGATGAGGATGAGAGAAAGATATCCTTGATGGCCTTGGAAAGTTTTAATGGTTCAGTAAATTCTAACTGTTCTCTCAACTCATGTTCTGATAGTGATAATGAGGAATTGTCTTATGATGAATTGAAATATCTTTGTGAACATTTGTATAAAAGAATAAAGAAAATAAAATCTGAAAATAATCTTCTAAAACTTAAAATTCAGTCAAATGAAACAATGTTGGAAAGTTCACAAACCATTTCAAAAGAAAATGAAAATCTGAAATTTGAAGTAGAACAATTAAAGAAACAAATAGCAAACATGGCTCATGATCATCAAGTAAATGAAAAGTTTAAACAATTGGTTGAAGAAAATCATTATCTGAAAAAGAAAATTGAATGCATGTTGCATGATAAATCTTTGGACAATGACTGTAGGAATCTAAGAAACAGAATTGCTGATTTGGAGAAATAAATTGCTCAATTTGATAATGAAAAGAATGAAATGAAAAATGGTTTGGATGCTATGCTTCACAAACTTCGATTTTCAGAAAAAGAAATTTCTGCATTAAGGGCTGAAAAGGAAAAGGTGAAAAGTGAACTCTTTACAGCTTTGGAGAAGGTAAAAGTTTTTGAAATGAACAAAACTATTGCTAACAAGAACTTCATTTTATCAAATGAAAAATCAGTAAAAGTCCTTGTTTAGAAACAAAAGGAGAAAATAAAGAAAAACACAGCAAATAAAAAGAAACATGTGTTTGCTAAAAATCAGAAATTGAAAATTGAAAAACAAACGAGTTTCTACAAAAGTTCCCAACCTTCTTCATCAACTCAAAGTGCTCCAAGGAAAGCTTCAAATCCAAATCATGTTAGAAGCTATCAAAAGGTAAAGTCTCCTCAAAGGAAGATGTGGTTTCAGCACATGTACTCATGCCAAGGTAAGCATCAGGTAAGAAACTCTTCTATATGCTTTTATTGCAATAAACTTGGTCATCTTGCCAAACATTACTGGAATAAAAATCAAAATTTTCATAAACATGTCAAATTAGTCCAATGCTTTCATTGTCATAAAATTGGTCATATTTTTAAGGACTGTTGGTACAGAAATGATTTTGTTGTGCATGCTCAGAAAATTCAGTCAAATGCATATGTTCATACACATAGGAATAAATATCATGGTCATACTAAAATGTTTGGAAATTCCATGTGTATAGGCACAGAAATGCTACACAAAATCATTCTATTTCTTCTTATATTAAAAATTCAAAAAATAGAAAGTCTCATGAAAAAAATAGATGTATTGAACAAGACAAAGAAGAAATCTAGAACTAATTCTGCTCATAGTTCCATTATTGAAAAAACTGCATCGATACAAAAATTAAAATCTGTGTGGATTCAAAAACCATTGTTGAATTCTAACACTGGTTTCATTCCAGAACCCAAGGAAGTGTGGGTCCTAAAGGTAGTTTGATCAGCAAGCTATTGAGCCTTGTAGGCATATTTTTCATCCAGAATCAAGTTAATGGCTATGCAAGGCAAGAAATGTTGGAGAACACTGGTAAAATCTTTGAAAAAGAAATGAAGACTGTTCAGGTAAATCTCATTTCAGAATTAAATTGCTTGAGTTGGAATAACTCTTTAGATCTTTATCTGAACAATGGAAAATGTGTTGTGTTGCTGCCCCTAATAATAATTCATCTTAGCAATGTATATCATGGTTGTATCAACTTGTTTGTATGAATTTACCCATGATTTGTAGTGCATGTTACCACCCTATGACTTCTTGGTATATCGAATGGTGAAATGTGGAAAGACAAGTTATGCTTGTCTGAAAACTATCATTATGCGTGAGTAAAATACTCCGCCAAGTACCAAAAGTCATATTTTGTATAAACCTAATTGTGTGCAAAATCATGTGTGAATTGATTACAAATTTTTTCATTCCATGCACATGTTAAGGGGGAGAATTTTGAAAAAGTGCAAAAATGTTCTTGCTGCTGCATTCTGAATAAGTTTTTCTTTTAATGACATGTGTCGACACACTGAAGATCATGTGCCAACATAATTTGTTCAAGTTTGTGTTCAGAAATGCTTATCTTGAATCTGTTTTAGATAGTGAATTGAGGACAAATCTTCTATATTCTGAAATTGTTGTGTTGTGTTGATATTCATATTGTATGAAATAAAACAGTCATGTTCACTCTCTTGAATCTCACCTATCAACACTTTGAATGATACTTGGTCAAATCTCTTACTCTTTTGTTCTCATTTGGAATGAACTCACACATCTCTGCTCTGTGTGAAAGATTCAATCATAGAATCAATTCTTGGCTTATTCTTGATCTCTTCATATTTCATTCAAATCTACTCAAGGTTCCATTGATATTTTTATATGAGAAATAATTTTTTTAAATATCTGGAATATTTGTGCTCTTGGATTAAACATGAAGATGAAAAATAAGATTTCGAGTAATGTGTCTATCTCTATCCTCAAAGCTTACCTTAGTTTTTTTTTATTGCAAAACACTTTAAGTAGACACTTGAGTAGTCTTGAGTTTTATATCACAAGAACTTCTGAAGCTTTGTTTTTAACAAATGTTAAGAATGATATCGTAACAACTCTAGACCATTATCTATTAAGAGAAAAACTACTTGTCACCTAATGAAAAGTAATGAAAGTTCTGAAAGAAAATTTTCAAGAAAAGAATGTTTTTAAGGAAAATTACAGAGCAATGATTAGTACACTGAATAACCAGGTTATTCCACCTGAGACATGGTTGTACTTCAAAAGGTGTTGCTAAGTTATCTCTGTTCAAAAAGAAGCAAACAAATGATTAACATGTCTAGTAGTCAGGCACTCTTTCACTGGGTAAGTGTGTGTACTTGCACAAAAAAGCATGAATTTAATCTTCTTTGCTAATTTCCTGAAATATCTCAAATAAAAGAAATAAACAGAAAAAGAAAAAGGTGTACAAAGTGCAGCTAGCCTAAAATAGAATTCATGTTGTTCAAGAATGTTAAATTGTTATTCTACATTGTGTTAAGATCAAAACTTTGATTTTCTAATGATATACACTCTTGAGAACTCAATTTACACTACAACAAATTGGGGCTATACCTACAGAATTTACCTACAGTAGGGTAATACGTAGGTATATACCCCAATTATATATGTTAAATCCGTCCATTGTAAGGTTATACACACGCTTTTTTTAGCCATATGTAGATACGAATATATAGATACGGTTTTTACAAAGCCCTTTTCCTTTTATTCCCGCTCCTCTTTTCATCTCTCCCGCTTTCTCTCTTCTCTCTTCTCTCTTCTCTCGCCACGCCACCAGAGCTGCACCGCCGCCGCCAAGACGCAGTTGTCGGGACGTCGCCGGAGCTCCACCGCCGCTGCCGGAGCTCCACCTCATCACCGCCGGTAAGCTCTCTCTATTTGCTCTCTCTCTCTGTTTCTCTCTGGGGGGGAGGGCCTCCGTGGGGGGGGGGGGGGTGGAGCGGTGGGAGGGGTGGGGGGAGACAGCTGAGGGGGGGTGTCGCAGTGGGAGGAGACGGAGGGGAGGGCTGATGGGTGGGGGGGGCATCAGATGGAGGGGTTTGGGGGGGGGGGGGGGGGGGGGAGACGGTGGGGCGGGGAGGAGACAGAGGGGAGGTAGGGGTCTGGGGGGGCGGGGGGGTGGAACTGGTCAGACGAGGGGAGGGGGCGAAACAGTGTGGGGGAGGGTGGGGAGAGATAGTGTGGGGGGGGGGGGGGGGGAGGAGACGGAGGGAGGGGAGGGGTCTGGGGGGGCAGGGGGGGGTGTCACCGACGGACGAGGAGGAAGGCGAACCGGAGGGGTGGACGGCCTCCGTCAGTGATACGGCAGAGAAATTGGCGTGGGGTTGCGGCTCCCAGTTTTCTTTCAGGGATTCCTCGTCGGACGGCCCCCGGCGAGGTTCGCCTGCATCGCCATCCCGTCCTCTGTTGTGATAGGAGACGCCATAGACATTACTTGCGCCTGCCCTCCGCCGACCATGACTGCGCTCGCCGCTCACACCCACGCCAGAGCCCACCGCCTCGCGTCATCGATGCCTACCCAGTTGCTTCAACGGTCGCTGCAGTCTGTGCCAGCCTGTCTCTGGTGCCTTCAGTGAAGGCCAAAAGAAATGGACGGGCATAATCTTTTCTATGGGATACTTAATGAAAACAAGTGATAATTTTTGACAGAGGAAATTTTAATGTATTTTTAGGACTAACTTAAAAATGCTCCCTTGTACCTTATTTTTATCTTTCATGATTTTTATAAAAAATCATATGGACTGTTTAAAACGTTTAGTGATTCATAAAACCTCTGTCTCCTCCCTCTGGATTCTATTGTTTGATTCCTGGATCAGTAGCTTAATATAGTGTAAATGTTTGTGGCGTCTAGATAGGCATATCCATTGAATTACTTGGAGCAATATGGTCAAAGTAGTTTTGCTGAGATCCAATGCAGCAGTACTTCATAATGGTGTATTTGTATACACACATTTATTTCAATTAGAATGGTCTGTTTACTTGCATGATGCCCTTGATGTGCATCTCAGAAGAAAGATGGTGTTGCTGGCTTTGTTTTTCTAGTTGGATTAACGTGCTGAAAAGAGGAAGGAGGTAGATGTATGTGCTGTTTATTTTTCAAGATTGGTGTTTTATATATACACCAATCATATATAGGTTCAACATTAAAATTTCTTTTGAACTTACATTTGAGTGGTGCTGCAATCTCAGATCCCAAAGTTTTAGATTCATGTATTTTTATCAATTTTTATAGGAACCTTGCAGATCTGCATCCAAGTGACATGAAGGACCTGTTGGTGCTATGGTAGTTTTCCTTTGGATCTGAAGGTTGGCATTTTTATTGGAAATATCTTCTATTATCATAGAAGTCATTGACAAGATCAGCATCCCAGTGACTCAAAGCAACCTTGCTTATTTCATTTGGTAAAAGAGGAAATATCTTCTATTATTCATTATCTTAATTGCTATAGTAGTCTTATTATTACTAATTGGGCAACCTGGGTCATGATTTGTTGATTTCATAAATCACATCTTCTATATTCAGATCTGGCTATTGAAAATTTATAGAACTCTGTTGAAGTCTATTCGAACTTCATCTTTTGCCTCTCTATCTCTGATCCTTGGAGTGATTCATTTGAGTGTGGAGTACATATGTGTGCAAGTCTTCCAAGATGGTGTTGTTCTCTGCTCCTTCATTTTCTATTTGCCTGTAATTTTATATGAAATAGTTGTATCACTTGTATTTAGGTCTCAATCAAAGATAGTTGAATGCAGTTGAATGCATGAACTTGAAGTGATAAGTGCTCAATGATAAGTGTCTTCTACTGCCAACATTTCTATCTACCTGCCAGCAAAATGAACATTGTCATCTACTGCCAACAAAATGGGGTTCATGTTTGGGGATGGCACTATCATCTACTGCCAGCAAAATGAACACTCATTTTTTTCTACTTCAGTTATGAACCACAATATGTTTCCTGTTAAACATACTATTACTTTCAGTAGAATAGATTGTTTTTATTTTATATTTTTAGATGCCTCGGTATTGTCCCTTAAGTGTTTTTAGAATTTTATTACTTCACCCAAGGTTGAAACCAGAAATGAGCCCTTTATCATAGATAAGAGGTGCTTAATGATCTACTCACACTATGGTGGACCAATAATACTGGGGAGGTTGAGAAAAAGGAGCTAGAATCTCAAGTAGAAAAGCATCTTGTAGCACCCCGAAATTTTTAATTACATAAAAATTCGAATAAATGGAAATAAATAATTTCCATAATACAAAAGTATTTAAACATACGTATCATTATCGTATGTGCTAAAACACATCGAAAAATTCCGTAAAAATTATAAATCAACCCTAAATATTATTACTAAATATTTCACAAAGAAATTTGTGCCAAGAAAAATCAGATTATCCATGTTTAAAGTGTTTCGCGACTTATTACCGTAATTCATGAATAAGTCGGAAAATCATTATCACACGTACTGGAATGAGTTAGAAAATTAAATAAAAATCATAAATGGACTTCAAATAATATCCTATAATGACCCATCAAGAAATTTGGTTCAATAAAAATCATTTGGGCTAGGTTTAAGAGTTATTGCGACCGATTATCTAAATAAGGAAACAAGTCGGAAAACTGTTAACACGGAAATACGACGCAATCATAAATTAAATAAAGATGTTAGAAATGCTTCTAACAATATATAATAATGACCCAATATCATAAGTGGGCCAATGGACCACATTTGGCCCAAAAATCAAATGAAGCTTGAAAATACATAGAAATTCGTAACCATAAATAAGCTGAAATTAAAAAGAGGCAATTAGAGCTGAATTGGGATGCAATCATGCATTCATGGCAACCCAAATTCGTGACTAACTATGAGGGAGGTTTCCTAATGCCTCACACACTCAAAGGGAGGAGGAAATCATCAAAAATAGGAAACCAAACATGCCAATCCCGAAATCCTCTTTTCCTAGTTATAATAGGACTCCTAAATACCATGGTTACTTAAATACTCTTCACCCAAACCCTAGGAACGAATTTAGAACATGCTAGGGTCGTGTGGAGGAGCTCTTGGTGGCTGAGGAGCTGTGGAACGACCACAAGAAGCCGTTCTTCTTCCCCTTCTCATCTGCTGCGACCTGCACAAACCCCTCTCTTGAAGTCGACTAAAAGTAGGTTTTCTCGGGCCAAATCTTAACATATCCTATACCAATGTGTAGAGCATCAAGTTAACTTTCATTTCCCACTGGTTTCATCGAATTTTATTTAGTATATCTTGATTTATAAGCGTTTTGCCAACGTCGCGCACTGTTAGAGCTTTTCCCGTTCTTAATATGTTACACGGGATTCAAGACAGAATTAGAGGAAACTCTTAACATGGAAGTTACTCTACTTGATGTCACGATCATCTTTCATGTTGAACGTTTTGTCTAAAGGTCTTTAGTTAGAGAGTTATGAACCCCGTAAGAGAGTCATGCATAATACTGTGTTTTCGGGTTTGCAGTTAGCCTTAGGTTATTCCTGTTTTTCTTGAGATTTAAGACCGAAGTAGGTCAAGACTCCAACATGAAAGTTCTTTTATTAGTCGTTAGGGTCATCATTCATGTTAAAGGTTTTGTGTAAATGTCATTAGTTTGAGAGTTATAAACTTCGTAATAGAGTCATGCATGATACTGCGTTTTTCTGGTTGCATTTAACTTTAAGTTCTTCATGTTTTTCACAAGGGCAAAGACCGAATTAGGTAAAACCCCAAACATCAAAGTTCTTCCAATAGATGTCATCGACATTTTCTATGTTGAAAGTTTTGTCTAAAGGTCAGCATATAGAGAGATATAGGCGTTTCATGAATATCGCTCCTGTGTCAAAACATGGTAAGTCTGAACCAAGAGCATGTCAGATCCCAGTCGGACTCAGGCGCAGATCCTGTGAATGCGACGGCTCGATGTGTCGCCTTCCGAGGTCTCGTCGCGACAGCCCGACATGTCGCGACCTGATTGCGACAAGACCGTTGTCGCGATCATGCTGCCTGAATCGGACCGCCCCAGTCGCGTTCTTCACAACCCTCTGCCGCCTTCTAGCCATCTCTTCGCGGCCCTTGTCCTGTCGCAATCTGACAGCCATGTCGCCTTCCTTATATAGCCCTGTCGCCTTCTCAGAATTTTTACCTGAAACCACTGTTTTCTTACAAAGTTTTCCGCATATACCCAAGGTCTGTTTAAATATGATAATTACTGTGTAAGTTACCTGTCTTGGGTCTGATCATTACATGATTGTTATTTAATGGCTTAAAATTGATTAACCCATTTAAAAGCTTTAATTACATGAATGCTATTCTAAGTGCTCCTTAAATGCTATGATCCATTCGTTCTACTTGTGATTTAATCTTCCTACTGTTCCTCCATGTTTAAATGATAATGATTATCATAAAATCTTGCAAAACATGATTAGTTAAAGTGCATATTTTATTCTATGTTATATTGTCAAGTGCTTCCTCCGAGTTTGAGACCGATGGTTCATGAATTGAGACACGCATACCGCACTACACACTAGCACCATTAGGCAACCTTTTCTTGGGAAATTGGAAACTCTCTACCGGTCATTCCGAATCGGTAGACTAGCGACCTTTTCACCAAGGCCTCCGTAAATCTCCTCTGACCATGGATTCCCACATGGCCGACGAGTTGGTTGTACCATTGAAGTTCCCTGGAGATAGCGTGCACTTCCTTCTCTTCTTGATCTCGTGAGTGTGACTTACAAACTAGACTAAAGCCATTAATGTAAAGATTGAACGAAAGTATAAATGGTACCGTTATGCTGTCGAATTTATCTCTTGACCATTGTTCTCATGAAATCATGTTCAATTTAATTATTACATCTTCTCATCATCATCATGAACATGACATTACACATGCTACGTTTTGAAACTCTCATTGGCCATTATTAATGACTGTGGGTATCTACATTTAAAAATTTACATGAGATGCTGACAGGGTACGGCGTGTGTCCAAGGGCTCCAGTCTAGCCCCAATGACGGAGAGTCATAAATATACTGTTAACCATGGGGTATAATGATTACTGGCGTTGCATCTGCGCTGGGAGTACTTTCTTGCTTGTTGAATGTTAGATACATAACCACATACACGTGTCCTGGTGTACATTCTTGATGGATCTTTTCTTGGTGTACATTGGTGTCTACGTGCCTGATTAGTGTTACTTGATCGTGCTTGTGAAATCTTGCTTGCTTGCTTGCGTGATATGGCCATCCTGCATTTAATGCAATTAGTGATATCTTGCGTTCTTGAAAGCTATTAACATCAAGTGAAATCTTGCGTGCTTGTACAAAGTGATCTATTTCTAGTTCTCTCTTGTCATCTTGTTCATCAATCTTATTCTATCATGATCTCTCTCTCTAGCTTGTTTTTATATCATGTTTTAACGAGTTTTTATTCGTACATGCATATCATTCATCGTACTTGCCTAGTTCTAAAATGTTAATCACTTATATCATTGCCCGCACATTGAGATATAAATCCTACTGGGCTAGTTTGCTCATTCCCTTTTATCCCATCTAGGTGACTATGAAGTTCAAGAGGAAGAGCAAGTCGAGGATGGGAATGCGTCCGAGTGAAGAGCGTTCCAATTATGAGTCTACCTATAGTTAGTTTATTTTGAGTGATAGATTCATGTAGTAGGAAGTGAGGTATTATGTACTTTTACTTTTATTGAGTCTTAGTCCTGTAATAGTTTCCATTTGAAATACAATGAGTTGAGATTTGAATAAAAATTAATTGAGTTCAATATTGGGCCCTATGATAATGTATGTATCATACATTTAGTGCATGCTAGCTAGAGACTTATTTGCCGACTGTCCACGTCTCGAAATATCGACTCGATTAATTAATAATATCCGCTGCGTAATTCTCGGGACGTGACAGTTTAGTGGTATCAGAGCCTAGGAATACTAAATAGGATATGTCTCAGGAATAGGAGATACCTATGTAACCTAGGTCATGAGAAATTAAATACAGTTCCTGGTGAGAATGGGTAGAGACTGGGAATATGTTAGAAAGAATTAAACACTCCTACCCATTAACTCTTATAATGTATCTATGTATCTGGAGACATTAATTGGTTTCCATCCTTTTTCTCAAGAATCCTCATAACACTCTCACACAACTGCAATGGCTCACAACCAGTGGCAAGCTATGCAAGACACTGTGGCTGGACTTACGCAGGCCCTGCAAAATGTAGTTCAGGCTGGAAATCAGGCTGCAGCTGCAAGGAACGGAGCCGATGATTTGCACCGGAATTTTAGGAGTTTGAACCCTCCTCGTTTCTCTGGATCCCCTGATCCGGACGAGGCAGAGAATTGGCAAGAGGAAATAGAAAGGATCTTCCAAGTAATGCAATGCACTAATAGGGAGAAGGTGGTACTGGCCACTTTTCAATTTACCAAGGATGCCCGAGCGTGGTGGAAGGCCACATCGGCCCACCTGCCTAATATAGCTGAACTAGAATGGGCTGAATTCCTAGAGATATTCCGGGGAAAATATTTCTCTGAGAGAGTGAAGGAGAAGAAAGCGACAGAATTTGCCGCACTGAAGCAGAAGGGAATGTCTGTGGCTGAGTATGAGGCTCAGTTTGCACGACTTGCTGTATATGCCCCACATTTGGTGGGAACAGAAAGATTAAAGGCTAACCGTTTCATGGACGGGCTCAGGCCCATGTTCATTGAAATGCTCGGACCACACAATATTCAAACTTACACTGAGATGGTCCAAAGAGCTCAACTAGTAGAAGACACTATGGCTAAGGTGGAAGGCATGACGGGGAAGGACTATAGCATGGAGAAAAGATCAAAGTAGAAGAAACAACGATGGTTGAATATTTTGCAACAAGCCTGGGCATCAAGCGACAAGTGCTGGAAGAAGGTCGGGGCTTGCCTGCAATGCGGGAGTCACGAACATCATATACCAAACTATCCTATGTTAAAAGACCAAGTTGGAAGGAACCAAGGAGTGGTAAAGCGTCAAGGACGCGTGAATGCAATAATGCAAGCGGAGCTTCCGGAAGGAAGTATATTGTTAAACCCCTAGACTGATCTTATGATGTTTTGTTATGGTACACTTCTAAGTGGGGGAGATCATTAAGGAGAAATTGAAAAGGAATAATCTACTAGCGATACCATAGTTCATCTGGAGGATTAAGATGGAGTTATAACAACGTGGAAGGGAAAACAGGAGTGGAAGGAACCAAATGAATAGTACGGGTGGCCATAGGTGTAGATTTTGGACTGGCATCCACGATGTTGAAACAAGTTGGAGGATTAAATATGAAACCAACTCAAGAATCATAAGTATCAAAAGCCAATTACCGATCAATGAATTGGGGACCAAATGCTCTTAGTGGGGGAGGGTGTAGCACCCCGAAATTTTTAATTACATAAAAATCGAATAAATGGAAATAAATAATTTCCATAATACAAAGTATTTAAACATACGTATCATTATCGTATGTGCTAAAACACATCGGAAAATTCCGTAAAATTATAAATCAACCCTAAATATTATTACTAAATATTTCACAAAGAAATTTGTGCCAAGAAAAATCAGATTATCCATGTTTAAAGTGTTTCGCGACTTATTACCGTAATTCATGAATAAGTCGGAAAATCATTATCACACGTACTGGAATGAGTTAGAAAATTAAATAAAATCATAAATGGACTTCAAATAATATCCTATAATGACCCATCAAGAAATTTGGTTCAATAAAAATCATTTGGGCTAGGTTTAAGAGTTATTGCGACCGATTATCTAAATAAGGAAACAAGTCGGAAAACTGTTAACACGGAAATACGACGCAATCATAAATTAAATAAAGATGTTAGAATGCTTCTAACAATATATATAATGACCCAATATCATAAGTGGGCCAATGGACCACATTTGGCCCAAAAATCAAATGAAGCTTGAAAATACATAGAAATTCGTAACCATAAATAAGCTGAAATTAAAAAGAGGCAATTAGAGCTGAATTGGGATGCAATCATGCATTCATGGCAACCCAAATTCGTGACTAACTATGAGGGGAGGTTTCCTAATGCGAAATCATCAAAAATAGGAAACCAAACATGCCAATCCCGAAATCCTCTTTTCCTAGTTATAATAGGACTCCTAAACACCATGGTTACTTAAATACTCTTCACCCAAACCCTAGGAACGAATTTAGAACATGCTAGGGTCGTGTGGAGGAGCTCTTGGTGGCTGAGGAGCTGTGGAACGACCACAAGAAGCCGTTCTTCTTCCCCTTCTCGTCTGCTGCGACCTGCACAAACCCCTCTCTTGAAGTCGACTAAAAGTAGGTTTTCTCGGGCCAAATTTAACATATCCTATACCAATGTGTAGAGCATCAAGTTAACTTTCATTTCCCACTGGTTTCATCGAATTTTATTTAGTATATCTTGATTTATAAGCGTTTTGCCAACGTCGCGCACTGTTAGCTTTTCCCGTTCTTAATATGTTGCACGAGATTCAAGACAGAATTAGAGGAAACTCTTAACATGGAAGTTATTCTACTTGATGTCACGATCATCTTTCATGTTGAACGTTTTGTCTAAAAGTCTTTAGTTAGAGAGTTATGAACCCCGTAAGAGAGTCATGCATAATACTGTGTTTTCGGGTTTGCAGTTAGCCTTAGGTTATTCCTGTTTTTCTTGAGATTTAAGACCGAAGTAGGTCAAGACTCCAACATGAAAGTTCTTTTATTAGTCGTTAGGGTCATCATTCATGTTAAAGGTTTTGTGTAAATGTCATTAGTTTGAGAGTTATAAACTTCGTAATAGAGTCATGCATGATACTGCGTTTTTCTGGTTGCATTTAACTTTAAGTTCTTCATGTTTTTCACAAGGGCAAAGACCGAATTAGGTAAAACCCCAAACATCAAAGTTCTTCCAATAGATGTCATCGACATTTTCTATGTTGAAAGTTTTGTCTAAAGGTCAGCATATAGAGAGATATAGGCGTTTCATGAATATCACTCCTGTGTCAAAACATGGTAAGTCTGAACCAAGAGCATGTCAGATCCCAGTCGGACTCAGGCGCAGATCCTGTGAATGCGACGGCTCGATGTGTCGCCTTCCGAGGTCTCGTCGCGACAGCCCGACATGTCGCGACCTGATTGCGACAAGACCGTTGTCGCGATCATGCTGCCTGAATCGGACCGCCCCAGTCGCGTTCTTCACAACCCTCTGTCGCCTTCTAGCCATCTCTTCGCGGCCCTGTCCTGTCGCAATCTGACAGCCATGTCGCCTTCCTTATATAGCCCTGTCGCCTTCTCAGAATTTTTACCTGAAACCACTGTTTTCTTACAAAGTTTTCCGCATATACCCAAGGTCTGTTTAAATATGATAATTACTGTGTAAGTTACCTGTCTTGGGTCTGATCATTACAGATTGTTATTTAATGGCTTAAAATTGATTAACCCATTTAAAAGCTTTAATTACATGAATGCTATACTAAGTGCTCCTTAAATGCTATGATCCATTCGTTCTACTTGTGATTTAATCTTCCTACTGTTCCTCCATGTTTAAATGATAATGATTATCATAAAATCTTGCAAAACATGATTAGTTAAAGTGCATATTTTATTCTATGTTATATTGTCAAGTGCTTCCTCCGAGTTTGAGACCGATGGTTCATGAATTGAGACACGCATACCGCACTACACACTAGCACCATTAGGCAACCTTTTCTTGGGAAATTGGAAACTCTCTACCGGTCATTCCGAATCGGTAGACTAGCGACCTTTTCACCAAGGCCTCCGTAAATCTCCTCTGACCATGGATTCCCACATGGCCGACGAGTTGGTTGTACCATTGAAGTTCCCTGGAGATAGCGTGCACTTCCTTTCTCTTCTTGATCTCGTGAGTGTGACTTACAAACTAGACTAAAGCCATTAATGTAAAGATTGAACGAAAGTATAAATGGTACCGTTATGCTGTCGAATTTATCTCTTGACCATTGTTCTCATGAAATCATGTTCAATTTAATTATTACATCTTCTCATCATCATCATGAACATGACATTACACATGCTACGTTTTGAAACTCTCATTGGCCATTATTAATGACTGTGGGTATCTACATTTAAAAATTTACATGAGATGCTGACAGGGCACGGCGTGTGTCCAAGGGCTCCAGTCTAGCCCCAATGACGGAGAGTCATAAATATACTGTTAACCATGGGGTATAATGATTACTGGCGTTGCATCTGCGCTGGGAGTACTTTCTTGCTTGTTGAATGTTAGATACATAACCACATACACGTGTCCTGGTGTACATTCTTGATGGATCTTTTCTTGGTGTACATTGGTGTCTACGTGCCTGATTAGTGTTACTTGATCGTGCTTGTGAAATCTTGCTTGCTTGCTTGCGTGATATGGCCATCCTGCATTTAATGCAATTAGTGATATCTTGCGTTCTTGAAAGCTATTAACATCAAGTGAAATCTTGCGTGCTTGTACAAAGTGATCTATTTCTAGTTCTCTCTTGTCATCTTGTTCATCAATCTTATTCTATCATGATCTCTCTCTCTAGCTTGTTTTATATCATGTTTTAACGAGTTTTTATTCGTACATGCATATCATTCATCGTACTTGCCTAGTTCTAAAATGTTAATCACTTATATCATTACCCGCACATTGAGATATAAATCCTACTGGGCTAGTTTGCTCATTCCCTACTTTTATCCCATCTAGGTGACTATGAAGTTCAAGAGGAAGAGCAAGTCGAGGATGGGAATGCGTCCGAGTGAAGAGCGTTCCAATTATGAGTCTACCTATAGTTAGTTTATTTTGAGTGATAGATTCATGTAGTAGGAAGTGAGGTATTATGTACTTTTACTTTTATTGAGTCTTAGTCCTGTAATAGTTTCCATTTGAAATACAATGAGTTGAGATTTGAATAAAGATTAATTGAGTTCAATATTTGGGCCCTATGATATGTATGTTATCATACATTTAGTGCATGCTAGCTAGAGGCTTATTTGCCGACTGTCCACGTCTCGAAATATCGACTCGAATTAATTAATAATATCCGCTGCGTAATTCTCGGGACGTGACACATCTAGCCACATCATGGTAGATCAATGAGGCTGGGCATGGTGAACCCAAAAAGTGTCTCAGGAAGAAGCTAAAATATCACATAGAAAAGGCTATCTTCATAACAAAAAGGCAAAAACAGAAGTCGAGAAAAATAAAAGTAGCCATATTCTGCAAGAATCTGAGAGCTCCTGTCAGATGTGGAAGTAGTTCATAAGTTAATCTTTATAAGACCGATGTAAAGAAAAAATAAACTTTGGCTTACAAAGACATAATATAATCACTCCAGTCAGAAACAAATACTCAACACCAAATTGTTTCCCCATTTTTCTGCTTGTTCCCATTTCTCTGATTTAATCTTGAAGCTCTTTACATGTGATATAAAGAGACTAGTGTACACAGGATAAAAAGGAAACCTACATCAAACAAAATCCCATAGTTGCAATTTACTTCATCTTCTGCTTAAACAAATCAATATTCAACAACATAATTGCTGCTTTCATGGCTGCAGATAAAAACCTCCTAAAGACATGAGCTATTCAGCACATGAGGTCACCATCCCCTTAAGTACATTATTGTCATAGAGAAAACATCTATCATGCATTAGTAATTTAGTAGTATCCAGTTGTCCACTTAAATGAATTAAGTATTTCACAGGTTATTCTACATGCAAAGTAGTTATAGATGACTCATACTCTCTCATCCAAAGTTTTGTTATGTAACCAGGTGTCTAGCTCTAATCTAAAATGTATGTACCTGACTATCATAGTTTGTAGGCTTATGTTTTTTATTTTTTGAGAACTCTAGATAGTAGTTGTACCTGTTAAAACATAGCTTTGTCATTTCAGATAACACAAGATGAAAAGGGCCAGATGATAAGTGAAAAGCTTCATATACTTTTAACATCATGTGCACATGATATAGCTCTTGGATAACCTGATCCTCTATTGCTAAAGATACGATTAGGTAAATTGAACTTGGAAGTGTTTGAGGTTGATGTACCCTTCTGAGGAAAATCCCCTTAGTACTGTAAGATCCTTTTATTTACTATTATCAATGGTTGAATGCTACACTTATGTTGCCATTGGACTGATTTTATGAAGTGCACCAATTCACTGATATTAAATTGGTTTCTTTCAAAAGGTGAATTGAGGAATAAGTTCTTTCTTTTTGTTCATCTTTCTATCTTTTTATATCTTCCTCTCTCTATTTGACATAATTTTCAAGTCAATCTTCCTGTAAGGAGGATATTTTTTCAAAAGCCCCTTTTATTTTTTTTTAAGTTAATGTACATTATGTAAAGGAATTGGCAGAAACCAATTCCCAAGCATTGAACCAGTTGGCCATTCTAGAAATAACTTGTGTTTTGATGCTTGCTTTCTTTTGTACATTTCTTTCCTTCCTATTTATGGTTATGTTGATCAATAACATGTGGCATTTCAGTATTCAGTTGATCAATTTTCTGATTACTTTCAAGCAACTAATATGGATTTCTGCTTACGTATGTACTTGTTTTTTTTGTTATTCTCTTCTATAAGCTATCTCATGTTCTTTCTCTCATACCAGGCCCATTTATCTTGATTTTCTAGATTAAAATGCCAATGACAAATCTCTTACTTTTTTCTCTGTAGCTCCAACCTCAGGTGAATGGAGCAATCCTTGATTTGAACAATGCAACTTTAGATCATAAGAGGCTCTCAGAAAGGTTCCAACATGAAACTCTTTTCGTTTTCCCACAGAATTTCATTCTTTTATAGTCTTTACAGTTTACAGCCTTGTTTTTTCCTAGCTAAACATATAATGTGATTTTTTGTCTCCGCTGAGGAGCATTTTACTAAATTATGAACACGAAGGATCCTCTGCACCAATGTTGGACTAACTAATCTGTTCTGTTGGAGGGTTGCCTGAAGAAATCAAGAAAACTAAAAGTGAACATTGGTTTTTTGTTACTGAGAGTGATAAAACACAAGACATAGGCTTTCTGAAAGGTTACATTTTATATCCATTATCCCTCTTTCTGGTATTATAGTAAAAGGAATTTCTAGGTGTCATATTTTGTATATGTAAAATAAAAAAGATTTGTCCCATGTAATCGATGCATACCTCAAGCTTATTGTGCATTTGACACATGGACACATAATTTTATTTTCTTTCTCTGGAGAAGGTAGACAGTACTGCCCAGTTTTTTATTGAAAAAAAAAACAAGGTATTACAGTCAGAAGAGGAGAGGTGAGGTTCCTCAGCCTTTAAAGGAAAAAGGTTGATGCACAGATAATTGTACCAGTAAACTTTGTTTTCCTAGACCATTTTTTAGGCATTTTCTCTCTGGGCTTCTAAGACTTGTCACATCATCTTCTCAAGGATATATTGTTCCCTTTTGTGTTTTCTGGCTCTGCTAAGTCCCATTTACAATTGTGTCTTCCTGTCTGTTCCAACATTCATTATATTTGTTCTCAGGATCACTATTTTTGGTGATTTTTGAAGTCCATTCTAGGAGAAAAATGTGTTGTCTCTTTAACTGTTTCCTTGCATATGATGTATGTTTAATTTCTTCGTGAAGAGGCTTGATGAAAAACTTACAATGCATCTTGTTCTTGCCTAAGAAATGAGTGGTCAGAAAGAAATTTACTCTTTTTGTAGTTATCTCAATGTATCATTGTGGGCCGTATGATTGTTGGTTTAGTGTTATAGATTCAATATGGAGTTTGATAATGGACCAGAATGATCTCTAGGTCTAGTAAATTCTGTTGGAGTTCAACACTGTTAGATTCCATAAAAGTGTACATAATTCTGGGACTACCATGTCTCTTTTTTATGTTTGTTTTTGCTAGATAACCCCCCGTGACATTAAATTGTCATATGGAAAATAGTAAAATTCAGCAATCAGTGGGAAGCGGCAAGCAGCAATATCTTCAGACAAAATGAGTTTAATCTTCAGAAGTTGGAATAGGAGGGCTAAGTGAGAAGTTTACAAATATTTTTCGAAGAGCGTTTGCTTCACGTATCTTTCCTCCCCATGTTACAAATAAGTAATTTAATTATTGCTTTGCTTTCTGACCTTTATGATGTGGATTTCAACTCAAAATTTTGTACAATGCATAATTTATTTTCCTTTTCTCTATGCTGCAGATTGGGTATAAAGCATGTCAAGGGGATGTTGCTTTATGGACCTCCTGGTATTGGGAAGACCCTTATGGCTCGTCAGATTGTGAAACTGTTAAATGGAAGAGAACCAAAGGTACACTTTCAGATCCATAGTGTTCATGATATCTATTGGATATGGACATAGTTCATATATGCAAAGGGAATGGGATTTAGAGAGACATAAAAGGAGGATCTCAAAGAAGAGCAAAGGAAACTTGGCAATTGACTGTATTTGCTGACTTTCATTGAAAGGACTCATGCTCTGATTGTCTTCTTGGTCTTTGTTGTAAGAGGCTCTTGGTGGCTAGTCTCTTCCATAGTTCTGCTATTGTGGCTTTACGTCTCTGAATTTGATGGCATATTCTACCTGTCTTTCTCAGGCACATGAAAGGATTGACAAAACTCAAACTCACTATATGTGTTCTCCTTGTTCGTGGCACTGGAGTAATGTTGAATTTTATCAAATGCCATGTGCACATTTGTTTCATATTTGGACCGGATCATGAACTTCCAAAATTTACCAGATCATGCCATGTCTTTGTTTATGTGAATATTTGAGTGAACATGTGAATGTTATGGATGTGAATGTGAATGTGAATATTATGGATTTGAATGTTGTTTTTTCTTATGTGATGTAGATGAGTGGATATAGATTTGAATTTATTTTAGTTATGTGGATGTATCTGTATCTGTATTACATGTTAACATCAGATATGGACAGGTATTTGACTGGACATCTGAATGTTATGGATGTGATGTGAATATTATAGATTTGAATGGTGTTTTGCTTATGTGATGTAGATGGGTGGATATGGATTTGAATTTTATTGTAGTTATGTGGATGTATATGTATTTTATGTGCATTTGTATAGAATGCATGCTTGTAGAATATTTTTACATGCTTATATCAGATATGGACAGGTAGTTTCTATTTGAAAAAAAAAAAAAATCTACACCTACGATTTTTAATATTCATGACTAAACATGATTATAAAAACCATCAGTATAGATAAATCTACACTTACATTTATTTAACATCATCTCAAAAATTTATTACTACGGGTACAAAACCATCAGTATAGATGGCAATACCTTTGCTTTTTTGGGTCTTTTACCTATGTTTTATATAATTCTTTACCTACGGTTAATATTCGTATGAATAAACCAACATATAACTACGATTATTTTTCTGTGGGTATAGGCTTTAGTCACGGGCGCATGCGTGTCGGATTCAAACTGTAGCATTTTCCGTAGGTAAAGGATTTTACCTTCGGATTTTGGGTATATACCTACGGTTATTATGCGAAGTTATAGGTCATTTTTTTTGTAGTGTTAGGTCTCAAAAATCATGTCACTTTTGTAAATAAAATTTCTGAAGTGAATTTTTGATGATAAAGAACTGACATAAGAACTCAAATCAAAACTCATCTTCATTTTTAACCCTTGCTGCACAATATGAAAGGTACAATTATGTTATTTTTCATATACTAAAATCATTGTGTACCTTGATACCTTCATAACCCCTTCAAAATCAAATTGTTTGTGCTCCCTGCAATATAGTCTCTTGTTCAGGGGGAGGAACTTCATTGTTGATTTCTGATTTTATGCCCCAATCAATTGGTTTCATCAATGTTGTTGGTTTCACATCATTTCTATTGATCCCTGTTCAATTGGCGGTGGACAACTCTAATATTGTCCAAGGGGGAGAGTTGTTTCACCAAGGGGGAGAATTATGCATATCTGTGTGATTTATGAAACTCTAGTCATATTCTTGATATGGGGGTATCTGTTTTAATGGAAAAAACTTAAAAATGGGAGAGATTCAAATTGCATTGCTTGTGCCTTTCAATCTTTTTGATGTTGCCAAAAAAGGGGAAATAATGTTTGACAAATTCAAAGTTCCTGAATTAATGGGAAGAGAATGATATTCTGTGAAAGAAAGAATGGGGAGAGAATGATATTATGTGAAAGAATGTTGCCATGTTTTAAGAATGTTGTCATGTTTTGTCATCATCAAAAAGGGGGAGATTGTTGAGTTGTGTGTTTTGATGATGACAAATTAATGATGTCTACACTCTCATACTTAGATTTTGATGATGACATATTGCACATATTACAATGATAACAAAACAACATGTTCTTTATGCTTAATGTTTCATATTTTACTAATAATGACATGTTTTTGATGGTCCACTCTTCATATTTACAGGTTTGCAAAGTTTTGTCAAAATAGTGTCAGCACTACTTGACAGATAGGTCGACACTATCAGACTGCCCAGTAACCTTCTGAACAAAAAGTCACAGTCAGGTCGACACTACTTGACAGATAGGTCGACACTACCAGACTGCCCAGCAAGCTTCTGAAGAAAAAGTCACAGTCAGGTCGACACTACTTCACAGTAAGGTCAACTCTACAAGCCTGCTCTGCAAGTTCCTAAAGATCAAGTTTCTAGTAAGGTCGACACTAGCTGAGAGTAAGGTCGACACTAGCTATCATCCAGTGAACTAGTTTTGGAGATATTCTCAGGAGGTCGACTCTGTCTGTTGATCAAATCGACACTAGAGTTCTGCTAGTAAAGGAAAATTGGAATTTCTGATCAGTAGTGTCAACACTATGGAAATGTAGGTCGACACTCTTTTTATATAAACCCAGAATTGTGCAGAGCATAAAATCCAGCGGCTGTGATCTCTTTCTGTGATCTTTATGGGAGATGCTATATTTACCAAATTGCCCTTTCATCCAAGTGGCAATGAGGTAAAGGCCTTTTGGACACGTGGAAGCCTTGGGTGCACTCTAGGTTTTTGTGCACACCTTTCTCACATTCATGGGACTGCACGGTGGCTATATAAGCCTCCATCTCATTTGAAGAAGCCATCCCTTTGAGCAATTCATCGATTCCATCAAAGAGGACTTGGGGATCAAGGCCAAGCAGTGAGAGAAAGCTCTGGATTGCAGAAAGAGGAGCAGATCAAGAAGAAAGCAGCAGAGAAAGAAGAAGGAATTGTGCAAGCAACAGATCTGAAAACAGAGCATTGTGGATCTTGCACAGAAGAAGCAGCAGATCTAAAAAGAAGAGGAAGATCTGAAGGCAGGTGGAAGAGGAAGCCAGTGCAAGAGCAGAAGCACAAAGTTCAGCATCTGTGGAGAAACTCAAGAGCATAAGTTCAGATCTGAAATTCTCTGTAAATCAGGTCAGAAATAGGGTATCGCGAATTGAGGCTGATTTGAATGATTTCAAATCAAATTGGTTGAGAAGCACAACCAGATGATGCATATGTGCAAGATGATCTGTAGCACACCTTCAACTCTCAAGATCTGAAGAATCAGAGTTCATATTACACAGTCCAAAGGGAATTGGGCAAAACCGAAGGACTAGTGTTTGACGATTTGTTTCCCTTAACTCTGATCTTCTTGTGTATTTGATTTTTCTCTTTTAAACTTTTCTCCGAACTCTCTGAGTGCTCCTATTGGTGATAGGAGTGTTGATCCATACTGTGTGTGTGTGGATTGAGGAGGTCCGTATGACCTTGAAGCTGTGAATCAGCGGATAAGCTGTGTAATCAATGGTGTGCAAGTTGTGAGTCAACATTCAAGCTGTGAGTCAGCAAGTGTTTGAAGCTGTGAATCAGCAGTTTAGTGAAGCCTCACTTGGTTTAAGTGAGGGGTGGATGTAGGTCTCTGTCTTGGAGCCGAACCACTTAAAAATCTCCTGTGCAATGGTTTGATCTATTTTCTTCTAGATGCTTGAATAGGTTTCAGCATTCACATTGCTTATCTAATTTCTACCCACATCGATTTACACATTCACATCAATTCAGTAAGATTGTGAGTCTGATTAGATCTTTTAATCTGAAGTGATGTTTAGTTTGCTTAAGCTTCCGCTGAATTTTATTAAAGATCTATTCATCCCCCCCTTCTAGATCTGTTCACACATCTGAATTCGATCCAACATTTGAGACATCATGCACACATGATTTACACCCTCATTAGTCTACAAGTTAGCATCATTTTGCCTCTAGACCTTGTCTGAGCAGGAAAAGAAAAGACCCTTGCTCTCCTACACTAGGGCTAAGTAGGAACATCGGTGTCTAGGAAAAATTGACTGCGGGTTGCCGTGTTATGTGTTGGCCGAACCTTTGGGGGCCTAACGGCAATAAAACGTATGTGAGACTTACAATAACCAGTGTTCTTTTGCAAAATGGTGCCACTATTGAAAATATTTTATTAGGGGTAAAATGTTTTAAGGTACAACCCATTCCACGGGTCATAGAGCTCCTCACCCTCAGCATTTACTAGCCAATATGCATTCCCAGAGTACACATCCTTGATGACGTACGACCCTTCCCAATTTACTTGCAATTTTGAATTAGGACCTCCAGGTTTTATGAAAATTTGCTTCAAGATCATGTCTCCTTCTTGGAATTTGCGTTCAATCACTTTCTTTTTAAAATATCTTGAGAGTCTATTTCGATATGAAAGCACGTGATCGGCCGTGGACAAACGTCGTTCGTCTAGGAGTTCCAGCTGAGTAAGTAACGCCTCTCGACATTCATCGAGGTTAAGTTTTTTATCCAGTTGTACCCTTAGCGAAGGAATGAGGATCTCATGTGGACATACCGCCTCCATCCCATAAGTAAGTGAAAAGGGAGTTTTCCTAGTGGGCGTAGAGACGGAGGTACGGTAGGCCCATAGAGCCTCAATCAATTTCTCAGGCCAGTCAACAAATTTATGAGACTCACATGTTTTCTTTAAAATTTTAAAAAGTGTTTTATTTGTGGCTTTGGCTTGATCGTTGCCCTGTGGATAATACGGAGATGAATAATGTAGAGAAATGTTGAATTTCTTACATAGGTCTTGAAGCTCTTGAGATATGAACTGGGGTCCATTATCGATGATGATGCCGCTTGGCACTCCGAACCGCGAGATGATGTTCTTCATGATAAACCTGCACACGGTTGAGCCTTTAATTTCTACAAACGCTTCTGCTTCGGCCCATTTGGTGAAATACTCAGTGAAATTAAGGATGAAGGATTTTTGTTTAACTTGAGCATTAGGATCACCAAGAGGCCTAATGATATCAAAGGCCCACATGGAAAATGGCCAAGGTAAAGATAGTGGATGCAAAGAGGAAGATGGAGCATGGATCTTATCGGCATTAAGCTAGCACTTAACACATCTACGGATGTAGATGGCGCTATCTTCCTCAAGGGTTGGCTAGTAGTAGCCCTGCCTAAGGATTTTCTTAGCTAGCATCTGGCTATTCACATGCCCTCCACACTCACTAGAGTGGGCTCCTTCCACCACCTTCCAGGCTTCATCGTCTGACAAGCACCTGAGGAGCAATCCATTTATAGCATGCCTATACAATACTTCTGCAATGATGGTATATCTTAGTGCAGGTCTACGAATGGCTCTTCGGGGAAGGTACCGTCCTTGCAATATTGATGGATCTCATGGTACCATGGCCTTTCTTCTTCCATCATTTCTCCTAACTCTACAAGCATTACTTCTTTCGCTTCTCTTCTCTCTGCCTTCAAGACTAAAGAGCTTCTGAGGATATTGAACAAAGGATCCTGAGTTAAGGGTGCTTCTAACCTCTGGACAATGATAGTCTCAGCGTTGCGGCTGAGAGTGAAGGATAGAGATGAGGCCAGAGATGTCAGGGCATCGGCCAAAATGTTCTGAGACCGAGGAGAGTGAATGTAGATAAGCTTGCGGAATTGCTTAGCTAAGAGAGTGACCAGATCCTGATAAGGCTTGAGCATAGGGTCACAAGTGCGGTAGGTAGAAAGGACTTGCCGAATGACGAGTTGAGAATCTCCTATGATTTTGAGATGACACGTGCCTAAGAGATAGGCAAGCTTTAGACCGGCTAGGAGAGCCTCATACTCAGAAACATTATTAGTGGTAGGGAACTGAAGCTGATAAGCAAGTGGAATGGTGATCCCTTTTGGGTTGAGCAAGATAGCACCTATGCCCTGTCCCCTAGAATTAAGAGCTCCATCGAAATGGATTGACCAGAAGGGATCGCGAGTGATTAGTGACAGGTTTTCGTCAGGAAATTCCTTCTGGACCGTGTCACTATGAGGAAGAGGAAGGTGAGAAAGGTGCTCAGCAATGGCATACCCTTTTATAGCCTTCTAGACTATAAAGGTGATATCAAATTGAGACAAGAAGCTCTGCCAACGTGCCAATCTGTCGGCGAGGACTGGCTTCTCGAGGAGATACCTAATAGGATCCATTCTCGAAATCAAACTCACCTGATGGGCTAGAAAATAGTGCTTCAATTTCTGCACTACCCACACTAGCACTGCACATGTTTTCTCCATTGTGGTAAGTTTGAGCTCGGAAGGATTGAAGAGCCTAGATAGGTAATAGACTTGCCCTTTCTTTGCCAGAATCATCATGCTGAGCAAGGACAGCTCCTAGGGAGTCCTCAAAAGTCGAAAGTTATAGGATTAGGGGTTTTCCTAGGACAAGTGCTTGCAGCACGGGTGGATTCATTAGATAGCTCTTAAGCTCATCAAAGTCTACCTGGATTTCTGGTTTAGGCTCATCATATGTTTACTGTGGGCTCAGACGTTGATACGCGTGCCTACTTCACCGCAGCTACCATGATCATAGATGTCCCCACTGGAATCAAAATCTTTAGTTGGATCGCTACCATGTGGGGAGGTTCGATACAACACAAAACACCCATGTTATTTGTTGTAGGGTCCATCTTTTTGTTCACAATAGGAGGGCTCACTGGAATAGTTCTAGCTAATTCTGGGCAAGACATTGCTCTACATGATACTTATTATGCGGTTGCACATTTCCATTATGTACTTTCTATGGTAGCCGTTTTTGCTTTATTTGCAGGATTTCACTATTGGGTGGGTAAAATCTTTGGTCAGACATACCCTGAAACTTTAGGTCAAATCCATTCGAATTTGGCTCCTCCTTTTAACAATTCATAGAAAGGACGACACCTTTGACAATGCTGAGAAATGAATCTCCTTATGAACTGTAGTCGACCGATCAGTCCTCGAAGCTCGGATATGTTCTTAGGAGGAGGCATCTCATTTATTGTCTTAGCCTTGTTCGGGTCTATTTGAATTCCTCGCTTGCTGACTATGAAACCTAACAACTTGCTTGAGGAAACCCTGAATACGCACTTCTTTGTATTCATCTTCAATTGATACTCTTGTGTGCGCCGAAACACCCTGGCAAGCACGGAGGAATGTTCACTTAGGGTTCGAGACTTCACCACAATATCGTCCACGTAAACCTCAACATAAATATGAATCATATCGTGGAAAATGGCTAACAATGCCCTTTGATAAGTGGCGCCGGCATTCTTCAATCCAAACGGCATGACCACATAGCAATAAGTTCCCCGGGCGTGGTGAAGGAGGTTTTCTCTTGGTCCTCTGGGGGTAGATGAATTTGATTATATCCTGAGTAACCATCCATGAATGAAAGGGTTTCAAACCGAGCGGTGTTATCAATTAACACATCCAAGTAAGGTAGTGGGAAATCGTCCTTTGGACATGCCCTATTTAAGTCCCGGAAGTCTATGCAGATTCGTACTCTTCCATCCTTCTTCATTACTAGGACTATATTTGTCACACCCCGACGTGGAATATCGGAACGCGAAACAGTTGCAAGTAAACAGGTACAGAGCGAGTACTAGACATCAAACCATTCAACAAAGACAAATACTAAAGCAAATTCTTCTCATTAATAACTTCCCAAATGTCTAGTTATAACCACTAATATCAGAGCCATTCTATAGGGCCCAATTACATTGAAATAAAAGTAAAAGACTAAACTAACACTCTAACATAATACTATGACACTAGGGTACTCATGACTTCACTCTTGGTCATTCCCATCCTCTTGAGTGTATGTGTCATCCTCGGTCTCACGTGAGAACACGACAAATAACGCAGGGTGAGTGATAACGCCCAGTAGAACTTAAATCTCAATACTCAAGCAGGCTTTAAATGATTAATGTATTAAAAGGCAGAGTAACTAATGATAGGGCGAGAGAGTCAAGTAAAAGATAGCAGGATAGCGCATGATGGAAATAGAACAAGCTTTCTAAAGATAGCACAAGTGTCGAGTATAGCACAAATAGCAAGATGGCCATAGCACAAACAGCACAAAGTATAGCAATAGCACGACGAGTATAATATAGCACTTTTGTCAATAGACAACGAGAGAACATAGCACTTTTGAATGTCATTTAGATAGTCGAGATAGATAGCAGTTGAGTGTAATGTCAAACACTCTGATCATTTAACTCCCATGGGCACTAGCACTTTCGGGCGCACATCCCAGGACCAGATCGGGCCTTTTATATATTTCCAGGCATTGGTTCTATTGTTTATCTTTAGACAATGAGTCAATGGCTAATATAGAGTACCAAGAAATAGATGAGAGTACTAGATGAATAGACGTGATACTAGAGTGAACGTGAAAAGATGAGCGAGTAGAGTATAGATGAGAGCTAGTGGACATTGTACGTAACATGTCGAGTAAACAAGTGATAGTAACAGTTGCACAACACGCGCACTTGGTGTTGCTAGTCAGGTGGAACTCACGACACTCCCACTATCCATGTTAAGCACAGGCCCAGAGGTCCGGCGTGATTCAAGATAAGAGCGAACTTCTAATAGCCGTTTGGATCATGTTGATCCCTAAAGGGTATCATATGTTTTAGGGTACAACCAGCTCGTCGACCATGTGGGAATCCATGGACAGAGGAGACCTACGGAGGTCTTGAACAAAGATTCACTAGTCCGATAGAAGAAATATCCGACGGAGAGTTCGTCCACGTCAAGAGAGTGTGTATATAGAAACAAGTGCTCGACGTTCTAGAAGAATTCTAGAACAGTGGAGCGTCGGTATCAGTATTCCTAAAACATCGCGAGAAAATGTAGACAAGTATATTTAAAATAGTGCAATGTAATTACATGATTATATAATTTACCAGATGTATTATAAGATAATTTCACTCCAAGTTAAGTCATATTTGGATGGTTCAAAGTGTGAGCACATGTGACAAGAAATCATAGATATGACATGATCAAGTGTAGGTCTTTTAAGAAATTAAACCATGATGACTTATATCAGTTTTATTTACTGCGTTGGTTATTGTTAACAGGAGGTATATGCACTGTGGATAGTTAGAATATCACCAATTATGGGTTTTCATACAAAAACCTGAGATCGCGACGGACCCTTGTAAGGGTCGCGACAGGGTCAGAAGAGATCACGACGGGGTCTTGTACAGAACGCGACAGACCTGTCCACTCAGGCAGCCAGAACGCGACGATAGACCCTGTCGCATTCAGAATGTGACAGGTGGTGCTGTCGCGACCGGCTCTAAGAACGCGGCCTATCGGGCCATCACGTTCTCAAGACCTATGCCTGAGTCCGGAGGGAAAAGGACAGAGCCTCGAATTGTGGGCCAACTTTCTATCTTTTGACATAGGGTCGTTCAGAAAAAATCATAACTAATTATATAGTCGATGAAAAATCATGAAACTAGTTGCAAATTGATCTAGACTCACATGGGTACTTACAGTAATTTGGAATTTGAAAACGGATAGGGTTTAGACATGTTTTAATCACAGGTATTCATGATGAACATGAAACAATACATAGTTGAGATCATCGATTTAATTTTCAAGATAGGATGGATGAAAATTAGGGCTTTCAGTGGCAAAAGAAGCCTAACTATCATCAGTATTTCCCATAAAAATTTCGTAGCATGGGGTTTAGTATACATGGAGATCAAGAATTAAAAAGAGGGTTCGGGGTCATGGTGTTTACATAACTTCAAAAATTAAGAACAAAAGATTTGTTCGATGGAAAAGTTTGAGACAAGAGGGCTTTGAATTCTTAGGTTTAGATCAACCTACAGACGAAATTGATTTAGTTTTGCTCGTGAGAATGCCTACCTTTGATTGTTTTCCTCTTCTAGGGCTAGAACTTGAAGAACGGGGTTGAGAGCTTTGAGAAGTTCTTCTCCCCATGAATTCTCCTCCTCCTTGGCCTCTCCTCCTGGTCCAGAAACCCTTGACAACAAGCTAGGGCCGACCATGGAGCTTTAAGAGAGTATTTATATCTCTTCCCTTTCTATTTCCTAATAGGACTCTAACTCCTATTTAATTCCGAGATTCCCTATTTAATTCCACCCTTCCATTCTTGCAACCTCCCAATTGGGTTAGGAGAGAGGTAATTTCGTGGCCAATCTAATTGGGTAGGGTTAGGAATCCAAATCCAACTCAAACTTCCTATTTAATGTATTAAATACCTCTTTTCTATTTAAGTAATAACTAAGTTACGAATTTATGGTATTTTTCAATTATTCCCCTTTTAAAAATCTCTATGTTGGCCCACTAATTTCTAATGGGTCCATTTAAAGAAGCCCATTACTTCTTTTCATTTAATGGGTTTTATTTAATTCTCTTTTATTTGATTTTCTAATTGTTTTTATTTTTATTTTTATTAAAAAAAAATTTCAAAAAATCAGGTTGCTATAATATTGGCTACCCACAAAGGATATAGGACTACACGGATGAACTTAGCCTTGTGTAGTTTATCGATCTCCTCCTTCATCTTCAAAGCGATGTGGGGAATGAAATGCCTCAATTTTTGTTTAACAGCTATTGCCCCTGGTTTCAAGATTAACCTATGTTCCACCAATTTGGGGTCAATGCCGGGCATGTCATCGTATGACTAGGCAAATGAATCTTTGTACTCCCTTAACATCTATATGAGCGTTTTTTCTTCTTCAAGAGGGAGATTGGAAGCTATAGTCAAGAGCCTGAGTTCTTCTTCTGTCCCAATGTTTACCTCTTTAGTGGGTTCGTCCACTACCGATGTGGGTTCATCAAATCTCCTCATGCCACTGGTATACATCTCGGCAACATCCTCTATTTCACCGTCTTCTTCACTCACTTGGTCCTCCTCAGTTAACATTTCATATACTCCAAAACCAGCGTCTCGCCCATCCTCTTCGTGTTGAGCTTCTATGTTCAGAATAACAGCTTCATGGATGAACTCTTCAATGGCCAGAAGAGCGTCACACCTTTGCACCAGATCTACTAGGTATCTACGGGGTATGCCACTACCCTTACTCTTCCTAGACGGGGACGGGGACTTGCTAGATTCTACCCTTGAACCTAAATTAGGGCTGATATTTACAAAAAACCTTGGAGAAGTGTCCAAAGGATTATTGGAAGGGAAAGAAACGGGTGCGGCACGGCCGCAGGGGTCCTCCAATGGGACTGGAGGCAGAGGTAGGCCACTCGAGCTCAGGGTGCCTGCAGTAGAGTCAGGGTGCAGGGGAACAGAAGGCCCCTCACCCAAATCGCCCAACAAGGCCATGCTGGTCAGTGGGCGAGGATTGCCACTCAAGCAGAAGGAGGAAGAAAGGTGGGGATCACCACCGAAGAAGGAGGAGCGCACGGATGACGGGGATCGCCGTCAAGAGCAAGGGAAAAGCAGGAACGAGGATCACCATTCGAGATTTGAAAGCGAGGAGTGACGGGGATCGCCGTCAAGTGCGGGGATTACAGGGGGAATGGAAGCAGGAGATTGGTGCTTGAAAAGGAAGGAAAGACGGGGTTTGCCGTTCGACGAAGGAGAGAGGGAAAGACAGGGATCGTCGTCTGAAGAAAGGGGAGAAAAGATGGGAATCGCCATCCAATTGTTGGGGGAAATGAGAAGGAAAGGAAGCATTTTTTATTTTATTTGTTTTATTTTTTGTGTTTTTTTGTGTTTTTTGTGTTTTTTTTAATTAGACAAGACGTACTAAACTAAGAAAAGGAAACTAACTATCCTACATATGGAGGCATCGAGAGAAGGAAAGAACGATGCCATTAAAAAAGATGACGAAATGGGGCGAGGTAGTGGCTAACGCTTCGAGAGCGTCAGAGGAGAATTGGAGAATAAGAGGAGGATAAAGAGGGATGAAGGAGAATTTATAAACAAGGATTGAAAATACGGAATGAGTAAAAGGCTGGGGGTGCCCTGGTCAGAACTCCTCTACCGGGTTGATGGTGTTCGAAACTTCAAAATTCTCACCGTACCCAAGCAATTGTCACTTGGAGGTGGTTGCTGATGCGGATGCTGCTGACTCTGTCATTGCTCGGTGCTTTGTGAGATCCCCCTCTCGGAATAGAAGACTGAGTGCTAAGACTAGGTCTTCTATGTCTAATTCTTCTTCTGCCTCTGCTTCTTCGGCCTTCTTCTTCTTGCCAGGCTGCTAGTCGTCCAGAACTTGATATGCAGATGTAGATGCCTTTGTCCTAATAGCGTTGTATCCTGGCTGTATGGGTCCTCTGACAAAGTGATCATACAATGTCCAGATGAGAGGCTCTTGGTCTGACTTTGATGTAGACGAGTATGCTTCCCATTCCATGTATCCCAAGCAACGCTTAGTGATTTGCTTGGAATTAGCGATGACCTGAGTTCTCCCCTAGAGGTGAGCTCCTAGACCCTTTCCCGGATGGTAGCCAATCTTCAGCATGATGTTCTAGCCTTTGGTGTCTGACGATATACCCTTCTTGACAGCAGCCAATGACGGGGACATTGTTTGGTGACCGGAGGAAAAGGTATAAACCCATGGATAATTTATATCAAGCACCGAGATGATGGGCTTATTTGAGGGCCAAACCGTCGGCATGATTTTCTCTATGGCTTCCACAGTATGGGTGGTTGCTGCACTTTTAACCTTGACTATGCGCCCTTGGAATGGGAATTTCATGCATTGGTGTGCTGTGGATGGGACTTCCCCTAATGCTTCAATCCAATGATGACCCAGGATAGCCATAAAAGTCGGGTCAATGTCAAGCACATAAAAATCCACAGTCATAACAAGCGGGCCTAATTCTGCCTGTAGGGAGACAACACTATGACAGGCTCGCTGGGAGTTATCGTAGGCCGCTATAGTGGTGGGAGTTGGTTGCAAGCGACGTTCGGAAATGTTGCATGACCGCAGAGTGCTTAGAGGGCACACATTTATAGAAGCTCCTGTATCAACCAAGGCGGCATCGACGGCCACCTTATTTATCGTCAGAGTTACACATAAAGGCATCCTTCGAGCTTCGGGGGGAGCTAGCTCACTGTCTATGAAAGTAATTGTTGGTCCCTTGTTAACAATAGACAGGACTGAAGGCAGGTTGTCAGGGTTCATATGTTCATTTACCATAACCCTCTGTAGAAAAGCCTTTAAGGCATCTTGGTGGGTCTGTGACCTCTTGATCAGCTTGAGGATGGATATTTTGGCTGGAGTCTGATCTAGATGCTTTAGTATATCATATTGGGTCCCTGGGACCGGATCTATCTCCTCGAGTTCCTGTTGCTGCTGTTGGTTGTTGCTGCTGGAATTTTGGGCTGGCTGACCCGGCATGGACATGGATGCGTTAGGATACATCCGGTGGAACATCCGCCCGCTCCATAGGGCGAGGTTATGGTGATGTGGGGGCGGAGAGGTGTTAATGATAGAGGGGTTGGCTATTATGGGTGGAGGCATAGTGGAGAATGGGATGTTAAGGGGTGACGAAGTGACGAGTGTTATGATGGAGGTATTGTAGAGTGGTGAGGTAAAGGTAGCAATGGTAGGTGAGGTGGACATAGGCATGATGTGGGAAATAGCCAAAAGTTGGCCTACTTCATGCTCGTCGTTGTAGGCTTATGCGACTGTAGGTGGCGGATGGTGGATGACGAGGTTAACTTGAGCGGGTGGAGGACGTGGTGGAGCAGGTTGGGGGTTTGGAGCGGGCTGGTGCTACGGCATTGGATTGTAAATTATGCCGAGGTCATTTGCAGGTTGCTGTGGTTGCTGTGGTTGTTGCTGTTGGAACTGGAACGGTTGTTGGAATTGCTGTTGTAGCTGTTGGAATTGCTGCTGTTGTTGCTGGAATTGTTGCTGTTGTTGTGGCTGATGTCGTCTTTGCTGTTGCTGTTGTTGCCTCTTCCCTGGTTGGTCCCTTAATGTCTGGATCAATCTCTTCATTTCAGCCCAATCAATCCGATTCTGTTCGTGGAGATCATATATAATATCTCTGAATTGAAAACAATCTGACACATTATGGCCCGGATGACGGTGGTACATCCAATACTTTGTCTGATCTGCTGCCATATTCCAGTTTTCCTTCACAGGAAGTAGCCTAAGGGCATTAGGGGACATGAGGGCCGTGAAAATATCAGCTAGACTCTCTGGAAGGGGAGGATATTGAGCTCTCTTTGGTCCGTTAGGCTTCCTGGGTGCATAACCGTTTTGGGGTGGAGGAACCTGATTGTATTGACGTTGCTCTTGTTGGGGGTTCTGGGTCTGAGGAGGTGGCTGCCTATTGTTCCATGGCTGCTGAGGTTGTTGGGTATAGGGTGACCTACCTACCGGATCCTGAGGATTGTTGACTGCACCTACCTGCTCATTGGTTTGGACTCCTTCGGTGACAGGACCATGAGGTTTCTTAGGATAGCGGGACTTTGGGGTCTCAAACATAGAGTGGATGGGCGAGTCCTTAAGGTGGGTATGGATGAAACAGGCTCGGCTATATAGCTGGTGCATGGAGTTGATGTTGTTCATAGCTAAGATGGCACGGTTGGTAGGTGTGGCATTGGCAATTATCAACTTGACTTTCTCCTCCTCAGGCATTGGGCAGCGGACTTTTGAAGCTAAGGCACACCACCTGTCAGCATAAACTGCAAACTCCTCATCAGGCTTCATCTTTTCATATACTAGATCAACAAAAGAATACTCGGGTTTGACCCGATCCTGAAACTGCTGTAAGAACCTTTCTTGAACAATCTGAAAATCTTCGGCTTCCTCGGGGGGCAAAGAGTAGAACCACTCGAGGGCCGCTCCATCCAATGACTTGCGAAACAAGTACGCCATAAGATGGCGGTCGTACTTGTGCGGGGCCGATTCATATACAAAATCTTTCAAATGCACATAGGGGTCACCTACCCCAAAATATCGCCGGTAGATAGGGAGTTTCAACTGGGGTGGGACCCGGAGGTGTTGGAAGGAAGGAAGGGGAATATCAGCGGCTTTCTGCAGATCCAATTGTCTTCAGAGGTCATGGAGCTCCCACTTCATAGACGTCCACTCCGCAAGGAAGTCGGAGGGGGACGTGGTGTGGTAAGAAGGAATGAGGGAGCAGGATTGCTTCAAAGAATAGGACCTCTTATGGGGAAAGGAAGTAGGTTTGGCTGGATAGAATGAGGAGACTGGAGGGGATTTGGGCCGAACCTCCCGTACGGGAAGGTAGCTAGGCTCGGAAAAATGAATAGCCCGCAGACACAAGGGAGTAGGATCCACCATGGTGGAAGGATCATGTGGCGCAGCGGCAGCAGGGGCAGAAGAGGCCGCTTGCTGAGCTGAGTGATAAATGGCGAGGATAAAGGATGATTGCCTTTGGCAGTGACCAGAAACTCCCGAACTTGGTCCGGGCTCAAATGTGGGAGGACCTGACTGAATTGGGTGTGCGGGTCATCCGCCCCAAGAGAAGGGGGGAGAGATTGACCATCAACGACAGTAGGGTGCTGGATGTGCCCGGAGAGGGTGGCCGCAGAAGGTTGGGCCACATCCTCAAGGAGCCTAATGGGCAAAGAGTCACCGGTGAGGACGTGGAAATGGTCCATGCCGAACAAAGGATTGTGATATAATACAATAGTTGGAGGGGACTAACTCGAACGACCTAGACAGTGACACATGCAACAACCCCTAAATAATTAGGGGAGACGACACAATTACCAAGCAATCCCTAGACCCTAACACACAAGAAAGGACTATGAGATAAGAAGGGGTGTATCACACAAGCACTCAAGTTATCATGATTACCATCCAAATTTTAGGGTACACTTGACCTTTAATGGGTTGATTAATGAAATTACACCCGGTCAAAAGGGACCCTAATAGGTAAGGACTCAAGTACTTCAGTGACACTAAGGGGACACACAACTCACGCGTGAGATGGCCTGAACTATGGCTACAACGGGTACAACCAGCCCGGCGAACCGTAATGTGCGTATGACCATGGGGACTTACGGAGGTCCTCGGTAGGTGGCCCTGGTCAGCCCACGAGTGCTCGTAGGTGAGAGGGTCTACTCTACCAAGAAGGAAAACCTAAAATACATGTGATAGAAGTGTATGCATGAACCAAAGTGCGCTAGGATGCAAGCAATGTCTAACCTAATGCTAACAAATAGTGACTGACAAAGCTCAGCTGAGGTCGCGACGACCAGATCCGTCGCGACTTGATTGCAACCGGTAGATCGGATGCGATGGCAACAGAACATAGAGACCCACAATCACACGCAAACAAAGGGCAAGTAGACTAACCTAAAGCGCAATACAAGTATGGAGTAAGGTAAACTACCAAGCAAGACTCCCTAAACAAACAGAAACCGACACAAGGATCAAAAGCAGTAACAAACAATGTTTACCTGATGAAGCGACCTCCAACAACGTCGCGGCAATGTCGCGACCCTTCTCTCCACCGCGATATGACCCGAAATCAACTAGTAAAAATAAAAGGAAAATCCGAACCCTAGCAGGAATCTAACAAACAGGAACGCGAATATACATGGCAATACAACATGGATAAGACATAGAAGCACTCTTAGTGAAGCAGCAGTGCGAGGGAGAGTGAAGAAACGTGTACCTGAAGTCGCGTCTACCTTTATGGACACGATGGTGTCGCGGCAGTGCGATGTGCCGTGTTAACACCCGAGTGCAGAAAGACAGAAAAAGACACAAAAACACACCTAATAGGGTTCTACAAAGCACATAAACAGATGAACATGGCAGGAAAACAAGCAAAATCGATGAGGCTAGCATTGAAGGTCCCACCGTGATCGCCAAAAAGGTGTAATCACGAGGTTGTACACCCCTCGAAACACGCAACACGTTTTAAAATGTACATAAAAAGCATCGGAAAATTGGATGTGATAGAGTAGCAATAGGATAGGTCTAAGAGTCTTATTAGTGTTAGGAATAGCCTTTGGATAAGGATAAGCTTGGATTTTTGGGGTTTATCATGCTGAATGATGTCACGACGCCCCGATTCGACCCCTTAGGGTCCCGACCCTCCAGGGCATCGCGACATTGTCGCAACCCCCAGATTTGTCACTTTTCTCTGTTTTGTGTTTTCTTGTGTCTATACATGGTTTGTTTTGTTATTTGCGTGGATGTACATATGATCTGTGTTGTCATGATTGTTACTTTGATTATTTATCATAAAAACCACAAAAAATAAGAAAACCAAAAAATCATAAAAAAAAATAGAGCTTCACAGGTAAGTCAGGTAAGTATCTCTATCCTTACTCTCTTGCATTACTACATAGTATTTTACTTACTATATCGCTTCAAGTACCGGCTAGTTCTCAATGTGCTCTAGGATCTTAGTTCCCCTTCATAAAAAACGGTGATGATCTAGGTGCGCGTTGCTAATCGCCGGATGGGCCGTTAAGTTAGATAAGTTTGGGGATGACGGACTCTGTCTTGTACCGCGGTTGCAGGAAGACTCTCGACCCATTCTTGTCAAATTTAGCAATATTATCCTTGATATATTTTCTATTTTCTCTTTTCATTGCATTTGATTTAATGATTTTTTTTCTTTTAGCCCAACATGCATCATGTAGGACTTTGAGCTATAGTACCCCGAAAAATCCATTAATTTAAAAATTATAGATAAATTGAAATTTATCAATTAATAAATTCAAATTAATTATGAAGGTACGCATCATTATCACATGCGTAACGAACCCATATAAAATATCATAAAAATAGTAGTTATACTTCAAATTATATTCTCTAATGACCCATCATGAAATTTTCGCATAGAAAAATCATTTAGACCAAGTTTAAGAAATTATGCGACTTATTAGCGTAATTAAGGAATAAGTCGGAAAACTCATTATTATATGAGCCAAAATGAATTAAAAATCAAAATGAACATGTGGGTAGACTTTAAATAATATGGGTTGATAGCCCATTATGATAATTGGACCAATAGGCAATCTTGGTCCATGAATAAAATCTTTAATAAAAAGACAATTAAAACCCATTAAGAACATGGGTTATACAATTAAGCTCACGTAAGTTATTGGGCCAAGAGTAAGAGCCCAAGTGATGAAGGTTAGAAATATTGGCATAAATAATAGTAAATTGAATTAAAATAAGAAATTAATTGAATAAGCGTGATAAACAGATTTAAATTAGAATAAAGGATGAAAAATAGAATTAAACTAAAACCCATTAAGTTAAATTAGTAATGGGTTATCCTAGGGGCCCAAGCATGGATTGATGGGCCCAAATGAGAAGAGCCCATCTTGAGATGGGAATTAATTAAGTTAAATTCACACTTAAATTAATAATAAATGAAAAAAGGGTTAATAAAATCATTAAATAACTCATAATTATCCTAAAAAGGAGTCCTCATCATATCCTAACCCATTAGCCACAAAATTAGATCTCTCCCCAAGCCAATTAGAGGATAAATGCTAAAATATGGGGAGATAAATGTGAAATTTCGGAGTTAATTAATAAATAAAATAAATAACGGTAAGATAAATACTAGAAAGGGTTATAAATATCCTAAAAAGAGTCATAATATTATCCTAAACTATTACTCACGAATTTAGACTTCTCCCCAAGCCTATTAGGTAGATAAAGGCAAGAAATTGGTTGATAAATGTAGAAATTAAGAGTTTGAAGGGAAAGAGGAGTTTTAAGAAAGAAGGACTCTATAGCAACCCAAGACAACCCCAATTTCGGCCCTAGCAACCCTAGAACGACTATTGGAGCTTTGGAGGATGAGGAGAGGAGCTGAGGACGAAGAACAAGAAGAGGAGGGAGCTTGGAGCAAGGGATTTCCGTCACCTTATTCGTCAAAACCATAGGTTTCCATCACAGTGCAAAAATATAGGCAATCTCTCAAGCACAAATCGTGAAATTTTAACCCTAGGTAGCCCACGTAAGCCTCTTTGAAAGCCCCATGATTTTCCTATTTTTTGTGGCTCCATGAAGGAGTATTAAATGTATTAATCCTTGTCAAGTGCATGTACTCGAACCCTCATGATTGCTCCAAATCCCTGTGTGTGCATCATCCCATGTCCTGAAATTAATCTCATAAATGCTACATGCTGTTAGCTTTAAAACGCCCCTATTTGCCATAATTTTCATCTTGTATTCGCTGCCAATTAAATTATTTTTCTATGATTGTGCATGTTTAGGTCACCAAAAAGTAACCTAATTAAAGCATGCCTAAACCATGTCTATTTTCGAATTAATCATGCCTGTTGATTGATCTATGAGTCTACTTTCATTTAAAACTAGTTTTATGATTTTTGGATCATCGTGCGATTTTATATGGATTTTAGAAGAGCTTAGTGTCAAACATGGGAGGGAAGGACCGAACTCCAAAAAAGGGGAAAACCCCTTTTCCGGGTCGGGCCGCACCTCTGAAGTCGCGACGGCCCGACCCGTCGTGACCTCAGAGGGGTCACGGTCAGTTGAACCATCGCGATATTAACATGACGGCCCGCGCCATCGCGTTCTCATCCCCGAACCGGGCCAAGCCGGCCGGTTCGACTGTCGCGCCAGGCCGCCCCGTCGCGACTTGAATCGCGACAGGCACCCCCGTCGCGTTCTTTAAATTTCCACCAGAAACTAGTTTTACTTAAATACCCCTGCTCTAATTGCTAATTAGCCATTGTTTAGCCTCAATTTAACACTGTCAAGAATAAATCGATTTGAATAATTATTAATGGGAAATAATTATATAAATCTAATTAATTTAAAAGCTATGTGCACAATCCATTATGCTCTCTTGATTTCTTACACTTGCACACACTTAACAATCATGTTTGCCATTAAACCCTATTAAATTACTCAATAACGTATCTGGTAATTCAGTGAAATTGATTACTAAATTTCCCCTATTTAATTATTTACACTTGTCTACGATTTAATCGCGTGATTTGCATACCGTGATCGCTTCCCTCGGCCTTCGAGCACTCGAGGCACGACGAACCCTAGTTTCTACACTCTCTCTTGGCATGGACCACCTCTCCACCGGGAAGACTCCTGACTGGACTAGGGAATCCTTGTCAAGGCCTCCGTAACTCTTTTTGGCTTTAGCACACGTCCTTAGCCGACGAGCTGGTTGTACCCTTAAAACCCGTTACACCCCTAGGGATCTATACGATCCAAACGGCCTTAGTGTTTCCTTCTTAGCTTGTGATCACGCCAGACCATCTAGCCTGTGTTCATAGCATGGCTAGTGGGCGGTGGTGACTTCTACCAAACTTCCGGTATCCGACCTGGTGCTGTGCAACTGTTACTATCATGGTTTAACAACGTTTTATGATTATACCCCTATCTCATCTACTATCTCGTTACTCTCATCTGTTCACTTTCACTTTATACTCTCATCTAATTCGTCTATTACTGTCATCTCTTTTTAGTACTCTATTTGGCCATATAATTGATTGTAAAAAATAACAAAAATAGTGCTATATGCCAAAGCAATAGGGTCTGGTCTGGTCCTGGGGAGAGCACCCGAAGAGTGTCATTTCCTTGCAAGGGTAACATCATCAGGGTGTGTACGGCATGCACCCAGCGCCATTTAATAACAATCAAAATTTAATCTATGACAATCAATCAATCATTTTACTATATCTCTGGGTTGACATGATGCTCGACTAGGGAAGTGTTGTTGCACCTTTGTGCAGACGTTACATATTCTTTCACTATATGGCAATCCTTTACCATGCTAGTTTTGGCAATTATTCTTTTGAAAGTGCTATCATTCTCTTGCTATCGTGTGCTATCTTTCTCTCGACTACACTAGATAGTTCTCTCTAGTTATCCCGCCTGATAAGACATTAATCACTTAAAGCATGCCTATTTACATGTGATATTAAGTCCTACTGAGCGTTATCACTCACCCTGTGCTATTTGTTATATGTGTTTTAGGTAAGTCAAATGATGACCCTACGCACACCAACGGGAATGGACTGGAGTAATGAGCGACCAGGAGCCATAGCGATGGAGTGTTCTTAGTACCTTACAGTTTAGTTAGATATTTGTTTAATTATCCTTTCCAATGTGATGATGTTATTGAGCCCTATGTTTTGGCTCAGAATTACTGGTTGTAATAGTTTAGGTGATTTATCAATAAAATAAAGAGTTTATTGCAATTATTGTTCATTAGTTTGCTTTGATATTTACGATTGTACGTGTAATTATCGTTACCATACACGTTGTTCATGCCTCCCCGATTTATTCCACTACTAAATTGGTGGGGCATGACAGTTGGTATCAAAGCCTAGGATGTCCTTATTTGGATATTTAAGTCTAGGATGTTGTAGGTGAACTGCTTTGACACGTGTCTAAGTCAACCACCATACCTACGTGAGGATTGGGTAAAACCATTGTTAAGATTTGAATACATTTATTTATATATGTGTGTGTATCAACTTAATATTACATTAGCATCCTAATGCCAACCTTATTCTTGAAGGAACCATTAAATGGATGTCAAACATACGTCACTGCAAGACGAAATGAGGTCAACTCAAAAGCTAGCTCGGGCGTGTCGGAAAGCCGCCCAACTGCTGGAAGGAGCCTTAAGGACAACCAAGAAGATTAGAAAAGTGACCAAAAAGAACAAGAAGGGAAGACACCAACATGGAAAGAAGGCAAACACACAGAAGGGACGTAGCAATAACTTTTACAAGATCGTCTGTCGTCATTGTAGCAAGCTAGGCCATATAGCCAATGAATGTTGGAGAAAAGTTTGGTGCTTGTATATGTTGTGGCAGTTTGGAGCATCAGATACAAGACTGCCCTCTTCTAAAGGAACCATCCACTAACACCAAGGATCTCAACTCTATCACAATAGAGAATCAACCAAACGATGATAAGCGAATGAAAGATGAAGTGGAGTAGAAGGAAGTATGTGAATTTTGTGAAAATCCAGGGCATCAGGTTGGTAATTGTTGGAAGAAATTGGGCAGATGCTTGCGTTGTGGAAGTCAACAACATCGAGTCATCGATTGCCCAATAAAGAAGAACCAAACTCCACGCCAAAGACGGTCACAAGCCCTTGTGGATATAAATCATGCCAATGAAGGTAGACAAGGTACTATCACGAAACCTTTGGTTTAAAGTTCATATTATTTTCTCGATAATAAAACCCTAAGTGGGGGAGATGATGGAATGAAATATTCAGGTTAAATTGGTAGTCGTATCATATCATATGAATTTGGAGACCAAATTCTTCTTATGTGGGGGGAGGATGTAGTACCCCAGAAAATCCAATAATTTAAAAATTATAGATAAATTTAAATTTCTCAAATAATAAATTCAAACTAATTAAGAAGGTACGCATCATTATCGCATGCGTAAAAAACCCATATAAAAATGTCATAAAAATAGTAGTTATACTTAAAATTATATTCTCTAATGACCCATCATGAAATTTGGGCATAGAAAAATCATTTAGACCAAGTTTAAGAAATTATGCGACTTATTAGCGTAATTAAGGAATAAGTCGGAAAACTCATTATTATATGAGCCAAAATGAATTAAAAATCAAAATGAACATGTGGGTAGACTTTAAATAATATGGGTTGATAGCCCATTATGATAATTGGACCAATAGACAATCTTGGCCCATGAATAAAATCTTTAATAAAAAGATAATTAAAACTCATTAAGAACATAGGTTATACAATTAAGCTCACATAAGTTATTGGGCCGAGGGTAAGAGCACAAATGATGAAGGTTAGAAATATTGGCATAAATAATGGTAAATTGAATTAAAATAAGAAATTAATTGAATAAGTGTGATAAATATATTTAAATTAGAATAAAGGGTGAATAAAAAGAATTAAACTAAAACCCATTAAGTTAAATTAGTAATGGGTTATCCTAAGGGCCGAAGCATGGATTGATGGGCTCAAATGAGAAGAGCCCATCTTGAGATATGAATTAATTAAGTTAAATTCGCACTTAAATTAATAATAAATGGAAAAAGGGTTAAGAAAATCATTAAATAACCCATAATTATCCTAAAAAGGAGTCATCATCCTATCCTAACCCATTAGCCACGAAATTAGATCTCTCCCCAAGGCAATTAGAGGATAAATGCAAAAATATGGGGAGATAAATGTGGAAATTCGGAGTTAATTAATAAATAAATTAAATAAGGGTAAGATAAATACTAGAAAAGGTTATAAATATCCTAAAAAGAGTCATAATCCTATCCTAAACTATTACCCACGAATTTAGACTTCTCCCCAAGCCTATTAGGTAGATAAAGGCAAGAAATTGGGTGATAAATGTAGAAATTAAGAGTTTGAATGGAAAGAGGAGTTTTAAGATAGAATGACTCTATAGCAACCGAATACAACCCTAATTTCGGCCCTAGCAACCCTAGAACGACTATTGGAGCTTTGGAGGATGAGGAGAGGAGCTGAGGACGAAGAGCAAGGAGAGGAGGGACCTTGGAGCAAGGGATTTTTGTCACCTTCTTCGTCCAAACCCTAAGTTTCCATCACATCGCAAAAAGGTAGGCAATATCTAAAGCAAAAATCGTGAAATTTTAACCTTAGGTAGCCCACATGATCCTCTTTGAAAGCTCCATGATTTCCAATTTTTCGTGGCTCCATGATGGAGTATTAAATGTATCAATCCCTGTCAACTATATGTACCCAAACCTTCATGATTGCTCTCAATCCCTACGTGTGCATGATCCCTTGTCTTGAAATTAATCTCATAAATGCTACATGTTGTTAGCTTTCAAACGCCCCTATTTGCCCTAATTTTCATCTTGTATCTGCTGCCAATTAAATCATTTTTCTATGACTATGCATGTTTAGGTCACTGATAAGTAACCTAATTAAAGCATGCCTAAATCTTGTCTATTTTCAAATTAATTATGCTTGTTCATAGATCTATGAGTCTACTTTCATTTAAAACTAGTTTTATGATTTTTGGATTATCGTGCGATTTTATATGGATTTTATAAGAGCTCTGTGTAAAATATGGGAGGAAAGGACCAAACTCCAAAAAAGGGAAGACCCCTTTTCTGGGTCGGGCCACACCTATGAAACTGGACCGTCGTGATATTAACATGACGGCCCACACTGTCGCATTCTCACCCCCGAACCGGGCCTGGCCAGCTGGTTCGAGTATCGCGCCGGGCCGCCCCGTCGCGACTTGAATCGCGACGGGCACCCCCGTCGCGTTCTTTAAATTTCTGCTAGAAACTAGTTTTGCTTATATACCCCTGCTCTACTTGCTAATTACCCATTGTTTAACCTCAATTTAACACTGTCATGAATAAATTGATCTGAATAATTGTTAATGGGCAATAATTATATAAATCTAATTAATTTAAAAGCTATGTGCATAATCCATTATGCTCTCTTGATTTCTTACACTTGCACACACTTAACAATCATGTTTGCCATTAAACCCTATTAAATTACGCAATAACGTATCTGGTAATTAAGTGAAATTGATTACTAAATTTCCCCTATTTAATTATTTACACTTTTATTCGATTTAATCGCATGATTCGCATATTGTGATCTCTTCCCTCGGCCTTCGAGCACTCGAGGCACGACGGACCCTAGTTTCTACACACTCTCTTGGCATGGACCACCTCTCCACCGGGAAGACTCCTGACTGGACTAGGGAATCCTTGTCAAGGCCTCCATAACTCTTTTTGACTTTAGCGCACGTTCTTAGCCGATGAGCTGGTTGTACCCTTAAAACCCGCTACACCCCTAGGGATCAGTACGATCCAAACGGCCTTAGTGTTTCCTTCTTAGCTCGTGATCACGCCAGACCATCTAGCATGTGTTCATAGCACAGCTAGTGGGCGGTGGTGACTTCTACCAGACTGCCGGTACTCGACCTGGTGCTGTTTAACTGTTACTATCATGGTTTGACGACATTTTATGATTATACCCCTATCACATCTTCTATCTCGTTACTCTCATCTGTTCACTTTCACTCTATACTCTCATCTATTTCATCTATTACTCTCATCTCTTCTTGGTACTCTATTTGGCCATACAATTGATTGTCAAAAATAAGAAAAACAGTACTATCTGCCAAAGCAATAGGGCCCGGTCTGGTCTTGGGGAGAGCACCAGAAGAGTGGCATTTCCATGCAAGGGTAACATGATCAGGGTGTGTACGGCATGCACCCAGCGCCATTTAATAACAATCACAATTTAATCTATGACAATCAATCAGTCATTTTACTATATCTCTGGGTTGACATGATGCTCGACCAGGGAAGTGCTATTGCACCTTTGTGCAGACGTTACATATTCTTTCACTATATGGCCAATCCTTTATCATGCTAGTTTTGGCAATTATTCTTTTGAAAGTGCTATCATTCTCTTGCTATCGTGTGCTATCTTTCTCTCGACTATACTTGATAGTTCTCTATAGTTATCCCGCCTGATAAGACATTAATAACATAAAGCATGCCTGTTTACATGAGATATTAAGTCCTACTGAGCGTTATCTCTCACCCTGCGCTATTTGTTATATGTGTTTCAGGTAAGTCAGATGATGACCCTACGCACACCAACATGAATGGACTGGAGTGATGAGCGACCAGGAGCCATAGCGATGGAGTGTCCTTAGTACCTTAGAGTTTAGTTAGATATTTGTTTAATTATCCTTTCCAATGTGATGATGTTATTAAGCCCTATCTTTTGGCTCAGAATTAGTGGTTGTAATAGTTTAGGTGATTTATCAATAAAATAAGGAGTTTATTGCAATTATTGTTCATTAGTTTGTTCTGATATTTGCGATTGTACATGTAATTGTCGTTAACATACACGTTGTTCATACCTTCCTGATTTATTCCGCTACTAAATTGGCGGGGTATGACAGTTGGTATCAAAGCCTAGGATGTCCTTATTAGGATATTTAAGTCTAGGATGTTCTAGGTGAACTGCCCTGACACGTGTCTAAGTCAACCACCATACCTATGTGAGGATTGGGTAAAACCATGGTTAAGATTTGAATTCATTTATCTATATATATGTGTGTATCAACTGAATATTACTTTAGCATCCTAATGCTAACCTTATTCTTGAAGGAACCCTTAAATGGACGTCAAACATATGTCACTGCAAGATGAAATGAGGTCAACTCAAAAGCTAGCTCGGGCACGTCGGAAAGCCGCCCAACTGCTGGAAGGAGCCTTAAGGACAACCAAGAAGATTAGAAAGATGACCAAAAAGAACAAGAAGGGAAGACACCAACATGGAAAGAAGGCAAACACACAGAAGGGACGTAGCGATAACTTTTACAAGATCGTCTGCCGTCATTGTAGAAAGCCATGACATATAGCCAATGAATGTTGGCGAAAAGTTGGTGCTTGTCTACGTTGTGGCAGTTTGGAGCATCGGATACAAGACTGCCCTCTTCTAAAGGAACCATCCACTAACACCAAGGATCTCAACTCTATGACAATAGAGAATCAACCAAACGATGATAAGAGAATGAAAAGGGAAGTGGAGCAAAAGGAAGTATGTGAATTTTGTGAAAATCCAGGGCATCAGGTTGGTAACTGTTGGATGAAATTGGGAAGATGCTTGCGTTGTGGAAGTCAACAACATCGAGTCATCGATTGCCCAATAAAGAAGAACCAAACTCCACGCCAAAGATGGTCACAAGCCCTTATGGATATAAATCATGCCAATGAAGGTAGACAAGGTACTATCACGAAATCTTTAGTTTAAAGTTCATATTATTTTCTTGATAACAAAACCCTAAGTGGGGGAGATGATGGAATGAAATATTCAGGATAAATTGGTAGTCGTATCATATCATATGAATTTGGGGACCAAATTCTTTTTATGTGGGGGAGGATGTAGTACCCCAGAAAATCTAGTAATTTAAAAATTATAGATAAATTTAAATTTCTCAATTAATAAATTCAAACTAATTAAGAAGGTACGCATCATTATCACATGCGTAAAAAACCCATATAAAAATGTCATAAAAATAGTAGTTATACTTCAAATTATATTCTCTAATGACCCATTATGAAATTTGGGTATAGAAAAATCATTTAGACCAAGTTTAAGAAATTATGCGACTTATTAGCGTAATTAAGGAATAAGTCGGAAAACTCATTATTATATGAGCCAAAATGAATTAAAAATCTAAATGAACATGTGGGTAGACTTTAAATAATATGGGTTGATAGCCCATTATGATAATTGGACCAATAGGCAATCTTAGCCCATGAATAAAATCTTTAATAAAAAGATAATTAAAACCCATTAAGAACATGGGTTATACAATTAAGCTCACATAAGTTATTGGGCCGAGGGTAAGAGCACAAATGATGAAGGTTAGAAATATTGGCATAAATATCGATAAATTGAATTAAAATAAGAAATTAATTGAATAAGTGTGATAAATTGTCACGTCCCGAGAATTACGCAGCGGATGTTAATGATGCGGAACAATTCGAGTCAATATCCAGAGACGTGAACAGTCGGCAAATAAGCCTCTAGCTAGCACGCACTAAATGTATAACAACATACATCATCATAGGGCCCAAATATTGAACTCAACTAATCTTTTATTCAAATCTCAACTTAATGTATTCCAAATGGAAACTATTACAACTCTTAGACTATGGGATAACAGGACTAGACTCAATAAAAAGGAAAGTACATAATACTCCTCACTTCCTACTACACGTTCTAACACTCAAAATAAACTAACTATAGGTAGACTCATATTTGGAACGCTCATCACTCGGATGCATTCCCATCCTCGACTTGCTCCTCCTCTTGAACATCGTAGTCACCTAGATTGGGTAAAAGTAGGGGATGAGCAAACTAGCCCAGTAGGATTTATATCTCAATGTGCGGGCAATGATATAAGTGATTAACAATTTAGCACTAGGTAAGCACGATGAATGTCATGATATGCATGTACGTATAAAACTCGTTAAAACATGATACATGGACAAGCTAGATAGAGTGATTATGATAGAACAATATTTTTGAACAAGATGACAAGATAGAACTAGCAATAGATCACTTTATACAAGCACGCAGGATTTCACTAGATGTCAAGAATGTAAGATATCACTAATTGCATTAAATGCAGGATGGCCATATCATGCAGGCAAGCAAGCACGCACGAGCACGATCATGTAACACTAATCAGGCACGTAGACACTAATGTACACCAAGAAAAGATCCATCAAGAATGTACACCAGGACACATGTATGTGGTTATTGTATCTATTATTCAACATGCACCCACGACTCCCAACGCAGATGCAACGCCACTAATCATTATACCCCATGGTTAACAGTATATTTATGACTCTCCGTCATTGGGGCTAGACTGGAGCCTGTGGACACTCGTCGTGTCCGGTCAGCATCTCATATAAATTTTTAAATGTAGATACCCACAGTCATTAATAATGGCCAATGAGAGTTTCAATAAGTAAGCATGTGTAATGTCATATTCATGATGATGTTGAGAACAAGTAATAAGTAATTGAACATGATTCATGATAACGATGGTCAAGAGATAAATTTAGCAACATAACGGTACGATTTATAATTTAGTTCAATCTTACATTAATGGCTTTAGTCTAGATTGTAAATCACACTCGCGAGAACAAGAAGAAAAAGGAAGTGCATGCTATCTCCAGGGAACTTCAATGGTACAACCAACTCGTCGGCCATGTGGGAATCCATGGTTAGAGGAGATTTACGGAGGTCTTAGAGAAAAGGTCACTAGTCTATCGATTCGGAATGACCGATAGAGAGCTTCCAAATCCCCAAGAAAGGGCTGCCTAGTAGTGCAAGTGTGTCGTGATGTACGCGTGTCAATTCACAAACCATCGGTTTCAAACTCGCGGAAAGCACTTAACATGATGGCATGCAATGAACAATGCATTTAACTACACATTGGTTTGCACGATTTTAAGATAATTATTATCATTTTAATCAAGCTAGAGTAGTAACAAGAGCGAATCACAAGTTTCATGAATGATCAAGTCATTAAGAGAATAATTAGAATACTATTCATGTAATTATAGTTTTTAAATGGGTAACCCACTTTTAAGCCATTAAATAACCATCAGGTAATGACCAGACCAAAAACATGCAATTTACACATTAAACACCATGTTAAACAGACCTCGGGTGTAACGGTAAGTTTTGAAAAAGAAATAAGTGGTGTTTCACGCAAAATTTTGAGAACGCCACACACCCCGGTAAGGGTCGCGACGGGGTCGGGACAGAACGCGACAAGGGTATGTACAGAACGGGACAAGGCAGTCAAATCAGGCAGAGAGATAGCGACGGCGTGCTCGTCGCATTCATAATGTGACGGGTTTGTTGTCGCGACAAGACCTCAGAACACGGCCTATCGGGCCGTCGCGTTCACAGGGTTTGCCCTTGAATCCGACAGAGAAAAGACATGCTATTGGATTGCGGTCCAGAACTGCCTTATATTGACACAGGGTGCTTCAAAAATAGAGAACAAATTGTACAGTGCATGAAAAATCACGAATCTAGTTTTTCACCAACCTAGACATGCAAGGGTGCTTCCAGTAAATCGGAATTAGAAAACACTGATGGTTTCGATAGGTTTTAATCAAGTCTAACATGAGGTATAGAAGACTGAGGACAATCAAATGCAAGATTTACTTTGCAAGATGTGATGCCGAAATAATTACGGCTTTTAGCACAAAAGTCTCATCACGAAAGTTGTTGGAAACATGGAATAGATGTAGACTATGATTTTTAAATAATTTTAAACAACCTTAAGATGCATGATAATTCGACACAACGTAAAAGCCAAGTGCAACCCGAAAACACAGTATTATGCAGCGACCCTCTTACCACGCTTATAACTCTCTAAATATTGATATTTAGACAAAATGTTCAACACAAAACATGTCAAGGACAATTAGTAGAAAACCTTTCATGTTGTGTATTTGATCTAATTCGGTCTTGAATCGCATGCAACATATAATGAATGGGAAAAGCCCTGACAGTGCGCGACTTGGGGAAAACACTTATAATTCAAAATCTACTCGTTGGAATTCGATGAAACCAGTGGGAAACGAAAGCTAACTTAACGATCTACACATTGGTATAGGATATGTTAAGGTTTGGCCCACGAAAACCTCTCGTCTGGGTTGAAGAAGTCCCACTTTTCCACAAAACATGTGTTCAGACCACTTTTTGAAGAACACTTAATACTCCGTGTATACTGCATGGAATTTCGGTATTCCACTTGGGTTAGAACATAGACTTGACCCTCTTTCCAGGGGTTTAAGCCTTGCAAGGTTTGGTTATGATTTGACTCACCTTTGGTCGACTCCAAGATGACTATTTGTGCAGGTCGCAGCAGACGCAACGGGGAAGAAGAACGGCTTGGTGTGGACGATCTCCTCCTCCCCAGCCACCAAGAACTCCTCCACACGACCCCAACAAGATGTAAACTTGTCTCCAAGAGTTTGGTGGAGAGTATTTAAGAATCCATGGTGTTTAGGAGTCCTATTGTGACAAGGAAAGAAGAGTTGTGGTTTTGACATTATAGTTTCCTATTTTGAAGATTTCTTCCTCCATTTAGGTGTGTGAGGCTTTAGGAAACCTCCCACCCTAGTTATGCTCGAATTTGGGTTGCCAAGAATGCAAGATCTCTTCCCAATTCAACTCTAATTACCTCTTCCTAATTTCAGCTTATTTAAAGTTGTGAATTTCTATGTATGTTATTGCTTCATTTGATTTTTGGGCCATATGATGTCCATTAGCCCAATTATGATATTGAGTCATTAATATATAATGTTAGAAGTCTCTCCAATATTTTTATTTAATTTATAGTTGCATTGTATTTCCGTGTTAACGGTTTTCTGACTTATTTTCTAATTTGGATAATCGGTCACAATAACTCTTAAACCTACCCCAAATAATTTTTATTAACCAAAATTTCTTCATGGGTCATTAGAGGATATTATTTGAAGTCCGTATATGATTTTTATTTAATTTTCTGACTCATCCAAGTACGTGTGATAATGATTTTCCGACTAATTCATGAATTACGATAATGAGTCGCGAAACACTTTAAACTTAGTTAATCCGATTTTTCATGGCACAAATTTCTCTGTGAAATATTTAGTAATAATGTTTGAGGTTGATTTATAATTTTTACAGAATTTTCTGATGTGTTTTATCACATACGATAATGATACGTATGTTTTAAATACTTTGATATTATGGAAATTATTTATTTCCATTTATTTAAAGTTTTTTATGTATTTAAAATTTCCGTGGTGCTACATAAATATATTTAAATTAGAATAAATGGTGAATAAATATAATTAAACTAAAACCCAATAAGTTAAACTAGTAATGGGTTATCCTAAGGGCCGAAGCATGGATTGATGGGCTTAAATGAGAAGAGCCCATCTTGAGATGTGAATTAATTAAGTTAAATTCACACTTAAATTAATAATAAATAGATAAAGGCTTAAGAAAATCATTAAATAACCCATAATTATCTTAAAAATGAATCATCATCCTATCCAAACCTATTAGTCACAAAATTAGATCTCTCCCCAAACCAATTAGAGGATAAATGCTAAAATGTGGGGAGATAAATGTGGAAATTCGGAGTTAATTAATAAATAAATTAAATAAGGGTAAGATAAATACTAGAAAGGGTTATAAATATCCTAAAAAGAGTCATAATCCTATCCTAAACTATTACCCACGAATTTAGATTTCTCCTCAAGCCTATTAGGTAGATAAAGGCAAGAAATTGGGTGATAAATGTAGAAATTAATAGTTTGAAGGGAAAGAGGAGTTTTAAGAAAGAAGGACTCTATAGCAACCCAATACAACCCCAATTTTGGCCCTAGCAACCCTAGAATGACTATTGGAGCTTTGGAGGATGAGGAGAGGAGCTCAGGACGAAGAGCAAGGAGAGGAGGGAGCTTGGAGCAAGTGATTTTTGTCACCTTCTTCGTCCAAACCCTAGGTTTCCATCATAGTGCAAAAAGGTAGGCAATCTCTCAAGCACAAATTGTGAAATTTTAACGTTAGGTAGCCCACATGGTCCTCTTTGAAAGCACCAAGATTTCCCTATTTTTTGTGGCTCCATGAAGGAGTATTAATTGTATCAATCCCTGTCAACTCCATGTACCCGAACCTTCATGATTGCTCCCAATCCCTGCGTGTGCATGATCCCTTGTCTTGAAATTAATCTAATAAATGCAACATGCTGTTAACTTTCAAACACCCCTATTTGCCCTAATTTTCATCTTGTATCCGCTGCCAATTAAATCATTTTTCTATGACTGTGCATGTTTAGGTCACTGAAAAGTAACATAATTAAAGCATGTCTAAACCTTGTCTATTTTCGAATTAATCATGCTTGTTGATAGATCTATGAGTCTAATTTCATTTAAAACTAGTTTTATGATTTTTGGATCATCGTGCGATTTCATATGGATTTTATAAGAGCTCTGTGTCAAACATGGGAGGGAAGGACCGAACTCCAATAAAGGGAAAAACCCCTTTTCTGGGTCGGGCCGCACCTCTGAAACCGGACCGTCGCGATATTAACACGACGGCCCACGCTGTCGCGTTCTCACCCCCGAACCAGGCCAGGCCAGCTGGTTTGACTGTGGCGCCAGGCCGCCCCGTCGTGACTTGAATCGCGACGGGCACCCTCGTCGCGTTCTTTAAATTTCTGCTAGAAACTAGTTTTACTTATATACCCCTGCCTTAATTGCTAATTAGCCATTGTTTAGCCTCAATTTAACATTGTCATGGATAAATTGATTTGAATAATTGTTAATGGGCAATAATTATATAAATCTAATTAATTTAAAAGCTATGTGCACAATCCATTATGTTGTCTTCATTTCTTACACTTGCACACACTTAACAATCATGTTTGCCATTAAACCCTATTAACTTACTCAATAACGTATCTGGTAATTAAGTGAAATTGATTACTAAATTTCCCCAATTTAATTATTTAAACTTATCTTCAATTTAATCGCATGATTTCCATACCGTGATCGCTTCCCTCGGCCTTCGAGCACTCGAGGAACGACGGACCCTAGTTTCTACACACTCTTTTGGCATGGACCACCTCTCCACCGAGAAGACTCCTGACTGGACTAGGGAATCCTTGTCAAGGCCTCTATAACTCTTTTTGGCTTTAGCGCACGTTCTTAGCCGACGAGCTGGTTGTACCCTTAAAACCCGTTACACCCCTAGGGATCTGTACGATCCAAACGGCCTTAGTGTTTCCTTCTTAGCTCGTGATCACGCCAGACCATCTAGCCTGTGTTCATAGCACGGCTAGTGGGCGGTGGTGACTTCTACCAGACTTTCGGTACCCGACCTGGTGCTGTTTATCTGTTACTATCATGGTTTAACGATATTTTACGATTATACCCCTATCCCATCTACTATCTCGTTACTCTCATCTGTTCACTTTCACTCTATACTCTCATCTATTTCGTCTATTACTCTCATCTCTTCTTGGTACTCTATTTGGCCATACAATTGATTATCAAAAATAACAAAAACAGTGCTATATGCCAAAGTAATAGGGCCAGGTCTAGTCCTGGGGAGAGCACCCGAAGAGTGCTATTTCCATGCAAGAGTAACGCGATCAGGGTGTGTACGGCATGCACCCAGCTCCATTTAATAACAATCACAATTTAATCTATGACAATCAATCAGTCATTTTACTATATCTCTGGGTTGACATGATGCTCGACCAGGGAAGTGCTATTGCACCTTTGTACAGACGTTACATATTCTTTCACTATATGGCCAGTCCTTTATCACGCTAGTTTTGACAATTATTCTTTTGAAATTGCTATCATTCTCTTACTATCGTGTGCTATCTTTCTCTCGACTATACTTGATAGTTCTCTCTAGTTATCTTGCCTGATAAGACATTAATCACTTAAAGCATGCCTGTTTACATGAGATATTAACTCCTATTGAGCGTTATCGCTCACCCAGCACTATTTGTTATATGTGTTTCAAATAAGTCAGATGATGACCCTACGCACACCAACGGGAATGGACTGGAGTGATGAGAGACCAGGAGTCATAGCGATGGAGTGTCCTTAGTACCTTAGAGTTTAGTTAGATATTTGTTTAATTATCCTTTCCAATGTGATGATGTTATTGAGCCCTATGTTTTGGCTCAGAATTAGTGGTTGTAATAGTTTAGGTGATTTATCAATAAAATAAGTAGTTTATTGCAATTATTGTTCATTAGTTTGCTCTGATATTTGCGACTGTACATGTAATTGTCGTTACCATACACGTTGTTCATGCCTCCCTGATTTATTCCGCTGCTAAATTGGCGGGGCATGACATTGAGCTATCATGACTCATTCCTGGCTAATGGTGAGCTCTTGTTGACTTTTTTTTTAATGCGCCGGGTCGTAGCGTCATGTTAGCCTTATCGCGCCCTCCATGGCCGTCGCGATAGCCCATGCAAGACATGCACGTGGCTTTAGAGTCACGGCCCTTATGGCCGTCGCGACTATGCTTGTCGCACCCCTACGATCCATCGCGACTACAACCGAGTGCGTTGGCCTCTGCAACCACCTCCTATTTATCCTCTTATGGTATTATCTCTATCCTATTTAACCTCCCAACCCATCCTTGAACGGTTTGAGATTCAAGGACCCTTGAGGACCACCGTAGGACTCTCCCATGCGGATTTACTTGATTTTATCATCTCATTTTGGGTCATTATTATTTAATGATGGGATTTTCTCTCTCCTCTTCTATATAAGCAAGGCTTCTTCTTCAGAGGAGGAGAGAGTCCCTTTTCCACCATGAAGTGCTGCCGAATTCTTGCCAGACCCGACACTTAGCTAGTGGTCCTCTCTTTCCTCCACATTCTCTTCACCAAGTCATGTACTTTTCTTCATCTATGGAGCTTGGTGCTTGAGGGTGGCGGCTTCCACTTCCTCTGAGCCTTCTGCACGACCCAAGGACGCCACATAACACCAGTGAGTCACCCCATCCGGGGCTCTTTTTCCCTTCCTCTCCCCTTTAACTTTTCATGCATTTTGTTGTTCCCTTTTAGATATGACGCATTTCCTTATTTCCTTCCCATGTTTTTTATTCACCCAAGGGGTTTAAAACCACCCCCCAGGTCTGTTCCCTCTATGCTCTCCCCTCTCCTTTCATTTTTGAATAGATGCTACATTTAAATACGTTCTAACAGGGTTTACTGTCTTATTTTCTTCATTTTGGCAGGCACACAAGTATTATCTGACGAGGAGCTCTTGTCCTCTGGCCGACCGGAGGATAGGAAGAAGGTCCCAATCCATTTGTCCGGGCGTCGCAACATCAGCATTCTCCCCGTCGTGACAAAGGTCAGTGCCCTGTTCTCTCTCCTTTTCCTAGCAACGTTAGCCTATTTAGTTCTTGATCATGGCAACTAGCTAGGTGGCAATCACATCCAAATTTCCTATGCGTTTTAAGTACATTTTAAAACATGTTGCATGTTTCGAGGGGTGCACAACCCCGTGATTACACCTTTTGGTGATCACAGTTGGACCTTAAGTGCTAGCCTCATCGATTTTGCCTATTTGCCTCCCATGTTCACCTGTTTAAGTAGTTTGTAGAACCCTATTAGGTGTGTTTTTGTGTCTTTTTCTGTCTTTCTATGCTCGGGTGTTAACACGGCGCATCGCGCTGTCGCGACACCATTGCGTCCATAAAGGTGGACGTGACTGCAGGTACGTGTTCCTTCACTCTTCCTCACACTGTTCCTTCACTAAGAGTGTTTCCATGTCTTATCCATGTTGTGTTGCCATGAATATTCGCGTTCGTGCTTGTTAGAATCCTGCTAGGGTTCGGATTTTCCTTTTATTTTTACTGTTTGATTTCAGGTCATATCGCGGAGGAGAGGATGGGCACGACAGTGTCGCGACGTTGTTGGAGGTCGCTTCATCAGGTACACATTGTTCGTTACATTTTTTTATCCATGTGTCGGTTTCTATGTGTTTAGTGAGTCTTGCTGTGTTTTTTAGTCTATTCCATGATTGTATTGCGCTTTAGGTTATTCTGTTTGCTTAATGTTTGTGTGTGACTATGGGTTTCTGCACCCTGTTATTATCACGGCCGAGTCGTCGGTCATGACAAGTTCACGGCAGATCTAGTCGCCGCGAGTTCAGCAGAGACCTGCCAGTTGCTGTGTGTTAGTTTAGGATAGACTATGCATGCACCTTGGTGTACTTAGGCTCATGCATACACTTCTGTTTCATGTAGATTAGGTTTTCCTCTTTGGTAGAGTAGACCCTCTCACCTGCGATTACTCGTGGGCTGACCAGGGCCTCCTACCGAGGGCATCCGTAAGTCCCCGTGGTCGTACGCACGTTGCAGTTTGCCGGGCGGGTTGTACCTGTCGTACGCTTAGTTTGGCCATCTGGCGCATGAGTTGTGTGTCCCCTTAGTGTCACCGAAGTACTTGAGTCCTTACCTATTAGGGTCCCTTTTGACCGAGTGTAATTTTATTAATCAACCCATTAAAGGTCAAGTGTACTCTAAAATTTGGATGGTAATCATGATAACTTGAGTGCTTGTGTGATACACCCCTTCTTATCCCATATTCCTTTCTTGTGTATTAGGGTCTAGGAATTGTTTGGTAATTGTGTCGTCTCCCCTAATTGTTTAGGGGTTGTTGCATACGTCATTGTCTAGGTCGTTCAAGTCAGTCCCCTCCAACTGTTGTATTATATCACAATCCTTTGTTCGGCATGGACCATTTCTGCGTCCTCGCCGGTGACTCTTTGCCCATTGGGCTCCTTGAGGATGTGGCCCAACCTTCTGTGACCACCCTCTCCGGGCACATCCAGCCCTCTATTGTCTTTGATGGTCAATCTCGCCCCCCTTCTTCTCCTGGGGCTGATTACTCGCACACCCAATTCAGTCAGCTCCTCCCACATTTGAGCCCGGACCAAGTTCGGGAGTTTCTGGCTGCTGCCAAAGGCAAGCGTCCCTTATCCCCGCCATCTCATCATTCAGCCCAACAAGAGGCCTCTTTTGCCCCTACTGTCTTTGTGCCACATATCCCTTCCGCTATGGCGGATCCAACTCCCTTGCGCCCACGAGCTATTCACTTTTCGAAACCCAGCTACCTTCCAGCGCGACAAGTTCGGCCTAAGTCCCCTCAAATCTCTACATTCTATCTGGCCGAACCTACCCATTTTCCCCGTGAAAGGTCATACTCTTTGGAGCAATCACGCTCCCTCATTCCCTCTCACCACGCCACGTCCCCCTCCAACTTCCTTGTGGAGTGGATGTCTATGAAGAGGGAGCTCCATGACCTCCGCAAACAACTGGATCCACGGAATGCCTCCGATATTCCCCTTCCTTCCTTCCAGCACCTCTGGGTCGCACCCCAGTCAGAACTCCCTGTCTACCGGCGATATTCTGGAGTAGGTGACCTCTATGTTCATCTGAAAGATTTTGTATATGAATCAGCCCCGCACAAGTGCAACCGTCACCTTATGGCGTACTTGTTTCGCAAGTCATTGGATGTAGCGGCCCTCGAGTGGTTCTACTCTTTGCCCCCCGAGGAAGATGAAGATTTTTAGATTGTTCAAGAAAGGTTCTTACAGCAGTTTCAAGATCGGGTCGGACCCGAGTATTCTTTTGTTGATCTAGTGGCTGAAAAGATGAAGCCTGATCAGGAGTTTGCAGTCTATGCTGACAGGTGGCATGCCCTAGCTTCAATGGTCTGCTGCCCAATGCCTGAGGAGGAGAAAGTCAAGTTGATAATTGCCAATGCCACACCTACCCACCATGCCATCTTAGCCATGAACGACATCACCTCCATGCACCAGTTGTACAGTCGAGCCCGTTTCATCCATACCCAGCTTAAGGACTCACCCATCCACTCTATGTTTGAGGCTCCGAAATCTCGTTATCCTAAGAAGCCCCAGGGTCCTGTTACTAAGGGAGTCCAAACCAATGAGCAGGTAGGTGTGGTCAACAACCCTCAAGGCCCGGTAGGTAGGTCGCACTTCAACCAGCAATCCCAGCAGTCGTGGAACAATAGACAACCACCTCCTCAAACCCAGAACCCCCAGCAAGACCAGCGCCAATATAATCAGGTTCCCCCACCCCAAAATGGCTATGCCCCTAGAAAGCTAAACGGGACCAAAAGTGTAACGTTCCGACCGTTCTGATCGTCCTTGTGTGGTCATGGAGGCCAGTGTGCGGCTGATGAAGCAAATGACAGGTGTTTTCTGTGTGTTGGGAGACTTTGCTCATTTGGGTTCTCTGATTCTCGGTTGCTAACGCTGTCATTTGGAGGGTCGCGATCAGCACGCGACAGTTTAGAGCGACGCGTTCATGGCACCGCCAGTTTAAGTGAGCGTGTGCATGTCTGCCGCGTGTCATCTGCAGGGCGCAAGGGTTGACGTCAGCATGCTTAACGCGACAGCAGAAAGAGTCGCGTTCAGGTCGCGGTTGTGAATGGCGTCGCGTTCTTATCTGCACTACGTTTTTAAGTAACCCTAGCAGAATAGAGTTGGTGAAAGCTCTGCTCGGCCAGGGGGTTTTTGCTGTGGGAATTTCTTGGTGATTTGGTTTGTTAGAGTTTGGTTTGATGAGTTCCTACCGCAAGGACGCTCAGTGGAGTGGGGGAAATGTCGTACAAGCTTCGTTCTTCGCGTTCTTCACGAAGGTAGGGAGATTTCCTATCGTTTGATCCGTGGATTGTTCGTATGGTGTGGATGATGCGTTTATTGATTTCCAAACAATAGATGGCATGTGTAGGAACACATTAAAGCATGAAAATGGAATAAGAACCATAGGTTTTAAAGAGTTTGAGGTGATTTGAATAAAGGGTTCTAGACAGGGTTCGCACCTGCTATCGCGGTCACTCTAAGAGCCATGACCAAGTCCAGACACCTCGAACTGTCGCGTTCTGAAGGCGGTCTATCGTACCGCCGCGAAAACAGCCGAATGTTGTCATACGAGCATAAATGTAAGTGTTTGATGGTCTGTTCAGCGTGGTTTATGTTATAAGGTGATAGAAAGAGGTGCTTTGGCACTCTCTTGACGCTCGGGGAGCATGTGGCTAGTGATTAATGTGGTGTTTATGTGGTTTGTGTGGAGGCTTCACGTGATTTGTATATTGAGCATACGGTTTTTGTGTATGTGGTGTGTAGTTTGACGCCTTCCGTGGATACCTCCTCAGTTGGGAGCCCCAGGTTTTGTGTGAGCCAGGCACGTGAGTGCTCGGGGCTTGTCCCGGTACTGGGTACCGACGAGGTCTTGTTGTCTTCCTGGACACCCTCACTCTTGTGCTGAGTAGTACGTCCGGCTGCGGGAAAGACGGCAGTGGGACAGTGACTTATGAGAGTTTGTGTTAGTCACTTGTAGCGCGCTCGTAGTTGGGGGAGACGGACACCAGTAGACGTACTGGACCCCAGCTAGTCCTGTTTTCCAGTGCCTCACTTTAGGGAGCTTGGGCCAGAGTCCCTAAAGGTGTTAGGCATGGGCCTGCGAGGTGTGTGTTCTGCAGGTTGTGGTGGTTTAGTTGGACTCCACAGTTCTTTGTACTTGTTTAGTGGAGCGGCAGCTGGACCTTTCGTCCGTGGCTGCGAGACTGAGAGGTAATCCTGTGTGGTTGTCCGGGTCAGTAACTGGTGTCGCAAACCAGTTGACGTGGCTCGAGTGTGGCGTTTCTCTACAGTAGCTCGTACACTTGCTTGGTTTTACTGTTTACTTATTTACGTTGATTCTTGTTAAGCAGTAAATGGTAATTGGTACTTACAGTTTTATATCCTGCTAGATAATACTATAATTGTTAGCATAGCATTTCCTGCTTTGTTACTTGTGTTGGTTTGCTCGGTTTCTTGGGAGTTTCCCTACTGAGCCAGTGACTCGAGAGGCTCACCCCTACCTCCTACCAGGTGAGGGAGTTCAGGAGACTTCGCGCCCATCGTCTAGTGGAGGGTCAGCACCACCAACAGTGTAATATTACTTTTATGTTGATCACCTCGGGGTATCCCCCAGGTTTTATTGTTGTCTGGTTACTGTTGTACTTCAGTTATGTACATTGCATGTAAATATTTGTGAGATTGGAAGATCTTATGAATATTTGAGCTAGTTTCCTTATGTTTCTACGGATTCGTGGTATGATATCCCTTGCGAGGCTTCGGCCCGTTCGCGGGAGGTGGACTCGAGTTAGACTCATTATTAGGTTAACGGGTCTGAACGGTGAGGACCGTCACAGTTGGTATCAGAGCAAAATCCGTAAGAATATAAAGGAATTGGAAATTACATAGCTATGTCATTACTGTAACCCACTGCTGGTAGTGACCCTGGTTTTGTATTGATTTATTGTGTGTTGTATTGTTGGAATAATGTTTGTGCAGGAATAGTAATGGCTGAAAGGAGAAATGTATGAGGTGGTGGAGAAGGGGCAGGAGAGGATCCCACACAGAGGATGATAGAAAGAATTTGGGAAAGTTTGACAGTGATTCGGGTAAGACTGGATCAACAACCATCAGTATAGCTAGTGGCAGCAGTACCACCATTTCCAGAGGAGGCAGTGCCAGTGGTTCCAGTTCCACCCCCACCCGGAGTAGAGGTACCTCCTGTAGTACCTATACAATCAGTAGTTCCAGTGAGACCAGCTACTGGAGAGGAGACTACGGTACTTGTGGAGCGGTTTTTAAGATTGCAGCCCCCTACATACTCAGGAGGCTCCAACCCAGATACAGCAGAACATTGGATACATGAGATCGAGAGGGTGTTTGCGATAATGAGGTGTCCACAGGAAGATAGAGTACTTCTTGCGGCATACCAGTTACGAGGGTTTGCACAGGAATGGTGGCAGTTAAAGATGCAGACAGCCTTTACAGGCAGGACAGAGGACATTATTCCATGGTCGGAATTCTTGTCAGTTTTTAATGATTCTTTCTTTCCGATACAGATCCAACAAATGAAGAGAGAGCAGTTCAGGACACTTCAGCAAGGGAATCTCTCGGTGCTTGAATATCAGATGAGGTTTACAGCCTTGAGTAGATACGCCCCATATGTAGTAACTGATAATACCATGATGGTGGAATATTTTATTCAAGGTCTGAGGCCAGAATTGCAAGATGCAGTGATCCCATTGATGTGTAGAACAGTGGAAGAGGCAGCTCAGAGAGCAGAAATACTTGAGAGGACTATTCGAGCCAGGCAGTCTCAGACAGGTAGTTTAGGTTCGGGTAGTTTCCGGCATCCACAATCGCCAGGAGGAATTAGTAAAGGAAAAGCACCTTCCAGAGTTTCTTCATCATCTGGAATAGGAAAATGGGGCAAGCAGATCAAGAGATTCTTTCAAGGAGGTCGTGGTAGAGGCAGGCAACAGGGTTTTCAGCATGGAGGTTTTCAGCAAGGTCGTGGCTACAGGCCACCGGTTTCAGAAGAATCTCAGCAGAGTACGTCAGGGCAGTCTACGACATATCCAGCTTTCAGATGTTATACTTGTGGGCAGCCAGGACATTTAGCAAGGAATTGTCCGTATCCTCGAGAGCAGACTTATGGTAGAGGGACCCAGCAGCAGCAGCCCTTCCAGCAGTCAGTAGAGCAGGGCAGAGGTGCACCATACCAAAGAGGAGGACGGGGTCGAGTGATGGCAGTTACTAGAGCTCAGGCAGAAGCATCCAATCTTATTGAAGGTATTTTACCTTTCTTTGATTTTACTGCAAAAGTATTAATTGATCCGGGTGCTTCCCATTCATTTATTTCCGAAGATTTTCTGGATAGAATGGTACTTCCTTTAGAAGAAAGGTCTTGTGAGTTGGTAGTGGAAATTCCTTCAGGAGGGTATTTGTTGACTTCTTACTTTATAGAAGAGGTCCCGATAGTAATCCATGGAAATCAAATGTCAGCAAGATTGTATGCTTTAACATTGAAAGAATATGATGTGATTTTGGGGATGGATTGGTTAGAGGCCTATGGGGCATTGGTTGATTGTAGAAGGAAGAAAGTTAGATTTTGCAGACCCGGAGGTGAAGTGTTTGAATTTCAAGGTATGCCTTTTTACACTCCCAAGTTTATTATTTCTGCACTTAGAGCTACAAAGTTAATTAATGCGGGATGTGTAGCATACCATGCTTCTGTTAGTCTTGTTGAATCTAATAAGTCTATAGATTCAGTGCCTGTGATTAGAGAATTTGTAGATGTGTTCCCAGATGAGTTGCCAGGGTTAGCTCCGCGCAGAGAGGTAGACTTTACAGTTGAATTGCAACCAGGTAGTTTACCTATTTCTAAAGCACCATATAGAATGGCTCCAGCGGAATTGAAAGAGTTGAAAAAGCAGCTGCAAGAGTTATTAGAAAAGGGTTTTATTAGGCCTAGTCAGTCACCATGGGGAGCGTCAGTGTTATTTGTTAGAAAGAAGGATGGCAGTTTAAGAATGTGTATAGATTACAGGCAGTTGAATAAAGTTACAATAAAAAATAAGTATCCACTTCCTCGGATTGATGATTTGTTTGATCAACTGCAATCAGCCAAAGTATTTTCCAAGAAAGATTTGAGATCAGGACATCATCAATTGCGGATCAGAGAAGAAGATATTGAGAAGTCAGCTTTCCGGACTACATATGGACACTATGAGTTTGTTGTGATGCCTTTTGGATTGACAAATGCACCTGCAGCATTTATGAATTTGATGAACAGAATATTTCATCAGTACTTAGATCAGTTTATAGTGGTCTTTATTGATGATTTATTGGTTTATTCAGCATCAGAAGAAGAACATGCAGATCATTTGCGGATTACTTTGCAGATATTGAGAGATCATCAATTATTTGCTAAATTTAGTAAATGTGAATTCTGGTTGAAAGAGATACAATTTCTGGGTCATGTGATATCAGGTGAAGGTATTGCAGTGGATCCTGCCAAAGTTGAGGCAGTAATGAAATGGGAAGAGCCGAAGACTGTATTTGAGATTAGGAGTTTTCTGGGTTTGGCAGGTTATTACAGAAGATTTATCCAGGATTTCTCCAAGATAGCAGCACCAATGACAAGATTAACAAGAAAGGGTGTTCCTTTTGTGTGGTCCCCAGAGTGCAGGCGCAGTTTTGCAGAGTTGAAGAAAAGATTGACATCAGCACCAGTTTTAGAGATTCCGTCGGGCAGTGGCGGATTTGTTCTGTTTACAGATGCATCCAAGAGAGGTTTGGGTGCAGTTCTGATGCAGCATAGTAAAGTGGTAGCCTATGCCTCCAGGCAATTGAAGAAGCATGAGGAGAACTACCATATTCATGATTTAGAGTTGGCAGCAGTAGTTTTTGCATTAAAGATTTGGCGACATTATTTGTATAGTGAAAGATTTGAGATTTTTACTGACCATAAGAGCTTGAAATATATATTATCTCAGAAAGATTTGAATTTAAGGCAGCGCCGATGGATGGAATATTTAAAAGATTATGACTTTAATTTGGCATATCATCCAGGCAGAGCAAATGTGGTAGCTGATGCACTAAGCAGAAAAGCGGTTATGAATCAACTTATGATCAGAGAATGGAAACTCTATGAGGATGTGGCGGAGAATTCTTTTCATGTGCCAAGTAGTCAACGTAAAGCAATTTTAGCAACTAGTGCAGTGGAGCCTTCTCTTTACTGGCAAATAGCAGAAGCACATAAAGCAGATACCAATTTAGCAGATATTCTCAGAATGGATGAAGTAAATTTGGGGCATGATAATGTGGTCAGATTAAAAGGAAGATTGTATGTTCCACAAGATACAGAAATCAAGCAGAAGGTTTTGGAGGAAGCTCATAGATCAAGATATACCATCCACCCGGGCAGCACAAAAATGTATCAAGATATGAAGAAACATTTTTGGTGGCCAAATATGAAGAGAGAAATTGCAGAGTTTATAACCAGATATGCAGTATGTCAGCAGATTAAAGCAGAGCATCAGAAGCCAGGAGGATTGTTACAGCCATTACCTATTCCACAGTGGAAGTGGGATGATATAGCAATGGATTTCATAGTTGGTTTGCCCAGCTCATCAGGTCATAATGCAATATGGGTTTTTGTGGATAGATTGACCAAAGTCTACAGATTATTGCCAGTTAGCATGTCATGGTCAGTTGATAGATTAGCTAAGTTATATGTAGAAAGGATTGTACCATTGCATGGAATACCAATCACTATAGTTTCAGATCGAGACCCTCGATTTACTTCAGGCTTTTGGAGGAGTTTGCAAAGAGTCGTCGGTACAGAGCTAAGATACAGTTCAGCATATCATCCTCAAACAGATGGGTAGACAGAAAGAACAATTCAGACCATTGAAGACATGTTGAGAGCTTGCTGTCTTGTGTGGGGAGGCATTTGGGAGCGTCATTTGGGTCTGGTTGAGTTTGCATATAACAACAGCTACCATTCAAGTATTGAAATGGCACCTTATGAAGCCTTGTATGGCAGACCGTGCAGATCACCATTAAATTGGCATAAAGTAGGAGAGAGGCAGGTTTTGGGCCCAGAAATGATTCATCAGTGTGCAGAAACAGTAAAATTTATCCAAGAGAAGTTGAAAACAGCCCAGAGTCGTCAGAAGAGTTATGTAGATATTAGACGCAAACCATTGCAATTTGAAATTGGTGATTATGTATTTTTCAAAGTATCTCCTACTAAAGGTGTGCTGAGGTTTAGTAAGAAAGGCAAGTTGAGCCCGAGATATGTTGGGCCGTTTCAAATAAAAGAAAGAATGGGTGAAGCAGCTTATAAGTTAGATTTGCCAGCAGATTTTACTGATGCACATGATGTATTTCATGTTTCAATGTTAAGAAAATATATCAAAGACCCAACCCAAGTTGTCAGTTATCAAAGAGATGATTTGAAGCCCGACATGTCAATGCTAGAATATCCAGTGCAAATTTCAGGTTACAGAACCCAAAAGCTCAAAAATAAAGAAATTGAGTTGGTAAAGGTTAGATGGGAGAATAGGCAAGGTGGTGAAGATACTTGGGAATTAGCGGAAGAAATGAGAAAAGCGTATCCATACTTGTTTGAGTAAGTTTTATTCTTTTTAGGTGATAGTACCATATGGATTGAATTGAAATGTTGATAATTGAATTCTATTTTAAATTTCGAGGACGAAATTTCTTTTTAGGTGATAGTAATGTAACGTTCCGACAGTTCGGATCGTCCTTGTGTGGTCGTGGAGGCCAGTGTGTGGCCGATGAAGCGAATGACAGGTGTTTTCTGTGTGTTGGGAGACTTTGCTCATTTGGGTTCTCTGATTCTTGGTTGCTAACGCGGTTGTTTGGAGGGTCGCGATCAGCACGCGACAGTTTAGAGCGACGCGTTCATGGCACCGTCGGTTTAAGTGAGCGTGTGCATGTCTGCCGCGTGTCGCTTGCAGGGCGCAAGGGTTGACGTCAGCAGGCTTAATGCGACAGCAGAAAGAGTCGCATTCAGGTCGCGGTTGTGAATGGCGTCGCGTTCTTATCTGCACTACGTTTTTAAGTAACCCTAGCAGAACAGAGTTGGTGAAATCTCTGCTCGGCCAGGGGGTTTTTGCTGTGGGAATTTCTTGGTGATTTGGTTTGTTAGAGTTCGGTTTGACGAGTTCCTACCGCAAGGACGCTCAGTGGAGCAGGGGAAACATCGTACAAGCTTCGTTCTTCGTGTTCTTTACAAAGGTAGGGAGATTTCCTATCGTTTAATCCGTGGATTGTTCGTATGGTGTGGATGATGCGTTTATTGCTTTCTAAACAATAGATGGCATGTGTAGGAACACATTAAAGCATGAAAATGGAATAAGAACCATAGGTTTTAAAGAGTTTGAGGTGATTTGAATAAAGGGTTTTGGACAGGGTTCGCACCTGCTATCGCGGTCACTCTGAGAGCCACGACCATGTCGCGACACCTCGAACTGTCGCGTTCTGAAGGCGGTCTATCGTACCGCCGCGACAACAGTCGAATGTTGTCATATGAGCATAAATGTAAGTGTTTGATGGTCTGTTCAGCGTGGTTTATGTTATAAGGTGATAGAAAGAGGTGCTTTGCCACTCTCTTGACGCTCGGGGAGCGTGTGGCTAGTGAATAATGTGTTGTTTATGTGGTTTGTGTGGAGGCTTCACGTGATTTGTATATTGAGCATACGGTTTTTGTGTATGTGGTGTGTAGTTTGACGCCTTCCATGGATACCTCCTCAGTTGGGAGCCCCAGGTTTTGTGTGAGCCAGGCACGTGAGTGCTCGGGGCTTGTCCCGGTACTGGGTACCGACGAGGTCTTGTCGTCTTCCTGGACACCCTCACTCTTGTGCTGAGTAGTACGTCCGGCTGAGGGAAAGACGGCAGTGGGACAATGACTTGTGAGAGTTTGTGTTAGTCACTTGTAGCGCGCTCGTAGTTGGGGGAGACGGACACCAGTAGACGTACTGGACCCCAGCTAGTCCTATTTTCCAGTGCCTCACTTTAGGGAGCTTGTGCCAGAGTCCCTAAAGGTGTTAGGCATGGGCCTGCGAGGTGTGTGTCCTGCAGGTTGTGGTGGTTTAGTTGGACTCCACAGTTCTTTATACTTGTTTAGTGGAGCGGCAGCTGGACCTTTCGTCCATGGCTGCGAGACTGAGAGGTAGTCATGTGTGGTTGTCCGGGTCAGTAATTGGTGTCGCAAACCAGTTGACGTGGCTCGAGTGTGGCGTTTCTCTACAGTAGCTCATACACTTGCTTGGTTTTACTGTTTACTTATTTACGTTGATTCCTGTTAAGCAGTAAATGGTAATTGGTACTTAGAGTTTTATATCCTGCTAGATAATACTATAATTGTTAGCATAGCATTTCCAGCTTTCTACTTGTGTTGGTTTGCTCGGTTTCTAGGGAGTTTCCCTACTGAGCCAGTGACTCGAGAGGCTCACCCCTACCTCCTACCAGGTGAGGGAGTTCAGGAGACTTCGCGCCCATCGTCTAGTGGAGGGTCAGCACCACCAGCAGTGTAATATTACTTTTATGTTGATCACCTCGGGGTATGCCCCAGGTTTTGTTGTTGTCTGGTTACAGTTGTACTTCAGTTATGTACATTGCATGTAAATATTTGTGAGATTGGCAGATCTTATGAATATTTGAGCTAGTTTCCTTATGTTTCTACGGATTCGTGGTATGATATCCCTTGCGAGGCTTCGGCCCGTTCGCGGGAGGCGGACTCGAGTTAGACTCGTTATTAGGTTAACAGGTCTGAACGGCGAGGACCGTCACAAAAAATGCTGAATACCCTCCCCTTCCAGAAAGCTTAGCCGACATCTTTGCAACCCTCATGTCCTTAAATGCCCTTAGGTTACCTCTTGAGAAGGCAAATTGGAATATGGCAACAAATCAAACAAAGTATTGTGTGTATCACCGACACCCTGGACACAATGTGACGGACTGCTTCCAATTTTAGGACATCATATATGACCTCCATGAGCAAAATCAAATTGATTGGGCCAAGATGAAGAGGTTAATTTAAACATTGAGGGACCAACAGGGTCAGAGGCAGCAACAGCAACAGCAATGGCGACAACAGCCACAACAACAGCAATAGCAATTCCAGCAACAACAGCAGCCGTTCCAGCAAAATCGTTCCAGCAGCAATACCAACAACAACAGCAACCGCAACAACAGCCAAATGACCTCGGCATAATTCGCAATCCTATGCCGCAGCACCAGCCTACTTCGAACCCTCAACCTGCTCCACCACCTCCTCCACCTGCTCAAGTTAACCCCGTCATTCACCATCCGCCACCTGCAGCCGCATGGGCCTACGACGACGAGCACGAAGTAGGCCAACTTTTGGGTATTTCCCACATCACGCCTACCTCCACCTCACCAACCATTGCTACCATTGCCTCGCCACTCTACAACACCCCCATCATACCACCCATCACTCCATCACCCCTCAACACCTCATTCTCCCCCGCGCCTGCACCCATATTAGCCAACCCCTCCATCATTGAAACCACTCCACCTCCACTTTACTATAACCTCACCCTACAAAGCGGGCGCATGTTCCACCGGATGTACCCAAACGCATCTGTGTCCATGCCGGGTCAGCCAATCCAAAATGCCAGCAATAACAACAATAACCAATAGCAGCAACAAGAGGCCAAAGAGATAGATCCGGTCCCTGGGACCCAGTATGTTATTTTGAAACACCTCGATCAGACCCCAGCCAAGATATCGATCCTCGAATTGATCAAGAGATCACAGACCTACCAAGATGCCTTAAGGGCTTTTCTACAAAGGGTCATGGTAAGTGAAGATATGAATCCTAATAATCTACCTTCGGTCCTATCCATTGTCAATAGAGGGCCGACAATTACTTTCACAAATGATGAGCTAGCTCCTCCGGAGGCCAGAAGGATGCCCTTATGTGTGACTCTCACAATAAACAAAGTGGCTGTCGATGCCGCCTTAGTTGACACTAGAGCTTCTATAAATGTGTGCCCCCTGAGCACCCTACGGTCTTGCAATATCCTTGAGCGCCGCCTACAGCCCACTCCTACCACCATAGCGGCTTATGACAACTCCCGACGTGCCTGCCATGGTGTTGTCTCCTTACAGGCGGAGTTAGGCCAACTTGTTATGACTGTGGATTTCTATGTGCTTGATATCGACCCAACTTTCAAGGCTATCCTGGGTTGCCCTTGGATCGAAGCGTTAGGGGCAGTCCCCTCCACCGCACACCAATGTCTGAAGTTTCCATTCCAAGGATGCATAGTGAAGGTCAAAAGTGAAGCAACTACCCATACAGTGGAGGCCATTGAGAAAATCATGCCAGAAGTCTGGCCGTCTAATAAGCCCATTATTTCAGTGCTTGATGTGAACTATCCTTGGGCTTACACTTTCTCCTCCAGCCACCAAATTGTGTCCCCATCACTAGCAGCTATCAAGAAAAGTATACAGTCAGACACCAAAGGCTGGAACATCATGCTCAAGATTGGCTATCAGCCGGAAAAAGGTCTCGGAGCTCATCTCCAGGGTAGAACGCGAGCCATCGCTAGCACAAAGCAAATTACAAGGCGTGGCTTAGGGTAGAAAGAGGAACTCAACCCTTGGGCAGCATACCCATCTACTTCAAAGGCAGAGCAAGAACCCCTTACCTGGACGTTATATGAGCATTTTGTCAGAGGACCCATACAACCAGGATACAACACCGTCATGGCAAAGGCACCGGTGTCGGCATATCAAGTTCTGGAGGCTCAATGGCCCAGCAAGAAGAAGAAGGCTAAAGAGGCAGGCGAGTCATATTTAGAGGACCTAATGACAGCAATCAGTCTCTTGTTCCGGGATGATAGTATCACACAGTCCTCGGCAGTGGCAGAGTCAACACAATCAGCATCAACAACCACCTCCAAGTGACAGTTGCTTGGGCATGGTGAGGAATTTGATGTTTTGAACCCCATCAATCTGGTAGGCGAGTTCTGGCCAGGGCATCCCCGGCCTTCTAGTTATTCTGTATTTTCCATCCTTGTTTCTAAATTTTCTTTCATCCCTCCTTCTCCGCCCCTTATTCTCCAATTCTCCCCTGACACTCTCGAAGTGTTAGCCACTTCTTTGTCCCTTTTCACTCTTTCTTTCAATGGCTCGGTTCTGTCAATTCTCCCCTGACGCTCTCGAAGCGTTAGCCACTTCTTTGTCCCTTTTCACTCTTTCTTTCAATGGCTCGGTTCTGTCTTTCTCCCGATGTCCTCGCATGTAGGGTAGTTAGGTTCCTTTCTTAGTTTAGTATGTTGTGCTTAATTCAAAATTTCAAAAAAAAAAACCTTTTTTTCTACTCCTCTTCATTCCCCCCAGAAATCGGACGGCGATCCCCATCTTTCCTCTCCTTTCTTCAGACGGAAATCCCCGTCTTTCCCTTTTCTCCTCTCTGGACGGCGATCCCCGTCTTTCCTCCCTTTCAAAGAACCAATCTCCTATTTCCATTTTCACAATCCCCGCTCCTGACGGCGATCCTCGTCACTCCCCGCTTTCAGCTTTCCACTGCAATCCCCACGCTTGACAGCGATCCCCATCACTCCTCGCTTTCAAATTTTGGATGGCGATCCCCATCCCTGTGTTTCCTTGCTCTTGACGGTGACCCTCGTCATTCGTGCAATCCTTGAAATCCCCTTTCGTTTGTACTATTCGCTCACTGACCACCATGCTCACGTTGGGCTATTTGGGTGAGGGGCCTTCTGTTCACCCACTCTACTCTTTCCCAGTCATCAGATCCTCTGGACAATTCTCCAGAGTCTTCTATAAATATCAACCCTAGTTTAGGTTCAATGGTAGAATCTAGCAAGTCCCCGTCCCCGTCTAGGAAGAGTAAGGGTAGTGGCATACCCCGTAGATATTTGATGGATATGGTGCAAAGGTGTGGCGCACTTCTAGCTGTCGAAGAGTTCATCCAAGAAGCTGTCATTCTAAATATAGAAGCCCAGCACGAAGAGGAGGGGCTAGACGATGGATTTGGAGTTTATGAAATCTTAGCTGAGGAGGACCCAGTGAATGAAGAAGATGGTGAAATAGAGGACGCTGCCGAGATGTATGCCAGTGGCATGAGAAGATTTGATGAACCTACATCGATAGTGGACGAACCCACCAAAGAGGTAAATATTGGGACAGAAGAAGAACCCAGGCTCTTGTCTATAGCTTCCAATCTCCCTCCTGAAGAAGAAGAAGCGCTCATAGAAATGCTAAGGGAGTACAAGGATTCTTTTGCCTGGTCATACGATGACATGCCCGACATTGACCCCGAGATAGTGGAACATAGGCTGATCTTGAAGCCAGGGGCAATATCCGTTAAACAAAAATTGAGGTGTTTCCTTCCCCACATTGCTTTGAAGATGAAGGAGGAGATTGATAAACTACACAAGACTAAGTTCATCCGTGTAATCCTCTATCCTTTGTGGGTGGCCAATATAGTCCCGGTAATGAAGAAGGATGGAAGAGTACGAATCTGCATAGACTTTCGGGACTTGAATAGGGCATGTCTAAAGGACGATTCCCATTACCTCACTTGGATGTGTTAATTGATAACATTGCTGGGTTTGAAACCCTTTCATTCATAGATGGTTACTCAGGATATAATCAAATCCGTCTAGCCCCAGAGGACCAAGAGAAAACCTCCTTCACCACGCCCTGGGGAACTTATTGTTATGTGGTCATGCCATTTGGACTGAAGAATGTCGGCGCCACTTATCAAAGGGCAATGTTAGCAATCTTCCACGATATGATTCATATTGATGTCGAGGTTTACGTGGACGATATTGTGGTGAAGTCTCGGACCTGAAGTGAACACTCCTCCGTGCTTGCCAGGGTGTTTCGGCATGCACAAGAGTATCAATTGAAGATGAATCCAAAGAAGTTCGTATTCAGGGTTTCCTCAAGCAAGCTATTAGGTTTCATAGTCAGCAAGCGGGGGATTCAAATAGACCCAAACAAGGCCAAGGCAATAAATGAGATGCCTCCTCCTAAGAACATATCTGAGCTTCGAGGACTAATTGGTCGATTACAGTTCATAAGGAGATTCATATCTCAGTATTCCCAAAGGTGTCGTCCTTTCTATGAACTGTTGAAAGGAGGAGCCAAATTTGAATGGAATGCTAAATGCCAAAAAGCCTTTGATGAGCTTAAGAGCTATCTGATGAATCCGCCCGTGCTGCAAGCGCCTGTCCCAGGAAAACCCCTAATCCTATATTTGTCAACTATTGAGGACTCCCTAGGAGCTGTCCTTGCTTAGCATGATGATTCTGGTAAAGAAAGGGTAGTCTCTTACCTATCTAGGCTCTTCAATCCTTCCGAGCTCAAGCTCACCACAATGGAGAAAACATGTGCAGCGCTAGTGTGGGTAGTGCAGAAATTGAAGCACTATTTCCTAGCCCATTAGGTGAGTTTGATTCCTAGAATGGATCCTATTAGGTATCTCCTCGAGAAGCCAGTCCTCGCCGATAGATTGACACGGTGGCAGAGTTTCTTGTCTCAATTTGATATCACCTTTACAATCCAGAAGGCTATAAAAGAGTATGCCATTGCTAAGCACCTTGCTCACCTTCCTCTTCCTCATAGTGACATGGTCCAGGAAGAATTTCCTGATGAAAACCTGTCACTCATCTCTCACGATCCCTTCTGGTCACTCCATTTCAATGGAGCTCTCAATTCTAGAGGATGGGGCATAGGTGCTGTCTTGCTCACCCCAGAGGGGATCACCATTCCACTAGCTTATCAACTCCAATTCCTTGCCACTAACAATGTGTTCGAGTATGAGGCTCTCCTAGTTGGTCTAAAGCTTGCCTATCTCTTAGGCGTGCATCATCTCAAGATCATAGGAGACTCAACTCGTCCTTCGGCAGGTCCTTTCTACCTACCGCACTCGTGACCCCAAGCTCAAGCCTTATCAGGATCTGGTCACTCTCCTAGCCAAGCAATTCCACAAGCTCATCTATATTCACACTCCTCGCTCTCAAAACATCTTGGCCGATGCCCAGGCATATCTGGCCTCATCTCTCTCCTTCCCTCTCAGCCACAGTGCTGAGACTATCATTGTCTAGAGGTTAGAAGCACCCTCCACTCAGGATCCTTGGTTCAATAACCACAGAAGCTCTTTAGTCTTTAGGGCAGAGAGAAGAGAAGCGAAGGAAGTAATGCTTGCAGAGTTAGGAGAAATGATGGAAGAAGAAAGGCCATGGTTCCTTGAGATCGAGCAATATTGCAAGGATGGTACCTTCCTAGAAGAAGCTGAGGCTGAGGACAGAAGAGCCATCCGTAGAGCTGCACTAAGATATACCATCGTTGCAAAAGTATTGTATACGCGCGCTCTAAATGGAATGCTCCTCAGATGTTTGTCGGACGAAGAAGCCTGGAAAGTAGTGGAAGGAGCTCACTCCAGTGAGTGTGGAGGGCATGTGAATAGCCAGATGCTAGCTAAGAAAATCCTTAGGCAGGGCTATTACTGGCCAACCCTAGAGGAAGACTGCGCCATCTACGTCCGTAGATGTGTTAAGTGCCAGCTCCATGCGGATAAGATCCATGCTCCATCTTCCCCTTTGCAACCACTATCTTCACCTTGGCCATTTTCCATGTGGGCCTTTGATATCATTGGACCTCTTGGTGATTCTAATGCTCAAGTTAAACAAAAATCCTTCATCCTTACTACCACTGAGTATTTCACCAAATGGGCCGAAGCAGAAGTGTTTGCAGAAATCAAAGGTTCAATTGTGTGTAGGTTTATCATGAAGAATAACATCTCACAATTCGGAGTGCCAAGTGGCATCATCACCGACAATGGACCCCAGTTCATATCTCTAGAGCTTCAAGACCTATGTAAGAAATTCAACATTTCTCTGCATCATTCATCTTCGTATTATCCACAGGGCAACGGTCATGCCGAAGCCACAAATAAAACACTGTTGAAAATTTTAAAGAAAACTTGTGAGTCTCATAAATTTGTTGAATGGCCTGAGAAATTGATTGAGGCGCTATGGGCCTACCGTACCTCCGTCCGCACACCCACTGGGCAAACTCCCTTTTCTCTTACTTATGGGATGGAGGCAGTATGTCCACATGAGATCCTCATTCCTTCGCTAAGGGTACAGCTGGATAAAGAACTTAACCTCGATGAACGTTGAGAGGCGTTACGTACTCAGCTGGAACTCCTAGACAAACGGTGTCTGACCGCGGCCGATCACGTGCTTTCATATCTAAATAGACTCTCATGATCTTTTCAAAAGAAAGTGATTGAATGCAAATTCCAAGAAGGAGACATGGTCTTGAAGTGAATTTTCATAAAACCTGAAGGTCCTAGGTCAAAATTGCAAGCAAATTGGGAAGGGCCATCCGTCATCAAGGATGTGTACCCTGGGAACGCATATAGGCTAGTAAATGTCGAGAGTGAGGAGCTCTCTCACCCGTGGAATGGGTTGTACCTTAAAAGATTCTACCCCTAATAAAAGATTTTCAATAGTGGCACCATTTTGCAAAAGAACACTGGTTATTGTAAGTCTCACATCCATCTTATTGCTGTTAGGCCCCCCTTGGGTTCGGCCAACACACACATAACACGGCAATCTGCAGTCAATTTCCCCTAGACACGGATGTTCGTACTTAGCCCTAGTGTAGGAGCGCAAAGGTCTTTTCTTTTCCTGCTCAGACAAGGTCTAGGCGCAAAAGGACGCTAACTTGTAGACAAATGATGGTGTAAATCAAGTGTGCATGAAGTCTTAAAGAGAGACGGTCAATTACAAAAGAAAGAAGAAATAACGAAAGAACAATAGTGAAAGAAAATGCAAATGAGGGCATGGCAAAGAGTGGCAGTACAGTTCCCCGCGGGACGCCCTTGAGCCCGGTCGTACGCATGCCCCAAGTAAAAGCGAAAGACCACAAAGTATCTGGTCAACAGATGGAATCCATGTGGGCCACACCCTCGTGAGTCAAACAAGCCAGTGTCCCAAGCACCAACGCCAGGTCTTATCCCTTTCAATCTTCCTATCCTCACTTATGACCAGATCACTCCCACACTTGGGCTGTGCAAGAACCCTAGTGACTAGGGGCAATCATCCATAAGGGAGCCAAGAAAAAGCAAATGCACGCCGCACCCAGAGGATGTTTAAGAACTAAGGATGGGAGGCGAGGTTTACAACCAACTATCCGAACATAAAAGGTGTCGCTAGAGAAAATCCCAAAATTAAAAAAAAAAAAGAGAAAATCTCAAAATCTAAAAAAATGAGAAAATCCCAAAATCTAAAAAAAAATGAGAAAATCCCAAAATCCAAAAAAATGAGAAAATCCCAAAATCCAAAAAACATAGAAAACCTCAAAATCTAAAAAAAAATTAGAAAACCACAAAATTCAAAAAAAATGTACACATCGTTTTCTTTTAACATGCATTATTTTTATTTACTTTCTGCCTATTTAAATAAGGCTCAGCCCCTTGACAATTATGAAGTTAAAATCACTCCTTATTTAATGCAAGGGACTGAGCCAAAGAACAGATCTAACCTGTTTTACTAAGTGTGCATGGACAGGAAACTCGTGGGCAAGCGCAATGATGTACTCAGTTTTCCACATCTCTCTCTCTCTCTCTCTCTCTCTCTCATTCGAATCTCATTTCACACTCGTATCAATCACAATTCATTCCAACAATCACAAACATTGGCGTAAAAGACAAAAGACCCACTAAAGAGAACCATCATGTACAAACATAAAGGGGGAGGTGGCTCATAAGCTCCTCACTGTCCGCCACCACTCTCCCCAAATCCCTCGTATCTCTCGGGCAGAGGTAGCATCTCACCCCCACCCCTACCACTCCTAGCGCTCGTCTCTCCTACTAAGCGCCTCTCCTCCTCCGCGTTCCTCGGCCGACTGGAGGAACCAACCAAAAACTGTCTGACTGAGGCACCACTCGCCCCGCTCGCTCCAGCCTAGCTCCTGCTCCTGCTCTGAGCAGCCTGGCTCACCATCGCCATGCAGCTCTACAGCTCCACGACCAAGGACTACTGCACAGCTAGGTCAGTGCGCAGTCAGGCCAGCTCCGTCGGGTCCACCAGCGATCCCTACGCATGCAGTGTCGCAAGCTCCCTCGTCAGCTCACCCACTTGCACCTATGCTGCCTCCACCTGGATGCGCCACCGGGCCGCCTCCACTGCTGCAGTCTTTGCCTCTGTACGCCACCGGGTCACCTTCGCTGATGATGGCCCTGCCTGCGTACGCACCCGGTCTACCTCCGATGTCGTTGTCTCGGCCTAGAGGTGCCAATGGGTGATCGTCGCTGCCGCTGCATTGGTCTACTCCTGCAAGTGAGCTGCCCAGTCGGTGGCGGTCCTCAGCTCTATCACTTGTGGAAGATCAAGTCAGTGTCAAGTCTAAATCAAATTCAGTTCGGGTCTGTGCCATACTTACCCTCTCTTCCAGCTCTGCATGCGCCTCCTTGGCCCTCCTAACTGCACACGTTAGTTGGTATGCCAGATCCGACTAGGAGCTCTCTACTGCTGCACTGGAGGAGGATGTTAGTTATGTCTGTCCTCAAGCCAATCATAACTTGTACATTCTTGTTCTTTAATAATAATAATAAGGATTTTATATTCATTATGTGTAATTCGTTTATCGTTTCATTATGAAGTCCATGAATATGCGCAATGGATATTAATTATGATGAGATCATAACAATGGGATTAATATCCTTTAAACGTATATTCTTAATTGTTCCTAGTCGGAGGATATTCGAGAAGGACATCGAATATCCGGTTAGACTAGTACAGGTTGCACCTGCTCATATGATGAGGGTGACTAGTCTCATAGTCACTTGTGTGGAGACACTAAGGTGAATCTGTAGGTGCTCATTGGAGAATGAGTTCACTGAACTGATCCGTAATGAAACGCTGGATGGTAATATTACCTAATTGTCAACCAGCTAGATTCATTGTCACAGTGGCGTGATTGGTCCTTAGACCTGAGACACCAAGGACACCTTGTCAGTGGACTTCTAGGTTTTGTGTTAGACCCCGAATTTTTATTCTCTTTTATATATATGTATGTATATGAATGGTGTGTTGGGAGTTCGCTTGTTGTGTGCATAGCATGCGTAGTTCATTGTGCCTACTATAAGTTTTATACTTCTCTTGAGCATGAGCATATACGTATATATATATATATATATATATATATATATATATATATATATATATATATATATAGTATTCGCGTAGAAGTGAGCAATTAGCTAAATTAAGAAGTAATATGAATGTTCTCTTTTCTTTTCCAAGAATCTTAGACTTAGAATGATTGAGTAATATTATGTATGTATTTTCTAAATATTGAAGAATATCCTATACTACCTATTTCATGGAATTTTGTATGAGAGTATATGAAGTACATATGTGTATGTACGTATGTATGTTATCTTATGCGTGTGACAATTGTATACCTAATTCTACATGCATAACACCTTGGTGTACTTATATATGCATGTGTATGTTTAATTGTAAACATGGTTCATTGCATGGTTAGTTAATGCGTACATTGTACTTCGTACATTGCATGTACATAAAGAGTTCAAGCATGGTAGGTGTATTTAGTAGTTATATTGGGATTCTATACTCCTCATGAATAACATGCATGTATTTTTATGATAATTAGGTGAGAATAGTCAATTGGCTAAATTATGCATATAGTACTTAAGCAATGTTAGGTAAAGTTGTGCAAGTTAATCTAATTATCGGTTCGCATGTTGTATCCATCTATTTCAAGCATAATGTACACAAGTGTGCTACACCCGTGTGTGTATACTATATATATGCCAAATCAAGTGTGTATGCATAGGTAGATATCTACGTACATCTCATCTTAGTGTATTCATGTATGCTTGTGTATGCCTAGGTATAAATGCTATTGATTGCCCGGTGTAGTAATATACATGTTATACCTTATACTTTGTATGCGTATGAAGATATTCATGTGCGTGTTGTTATCTTAAATGTACCTATGTATGTATGTGTAGGATAAGTAGTAATTATTGGATATTTACATGGTGTAGTGGTGTATACACTATACTACATAGATTTCATGTGCATGTATGAGTAGATTAAGCATGGTTCTACATGATTCTGAGTTCTGGCAGAAGAGTGTATTGGCGTCAACATGGATGGACGCCCATGTTATGTCAGCGTCCATATCGACGGACGCCAACCCTATGTAGCCGTCCAGGGATGTGGACGTCAATATCCCTAATTTTCTGTGCTCTGCAGAGCGCAGAGAACACTCATTGGGCTAGGCCTCTGATTGGGGAGATGTCTTCCCAACGTCTCTCTTGTCCCTTCAGCCCCTGCACGAGCCCCTCTTGCCCCCTTATTCTTTAAAACACCTCTCTTTGCTATCCTAGAGAGCTCTTGGCTCATTTTCTAAAAAGAAACCCTAGCTGAGAGAAGAGATGAAGGACTGACCTTGAGAGCTCAGATCCGGCGTTCTGAGGCTTGGATCCGGCGATCTTCTTCGACAAGGAGGAAGTCCAAGCATAGGAGAAGGCTTCCCCGGCGTTGGACTGCGGCTTGCAACCCCCTGGAACCCGGAGCAAAGGATTTCTGGAGGCTTCTTGGCAAGAGCCAAGGAGAGCTTCATCGGCTATTTTGATCCGTTTAGAAGTTTTTCTTCAGGCAAGTAAACCCTAGGTCTTGAGCCTAGATATGTCCCCTAAGTCTCAGGAATTTTTGTGGATTTTAATTCGTGTCCTGGAGCCCCTATTCTGAATCTTTTTCCAAGCTCGGTCTGTGTTCTTACACAGACAGGAACTTGACGGCAAGAGACCTTGCCGTCAAGTGCATCTGTTAACGGCATGCGATAATGCCGTCAACCCCTGTAAACGGCTAGACATTGACGCTGAGTTCGTCAGGACAGAACCGTTAACTGTTTTCTCTCCTCTAAATGACTATTTTCGATGGGTTTCTCGCGATGAGGATATACTGTAAACCCTATACGTTATGTAAGATATCTATTGTGGTGTGTGGATGGGTTATTGAGCATGGTATGAGTAATGCAATTTAATTGTTTTGTGAAAATGCATGTATGTTAAGATAATAACCTTCTTGATTCACTGTTTGGATGATTTAGAGAGGGTCGGAAAGTGCTAAATGTTGTGAGCCATGTATGCATGCATCAGTCATCCCCTGCAATTTCTATGGTTTTTCCCATGTTTATATGATTTGTTAGAGTTTATGTTTTGGAAAATAGAGAATATGTGTAGGACTATTAAATTCTCTAGTAAATCGTGCTTTGTGCAATAAATACGGGTAGAATGTCATGTAAATACAGGCATGTCAGGTCAGGGCTGAGGCATGTTAAATCAAATGCTTATGCTAGGTTTCCATGCTAATAGGGATTTCAAATAGCATGTAAAATAGATGTTTGATTTTCTGTAAATTTTATTTAGCTCAGAAAAATCTGAAAAAAATTGAGGGTATGATCTTGAACCCGAAAATAGCATGTGGTTAAAATTTCAGGTCATTTGGACCAGTATATAAAGAGTTATGTGTTTTTCATGTGAAATGTAATAATCTACGTATGTTATCGTAATGTGGTTAGTTATTGCTTAAACCAAACCTGATTAGTGCATTTACTGTGTTAAACTCCTGAAATCTGTAGTAGCATGGTTAGGAGAAAAGCAGAGTCACATTGTGCATGAGAAAATGAGGGAGATGTGAGTGTTATGTGTAAAATACGTGTTAAAACTCGGCATGAGTAAAGTGTAAAAGTTGTGCCTATGTGACAATGCTACCCTAGAGGCATCGGGAGCCGTATATAGAAAAGTCCCTATAGAAGGCTCCATGTGATATAAGTTTGTCCCAAAGGCATTGGGAAAACCCCGGAGGTGGACAAGTACCACTGGATAGGGTGGAGAGGGCTTCTCCCGGTCTGCGCAGTTACCAAGATTCACCGCTGTATTGCCTAGGTGGTGAGTATGTGTATGAGTTGTGTCATGTGTGTGTTATGAGTTGTGTTATGAGTTGTGTTGAGAGCTGTGCTAAGGAATGAGCATGAGCTATGAGATATTTGTTAGTGTCCTCTACTGGTGGTTAGGACTATGTGTCATGGCAAATTGTTAAGCAATGAAAAATGAACAAAGTGTGAAATATGTGAACATGGCACGTGGTAAGTGCAATCGATGTGATACATGATAAGTGAAAGTGGTAGAGTAAATGATGTGGAAACGTGTAAATTGTGTAAGTGTGAACATGTGTACATGTCAAATGTGTAAAAGTGAACAATGTGAATGAGTAAGTGTGCAATCATGTGGGATAAATGTGTTAGATTGTGAACTTATGATATATGTCATGAAAGTGTTAAATGCATATCCAAACAGCAACCTAAATGTATGCAAAACGATGTTTCACATGTGTAAGAATGAGTAGAATCCATATTAGGAACTTCCCTTTCAAACATATGAGAATCTCACGTTAATTGCTATCATGTTGTGATTGAATTGTATATATATAGCTCTCACGTGAATGAAATGGTAGTGAGCATGTAATAGGATTTTCACGTTTGCAAAAGGTTGATTATGAATATGGCAAATGCATGAAAAATATTTGGATTCCATGCTAGTTGGAAGGCTCAATTAGTATAAAAGTTTTATACTTAAGTGCTCATGGATTGCTAAATGGTTTCACCATGTTTTAACCTTCAAGTCATGCTACAAATGTGAACCATGTGCATGTGATTTTATTATGTTAAAACAGCAAGCAAATTGTATAAATAAATACAAAAAGGTCATGTAAAAAGCAAGTAGTCATCGTGCTAGCTTGTTCTTTTCTTTACGCTCAATTGTATGCTCTAGTAGTAGAAATATCTATGGGTTAAAAGAATGTGTGGACGAATCATGCTACATGTTAAGTGTAATAAATAAGTGCATGTGTATGATGTAATGCTCATGATTTAGAATAGAATTATGGTAGACTAAAGCATGCTCCTGTGAAGATAATATGTCTTGCTAGTTGAGAGTAAGGACCATGAGTACCTTCGTGATTTGATGATAGTGTGCATCTCTTTAATGTTAATGCCATATTGTGAGTGTGACATGTTTAAGTTTAAGACTTTGGTTTGCTTGCTGAGTCTTTGGACTCACTCTTGCTTCGGCGTACAGGTTGACAGGTATCTTTTTCTAGAAGGAAGCTTGGTGAGGATCGTCATTAGAAGACTATTTTGTGGAGCTATTACTAGTTGTACTTCTTTTTTTTTCCTAGCACGAAAAGGATTATTGTATGGACAATATTTGGACAATGTAGTTCTTTTATCTTGTATTAATGTGGACATTGTCTTTCTATTTCGCTATTTAGATTGTGGAATGTGTGTTGGTGATGGGTAAGAGTTGAGTTATTTATTTTATTCCGCTGTACTCTATTGCTATCCAGGTACATATCAACCTATCGACTAGTGTTGGGTACATGTCCCACTGTGACGACGCCCTTTATACCGATGGGGATTGGTATAATCGTACCGGTATGAAGAGGGTCGTTACAGAGATTGGTATCAGAGCACAAGGTTGAGACTGTACATGGATAGACCATCACCGTCACAATATTGCAAAATCTTCATAAGGAATTGTCCATACATGTAGAAATTACTAATACTAGATGGAAGATAGTAAGGAGAATAGTTAGAATATAGTAACCTAGGTTCTAATTGAGTTATTATTTTGCAGACGATGGCTGGACGTGGTAGACGTAGTGCTCAGTCTCGGAGGTATGAGCAGAACCGCAAGCTGAAGAATTTTGTGAAAGGACTTAAGCCATCAGTGAGGGCTAGGCTTCTGGAACTCGATTCGCGTATCTTAGGAGAACTTCTAGGTGTGACCACCCAGCAAGAGAATGGAGCGGGATCTCTCCCAGAGGGGGAGGCAACTCCAAAGGAGAATATGATCAAGCCATTCCAAAGGCAAGATAAGAAGAAGGAGAAACCCTTGGAAAGTCAACAATCAACTGTGGCCTCAAGCATCGAGAAACCGAGTGCATCCAGTGCGGGAAGCGTCATGGCGGGAGCGCATGTTGGAGAAAGGAAGGAAGGTGTCTTAAATGCGGCAGCAAAGATCATCGGCTTAAAGAGTGTCCGAATCTGAAGACGAAGTTTACTCCACGAGGTGCTTCATCGACGGCAATAAAGGAGCAAGGAGTAGCTGGTGATGACCTCGGCGACGTCACCACAGGTACTCGATGCGATCTTCGAGGACGAAGATCTTTTTCTAGAGGGGAGAGTGTTAGACCCCGAATTTTTATTCTCTTTTATATATGTATGTATATGAATGGTGTGTTGGGAGTTCGCTTGTTGTGTGCATAGCATGCGTAGTTCATTGTGCCTACTATAAGTTTTATACTTCTCTTGAGCATGAGCATATACGTATATATATATATATATATATATATATATATATATATATATATATATATTGCGTAGAAGTGAGCAATTAGCTAAATTAAGAAGTAATATGAATGTTCTCTTTTCTTTTCCAAGAATCTTAGACTTAGAATGATTGAGTAATATTATGTATGTATTTTCTAAATATTGAAGAATATCCTATACTACCTATTTCATGGAATTTTGTATGAGAGTATATGAAGTACATATGTGTATGTACGTATGTATGTTATCTTATACGTGTGACAATTGTATACCTAATTATACATGCATAACACCTTGGTGTACTTATATATGCATGTGTATGTTTAATTGTAAACATGGTTCATTTAATGGTTAGTTAATGCGTACATTATACTTCGTACATTGTATGTACATAAAGAGTTCAAGCATGGTAGGTGTATTTAGTAGTTATATTGGGATTCTATACTCCTCATGAATAACATGCATGTATTTTTATGATAATTAGGTGAGAATAGTCAATTGGCTAAATTATGCATATAGTACTTAAGCAATGTTAGGTAAAGTTGTGCAAGTTAATCTAATTATTGGTTCGCATGTTGTATCCATCTATTTCAAGCATAATGTACACAAGTGTGCTACACCCGTGTGTATACTATATATATGCCAAATCAAGTGTGTATGCATAGGTAGATATCTACGTACATCTCATCTTAGTGTATTAATGTATGCTTGTGTATGCCTAGGTATAAATGCTATTGATTGTCCGGTGTAGTAATATACATGTTATACCTTATACTTTGTATGCGTATGAAGATATTCATGTGCGTGTTGTTATCTTAAATGTACCTATGTATGTATGTGTAGGATAAGTAGTAATTATTGGATATTTACATGGTGTAGTGGTGTATACACTATACTACATAGATTTCATGTGCATGTATGAGTAGATTAAGCATGGTTCTACATGATTTGAGTTCTGGCAGAAGAGTGTATTGGCGTCAACATGGATGGACGCCCATGTTATGTCAGCGTCCATATCGACGGACGCCAACCCTATGTAGCCGTCCAGGGATGTGGACGTCAATATCCCTAATTTTCTGTGCTCTGCAGAGCGCAGAGAACACTCATTGGGCCAGGCCTCTGATTGGGGAGATGTCTTCCCAACGTCTCTCTTGTCCCTTCAGCCCCTGCACGAGCCCCTCTTGCCCCCTTATTCTTTAAAACACCTCTCTTTGCTATCCTAGAGAGCTCTTGGCTCATTTTCTAAAAAGAAACCCTAGCTGAGAGAAGAGATGAAGGACTGACCTTGAGAGCTCAGATCCGGCGTTCTGAGGCTTGGATCCGGCGATCTTCTTCGACAAGGAGGAAGTCCAAGCATAGGAGAAGGCTTCCCCGGCGTTGGACTGCGGCTTGCAACCCCCTGGAACCCGGAGCAAAGGATTTCTGGAGGCTTCTTGGCAAGAGCCAAGGAGAGCTTCATCGGCTATTTTGATCCGTTTAGAAGTTTTTCTTCAGGCAAGTAAACCCTAGGTCTTGAGCCTAGATATGTCCCCTAAGTCTCAGGAATTTTTGTGGATTTTAATTCGTGTCCTGGAGCCCCTATTCTGAATCTTTTTCCAAGCTCGGTCTGTGTTCTTACACAGACAGGAACTTGACGGCAAGAGACCTTGCCGTCAAGTGCATCTGTTAACGGCATGCGATAATGCCGTCAACCCCTGTAAACGGCTAGACATTGACGCTGAGTTCGTCAGGACAGAACCGTTAACTGTTTTCTCTCCTCTAAATGACTATTTTCGATGGGTTTCTCGCGATGAGGATATACTGTAAACCCTATACGTTATGTAAGATATCTATTGTGGTGTGTGGATGGGTTATTGAGCATGGTATGAGTAATGCAATTTAATTGTTTTGTGAAAATGCATGTATGTTAAGATAATAACCTTCTTGATTCACTGTTGGATGATTTAGAGAGGGTCGGAAAGTGCTAAATGTTGTGAGCCATGTATGCATGCATCAGTCATCCCCTGCAATTTCTATGGTTTTTCCCATGTTTATATGATTTGTTAGAGTTTATGTTTTGGAAAATAGAGAATATGTGTAGGACTATTAAATTCTCTAGTAAATCGTGCTTTGTGCAATAAATACGGGTAGAATGTCATGTAAATACAGGCATGTCAGGTCAGGGCTGAGGCATGTTAAATCAAATGCTTATGCTAGGTTTCCATGCTAATAGGGATTTCAAATAGCATGTAAAATAGATGTTTGATTTTCTGTAAATTTTATTTAGCTCAGAAAAATCTGAAAATTGAGGGTATGATCTTGAACCCGAAAATAGCATGTGGTTAAAATTTCAGGTCATTTGGACCAGTATATAAAGAGTTATGTGTTTTTCATGTGAAATGTAATAATCTACGTATGTTATCGTAATGTGGTTAGTTATTGCTTAAACCCAACCTGATTAGTGCATTTACTGTGTTAAACTCCTGAAATCTGTAGTAGCATGGTTAGGAGAAAAACAAAGTCACATTGTGCATGAGAAAATGAGGGAGATGTGAGTGTTATGTGTAAAATACGTGTTAAAACTCGGCATGAGTAAAGTGTAAAAGTTGTGCCTATGTGACACTGCTACCCTAGAGGCATCGGGAGCCGTATATAGAAAAGTCCCTATAGAAGGCTCCATGTGATATAAGTTTGTCCCAAAGGCATTGGGAAAACCCCGGAGGTGGACAAGTACCACTGGATAGGGTGGAGAGGGCTTCTCCCGGTCTGCGCAGTTACCAAGATTCACCGCTGTATTGCCTAGGTGGTGAGTATGTGTATGAGTTGTGTCATGCGTTGTGTTATGAGTTGTGTTATGAGTTGTGTTGAGAGCTGTGCTAAGGAATGAGCATGAGCTATGAGATATTTGTTAGTGTCCTCTACTGGTGGTTAGGACTATGTGTCATGGCAAATTGTGTAAGCAATGAAAAATGAACAAAGTGTGAAATATGTGAACATGGCACGTGGTAAGTGCAATCGATGTGATACATGATAAGTGAAAGTGGTAGAGTAAATGATGTGAAACGTGTAAATTGTGTAAGTGTGAACATGTGTACATGTCAAATGTGTAAAAGTGAACAATGTGAATGAGTAAGTGTGCAATCATGTGGGATAAATGTGTTAGATTGTGAACTTATGATATATGTCATGAAAGTGTTAAATGCATATCCAAACAGCAACCTAAATGTATGCCAAACGATGTTTCACATGTGTAAGAATGAGTAGAATCCATATTAGGAACTTCCCTTTCAAACATATGAGAATCTCACGTTAATTGCTATCATGTTGTGAGTGAATTGTATATATATAGCTCTCACGTGAATGAAATGGTAGTGAGCATGTAATAGGATTTTCACGTTTGCAAAAGGTTGATTATGAATATGGCAAATGCATGAAAAATATTTGGATTCCATGCTAGTTGGAAGGCTCAATTAGTATAAAAGTTCTATACTTAAGTGCTCATGGATTGCTAAATGGTTTCACCATGTTTTAACCTTCAAGTCATGCTACAAATGTGAACCATGTGCATGTGATTTTATTATGTTAAAACAGCAAGCAAATTGTATAAATAAATACAAAAAGGTCATGTAAAAAGCAAGTAGTCATCGTGCTAGCTTGTTCTTTTCTTTACGCTCAATTGTATGCTCTAGTAGTAGAAATATCTATGGGTTAAAAGAATGTGTGGACGAATCATGCTACATGTTAAGTGTAATAAATAAGTGCATGTGTATGATGTAATGCTCATGATTTAGAATAGAATTATGGTAGACTAAAGCATGCTCCTGTGAAGATAATATGTCTTGCTAGTTGAGAGTAAGGACCATGAGTACCTTCGTGATTTGATGATAGTGTGCATCTCTTTAATGTTAATGTCATATTGTGAGTGTGACATGTTTCAGTTTAAGACTTTGGTTTGCTTGTTGAGTCTTTGGACTCACTCTTGCTTCGGCGTACAGGTTGACAGGTATCTTTTTCTAGAAAGAAGCTTGGTGAGGATCGTCATTAGAAGACTATTTTGTGGAGCTGTTACTAGTTGTACTTCTTTTTTTTTCCTAGCACGAAAAGGATTATTGTATGGACAATATTTGGACAATGTAGTTCTGTTATCTTGTATTAATGTGGACATTGTCTTTCTATTTCGCTATTTAGATTGTGGAATGTGTGTTGGTGATGGATAAGAGTTGAGTTATTTATTTTATTCTGTTGTACTCTATTGCTATCCAGGTACATATCAACCTATCGACTAGTGTTGGGTACATGTCCCACTGTGACGACGCCCTTTATACCGATGGGGATTGGTATAATCGTACCAGTATGAAGAGGGTCGTTACATTTTGACCTTAACTTATAGATCTCTAGCCATGAGGTCTTAATCAGTTAAGCATTCGGATCTAGAGGAATACCTTCGAAGGTGATTGTGTGGTCAATATGGGATCGCTCGCTCTTAGTAGTAAGAGAGTGAAAGCTCTAGGAAAAGATGCCTGATAGTCCCTGGCCAGGGCAAGACTACTTATCAGAAATAGAGTTTTCTGATATTGCTATACGGCATCTAAACCAAGTGAGTGCACATATTAGGGTTTGACAGTTGACCATACCCTAAGTCCGCTCGGGAATATTGTACGAGCGAGGGATTATAGTCACGTGGTATCTGTTGACAACAAGGGTTCCTTGAGTGGGTTGCTGAACCCCAATGCTTTCCAGGATCAAGTGGTGTTGCTTGGCACCCAACTTGATTGGAAGCCCGGTCAATTATCATGAGATGATAATTTATTATGTAATTAATTAATATGAGATGTTAATTAATTGCAGTAAGTCAATAAAGAGCTATTGGACTTAATGGGCTGAAAATTGGACTAGCACTTGGGCCTAGAGGGTCACACGCAATAGAATTCTGAGCAGACTGGGCAGGATGGTCGTTATAGACAACAACTGGGTTTTTGTGAAAAACTGTAGTGTCTATAAATATATGTGGAGAGTCAATCCCTGGCCCAAGCTACAGGTCTTCTCTCTTGGCCGCCCCCTGCTGGGTTTACATGAATTTATATTTGATGATTATTTTTTATGATGAACAATTGATAAGCAGTACATGAGTACTTGATGAACACTTCATGAACCATGCAAACATATGTTCAACTTGATCATTTAAATGTTCACGTTATCTCACTAACAATGGTCTTACATGTAGGTGAGATTGCACAAAAGATAGTGTGTTAAAACAAGAGCAAAAAGTTGAAGAAAAGCTCAAAAGACAAGCACATGTCGACGGCTCCTTAGCTGCCTGTCGACAGAAAACTACAGACAGAAAACACCAGGTTCTGAACATAGCCATCTGTTGACAAATCCCAGTCGACTGTCGATAGCTACCTACAGGAAAACCCTTCCCGGAAGTTTAGAGATCTGTCAAATGCAAATCTGTCTCTAGCTGTCGACATATGATCTAAGGCCTGTCGACAGACGTAAACAGAATGTCAGTACGAGATCTCCATATGTTTCCTATGTGGGTGTTTCCTTGTTCCACGACTCTCTATACTTGAACACCCATATAAAAGGAACTCTTTGGAGTTAATTTCGTACACAAGCAGCCATCATCCAATACCCTAAGGAAATCTAAGAGAAGAAGTCTCTCTGCTGCTCTGCTTCAACCTGCTGCCCAGAAAACAAGAAGATCTGTCTTCCAAGCGTAGGTGAAGTCAGCTCGTCGGTGATTCAAGCTTCTACATCAATCTGAACCTGTCAAGACGAAGTTTGAAGATCATCCAGACGACCTGTAGAAGAGTTCTACATAAGGATTTGATTCTCCAACTCAAAACCCTTCTAAGTCTCTGTTTTCACTTCTGCGTGTGTGGTTGTGGATCAAGTGATTCTTGTACTTGATCTATGTGGTCTGTGTTGATCTGATCGTGGTTTCACATCAGACAACTCGTATGTGTGAGTTGTAGTGTTGAACTAGCTCATAAGTAGTGTTTCTGCATGTGTGTGAGGAAGGTGGACGTAGGATACACAAGTTGTGTACTCTGAACCATCTTAAAACTTCGTGTCCTGTGGTTTGCACGTCTTTACGTTAGATGTTTGGTAGACACATTGTTTTCACACACGCTAGATAAATTGCTACTCTATCTATATATAACTAACACATCTAAGTTTAGTTTACACTCTAGTTCAAGTCTCAGAAGTGTGTGTTTTTCATCAAAAGAAGGTGGTAGTAACTTTTAATTGGTAGTAATCTATTCAACCCCCCTTCTAGATTAACATATAGTATAATTCTGCAACCTTTCAATTGGTATCAGAGAGAGGTTTCTCCAATTTACTGCTATATTTATTTGATCATACGATCAGGAGAGTCTCGATCTCATGGAATCTAATAAGGGGTACATGGCCGAAGGACACTCTGTGACTAGGCCACCCTTCTTTGATGGTACTGACTATCCACATTAGAAAAACCACATGCAGGTGTTTCTGAGAGCGCAAAACTTTGAATTGTGGAAGATTGTCAGCTGATTAAAGTCCTTCCATGCCGGAGAATCTACAGGATGGCGCATCTCACCCTCAGATTGGTAAGGATGACTGCCATTATGCCATGTCATCCATTGAGCTATCTTTAATGAGATAAATAGGCATTGCAATCTATCATTAAAGGAAAATAGTGCGACACCATTCTTGCCACCTTCTTACTACTTTTTGAGGTATTATCTTTATATCTTGGAGTACCACACTCTGGACATTGAAATTTATCTTTATTTTCTTTCAAAAATAACACACAATCATTTTTATATGCATCAATCTTTTCATATCTAAGTCCCAATTCTTTGACAATCTTCTTTGCATCATACCAATTTTCAGGTACTAGGCAAAACTTGTTTAAACAACACAAGTATCATATTCATACATTTGACTGTAAGACCATTCAAAGATTTCATGTGTATCAACTTCAAAAGAAACTTCAACTTAGACATATCTTTGCACCCAACATACAAAGGAGTTTCTACGACTTCTAATAACTTATTAAATTTTTGTGCTTTTGGATTCGGTTCTTCCTCATATTCTCCAACAAGAACATTGTCACGTTGAAAATCATGTAGCATGTTCATGACTTCATCGAATTCTAATTCATTTTCTGATTCGATAAGTTGTGTCTCTAGTGTCGGGGTATCATCGTGTACTTGCTCACCAAGTGATAGCCTAGTCCGATAATTTAACCATATTCCATCACATATTAGGTGCTCATGCACACGGTCCCTTCTAAATATGAAGCCATTGCAACATCTTCTATATGGACATTGAATTAACTCTTTGTCTTCTCCATGTCTAAATCCTATTTTGTCATCATGATATGCAAACTTTAATAATTCTTCAACTCCATTGAGATACTTAGGGTCTAGCCTATTAGGAATATCCATCCAACTCTTATCTAATTCAGCCATTCTGTGACACAAACATATTTTGCACACAAAGCAAATTGTCAAGTAAGAAATAGACATCATTTTCGTATAATCATACACAATCACAATACATAATATTTAACATACATGTACACACATACATGTCACTAAGAAATCCGGCAACATTCACATAACCACACAACATTTTGGTCGATATGCATTATACAAGTGAGTCACCACCCAGGCTCGCTGCATGACATTCACATAACCACATCAATTATAATGTAAATATGCATTATAAAAGTGACCACCGCCCAGGCTCGCTGGATCACATACCTTGGTAGCCAACGGTTAAGACAGTGGCCAATAATAAGTCAAATTATGTGGGAGAAGGTTAAGCTACGTGCAAAAAAAAAACATAATGATAAATAAGCTATTGCAAATTTGCAATGTACATAAGATGTTATGCACAATTAAGTTACTAACATAGACTATGGCACCTATAATCAAATAACAAATGAGTCTCCTGATATTGCAAACCCTGATAGTCAATTAATTGCTCCTTTTTAAAAGCCTCAATCAATTAAATAAAAAGTGACCAAGGAAACAATGTAATCAATCAAATGATAAACATCTGAGCTTAACTGTCTGAAGTGCACATGAAACATATATAGTATTTTTTTGTTGATCATCTCTTCAGTTTTTGTTGATATTTTATTTTGGATGGACAAAGGAACAACTACAAATGTTGGAGGGATGCCACATCTAAACATAACATAGATGACCAAGTGAGCTCTTAAGATGGGTTAGCTCTTAAGATGGCAATGCAATCAAAGGTGATGAGGCAAAGGAGAGGCAAGCCATTGAGGTTATGGTGGGGGGAGCAGAGAAAGAGTAGACAGGAGGAGGAGGTGGCGGCAAGGGGCTGCTCCCCTCTGCAATGGGGCTTGCGTGGGGAAGAGGAAAAGGTGTCGGAGGGGGGTTCACCCCCTTCGGTTCTGGTGGGGGAGCAGAGAAATAATAGACAGGAGGAGGAGGAGGAGGAGGAGGAGGCAAAAAGGGGCTGCTCCCCTCTGCAATGGGGCCTTCGTGGGGAAGAGGAAAAGATGTTGGAGGGGGGTTCACCCCCTTCGGTTCTGGTGGGGGGAGTAGAGAAATAATAGGTAGGAGGAGGAAGAGGTGGAGGAGGAAGAGGCGTCGCAGAAGGGAGAGTCACATACCTATGGAGGCGGCGGTCAAAGGCTCCCAGCGGCAGCGCTCCGACGGTGTTTTAACAGCAATTCGGAGGCAATGGCGGGGGGAGAGATTGCCTCAGGGTGTTTCAAGGGGGGAGGGGAAGGCGGGCTTTAAAATGCCGCCAATTTTTTTCAGGAGGGGGGGGGGGGGGAAACGCGGGGTGTTTCGGGGGGGAGGGAGAGAATATTACATCATAACTTTAAATATTATATTTTTTAAATATTAATAATTTAATTATTTTGAAAATGAAATATAATATTTTTTAAAAAGTTTTATTAGATTTATATTCACTCATATTTCGATCGATGTAGCCGCAATAATACCAAAAAAGATATCAGATGTCCATGTAGGATCACCCTTTGTCGATGTCGTTGTCGCCACTACAAATCAAATTCGAATAATATCTAGATCCGTTTACAGCCCTACTCGTAGAGGAATAAAATGTTTTATTTGGATCTGGGTTGGCCAAGTCATGCCTATGCCTGAGATCCTGACACTAAGCTTTATCGATGTATGATATGATTTCTTCTCTATTTAACCGCTTGTAAATGATATTAAACTGGTAAGTTTATCGACGCTAAGCTTTTTTTATCTTGGAGGGTTACACTGATGTGGACTATGCTACATTTTTTGTCTAAAATTTCATTGCTTTGCGATAATACGAGTGCCATTAATTTACTAATAACCTTGTTCAACATTCTCGAAGTAAATATATTGACGGTATCACTTTATTAGAGATCACTTTATTGCGATACACAGAGCCCTCTAAGTATTCGGCCTTGGGCCGCCACCCACCGGTCTGTAGACCCAGAAGGAATAGAAAAGACCTAGTGAAGTAATCAAAGAAGACAAACAATTGTGACCCTGATGTAAACAGTACGAGTTCACATTATAAGTATATGTCTACCTGTCTGTCTCAAGTCTACCCCACCTCAAGAGGTAGGGTAGAGGGGGTAGCTTTTTTTTCCTTAAAATTTTAAATATTATTCTATTATATATCTCATATGTTTTTATTTATTTTATTTTATTTTTTCAAATGAAAATAAGTGGAGTCAAAGATGAAAGTTGACCAAAAAAATAAGTTCACCCAAAGATAGCAACCAAAGTAAAATATGTACCTTTTGGGATTAGGCTACCCTTGGGTAGTCTAACTTTCAAACAAAGTATACCCTGAGCCGGACCGACATTATTTCTAAAAACTCTATTAGGCCGCTTTGACAAGGGGGTAAGCCCCTCCCCTAGCTTTGGGGAGGGGGTACCCTGGCCTTACCCACCTCAAGAGGTGGGGTAGCTTTTTTTTTCCGTAAAAAATTTGAAAAAATTTCATAAATTTTAAATATTATTCTATTAGATATCTCATATTTTTTTACATGAAAAAAGTAGAGTCAAAGACGATAGTTGACCCAAAAAAATAAGTTAACCCAAAGATAGCAACTAAAGTAAAATCCGGTTTGATTGGGGGTTACCCATGGGGGGTTGGCTAATCGTGGGCAACCCCACTTACCCCCCCCCCCCCCCCACACACACTAACTTGGGTTAACTGAAGGTGGGACAAAGTGTGGGGTAAGTTTTTTTTTTTGAATTTTTTTTAAAAAATATAATAAAATTATAAATAATATTTTATTGTATATCTCTTTAAATGAAATTTTTTTAATGAAAATAAATAGAGTCAAAGTAAGAAGTTGACTCAAAAACTAAAAAGTAACCAAGGGTCCATCTAACCAACAATCAAAGTGGGGTAAGGAAAAAGGGGGGTTAGTAGACCCCTGATTAATCTACCCTTGGGTAGATTCCCTTGATTAGGCTACCCTTGGGTAGTCTAACTTTCAAACAAAGTAATTTGCCTCTGTGTGAAGTGAGGTCGACCACATAAGACTTCTGAGGTCAACCTTGTCATAAACGAGGTCGACCCCACTTTTGTGGAGTTGACCCCGCAACCCTAGGAGGATTTAAAGGGTCGGCCTTCCCCCTTTTTCCTTCTCGCTGGTAACTGCTGCCGCGATCTCCCTTCTCCTCTCTTCTCTTCTTCCTTGTGCCGGTCGATCCCTTTTGTTCCTCCCTTGAGTGCAGATGACCTCCTCCTATTCTCCTTCCTCTTTACACTGGTCGACCCTTCTTCCTCTTTGCACTCCCCTGTTTCCTCTTCCCCTGTTTCTTCTTCTTCCAAATCTCCCTTCCATCAGATGGATCCTCCTCAGTGTGGTGACAAGGGGAAGGCAGTGGCTAGTGAGACTCCCTCCAAGAGATCTCGAGGCAGCAGTGGAGCACCAACTCGAAGCTTTAACGGTAATATTTTTCGTAGTCTCAATGCATTTGATTTCTTCACCACCGATATATCAGGTAGGAAGGTGCATTTTGTTGCCCAGCTAGCAAGCCCAGAGGGGGGGTGAATGGGTCTTTAAAAAATTCAGTCAACTAATATCTGTTTACAAAAACATTCACAACACACACACTTCGATTGTTGTTAGTGTTAGTAAGAGAATGAATGCAAAGATAAACAAGCACGCACACACTGCAAGAGGATTTATCCTGGTTCGGAGATCCTCTTCACAGGAGTCCTACATCCAGTCCCTGAACAATATCTTAGGATTTCACTACCAAGGGTACTGTCCCCCTTAAGGACCCTTACACCCATCCGCAGCTGGTCTTCCTTCACATGAAGGGAAAAACACCACTCTTGATACCCCACCAGGTCTTCCTTCACAACTGAAGGGAACACCACCCTGGATACCACACCAGGTCTTCCTTCACAACTGAAGGGAACACCACCAGAAAAATGTTCAAGAGGAAGATTCCCCTAGATCAACCTTATAAAACACACTTGATCTGAAGCAAGGACTGAGAAGAACAATATCTACAATAATGGATTCTTCTCAGAACAAGAAGCTCTCTCACAGATCTACACTAAGCACAGAGAGCTAGAGCTGAAACTAGTGGAAGTGTTTGCTTGGCTCTCAGAGAGGTTGAAGATGATTTCACTTGGTATACCCTTCATTATCTGTGTTTCTACTTTTGAAGCTTCAATCTCCTATTTTATATCATCCTTTTCAAATTCGAACGTTGAAGTGCCCGTTGTCTCTAAGTTCTTGTTTACGTTAGACTGCATGGTACTATAGAAGCTTCCAGTCAATAGTCTTTTATCCATTTGTGCACGCAGAGAGATAGGACTTCTGTAGTATCCTTTGGCTTCTATTTTGTCCAACGTTGTATGACGAATGTTGTCAGAGACCTGTATACATTAAATGCTAAACAATAGACAGCTAAGCTGTCTCTGGTTGTCAGTCAACGTTAGATTGATTTTATACAGAAGTAGAAGTTTCATTCTGTTCTTCCAAAAAGATGTTTACAGAACAAGCACGAGAATAGAAGATATCGTCTGCATGAATACAGAGATACGTTCAGAGTAATAAATGCACAGACATTAGAAAGATGTGCGAGAAAGCTTTGACTTTTCAACGCAGTCAAAAGTGAGTCAAATATCAAGTCGTTATATTTGGCTTAAGAAATCGTTGAGTATTAATGAGTGAATCGTTATGATTCTATAAGCGAATCGTTATAGACCAAGTAGTTGTTCTTACTAAAGGAATCAATGTGATTACTAAAGAAATCGTTGCAGAGATCAAATCGTTACGAATCACTAAAGAAATCGTTAGGAGAACGAATCGTTATGATGACTTAAGAAATCGTTACGAGAACGAATCGTTATGACAAGCAAATTGTTATGATGACTAAAGAAATCGTTATGACAAACAAGTCGTTATGATGACTAAAGAAATCGTTATGACAAGCAAGTCGTTATGATGACTAAAGAAATCGTTATGACAAGCAAGCCGTTATGATGACTAAAGAAATCGTTACGAGAGCAAATCGTTACGATCACTAAAGGAATTGTTATGAGAGCAAATCGTTATGATCACTAAAGGAATCGTTACGAGAGCAAATCGTTACGATCACTAAAGGAATCGTTACGAGAGCAAATCGTTACGATCACTAAATGAATCGTTACGATAGCAAATCATTACGATCATTAAAGGAATCGTTACGAGAGAAAATCGTTACGATCACTAAAAGAATCATTACGATCACTAAAGGAATCTTTACAATAGCAAATCATTACAATCACTAAAGGAATCGTTATAAACAAAGGAAATCGTTATGGCTTAGTAGAAATTAATGTATTTAGACAAATATGATGCTATTTCAATAGAGTGATTAATTCTTACCTGTTTGGCTTGTTTTCCTTTGGTTTTATTTCCTGTGCTCAAGACTTGTAGAAAGAGGTTAGTGACCTTTATCATGGTTTTGTGAATCACCAAAATATAAAAGTAATTGAATTAAATTACATGGGGATAGACTGTTCATCACATTTTGGCTAAATGATTGATTTTGACTTCTTTGAAAGTAATGGGGTTGATCTTGCATGCATCTTTGAGACATTGGGATGGGGACATTATGTTACCATGAATGAAGTAGTTTACCCTCATTTGGTTAGTCTCTTTTATGCAAATTTGGAGAAAGATGAGGAAAAGAAACTGAGTACTTATGTGAAAGGGATCCATATCCCTCTTAGAGTTTCAATGCTTTCCAAAGTGATGCGTATTCCATATAAGCACGGGGTTAAATATGCCGATAGGTTAGACAATCGTCGGGAAGCTTAAGAAAGAATATTGGGAACTGAGATTGAGAACCAACTATTTGAGCGTGTGAATGCCAACTCTTTTCCGGCCTACCATCAATTTCTTCACAAGATTGTTTGCTCTATTCTCATTCCAAGGACTGGTAGCATGAATGGAGTCACCGATGACCATATCCTTTTAATTCAAGGACTTCTAGATGGCACTCTTGTGGACCTTCCAAATATCACCTTGAACACCATGCGGGATGTAGTAGGCACGGTTAAGCATAATCTTCTTTTTGGTATGCTTGTCACTCGCATCATGAAGAAATTCAAAGTCAGTTTTGCTCGTAAAGATTGCCAAACATTGACATTGTTTGATGTGATTGATGGGAGTACTCTCACACGTATGAGGATGGCTATTCAAAATGGATCTTTTGTCCGCACGGGTACTCGGTCTCCTTGCAAAGTGTAGGACCTCCAACATGATGAAGATGGTGATGAATTCACTCTGTCTAATTCAGGCTCCTCTAGACCTCCTGCTCCTCTCGTAGATCAGTTGACTCATGTGTTTGATACGCTCACTACCAATATGAATGCTCGTTTTGACTCTTTAGACAATAAGTTTGTATCCTTGGAAGCTCATGTTGAAGAGCTTCAGTCTGATGTTTCTATTCTCAAGGGACAACAAGACCACAATGATATGCTTCTTCAAGCTATTGCCAAACAACAGGATTTTATACGGGGCAATCATGATGAGATGTGGAAGAACTTGCAGGACTTGGCCGGCGCTGGAAATTTCTTATGGGATTCTCTATCTCGCCAACCACCACCACCTTAGTCTTCATCATTTTATGGTTTCTTGTGTCCTTACATAATACCTATATGGTTTATTGTTGGAGAACAGTTAAATGATTTATGAATAGATTTTGGCTTGCTTACACTATTTTCATGCATATTAATAATCTAAGTATAAATACATGATTCTTTAAGGATAATTTACATCTTTCTATTTAAGTGTTTGATCACAAAACACTCAACTTTGTTGGCTAACAAGTGGCGAAGTTATGTGCAGCAACCAAAATATTTTTCAAGTGATATCGGATCTCAAAAACACTTTTCAAATCATCGTGTTATGGAGTCAACCCCATATTTCTTCATGGGTCGACCCATTATAACCTCATTTCAACAATGGAAAATGGGGTCGACCTCTCCTTTCAACTGAGGTCGACCTCAAATGAAAAGCAGATCTCCTGTGTTTTGAGGTCGACCTCATACTTCTTCTTGGATTGACCCCTCTGTGTTGCTTTTTGGCATTGTGAAATAGGGTCGACCCCAGAGTTCTTCTGGGGTTGACCTCACATTTTCAATTGATTTGCGCCATTATATTTTCTATTTTTAAATAGTATAATAAAAAAGAATTTAAATTGATAATATTACAAAATTTATTATGAATAACCTAATAATAAAATAATATATAAAACTATTTTATATACTTGTGTGACTACATATTAATGCATATTACATAATATTTATCTCCCTCTCACTTTAAATTCAAATATTATTAATATAATATAAATATATAATAGACTTTGATTTAAAAGAATAAATAACTTATTGTGTAAACAATCTAATTAATTTACAAGAAGACATAACATTTGGAGTTTAAAATAAAATACTTAATGATTTATATGATTCATGCTAAATATAGAAAAATCCTATATATATTCATTATGATTATTGAAAATAAACATTTTACAATATATAAGAATGATTAATTAAGTAGATGACAATAATAACATGGTGATGGGTGTACATGAAAAATAAGTTTTTTTAGTTTATTTTTTCATTTATAATTTAACATACATTATCATACTTTACAAAAAAATTATACGTAAATTATTTTTTAACATTTTTTAAGAAAATTAGGTTCGGTTTATGTCACAGTCGCTGATAATTGGTTATTGGCAATGACTATCACCATCCCTAATAATAATTTTAGCGACGGCTTATGTAGCCGTCTTGAATAATTTATTTTTAGGGACGTTCATATGTTCAGCCGTCGCTAATAATGTTTAGTTACGACGGCTTCGTTAAGCCGTCGCCAATACCACACTTTTGCGGACGGCTACTTAACAGTCGTCGCAAATGCCCTTTTTAGCGACGGTGTTCTAGAGCTATCGCCAACACCCCGCCCCCATAGTCCCTTTTCTTGTATTTTTGGGGATTTAGCGCCGCGTAGGGATGTAAACGGAGCGGATACGGAGCGGATATGGGTTTTCCGGTTCCGATCCGAATAGTTAATCGGATAATTCGTATTCGCTCCGAATATAATTCGAATATGGAGCGGATAATTTTCGGATTCGGAGCGGATACGGATATTATCCGCTTCGAAAATATAAATTTAATAAAAGATATTAAGTGGTCTAAAAATCATAAAAATTAAAAAATATAAACATAAATGTCAAAAATATTTTCTAAACAAAAAATTAGTATTAGATATATTATATATTTATAAATTATATATATTATATATGAATCATTAGATCTAAAATATAATGGTAAAAAATAATTCTATTTCGGAGTGGATCTTAAACGGAGCGGATCACCCGTTTTCGTATCCGCTCCGTTTATTATCCGGATAATATCTGTATCTGAAATCCGCTCCGCCGGATATTTCTTAATCGGATAATATCCAGATAATCAGATACGAATTCGAATCGGATTCGGATATTATCCGGATCCATTTACAGCCCTAGCGCTGCAGAAATGGGGAAATTTGGCGGGACTTATGTTGGTTTTTTTTTTTGGGGGGGGGGGGGGGGGGGGGAGGGGGGGTATATTTGGTATGTAAAATATATTTTAAATAAAAATGTTTTTATTATTAATATTTATAATATTAAGATCTATTATTAGTTAACTATTAATTTTCTATTATTAGCCTTTAAAATATTTAGAAATTAATGAAAAATTATATACTACATTTAAAATATTAATTTACAAATAATGAAGACTATTATCTATCAAAATATTAATTTCAATGTATTAATATAAATGTAAAAAATAATATTTTAAAATATTAATTTATAAAATAAAATTGTAAAAAATCATAAGTATGTGGCATCCTTGCTACATAACCAGGAAACAAAAGAAAAAGGCATCTGACCTAACAGACATCAGTTTTGAATTTGAGGCATATTCCTATGCTAAAGAGCTCCTAGTATACCAGCTTGACACCATATATACACTGATCTTCACGATGTTTTCTGAAGACTGGCAGAATTTGAAAGTAGGCAGTTCCTCTTCATTTCTCCGAATCTGACTCCCCCAAATCTTTTATCCTCTGCCATGTGAATCAGCCTTTGATAAAATGTCGGCCCCATGAAAATCACACAATGCATCATCTCACCTGTCCGGCCATTGCAAACTCTCTCAGCTCCTCATGTTTGATATCCAGCCCTGAAATGCAAAGCCATTGGTTCATCTACATTTCATGAACCTTCATTCAGAGATCATGAACCTACTTGAATAGTCTCCTCTCACTTGGTTGACACTTATTCATGTTTTGGGTAACATAGAAAATAAAAAATCAGAGAAGTCAAATTATTTTGAACAAGGTTACCCATGAATGTTTCTAAAGAGGGAAAAGATTATGAACCTCCCTTCTTGAATAGTCTCCTCTCACTTGGTTGACACGTGTACTCATATTAATAATAAATATTTTACAATATATAAGAATAGTTAATTAAGTAGATGACAATAATAACTTCAAATATGAAATGAAATATACTTTGTGTTATAACAAATATTTGTATCGACACGTAAACAAAATCTAGCAACACATGCATACATGAATATCGGTATTGTCATCTAATGTTGACCACTTATGGTGATAGGTGTACATGAAAAATATGTTTTTACTTTTATTTTTTTCCTTTATAATTTAACATACATTACCATACTTTACAAAAAAAATATACGTAAACTATTTTTAACATATTTTAAAGAAAATTAGATTATTGGCGACGGCTTCAAACCGTCGCTATTAAATAATGGCGACGGCCTACGCTGTCGCTATTATGCTTTGGTGACTAACAAAGCCGTCGCTAATAAAAACTAACGGCGACAGTTACAGCAGTCGCTAATGCTTTTATTGAGGACAACCACTTAAAGTTGTCTCTAATAATCATTTACTTGCGATGGTTACAACCGTCTCTAATAAGAGAATTAGCGACAGCTTATAGTAGTCGTCGTTAATAATAATATTAGGGACAACTTTTAGTAAGTTTCCCTAATAATCAATTATCGGAGACAACTAGAGCCGTCCCTAATATTTGTTAGTAGCGACGAATAAATTATCCGTCGCTACCGAAAGTATTAAGGACGACTTATTTAGCCGTTGCTAATATTTTTTATTGGGGATGACGATCGCCGTCCCGAATGATGTTTTTAGCGACCGCTTCTGTAGCCGTCTTGAATAAAAATTTTTAGCGACGTTCATATAATCAAGCGTCGCTAATAATTTTTTAGCGGAGACGGTTTCCATGAGCCATCACCAATACTACACTTTTGGAGGCGACTTCTTAACAGCCATCTTCAAATACTCTTTTTAGCGACGGCTTGTTTTTTAGTAGAGACGGCTTCCGTTAGCCGTCGTCAATACTACATTTTTGGAGACGGCTTCTCAATACCCGTCGCAAATACTCTTTTTAACGACGACTTTTTAGAGCCGTCGCAAATATTCCGTCCCTAATAATCCTTTTTTTTGTAGTGGCATGGTACAAAAAGTATTCTACATTATTTGATAATGGAAACAAGCCAAATTAGCGGTCCTTGTTACACTGACGCTACTTTACCTTTGCGTCTTCGTCAGAAAAGCGAGCACTGCTTTGTCCCTAAATTTTGCATAAACTTAATGTTTACGCCCTATGGAGAAATACTTGTCAGGCGTCTATACGTCCCTGCATGTTCACTGATCAGTCTGCGGCAGCTTGATGAATAACGTAGGTCATGCAATTTATTTACATGTCTGAAACTATTTCTCTTATTTTTCATTAGAATCGAATGATTAAAAGTAGAAATTACTTGGTATGTGTTAAGTGATACCCTGCAATACACATTTAAATTGTTAACATTATTCAATTATTGCAGGGCTTAAGAGTCATCCTTTAACATGTGAACTTCAAACTATATATCTCGCCATACATTTTAAGGCATTAACATATTTGAATGTTTACTATAACGTATAATATGTAATACTTAAAATGACAATGCAGTATAGCTAATGTTGCATGGTTAATACGTCGACGCATAATTAACCCTGCTTTAACTATAACGACTTAGATGCTTAAGGCGTCTAACGGTGGGAATTGATCAGGAAGAACTCCATTTAATTGTCTGATAGAGACTAAACCCTAATCATCGAACTACACCATAAACAGGACGTTAAATTTTCTATAATAGAAAAAATTACGTGCGACTAGATCGGGTCCCATGAATATTATTTCGCCAGCAGAACAATGGCTGTCCTCTGTTAGATTTGAGGGCCAACTGAAGACAAGGAAAAGGCAAAAAAAAGTGGTGCACTAGGTGGGTACATGAGCAGAATCGGAAGTGGAGACGCACGTCAATAATAATTAATAACCTAATAATTATCCATTTCGTTAACTTAACAAAAAAAATATATGTTATTTTCTATCGATAAATTATTGGATATGAATACGAATATATTTGATATCTTAATGAATACAGAAATAAATACCCCTATACCAAATTCGTATGCATTTGTTATCACTAAATAATATAATAATATATATTTAATATTATTCCTTAGATTTAGATCAAAAAAATGGATAGCAAAAAATAACCCTAACCCATGGAAATTTATTACAGCACCGTCAATGCGTAATATACTTTTCACCAATCCGACATGAGAGTTCCCATAAAAAATCTAATTAATATTGTGGAGGTGATTTCTTGCTTGGGCGGGAGCCAAGCGGGCCTACACTTGAAGGAGGGAAGAAAGACGCCGGTAGCGGACGAACGCCTGCAAAACCAGAAGTGGATCAGGGGGGCCCGGTTGAAGAACTGGAGAGAACCCTCTGATCCTAAGTTAGCGATTGATTCAAAGGCTTGGAAGAGGAAGGTTCAGTATTGCGCAAGAGAGGTGTGCCTTGGATTACGTACCTCTGCATGGAGGCTTACCTATGCCTTTTATAGGCTGAAGTGCTGAGGGAGAGGGACAGAATGTCCCTGATCAATGCCGCAAAGGGCGCGCCTGTTGGCGTCCTTAGCGGGGGAGTTACGCGTTGAGGCGTTCTGCAGTTAATGCACCACTTGATCATGAGACGTGCATGGTGTAGCCATTATAACTGCCGCAAGGGGATGAAGGGCCGCTCAGATTCTCCTGGGAGGAAGGTACCGAGCAGGTAGCCTGCTCGGTGAGCCAGACCTGTTGTTCGGTAGTCGAGCCCGTTGTTCGGTAGTCGAGCCCGTTGTTCGGTGCTCGGTGCCCGAAGGCATGGCTTGCTGCCGGATGTCTGCTGCAAGGAAGTGCTGCTCGTGCTGAAGAGGTTTCGGCACACGCCGAGCAAACCCTGCTCGGAAGGGAGGGCCTTTGGCCGAGCAGGCTATACGGTATTCGGAGGCGGCTCTTGGGTCCCGCTAGTACCCGAATGCAGGGACCGGCCTCAGGACCTTGAAGCTGTTCTTGAAAAGACGTGGCGCCTTGCGGGAGGGCCATGTTTGCCTGCTGAATTGGGCTGGGCCATGATGGGCCTAACGCACGATGGTGGCTAGAAATAGCCACCACACTTGCCCCCCCCCCCCCACGCCATCGAGTGAGCTCGGGAACCAGGAGACTCGAGGGCGGAAGTCTGCTCGAACGTCACCTCCGTAATAAATGTGTCGATGACCTCGGGTGTATGAGCTGCGGTGAGGCGACAACGCTCACTATACCTCCTCAATAACGGAGGTAACCCCATGATGGCGGGGTGACGTGTCGATCCAGGGGGCTCTCCGCGGTACATCTAAACGGTCACTTTTGGAGCGGGGGCCGCCGCCTTGTCTTTTCGAATTTCACGCCCTCCTATCCTTATAAGGAAGAGGAGGGGCACAGGCAGGGAACTTATGCCCTTAGCTTTTTCGCAGAGCCTTCTTGCCCCCCAAGCATCTTCTTCCTCCTCTTCGCAATCAACTTCTTTGTTTCTGTAACTTCCGGTGATGGCCAGCAAGGGGAAGGCTACCGCAGTCGCCGAAGTGAGCGGAGTGGCGCCGGCGAACGCCCGGGGCCACGATGCCCCCATTATGAGGGCCTCCGGGAGCGCTTCCAGATCGGCGATGAATACGATATCGTGATGGCGAGGGAGGAGGACTCGCAACTGACGAACAGGCCAGGGTGCCTGGCACTATCGCTCGACCATATGGAGGCCGGATTCCGGCTGCCACTGCCAGAGGTGGCGAAGGTGCTGCTGAACCGATGGGGTCTTGCGCCGATCTAGCTTATGCCAAACTCATGGCCTACTATCTGCATTTTCTACATCGTCTGCAAACTCCGAAAAGTCCGGGGTTCAGCGGAGGTGTTCCGGGCGCAATTCCGCCTCTCCTTATCACCGGGATCTGGGGCTGGCGTTTACTATACCAAGCACCGACCGGACCGGATGCAAATCGAGCTGGCGAAGAAGTATTCCAACAATAAAGGTTGGATGAAACGGCTCTTCTTCGTCAAGCGATGCGACGGTGCAGAGTGGGGGTTCCCGACCAGAGTCCAATCGGCGAGGAAGGATACATACCCCTCCCTAATCCAAGATGAAGCGAAGGCTTCGGATAGCCTGAACCGAGCATACGTGCACAACAGGGAGGGCTACCTGACGGAGTTCCAACTCGTGCAGCATGGTCTGAGCCGACCATGGAGTAAGTACCTGATCACGTTGCCTTCGTATGTCTGTCGCATAATTGTCTTCTAACTGTGTGCTTTCCCCCTTTTTGGATTGCAGGTGCTAAGGAGGTAGCTGCTGGTCGGGACCAGGAGGCCAACGAGGAGTACGCCAAGCAGATCACCATCACCCCTCATTTGGTTTTCGAGGGCGATGACATTTCTGCCGTGATAAGGATCCCTACTGCAGTGAGGGCTCCTTCCTTGGTGACAACTACCATGGCGACGCCGGCTCCTGCAGAGGGGCGTTCCGTTGAGGGCTCGCCAGCTGCTGCCAAGAGGCCAAAGAAGATCCGTTTGAAGAAGAAGGCGGTAATGAAGGCTTCTACGAGAGCAGTGCTACCGTCCTTGACCGAAGAAGAAGGAGCGAGCTAGCCTCAGACCATCAAAAGGAGATCGGTGGTATCCGAGCAACAGATGTCTGAGGGTGAAGCTGGAGAGGAGGAGGTGGATCCGCGACCTTTGATAAGGAGGAAAAGGAAGAGGCAGCTGGAGGAGGCCGCGCCGCGAATGGTAGAAGAGGACGACGAGGAAGATACTGACGGAGAGATCCCTCATCTTGAAGTGCTGAAGAAGCGCAAATCTCAAATGGCCACCAAACTGTGTCTCGTCGTGGTGAGAGACGAGTCGGGGAGCTCGTCCGAGGAGCGGACGAAGACACCTGCACCCCTAGAGTCCATTGGGGATTATCCACAGGAGGTGGATCTGACGGGGGCCTCGAGCACCGGAGCCGACGAGCGGAGTGCTGCGCCCGTTGGTGAGAAGATGACCATGCAAGGGGGCGAAAAAGCCCCGTGCACAGCTGAAGTACTCGAGGGGACCGTCCCCTCAGAGATGGCGGCCCCTACTGCTGTGAAGAGGAGTTGGACGACGACAGACATCTTGCCCCCCATTCCCCCCACTGAGGCGGTTGTTGAAGCGATAGCACAAACAGTCGGCGTGGGTGGGGATGGGGCCGGACAGGTCACCAAGACTGAGGAGGGGGGCCCCCAGAAATCTCCCGTCACCGTGGGAAACTAGGAGGTGGCGGCCGAGGTCCCCAGAGCGGTTGAAGGAGGCTCTTCCGCAGGGCAAGCGAGCCAGGCTACCGAGGACTAGGAGGTGGCGGCTGAGGTCCCCATAGCAGTTGAAGGAGGCTCTTCTGCAGGGAAAGAGAGCCAGGCTACCGAGGACCAGGTCGCCTCTGAAGAAGATCAGAGGCCTCTTTCCCAAGTGCTGGGGCGGAAGTCGCCACCGCTTCCTTCAGAGGCCATGCTGGAAGCGGCCCTGGAGTGCCTCGAAGGCCAAACCTCGAGGATCCTGCCTCCATGTCCTATCGCGTCTCAGTTGGAAGTGTTGGAGCGATGCCAGCAGTTGAGTCCGGAGAAGACCCCCGAGCACTCAAGTGGGGTCTATCGCCCGGAGCACCCTGTCGAACATGACGATGTCGATGTAGGGGCGCTGGTGGATGGGATCACAAATTCTCTGGGCGTGCTGAAGAAGCTTGCCATAAGTGCCAAGAATCAGAAACAACTATGGGAGGCGGAATCCGCCTTCTGCGAACGACCTAGTTCAGCAACATAAGGCGTGTGAAGCTAAGCTGCTGAATGAGGTGAATAACCTCAAAGATGCGCTTCGGACTTCCGAGCTTAACCCGGCCGTTGCACACGCAGAAAAGGAGACGCTCGCCCACGTCTTAACTGACGCGAAGGACCGAGGAGTTTCCGAATACAAGGCGGGTCCGTGCTTCAAGGAAGACTTGGAGCAGTTTGGGGCCCGCTGCTACAAGGTGGGCCTTGATGCTGGGAAGGAGCTCGGGTGGAGGCTTGCAACAACTGAGTACGCCCGAGAGGCATTCGAGGCTGTCGTGGGAGAGTGCAGACGCTGGACTAATGATGCTCGTCTGGACGGAGTACGCTTTACCCAGTTCTAATCAGGGCGAATACCTCCTATACACGACGGCGCTGGTCCCTCTCAACGGGCACCTTAGCCTTTTCTGCTTCTAGTTTTCCTCTTCTTTTTTTTTAAACCAGGCTCGTGGAGCCTTTTGTAAGAAGTTATGAGTACAACTTCCTTTTGATCCTAGTCATGGCTTCGCTTTTTCCATCTCCTTACCTTACAAGTGTTCTGTTCGAACCAAAATTCGTTGGTCGTTTAGAAGTGTTCGCAATTACCGCACAGGTTGTTATGAACTGCGAGTGTTCTAGCCTGGGGTGCTTGCGAAACATCTTCATACTAGGAGATGTCGTTACATCCTTGTGAACTAAAGATATTGAGATAAGGATGTTTTAGACTTCGTCTCTAGCCAGCCAAAAGAATGGTAGGAGAGAAGTAGGATGCCGAATAGAAGGCTTTATAAATAGTAGCCTTCAAGTGGATACATGCCAGGTCTAGGTATGGCCCCGCCACTAGGAGTAGCTAGCTTATAAGAGCCTTTTCCAAGAAACGGGGTGACTGATAAGGTCCTTCGCATTTGGGGGCGAGCTTACTGGCTACTCTTCGGGGATCCGATGCCGAGCAACGGCGAAGAACAAGGTCCACTTCGAAGAAGCGCCTTTCCCGAACTCAGGAGTTGTAATATTGCGCAAGTCGCTGTTGGTAGGAAACTAGTCTGATGCTGGCATCATTCTGACGTTCGCTAAGCATGTCTAGGTTTTCCCTAAGCGCGCGATTATTGGCAGCCTCATCGAAGTGAGTTGTTCGGAGAGTGGGGAGAGCCACTTCCAAAGGTACAACGGCCTCTGTGCCGTAGGACAAATGGAAAGGGGTCTCCCCAGTGGCTACCCGAGCAGTTGTTCGGTGGCACCACAACACATTAGGGAGCTCATCAATCCACGAACTGAAGGATCGAAGATGTGATGGACAAGATCTAGAAGGGGGGGTTGAATAGATCTAGGCAAACTATTGCGGAAGCTTAGCAATTTAAAAAAATGCAAGGAATCAGAGGCAATTTGAAGAGCAATTTATAGATCTGATGAGTAATTGTGTGAATTAGATGATGAAGTGTGGAATCAGGTTGATAAAGTGAATTCGAAAAACCCTATGCATACATCTAGCGCAATGTGAATTTAAGTCACACACAAACCACTGCACAGAGAATTTTAGGTGGTTCGGAAATCACCCATGTGATTCCTACATCCACCCTCTAACACTGTGTGGATCCACTAAACAAACTGGATACACCACACACACTGGAGCCTGACACTCCAACACAGAGTTCTACAACTCACAGAACCTCTAGAGCAAGACTACTCTACAACCGAGCACAATTGCTCAACCACACTGAGTACGACAACTCAACACTGAGCACACAGGCTCACAAACCACTTGCTAGATCACAAAACACAATATTCAGATCCTCTAGCAATGATCTGATCTAAAAGGTTCATTCAGAGGATTAATGCAATAGTTCATGCACAATCTCTAGAATGACCAAGAAAAAGAAACAAGGGAAATGAGGAATGGGGTGAAATGTCCTTGTTCTTCAAGAAGACTCCCTTGTAGAGGCTGAATTTCCGTCGCATTATTTGTATTTGTGTATGTATGTTTGTGCTTGTGTATGTATACATATTTACGTACGTATTAATTAGTACAATTATGTGTGCATGTGTTTAACTAGATATAAATAATGCATGTATTGAATGGTGATAGTATGGATACACTACCATATACATATTGCATGTATATATGAATGGTATGCATGGTTTTGCATATTTTAGACTTCTGGCCGAAGGCCATCTTGGCATCAACCCCTAGCCGTTGAGGTGGTGTCAGCGTCCAGACATGGACGCCAACACTAATCCTGGCGTCTAACGATATGGACGCCTATTTCTCTGGCTGCATGTGCAGCAGAGCCAGAAATTCCGGAAATAAGAAAGCTCAGCATTTGGAGCTGTCCCCAACGGCTCTAAGAGCTGTCTTGTCACCCTGTGAGTGGGAGAGAGAGGCCTCCCATATGTCTGAACCCGGATCTGCCTTCTCCCACTCCTCTCTTCACCTTGCAAGAGAGAAACCAGCAGAAAAAAACCCTAGTTCTGAGCTGTGAGAAAACCACTCTTTGCACCCAAAATCGACTTTCTGGAGCTAGATCCGGCCATCTTCCACGACAAGAGGATAGCTGGAGCAAAGGAGGAGGTTTCCCCGACGTTCCCTTGCTGAGGAGATCACCAGGAGCCGGAGGAAGGGGATCTTGGAGGGCGTTCTGCACCTTCTTGGGACTGCCTAAGGAGGGCTTCTCTGAGCACTTTGATCCATTGGAGCATTTTCTAAAAGGCAAGTGACCTAACCATAATGTCCCCATATGTGTCTAGGTCGATTCTACAATTTTTGTATATTTTTCCCTCGAGTCCTAGACCCTCAATTCACCAACTTGAGAGCTCGGGTCTGTGTTTCTGCACAGACCTGCATTGATGACAAGGTCAATTGACGCTGAGATCATGCTTGGCGTCCATCGACCATGACGCTGACACGGAGTCAGCGGCCAGAGACCGCCGCCAAGTCCTCTAGACAGAACAGTGACCTGTTCTGCCTTTCTATACAATATTTTTGTATGGTTTCCGTGTGATGAATATATGGTAACCCTATACACTATGTATATTGTAAATGTGTGTGTGGAAGAGTGTGATGTGTGGGGGTGGATGTTAGAAAGTTGTATTCCGTGAATTTGTAAGCATGATTTGTTGAAAGTTGCAATCCATGTTTCATGATTATGATTAGTCTAAATGCCTCAATTTTGTCAGATCATGAAGATTAGTGGATCAGTATACATGTACTCAGTTTTTGATGAATTGTCCATGCTTGTATAAATTGCTAAAATTCGGCTCGGAAATAAAAAAGACATGTAAGAATGGTTGTGGTGATCGATCTATAGTTGTATGATTTAGGGTAATTCTGTATTCTAAAATCATGCAATAACAGTAGTCTCTGTTCAGACAGTAACTTGCTAAAATTTTGACTTGTGTATATAAGTCCATATCGACCTAAATTGTGAATGGCATGCGAAATAGGTATTGATTTATGTAAATTCCATTTAGCTCAGAAAAATCTGAAAATGAATGTATGACCTTGAACCCGAAAATAGCATGTGGTGAAAATTTCAGGTCATTTGGACCAGTATATAAGGTTGTTATGTATTTTTCATGTGAAATGTAATAATCTATGTATCTTATCGTAATGTGGTTAGATATTGTTTAACACGACCTGATTAGTGCATTTGCTGTGTGTTAAACTCCTGAAATCTGAGTGCCATGTCAGGAAAAACAGAGATATGCATGTGTGAGAAAGTGAATGAGATGAAAAGTGATATGTGTAAAACCATGTGTAAATCGGTTCAAATGTGTAAATGTGTAACTGTGCCAATGTGACACTGCTTCGTAGAGGGCAGTGGAACTGTATCAGGGAAAAGTCCCCTGAGAAAGTTCAATGTGTAAGTGACCCTAAGGGCATCAGGGGAAATCCTGGAGGTGGACAACCACTGGTTAGGGTGGAGACTGTTCTCCCAGACTGCGCAGTCCAAGAGTCGCCATTGGAATGCCTAGATGGCGTCTATGGTAATGTGATGTGTATATGTCCTTCTTTGGTGGTTTGGACTATGTGTCACGGCACCTAAAATGTGTAATAGTATGTGTTCATGTGTAAATGTGTAAGTGAACATGTGAATGTGTATGTGCAAAGTGTAACAATGTGAAAGAGAGGAAACTTGTGTAAAGAAAATGTGAAATTCTAAATGTGCTATGATATTGAAATCTATGTAAGACAAATCTGAAACCATGTGCAATCAGTATTTCATGTTGTATCATTATGCTATATGTGCAAAATGTCTAGAATTCATGTTAGGGATAATTGATGAGCACTTATACAAATAGCATGATTGGTTGTTCACATGATATGTTTTAAGCAACATGGTAGCTCTCATGTATAGGTTTCAGCCATAAACTATGTGAAACTAGCAACTTAAAGCATGTGAAATGTCTATGTATGTGTTTAAAAACATGTAAGATCATGCTAGTCGGGTTTCCCTTTCATAGATGCACAATGTTCATGTTGGTAGATCTCATGTCTTGGTTCTTTAAAGGCAAAATTTCATGAGTAATTGAATAGAGAGCATGTGATAGGTAAAGTTTATTCTTAGAAATCTGAAGCATGATCCATGTATTAATTTGTAAAACTTTCATGTCATGTGTTGAAAATTTTGAATGTGTATGTAGAAACCGCTATGACTTATACGTGTATGTTATGAGTAGTGTTGCTGCTGAGTCTTTAGACTCACTCCTTGCTTCGGCGTACAGGTGTAGTTGGTGACGTGGCACCGTTGGAGGAGATAGTGGAGACGGACTCCGAGCATGGAGATTAGTCTTGGAGTCTTTGTGACTTGTGCATTTCATAGTATGTAATTTGAACGTTGTACTAGAGTTATCATAAAAAGAATGTATAAGTGTGGACATTATGTATTTAAATTCAGCAATTTAAATTATGTGAACTTTGGCTTTTAATGTTAATTGCGAATTTCATGTATGTTAATGTGGATGATGAATGAATGAAGACAGTTGTCTTTTACTTTCGCTACTCTGTTTGTATTCGCGTGTATCTCAGTGTTGTATCGTTTGGGTAATGTCCCACTGTGAGGACTCTCGCTAACCGACGTGGGTTGGTATAACCGTATCGGTTTAATGAGGCCGTCACACAAGGGGAGCAAGAATAGGGAGGAGAGCTCTCTCTGCCGCCAAAAGGATTTCTGGAAGGCTCTTGGAGGCTCTCTGTGTTGGATGGCCAATTCGGACAGTATTATACCTAAAATTTCCCAAAGTAACCTTGGGGGTCGTGGGCACATGATCGAAGGCCGATCCACCAAATCCTAGAGTGCCACGTGTCTAGGAGAGACTTTAAGTCACAGAGTTTCCAGAGTGTGTCGACTGCCATGGGGGTGTCGACCACACTATCCCAGACTGACAAATAGCTTCTCTGGGAAGGGTCTCTAGTGTCAACACCACTCATCTCGTGTCAACACACTGGATAGAACTGCTAAACAGGCCTTCTGGGAGAGGCATCTAGTGTCGACACCATCTGGTTTAGTGTCGACACACTATCAGGCATGGATCGAAGGCCGATCCACCAAATCCCTAGAGTGCCACGTGTCTAGGAGAGACTTAAGTCACAGAGTTTCCAGAGTGTGTCGACCTGCCCATGGGGTGTGTCGACACACTATCCCAGACTGACCAAATAGTTCTCTGGGAAGGGTCTCTAGTGTCAACCCACTTCATCTCGTGTCAACACACTGGATAGAACTGCCTAAACAGGCCTTCTGGGAGAGGCATCTAGTGTCGACACCATCTGGTTTTAGTGTCGACAAACTATCCAGGCATGGGACAGGGTTCACTGGGAGTTGGGTCTTGTGTTCGACACTGCTTGATCTTGTGTCGACATACTTGACCATTTCTTCATCTTTGGTAGGGCTGGAGCTTGTGTCAACACCAGTATGGGGTGTGTCGAATATCCTTGGAAAGAATTGTGTGTCCTGGAGAAAATAAACATATATTTCATTAGTCCAACGTATTATCATGAAAATAACTGATAAATGTGTTTGAAAACATACTTTTTGAATATGGTCATTACATGTGTGGTGCATTTAACATGTTCCAATTATTGTGCATTAAAATCACAACTTGTCATCATAAAAATATGAGGGAAAATGAATTATATTCACACTCAACCCAACACGAACTGCCAGCAGCTTCGACTCTCGTGCGGATCCCGTGCAGCAACGTTACGGTTGGCGTTTTCGACTAGACCATTGGCTGAGGATGTGCCACGGAGGTGAAGTGGTTGTAGATGCCAAGTTCGGCGCACTTCTCTTGAAGAAAGTGCTACGAGCTGCTTCCCGTTGTCAGAGGTAATCACTCTTGGTATGCCAAACCTGCAGAGGATATTCTTCCAGACGAACCTTCCACACGGCTTGTTCGGTGTGATGTGGGTAACGGGTTCTGCTCGACCCACTTGGTGAAGTAGTCGATGGCCACGAACAAAATCTTCTTCCGACCGGGGCCTCTGGGAAGGGACCCAGAATATCAATGCCCACTAGAGAAAGGACGAGGTCAAACAGTGTATGAAGTTGCTCGGCCGGTTGCTTAATGAGCTGCCAGAACTTCTGGCATTCCGGGCACCTTCAAACAAAAGACATACAGTCCTTTTGCAGAGAGGGCCACCAGAATCCTGCTCGGATAATGCTGCATGCCAGTGTTCTGCCCCCTAAGTGGCTTCCGCACAACCCCTCGTGAACCTCTTCGATAGCTGCAAGGGCCTCTTCAGGGCTGAGACACCATAAGAGGGGCCTTGAAAGGGACCGTTGGTAGAGCTTGCCTTCAATGAGGGTGAAACGCTGAGAATGCAGTCTGATCTTTCGAGCATCGCCCTGCTCAGGGGGAAGCTCGCCTCAAAGTAGATAGGGCAAGAGAGGGTCCGTCCAGTTCGGAGCTGGGGGGTCGGACCAATGGATGATACATCTACTTCGGTGCTCGGTGCAGTGAGCTCTTCAATGAATACGGAGCGAGAAGGGGCGATGAGACCTGAAGACACCAGCTGAGGCCTTCTGCTCAGATCTTGACCTATTGAAGGTACTGAGCCATGTGTGGCTCCCTTGCTTCGAACTGTCCATTCACCTAGCGGCAACCAATTGGGAGTCACTGAAGGCCCTGAGTTGAAGGGCTCCAAGGTGCCTCGCCATTCGGATTCCGGACAACAACGCTTCGTATTCGGCCACATTATTGGAGGCCGCAAAGTGAAACGAAGGGCATATTGGAACTCTAAACCCTCCGGAGAGGTGAGGAACAAGCCACTCCGCTCCCTGTGACACACGAGGTTCCATCGAGTAGAGCTCATGGGGGCTCGTCGGCCAGTGGAGGATCCTGTTCGGTAGGGAGGGGTACATTCCGCGACGAAGTCGCCAATGCTTGTGCTTTAATGGCGTCCTTGGACGGTAGCTGATGTCGAATTTGCCTAGCTCGATGGCCCATTTAATGAGCTGGTTGGAAGCCTCCAGCCGCTGTAGAATAGACTTCAGTAGCTGGTCGGTAAAAACCATTATTGAGTGGGCTTGAAAGTAGGGCCTGAGTTTCCAGGCAGCCGTGACCAAAGCAAGGGCAAGTTTTTCTGCTTGGGGGTACCTTCTTTCAGCTTCTTGAAGGACCCTGCTGATATAGTAAAGGGACGCTGGGCGCTCCCTCTTCCTGATCAACACTGCGCTGTGGAGTGCTCAGTAACCGAAAGGTATAGGACAAGGGCTCCCCGAGCAAAGGTTTCGAGAGAACAGGTGGGGCTGCGAGATAGGCTTCAACTCGCGAAGGCAGCCTCGCAGTCTTAGTGTGGTTTGAGTGTGTTTGGAATTTCTAAAGTTGTATTTAATGATGACCAATGAACATCACTCATACTTTGATTTGATGATGACATATTGTAATTTTAATGATGACATATGTGATTTTGATGATGAATGTTGAACATGTTATACATTTATACATATCACAATAATGCTCAAACAACATGTTTTTGATGTTTAATATCTCATATTTTAATGATAATATCTTGTATTAATGGTTTACACTTTATATTTTCAGGTTTACATAAATTTGTCTCAGTGGTGTCGACACAGTCACCTGTGTGTGACACGGTCTGCCTGTGTCTTGACACAGTCTGCCAGTCGTTGTCGCGACCACTCAATGGTCAGGTCGACACTAGTTCCAGCTTCAGGAAACCTGTTCTCATGTTTGGGACAGTGTGTCGACACACTCCCTGGTGGTGTCGACACAGTCTAGCTGATACTCAAAAAGGTGAATTTTTCTAAACACGTGGCTACTGGGAATTGAGGGATTTGACCTAGATTTTTGTGCCCATGCACCCCAAGGCACCTCATGGACATATGGGGCTATAAATACCCCAATCCTTGTACTCCAAAGGAGGAACACCCGAAGGAGAGCCCATACAACACCCAGAAAAACTGTTGGCAGAAAAGGGGTTTCTCATATCTTGCTCCATCTCCAGAAGCTGCAGGCCATCCGTTCAAGAGGAAAGGACGTGGGAATCAATGTAATTCTGGAGAAAAGGTTGTTGTGCTAGGAAAGGGAGCAGATCCAACTGAAGAGCAACAGTAGAAGAGGGATTTCTGGCATTTCAGATGCCATCAAAGCAGAGTATCGCCAACTGAGGAGAATCTCCACCGAATTCCATCAAGGCTCCTCAATTCAAGCGTCTTCAAGACCTCTTCACTGAAGAACACTCATTCTACATCCATTTCTCTCACTTCAGAGTTTGTTCTTCCTTATTTCGTCTATGAGATTTGTGCACGAAGTTCTGCATAAATTTCTGTGTACGAATTTGTCTTGAATCAGATCATTGCTAGAGGATCTGATTTCTGTTGTCTTTAATCTAGCTTGTGTTTTGGAGCCTTCGAGCTCTGGTTTCTGAGTCATCGCACTCACGGTGTGGTTTGAGCCGTCGTGCTCATTTGGAGTCGTCGTGCTCCGGTTGTTGTTGGAGCGTCGCGCTCAGTTGTGAGTTGTTGAACTCAAGGTTGTTTGGAGTCGTCGTGCTCCAGTGTGTGTTGTACTCAGGTGAGTAGTGAGCCTCACTGTGTGAGGGGGGCTGTAGGAATCACTGGTGTGATTTTCGAACCACCTAAAAATCCTATGTGCAATGGTTTGATCTGCTTGTTTGCGCTAGATACTTGCATAGGATTTCGTACTCACACTAATTGTTGAATTGCTTCACCACATATACACACACTCACACTTCAGATCAGTAAATTGTTTGTGTGAATTGATCTCTGATCGAAGTAATTTTAAATTGCTAAAGCTTCTGCATTAATTGATGTCAGATCTATTCAACCCCCCTTCTAGATCTAATCCATCCACATATCCGATCCTACAATTGGTATCAGAGAAGGTAATATCTGTTTCTGATCTAATTTGATTGGTTCTGTTTGATCTCTGTACTCTATCTGTTGAACTGTTTGCTTGTTCTTCACTATCTCTGTGTGCTTAATCGCTCTGATTCCTACATTTGGTATCAGAGTGGGGTAACCACTCTAATTGTTAGATCTAATTCCTGTTACATTGATTCACTGTGATTAGATCTATCTTTTGAGTTTGGTATATATGACAAATTTCTTTAATCTGCATGAATTTCTGTTTTAATATTTCAGAGAAATCCAATCTCACTTTCAATAAGTTTCAAGGAAGCACAAAGAAAAGGACAAAAAAAAAAGGTCATCAAATGCTCAATGACAAAGAAGAGCTTCAATGAATCCAGAAAATCAACAATTCAAAAGACTTTGGCTCTAGCAGCACATTCCATGAGCTCAGAGCATTCTGCATCCTCTCCAGAATATAAAAGTTCACATGGGTCTACAAGATCAGGTAATCAATTCCAGATTATTTATGTATTCTAATTCTGATTCTGATGCAAATGAAGGTATGTCTTATGTTGAATTGATTGAATTCTGTGAAAAGATACAAAATCTTAATGCAAAGCTGAACACTAAGAATAAAGAATTGAAAAAGACTTTAAAACATTGCCATAAAGAAATTGAAAACTTGAAAAATACACTTGAATTGCTCAAGAACAATGATAAAGATCTTCAGAAGAAAATGAGAATTTGAAAAATGAAGTTCAGAAACTGAATTCTGAAAAAGAAAGTTGAAAGATAAAATCAAAATTTGTGAAAACAAGTTGTCCAAGTTGAAAGAAAATCATGATCAGTTGGAATATGAAAATCTTGATTTGAAAGAGGAAAATGAAAATTGATTGATCTCAATGAAAACTACAATTTTATAATGATCAATTAAACAGATAGATTTCTAACATGGCTCATGATCATCAAATAAATGAGAGATGTAAGAATTGTTGAAAAATAAGAAAATCATCATTACAGAGGAAGATTGAATGCTTGTTGCATGACAAACATTGGATAATGATTGTAGCAATTTGAGTAAATAAATGCTGATTTGGAAAAATAAATTGCTCAATTTGAAAATGAAAAGAACAAGATGAAAAATGGTTTGGATGTCATGCTAAATAAACTTCAAAATAAAAAAGTAGCATAAAAGTTGTTGTATTAAAAAAAAACAGAAGTTCAAGATGAATTGAAGAATACTACACACAAAGTCTTACTTCTGTAAAAAATAAGGAAAATGAAAAGAAAACAAAGTAATATTTGTTAAAGCTATGGTGAACAAGAACCTTGATATCTCTAATGAAAAATCAGTGAAAATTCATGTTCAAAAATATTCAAAATAAAATGAGAAAACTGGCAAAAATATTGTAAGAAGAAGAATTTGTTTGTGTGAAAAATAAGAAAATTCAAATAGAAAAACAGAACATTTACATATGATTCCTCCATCTCTTCCACACTTCAAAAGTGTTCCAAAGAAATTTCAATATTCACATCATGCCAAGAGCCACCAAAAGGTACCTTCTTCTCCTCATGGTAAGCCTACTCACATGAAAAGGAGATTCCAGCAAATACATATATGCCAAGGTAAGTACCAGGTAAGAAATGATCTCATTTGCTTTAATTGTAATAAACCTAATCATTTAGCCAAATTTTGCTGGAATAGAGATCAACATTTCATAAAATATGTCAAATCAGTCCAGTGCTTCACATGTCATAAATTTGGGCATACTTCTAGGGAATGTTGGCATAGAATTGATAATCTTGTGCATGCTCCCATGTTTCATGTTAATGTACATAAGAATAAAGATCATGTTCATGCTAAAACACTCAGAAATTCTATGTACATGAAAAAGGAACTGTTCACAAAAGATCTCTTCTGAATTCCATGATAAAAATCTATATGATAAAAATCTGAAAAATAGAAAACAAAATGTTCAGTATGTCAATGGTGCATTCTATATCAATAACTCTAAGATTAGAAACCAAGATTCTAGTGTTTCTAGTCTTCAGAAAAATGCACCAAATATAAAATCCTTTTGGATTCAAGAATCGTTGTTGCAGATTCATGGAAGATCCTTAGGATACAAACAAGTTTGGGTTCTGAAATGTGCTGCTTGAATGCTGGATGCAGGGATCCTTATAGTCAATTTCAAGATGAAGTCTTCATGACAAAGGCTACAAGGAAAGTAAGTGAAGAGAATAAAAGAAAATGAAAATCTCACCAGGTAAATACTTCTGAGAGATTCCCTGCTAAATAAAAACTGAAATCAATTGGGACTCTTATGCAAAGATCAATTGGTATATCAAATAGTAAACTATGGAAGCACAAGCCATGCTTGTCTGGAAACTATCATTATGTGTGAGGAATAACCTCCGCCAAGTACCAATGATCTTCCTTGTGTAAGAGTCATTAATTTTAAAAATAAAAAAAAAATGGTTGTCATTGAAACATGATTACTTGTTTATTTCATTTCTTCCAGGATGATTTTAGCTTGAATTACTTACAAAAATTTCCACATCATTCACATGTAACTAAAAATCATGATTTTGTTGAAAATGCTCAAAAACTCCATGTGAATATAAATTGAACACTTCATGAAAACATAGATGCATTGAACAAGGCAAGAAGAAAATTGGAACTAATTCTGCTCATAGTTCTGTCAATGAAAGAAATGCATCTATACCAAAAATAAAATTATTTTGGATTCAAAAATCTTTATTGCACTCTAACGTTGATTTCATTGCAGGACCCAACCAAGTGTGGGTCCCAAAACCAGTTTGATTAGCAAGCTGAGGAGTCTTGCAGCCATACATTGTAAATGGATTCAAGATATTGGTTGTGCAAGGCAAGAAATGATTGGAGAACACAGGTAAAATCTTTGAAAAGTAATTGAAGTCCATTCAGGTAAAACTTCTTTATCATTTCAAATTTGAATTGCCTAAATTGAAATGATGTTTGATTTTTTATCTGAACAATGAAAAATGTGTTCTGATGCTACTCCCAACAATAACTTTGTGTTTTAACATTTGAAATCATGTTTGTGTTATCATGCTTGCTTAACTGTGCCTATGATTCTGTGTGCATATCAACAACTTTGACTTTTTGGTATATCAAATGATGACATGTGGAAAAATAAGTTATGCTTGTTTGGAAGCTATCATTATGCGTGAGTAAAATACTCCGCCAAGTACCATAAGTCATGTTATGCTTAAAGCTAATTGTGTGCATAATCATGTGTGAATGCTTGCTAGCTTTTCATTCCATGCACATATTAAGGGGGAGTAAATTTGAAAAAGTGCAAAAATGTTCTTAAAAATGCAATGAATTTCATGCTAACAATAAAGAATAATTGACCTTTTTGCAGTGACTATGTGATATATCAAATGGTGAAATGTGAAAGGACAAGTTAGGCTTGTCTGGAAACTATCATCATGCATGAGAAAAATTCTCCGCCAAGTATCAATAGTCTTTTTCTGCATAAAGGTCATCAAGAAAAATGAAAATCTCAAAAACTTTATTTTAAGTCTTTGAAACAATTTTGAGTTTTGAAAACTTTTCTCCTTCAATAAATTGCATGTTAATGCATGCTTGATCATGTTCATATTCTTTCTGTGCAAACTACTTTGAATGAACATATCTGAATTGCTTAAATGATCATTTCATATCATGCATATCTTATGGGGAAGTGAGTCAAAAGAATCTTGAGTGAAATGCTGGAGAAATATTCTTTCATATCTGATTTATTAACAACTCCATTCAGTTGTTGACAAATGTTCTTGCAAATAAATTCCTCACTCTCACATTGCATTGACATTCTTGGTATATCAAATGGTGATTTGAAGAAAGACAAGTCAGGCTTGTCTGGACACTTTCACTATGCGTGAGTATATGTCTCCGCCAAGTATCAAGAGCCTTGTATGCAATTGTTGAGGGGGAGTCCTTGTCTTTCAAATAAAACATTCACGTTCATTCTGTTTTCACTTGATTCCATTCCCATTTCTTCAATAATTTTCATGTTCACCTTAAGGGGGAGATACATGAAAGGGGGAGTCATTGTCATATCTCTTGAACTTACTTGTCTATTTTGAACCCCAAAGTCATCAGAATTTTTGAGTCCTTGTGCTATTTCTTATGAGAGAATTAAAACATTGAAACTAAACTCATTGTGCATTTAGTTTAATTTCAAAGATTCAGTATCATTTCAAGGTTAAGCAATCTTAATACTGAATGTCTTTAAAATGACTTGCAAAACACTTGTAGGCACATGAGTGGCTTTCTATTTAACATGTGCATGTTTAAGCTTCATTTTACCACATGTTAAGAATAATTTTTCTAAATTCGTATTCCTGACTTTTCTGTCAAAGCAAAATATTCCTGTAAAACATCAAAAGAAAATGATCAAAACCTTGGAAAGATACAAACAGAGCAATGCAAATTCTTGAACACTAAGTAACCGGGCCATTTCACCTAAAAAGTGATTTGTTTCGCGTAAAAAAGTGGAAATCAAATTTCAACTCTGTATAAGATAATGAAAGTTAAACCACTGAGTAATCAGGAGATCTTGCATCTGATCAATGTGATCTCTTGCACTGAAAAGTGAGATTTAACTAATTTATTTTTGTATTCTTCCCAGCCAAAATTACAAGAAAATCAAAAGACAGGATAGAAAAGCTTAAGACCTTAATAAAGCTCATGTATACTGAGTTTAGACCTATTATTCTACATTGTGTTAAAATTAAAGCTCCTAACATCCTTGTTAATACTTCTGATCACTCATATAGGTCACTTTATTTCACATTTGCATCATTATTTTAACCACATTCAGATCATTATATCTTGCAATACCTTGTGTTGAGTGTGTCTTTGTGATTAAACTTTGTGGCACAATACAAAAACACAATCATTTCTCTCATTGACAATATCACTTTGCCTCACTTATTTTGATTACTTCGACCATTCATTTCCTACATTTCATTTCTTGATCTCCTACAATCTTTGTTTCTCTCTCTTGTCTATTTTTGATGCTGTCAAAAAGGGGGAGAAAGTTCCTTAAAGGGGAGAAAGTAAAAGTTTCTAGGGGGAGAAAGTTCTTTATGGGAGAAAGTTCAAAGGGTGTATATGGTCAAGGGGAGTTATTGCAGTCAAGGAAGTCAGGTTATTGGGAGATTGTGCATGATTTTGTTTGTTGTCATCAAAAAGGGGGAGATTGTTGGGTGAGTGTGTTTTGGAATTTCCTAAAGTTGTATTTTAATGATGACCAATGAACATCACTCATACTTTGATTTTGATGATGACATATTGTGATTTAATAATGACATATTGTGATTTTAATGATGACATATTGTGATTTTAATGATGACATATTTGTGATTTTGATGATGACATGTGAACATGTTATACATTTTACATATCACAATAATGCTCAAACAACATGTTTTGATATTTAATATCTCATATTTAATGATAATATCTTGTTATATGGTTTACACTTATATTTCAGGTTTACACAAATTTGTCTCAGTGGGTCGACACAGTCACATGTGGTCACACGGTCTGCCTGTGTGTTGACACGGTTGCCTGTGTGTTGACACGGCTGCCTGTATGTTGACATGGTCTGCCATGTGTTGACAAGTGCTAGTCGTGTCAACACACTCAATGGTCAGGTCGACACTAGTTCCAGCTTCAAGAAACCTGTTCTCATGTTTGGGACAGTGTGTCGACACACTCCCTGGTGGTCGACACAGTCCAGCTGAAACTCAAAAAATGAAATTTTCTGGACACGTGGCTGCTTGGGAATTGAGGGATTGACCTAGATTTTTGTGCCCACGCACCCCAAGGCACCCTAGATTTTTGTGCCCACGCACCCCAAGGCACCTCATGGACATATGGGGCTATAAATACCCCCAATCCTTGTACTCCAAAGGAGGACACCACGAGGGAGAGCCCATACAACACCTAGAAAAGCTGTTTGGCGGAAAAAGGGGTTTCTCCATATCTTGCTCCATCTCTAGAAGCTGCAGGCCATCCGTTCAAGAGGAAGGACGTGGAATCAAGGGGAATCTCTGGAGAGAAGGTTGTTGTGCTAGGAAAGGGAGCGGATCCAACTGAAGAGCAGTAGAAGAGGGATTTCTGGCATTTCAGATGCCATCAAAGCAGAGTATCGCCAACTGAGGAGAAGCTCCACCGAATTCCATCAAGGCTCCTCAATTCAAGCGTCTTCAAGACCACTTCACCGAAGAACACTCATTCTACATCCATTTCTCTCACTTCAGAGTTTGTTCTTCCTTATTTCGTCCATGAGATTTGTGCATGAAGTTCTGCACAAATTTCTGTGTACGCATTGTCTTGAATCAGATCATTGCCAGAGGATCTGATTTCTGTTGTCTTTGATCTAGCTTGTGTTTTGGGAGCCTTCGAGCTCTGGTTTGTGAGTTGTCGCACTCACGGTGTGGTTGAGCCGTCGTGCTCAATTTGGAGTCATCGTGCTCTGGTTGTTGTTTGAGCCGTCGTGCTCAGTTTGTGTGTCGTTGAACTCAAGGTTGTTTGGAGTCATCGTGCTCTAGTGTGTGTTCTACTCAGGTTGAGTAGTGGAGCCTCACTGTGTGAGGGGTGGATGTAGGAATCACTGGTGTGATTTCCGAACCACCTAAAAAATCCTATGTGCAATGGTTTGATCTGCTTGTTTGCACTAGATACTTGCATAGGATTTCGTACTCACACTAATTGTTGAATTGCTTCACACATCATCTACACACACTCACACTTCAGATCAGTAAATTGTTTGTGTGAATTGATCTCTGATTCGAAGTAATTTTAAATTGCTAAAGCTTCTGCGTTAATTGATGTCAGATCTATTCAACCCCCCCCTTCTAGATCTAATCCATCCACATATCCGATCCTACACTCAGTCCACCGTACATGGCCCCCTTGCTGTGAAGAGCCTTTGGGTCCTCGCAGCAATTTGAAGAAGTTGAAGCTCCTCTCTGCTGCTCGGGACATGAACCAATTGAGTGTGGCTAGTCATCCAGTCAAACATTGGACGTCGCGTACCGTTTTTGGGTTGCTCATTTCAAGTATTGCTTGGATCTTCTCAGGGTTGCGAAGGTCTCCTCGAGGTCAGAGATGTGGTCACTGCTCGGAAGCATTTTGACCAACATGTCGTCGACGTAGACCTCCATGTTGCGCCCAATTCGCTGCTCGAACATCTTATTGACCAGTCGCTGGTATGTTGCGCTCGCATTTTTCAGACCAAAGGGCATCCTGGTGAAGCAGTATAACCCCAAGTCTGTGACGAATGTGGTGGCATCCTGATCCGGAGGATGCATACTGATCTGGTGATACCGAGAGTAGGCATCCAGGATGCTGAGGAGCTCGTGTCCAGACGTAGAATCTACTAGCTGGTCGATGCGTGGCAGCGGAAAGTTATCCTTGGGCGTTGCTTTTGTTGAGGTCCTTGTAATCCACACATATGCGCCATTTACCAGTGGCTTTGTGTACGAGGACTACGTTGGAGATCCTTCTTGGGTATTGGGCTTCCTAGAGCAGCCCAACTACTCGGCTTTTGACAACGTGATCTCAGATCACGGTCTGCTATTCTGGGTTGACGGGTCACCTCCTTTGTTGAACTGGTGGGACCCGTGGATCCAGGCGGAGGTGATGCACCATCACCTCTCAAGGGATGCCTGACAGCTCGTCGTAGGACCACGCGAACACGTCCAGATTAGCTAGCAGGAAACTTCTATACCGTTGTTGTTCTGCTTCCGCTAGTAACGCGCCAATGTATAGGACGTGTTTGAGGTCGCTATCCACTTGGACTAGAAGTAGGTCCTCGGCAGGAGTTCCGCAGCTAGTGGAAGGCTGGTCGGCTGGTGGAGGAACAGGTGTTGAAGTCGTGAGTGGCTGCTTGTCCCTTAGAGAAAGGACATAACACCGTCGAGACTCGCGCTGGCATCCGAGCACCTCGCCGACCCCACACGGGGTGGGGAACTTCATCTTCTGATGGAGGGACGAAGGCACCACCTTGATCTGCCCAATCAAACCTCTACCAAGGATCGCATTGTATCCAGGCATGTTCCTGATGACCAAGAAATCCACCACCTTGGTCACACACTTTGGAGCCATCCCGAGGGTGATCGGGAGGTGGACTCTACCCATAGGCTGAACTGACACCCCTGAGAAGCCGAACAGGGGCGATTCTACAGGGGTGAGCTGGTCAGTTTTTAGGCCCATAAGGAGATAGCAATCATAAGCCAACACGTCGGGGGCACTTCCATTATCTACCAGAATCCTGTGCACATTACAATGATTGATGGTTGACGAAACAACCAACGCATCAGTGTGCGTGGTGGTAACCCCTACAAGATCTTTGTCTGAGAAGGTTATGGCCCCCTCAGACTGTGTGTGTGCGGGATTAGGGGGATAAGGAGCCGGCCGAGGTATCGAAGGTCTGTCCACAACATGCACTCGCCTTGCGTAATCGCGTCGGCTCTGAGTGCTCTCTCCACCTATGCCGAATCCTCCTGCGATCACGTTGATTTCTTGCCCGTTGGGCTCGTTGTTGATCGGCTGCTCGGGAGTCCGCTCTCGGCGTCTGGGGCGGTTTTCATTTCGGCGCACGAACGGTCAGAGGTAGCCGCGCTTAATGAGGGACTCGATTTCATCTTTAAGCTGACGACATTCGGAGGTGTCGTGGCCGTGGTCACGTTGGAAGCGACAATACTTCTCCTGGTTGTGCCACTGGGGATCGGAGCGCATCCTTGGTGGCCACCGAACATATGGTTCATCCCTGATCTCTGCCAGGATCTGTTCGGGTGCCACCGTCAGCGGTGTGTAGTCGGTGAAGTGGAGTGGTCGGCGCGGTGAGTCGCTGTTGCGCCGTCCTTTCTTCCGATCGCGGTCAGAACCACTGTCGGAAGGCCTCTTCTTGTCCGTCGATTCTCTGTGCTCCGCCCGGCTAGCAGCCAGACTCTCTTCACACGCCGCATGGCGTTGTGCAGTGGAGAGGAGCTCGGCAAGAGTGGAAGGCTGCTGCACTCCCAGCGTCCTCTGTAGGAAACCATCACGAGTACCCCGGATCAGGGCACTGGTGGCTAACGGGACATCGAGGCACGGGATGCAGAGCGCCTCAGTCTGGAACCACTTGATGTAGTCCCAGAGTGCTTCTCCCTTCTTTTGTCGAACATCAAGAAGGGAGGCCGCAGTGCGCGGTTGCGATCTTCTGCCCAGGAAGTTGTCCCAGAAGGACTTCTTCAATTGGTGGAAGGAAGAGATGGAACCTGCGGGGAGGGCTTCGAACCAAGCCCGAGCAGTTTCTTTCAAGGTGGCCGGAAAGGCCCGGCATTTGGCCGCATCAGATGCTCCGTGGAACACCATATGCGACTCAAACCCGTGGATGTGATCCGCGGGGTCAGAAGTACCATCGTACGGCGCGATGGTAGGTAGAGGGAGCTTGGGAGAGACCCGAGCCTCCAGATCTCTGCAATGAATGGGGAGCGGAAGTTCAGGTCCTCCTCGGCTGGAGCTTTTCCCTCAGCACATTGGACCATTGCGTCTACACGACGTTCCAGGTCGACGACGCTGTGCAAGCGCCTGGCCAACTCCTGTTCGGAGTGGGCCAAATCCACACGGCCAGACTTGTGGGAGTTGGCTCCCATGACTGAGCGCGGCAGGCGCGAGACCACCGCAGAACGACGGGGCGAACGACCGCGGTGCTCCAGGGCTCGTTCACTAGACGGAGCGCGGCACGACCTCCGCAGTGAATCAGCATGCTGCTCCTGAATCGACCCTACTGGGGCACGAGGTGCGCGTGATCACCGGTGAGACGATTCTGCCTGGCTCTCCTGCGGAACGGAGGCTGCCGGGGCCGGCTGCCCGGCAAGTTGAGCCTGGAGGCCCAGGCAGATGCCCGTCATCTGCTGCATCTGTCCCCAGAGTTCGGCCATCTCCAAGGCGGTTGCAGGCACGACGGCGGCGGGCGCGGCGACGCCCCCGGTCACGGCAGCAGGAGCTATAGCGACGTCGACGGCGGGAGCACGTTGACGGGAGTCCGCCTGTGACTGGCGGGACCTCATCATACGGCACCCCATGTTCTGGTACGAGGATCGTCCGCGAGCCATGGCTGTTGTTCCTTCCCACAGACGGCGCCAAAAGTGTGGAGGTGATTTCCTGCTGGGCCGGAGCCAAGCGGGACTACACTTGAAGGAGGGAAGAAGGATGCTAGTAGCGGACGAACGCCTACAAAACCAGAAGTGGATCAGGGGGGCCCCGTTAAAGAACCGGGGAGAACCCTTCGATGCCTAAGTTAGCGATGGATTCAAAGGGTTGGAAGAGAAGGTTTAATATTGCGCAAGAGAGGTGTGCCTTGGATTACGTACCTCTGCATGGAGGCTTACCTGTGCCTTTTATAGGCTAAAGTGCTGAGGGAGAGGGACGGAACGTCCCTGATCAATGCCGCAAAGGGCGCTCCTGTTGGCGTCCTTAGCGGGGGAGTTACGCGTTGAGGTGTTCTGCAGTTAATGCACCACTTGATCGTGGGGCGCGCGTGGTGTAGCCATTATAATTGTCGCGAGGGGATGAAGGGCCGCTCGGATTCTCCTGGGAGGAAGGTACCGAGCAGGTAGCCTGCTCGGTGAGCCAGACCTGCTGTTCAGTAGTCGAGCCCATTGTTCGGTGCCCGGTGCCCGGAGGCATGACTTGCTGCCGGATGTCTACTGCAAGGAAGTGCTGCTCGTGCCGAAGAGGTTTCGGCACACGCCGAGCAGACCCTGCTCGGAAGGGAGGGCCTTTGGCCGAGCAGGCTATACGGTATCCGGAGGCGGCTCTTGGGTCCCGCTGGTACCCGAATGCAGGGACCGGCCTCGGGACCTTGAAGTTGTTCTTGAAAAGACGTGGCGCCTTGCGGGAGGGCCACGTTTGCCTGCTGAATTGGGCTGGGCCATGATGGGCCTAATGCACGATGGTGGCTAGAAATAGCCACCACAAATATATTTTTTATAATTCACACATTTTCTCAATCCAACATGAATCCTTATAGACGTCAACAATCTAATGTAGTTGGCCTTTCTCAATTCTCATTTCCCATCGCAATCAATTGTCTCCTCTCTCTTTCTCCCTCTCGACTTCTATAATTTCTCTCGGCCTCCATCTCTCCTCTCTTTTGGAACTCCCTATGACTGGCATTTCTAATTTGCTCGCCATCCAACGGCTTCTCTCAATCTCCTCTCTCCTCTCTCATCTTTGAACCTCTAGCACGTGGCCTCTTCTCCCTTCTCTCTCTCATTTGGGTCTCCTCCCTCTCCTCTTTTCTTCCTGCAACGCAATGTGTAGATGGTAGCAACACGGCAGACGATGGTGAAGGCGTCCAGTTCCTACATAGCCTCCTCACTCCTTGCTCTTAGCCTCCTTTGTCCTCTTTTTTGGCCTCCTCTCTCCTCTCTCTCATTTGGGTGTCTTCGAAGGTTGAGCAGAGCCTGTTCTGTCCTCTATCTCTTTCGATACTACAACGGATGTTGATGTAGTGTTAATTTCGTTCTATGTTGACTCATGAATGATGATGGTATGCAAACTATGTTGAAAAATATTTATTTATCAGGTGGATCATTCATTGTATTCTAATTGAATTTGTACTATAAATTTTGTTTTGTAAATTATACTCTTCTAAATAGTAGCTACCTGCTAATCGTTAATTAACCATATTTTTTGAATACTCAAAATAGATTTCGTATGTACTATTATCCGAATTTTTAAAGAGCAGCAAATGGATATGATCATTCCTTAATAAATATGAAAACAGATAATCTATTATCTACATCATGTCTAATCCATTGACATCCTTAATAGAGAGAAGTGCCCCTAGTTGAGGACATTGGCAACACTACAAGAAGGTGGATATTATCCCCATGGAGAAAGACTTAGTGGCACCATCCACATGGGCTGCCAGCCCATGTGGCATCAAAAACATTGGTACCACATGAGTTGTTTGTCCATGTGGACTGCATTTCTGTACTTTGCAAAAGTGTAGTAAATCTTTCTCACCCCCATGAAACTCGAATTTAATCTAGAATGAGCAGGCAAGAAATATAACAAGGTATTGTACTAAATGCTCACTGCATATACTTGGTCTTATGTACTGTTGCACGTGATTACAATGGCTACTTCGCCGCGTTGCTTGGCTCGAGCTCGATATCAGCTCAGATGTTTCATCGTCAATTATATGGGAGGACAAACCTAGCTGAAGGAGTAGAAGGTATGCTGGAAGTAACTGGAAAATGCTTGTAAAGAAGTCCATGCACCTTATTTTATATACAACAAATTAACGTTCCACAGTACAAAAGCAAATGAGTGAATCCCAAACATGTTAGGCCAGATTTATTAGCCATGCATTGTGCATGCTACGCAAGACGGCGAGTCTTGCATGAGACGACTAGCATGCAGGGGTAAGAATCTGTATGCATGGCAAGGCGTGCTTGACGTAAATCTCGTGACAGCAAGGTCCTCGAAGCAGTTGTGCTCGCGCACAGATGGGTGCTTGCATGGGTGGCTTGGTCTTGGCTCTGGCTTAATTATGAAACTTGTGCATTGCCATGGATGCAGATCAAGAGGCTCTAGTTAAAAGAGACCTCCTTGTGACTCGACAGTAGAGTGGATCTTCGTCAAATTTTGTTTATGAGAAATGTTTATTGTAAGACCCTCCTTACAATAAAATAAAATTGAGAGGGGGATTATTTTGGCAAGAGTGTCTCATTTCTCTTTATTTGTTTGTTTTGGGTTCGAACAGCCCTTCCTTCTGCTTTTATGAATTCTACGTTTACGATCTCTACGGTTGGAAAAATGAGAGGGCATCTGACGGGAACATGTTAGTGTGGCCGGTGACGACTCAGATACGAGGAAAAGGCACGCCACCGTATCTACAGAGTGCTAATTCTGCACGGTGAGGTCTCAAGTAAGCTCTAAGCTTGCCCTCGTTCTCATCAGATACATTACAGCTTGTTTTCGTGCACTTTGGCCTCGACATGTGGTCTCCCATATGCATTAGTGACAGAGATCAGAAACTCAGAACGCCAAAGCGTGTGGACGGGGGGGGAAAGACCCTGAAGATTTCTTTTAATAACTGAAGTCATCAACAAAAAGTTACTCGCAGACACAAAAGAAAGAAAAGACGTGCACGTCGGGGGAGAAAAAGAGACAAGAGAAAGGTGGATGACTACTAGAGCAAAGAACTAACTTTTTGGTAGATTTGGATGCTGCTGCTACTACAGATGCTCGCAGAGGAAGTAGAGTTAACAGACCACACGCCCTCCACCACCGCTGCTTTCCGCTAGCTCTTTCCTCTTGCCGTCACGAGTGCTATCAGAATAGAGATCCTATGCTCCACTCACTTTTATGTTTCATAATTTTTAAAAAATATTTACAAATTTTAATGATATATATTGTTATTATTATTAGAAAAATAAAATTTATTAAAATATCATTGAGAATAGAAAAAGACGAAATGAATTATTTTCTTAAGATTGATTTATTTATGTTAAAAATAGATCAATGTTATTTAGGTGCCGTTTGGAAACAAGTTTGGAAAAGATAAAATTAGTTTCCAAATGAGAAAAAATAATTGTGAATTCTCAAAAAATAAATTTTGAAAAAATAGAAGAAAAGTGGAGAGATTGTGGATTCTCAAAAAACTAAGGCGTCGTTTGGGAGAGATTTTGAAAAAATTCTAAACTTAAAAATCTGTGATAAGACTGGTCCTTCTTCCAAACATGGCTCCTCTTTCTCGGCTTTTGAAATACTGCAAAATCGTTGAGAGGAGAGAGATAGAGTGAATGCTCCAGATGTGAGAAAGCGGATGGATAGCCACTTTTAAAAAATTTTGCGATAGACGGAGAGAGAAGGACTCAAAAAGGCGCACAACAGGATTTTTTTTATAATTTATTCACACTCCATCGTCCGTCTCATCGTCTGTAAAAAAAAAGCACAGATGTCGAGAGAAAATCGGATGCTTGCGTCACCGAAGAGGCCAAATCAGATTTAGCCGATTTCTACTTTTTTAAAAAGTTGTTTCAAACGTTGGCTAAGTTGTATGATTTTTTAGGTGATTTTGACTTTTGAAAAAGTGAAATCACCACCAAAATGTGTTCTCAAACGGTACTTATAATCTTACGAGAATGATTTAATTTTTTAAAATTTATCTTTTGCAATGAGATTTTAATAAAATCCACTTTTTTAATAATAATTTTTTAATTTTAATTTTTTTAAATATAAAAAAAATAAAGCACAAAAAATAGAGTGGAAGATCTCTGTCCGTTGTCGAGGTGCTGGTGAAGTCTAGGGTCATGTCCCCGGTCATATCCCCAGCCAATGCCATTGTACTGTTGTGGTGGTGTCCGTGGTGAAGGTGGGTGAGTGGTGGCCGTCGTGGAGGTGCTGGTGACGCTGAGGGAGACATGGCGGTATCTCGAGGTTAGTGCGACGATTGCGACGGGTGCCGCCACTGCGGCACGAGGTTCTTCTGCAGAACCGATCCATGACCGCCTCCGTCGCACCGCCGGTGGCGCTAGTAGAAAGGGCGATTTGACGTCGCTGGTCTCATCGGAGGACGGAGTGACAATTCGAAGGATCGACGGTGTTTGCCAAAAGTCATGCGTGATTATTATCCGCCGTAGACTTCCCATCGAGTCACCGGCCACCGCTGCTGTTGTAGGGATGAGGCGACCGTGTGGCGGACGCTTGTCTAAAACCAGCGAGGATGCGCAAACGGGCGTCCTCTCGGCTCTCGTCCCCGTCCCTGATGGCGAAGGCAACGAAGGCGGGCCTGCTCTAACGCCATCTCCTGGATCTCTGGTCTTGGGCAGCGAGGCGCGTGACTTCCACCTCCTTAGTGGCAAACATCAGTGTCTGTTTCAACACCCCCCCCGCCCCCCCCCCCCCATCATCCTTGCTAGGCGAAACTCCTCTTCTCCCGTGGTTCCTTCGTAATCTGCTTAAATTAAAACAGACAAAAATTTAAACTGCCATTATTTTAAGAGAAAATTTTAATATACTTAAATTTTATATTTTATATTTACATCTCTTATTTATTATTGACAAATAAAAAAATACAATACACCCAATCTAATGAGAAATAAAAAATATAAATACAAAATATAAAACTTAAATACATTAAATTATTCTCTTATTTCAATAAACAAAAAAGACTGGCCAGGCACTGCCGATGGAAAGGAGAGGGCTATTCGTCGGGACGACGACGTCCGCCGGGTGGGTGGCGCAATGTGGCGTTGCTTTTTCTGCAGCGAAGGTGGATCGACCAAGGACGAGGGAGCTGTACGTTGCGGTGGCAACAGATTCAAGGACACGTGGTGCGGACTGCAGCTCATGGAGAGGTGGGGATGCAAGCACGCTGAGAGGTCTTCAGGGGAAGAGGTGGTCCTTGTCCATGTATGAACTCGATCGAAGTAGATATCCTCGCCAGTTCTGTCTGATCAGCTGCCGGTTCCCGCAGATTGTGATGGGTTCCCATAGAACGCCATTGCCCTTGGTCGGAGGAGTTGGGTGTTGCAAAGTGCGCCTTTTTTTCCGGTTTTCATGCCTTATCTTTCGCTGGGTAAATACGGATCAGGACAACTCGACCACTTCCATAGATGCTACAGTACTGGGCTTTGTCTGTCGTTTTGACTCAGTGGGCTTTTCTCTGTCGAAGATCTTTACATAGAACATTTCGTTGATGTAAGAAGATATGTGTGCTTTTAAAAGGTGAGAATAGCATTATCCTTTCGCTTTAATTTCTCTCACGGGTATTCACGGAATAGATGGACGAGGGCAACTTGCTGTTTGTATAGAGAAGCCAGCAATTTGACACAGCATCTAGTTTTCTTTAATATGATGGAAGCTAATCGGTCCGGGTTAACATAAATATAGTTATGCAGCATCATCAAGGAGCAATGATCAAGCGACCAATGGTGGCTAATTGATCGACAGCGATAGTGGCGCAATTAGCAACAGTAAACGACGTTAGAGTGATTGGCACTGATAATAATGGTGATGAACAATAGTTGATAATAATTAGTGGTGATTAGCACTGACAATAGATGATGTCACATCGATTCATGTTTAAACTGAAGTATAGAACAATTAACTCTTAGATAATTTAAACGAAACTAGTAAGTATTTCATATTGTCAAAATGGATGTGGTGTGCATCCATGTTTGTGTGACCGTCCACCGTAATTGGCGTCGGCATCACCTCCTTCAAACATGGAGACCCCAGGATTGCAAATAATTGAACCTTTTGGCATACCCTTCCTCCGTATAGTTCGGCCTTCTCAAATTAGTAGAGATATATATAAAAATACAAAAATAGGGATTTGAAGAATAATATTTAATGATATTCGATGAAATTAGCTGCAGAAACGAGAACTAGGTTCTTACTTCTTAGTGAACATCAAACTCGTAGCAGGAATCCGAGTAAAATTAGAATGCTTCGCTACGTCGAGAGCAAGAAGGGAATCTATCTTGTCAGAGAATTTGATAAAGAGGGAAAAGTGGAAAACCACTTTGTGGCCGACTGTATATGTGCGGGAGCAAGGAAAGGCTTGAAAAGACCAAAAGCAAACCAAAAAGTTAAAGCACACAACGAGTTACCAAAAGGAATAGAGTTCCAAGGAGGAGAAAAGCCCAATGAATATGCTTTTATTTTCTTCTCACTGATCTTCCGTACACACGATATAGGACATCTAAATATCTAATGTGGAATTAAATTAATGGTTGGTGAAGATTTGAATTAGGACATATTCTTGAGCTTCGGTCCCTATTATTAGGGGTGAACACGGTTCGTCTCAGTTCACTTCTATTTTCTTTATAAAACAAAATAAATCGAAGTTAATGACGAACCGAACCGAACCGGTTCAAACTGAAATTATAAAAAAAATCATTTTAGGAGACCTTTCAAAGGAAGATCAATGCACTAACCACTATGCTATGTGTTTTTTTACATATATATTATATAAATATTTGTAAAATTATATATTACATATATATTATATAAATATATTTATAGGTACATTTTGATTTTTAAAATTATCCCCTAAAGTCTATCGACATTTTAAATATAACGTGCTCATGATTCGTGGAAACAGCTTCAAATCTCCTCCAATTCATATAAAACCCCTCTCGACCGTTCTCACAAGAGATGACCAATTTAACTAAAGCTAACTCTATTTAAAATATTAATTTTGTGTCTTAATATTTGGTAAGCGCAGTAAAAAATGTCTACAGAGTATTCATGGATGTATCATAAAATAGTTGACTATGTGGTGTCTGTGGAATCTAAGGTCGGAGTTGAGACTTTCATTTAGTTTGCATTGGAGAATCTACGTGCAACAATAGACAGTGAGGGTCACCTCTAATTCCTTGTAGAATTTGTAAAAACTTAAGTAGATTTCACCATGGGAGGCTCAACGTCATATATATAGAAAATAGTTTGTTAAATGTTATATGAATTGGATATTTCATGGTGAGGATATTTGGTCGTACAAGCCTACTAATGTGGAAGGCACATGTACGTACATGGATATGATTGTAAATGTTGTTAGTCCCACAGTCAATGTATATGAGGATCCTTTATATGCTAAACAAGTGTCGAACAAGACAGCCGAAATATTTCATCAGTTACTTAAGGATGCTGATGAGTTATTGTGGGATGGTTGTTAAAAACACACTCGGTTGTTTATGGTGTTACAGTTGCTGAACTTGAAATTTGAATTCGTATCAGTGAGAGTTGTTTTGATTGTCTCCTCATCATTATCAAGAGTATGTTGCCTCAAGATGAGAAGCTGCCTCCAATTTTTACAATGCCAAGAAGATGATCAATGAGCTAGGACTTCGATATGTGAAAATACATGCATGTCCTAATCATCGTATGTTGTATTACAAAGAGGATGAAGATAAGATATCATGTTCTATTTTCCATCATAATATACCTTAAACATTGCGATATTTTCCTCTTCTTAAACATTGCGATATTTTCCTCTCACACTCAGACTGCAGTAGATGTATATGTCCTCAAAGACAGGTTGACATATGAGATGGCGCACGGAAAGAGTACGTCATGATGATGATATAATCAGTCATCCTGTAGATGACAATGTTTTGACTCACTTCAAGCATGCTCATCCTACCTTCTCAAGGGAGTTGCGTAATGTTAGGCTAGGTTAATACACTGATGGATTCATTCCATTTGAAGGTTCAATGGTTTCTTACTCTAGTTGGCCAGTGTTTGTGACACCATACACACTTCTGTCGAGCATGTGCATGAAGTGAGAGAATTTATTCCTATCCTTACTAATTCCTAGTTCAATAAATCCTACATAAAAGATAGACACATATCTCAGATCATTGATTTATGAGCTGAAATTATTATGGACTGATGAAGTCAATACTTATGATGCACCTAGAAAGTAAAATTTCACCATAAGGGCTGCATTAATGTGGATGATAAGTGATTTTATTGCATATGAATACTATCTGGTTGGAGCACATATGGGAGGCTAGCATGTTCTTACTATATGGACAATATCAAATCATTTGTACCTAAATATGGTGGGAAGTCATGCTAGTGTGCTTGCCATCGATAGTGAAGTATCATCCTTTTAGAAGATAAAAAGAGGCATTCCTAAAAAACAAAATGGAAATATATGAAGTTTTGTTCAAGCAGTTGTCATGTCAACATATGGCAGTACAGGTATAAAACATTCCAGATATAACGCAACTGATGGGTAGTACATAACAACTCCCTAGTTTTGGGAAGGATCAAAATTGGGTAAAGAAAAGCATTTTCTAAGAGTTATCTTATTAGTCAACTCTTCATGTGCGACATAATCTCAACGCCATGCATATCTAAAAAAATATCTTTGGTAATGTGTTCAGCACCATTATAGACATAAAAGGTAAAATAAAGGACAACAACAACAACACATGTTTGGACTTGTCCATCTTTGTAAACGTTTAAAGTTAGAACTTGTTGAAATAAATAAAAATCAGTTAAACCTAAAGCATTTTATGTTCATGGGGGTGGACAAGTTAAGGAAATGCGCTTGTGACTGAATAGCTAAGATTCCTAGATGGTTATGTGTTACGTCCTGAGGATTCATGGCAGTGGAAGGAAAATGAGTAGATAATCTTCATCAAGATATGAGCAGTCGACAAATAAGCCTCTAGCTAGCAATCGTATACACCACTAATAATGTGGAGATTAAAAACCTCAAACTCTTTATCTCTTAACAATAATCATACCTGATAATACTTTCATAGAAGCTCTTGCTCAACTATATTTCAATTAAAATGGAAAAATACGTACTATTCCATCTCTTCACTACCTAATACACCAGGCTAACTCTCATCAAATCAAATAAACACTACCATTTGTCCACACTCTTCACTCAGAGTTGTTCCCATCACTAGCCTCCTGATGTTCCTCTTCAACATTTGTATTTCCTAAGATATTAAACAAGTAGGTATGACCGCACTCACCTAGTAGGATTTACATATCCATATGCGGGCAACAATATAAGTGATTAATATTTTCAAGATTAGGCAAGCACGAGTGTATGAAAACATGAATGTATGAAAAATCCACTAAAATCATGACAGGAGGGCAAGAAAAATATCAAGAGAGCAAGATTGATCAAGAAAGCAAGAAACTATCAATAGAGTAACCATGTACAAGCACGTGAGATGGCCACATCACTCGAGCAAGCTAGCATGTATTAAGTAAGAACTATAATAGGAATCAGGCATGAGTCACAACATGCACTATGCCACCTAGGAATGCAATATCATGAACAACATAAAGTGATTATATATCTAAAATTCGTACACGCAAGTACTCCCAGCAACGATGCAATGACAGTATCATTAATCCCATAGTTAATAGTATATTGGGAGAATTAATTATTGGTCTATGGCAGGGACCTGACATTATTTTCAGGTCCCTGTCAGGTTTTCCCGCGCCTTCTAGTCCCTGCTTTATGTAGGACTTATTTTTAAGTCTCTACTGTTAACACCCATTATCCTCCCCCATTATCCCAAAAGTGTCTAACTGTTATCCCAAAAGTGTGTAACTACGTAAGTACGTACTTACATAGTTACATGTGTAACTGCGTAAGTATGTAAATCCTATAACTGTGTAAGTATGTAATTACATACTTATGCACTTACATATGTAACTCTGTAACTACATAGAAATTTTATAAGTTTATAACTCTGTAATTAGGGCTTACCTAATTACATACTTCCATAGTTTCAGAAGGATTTACCTAGTTATCAGGGCTTACCTAGTTACCAAAAGTTACCTAGGCTTACCTAGTTACAGAGTTATGTATGTAATTCCTGTAACTGCATAAGTATGTAGTTACATGTGTAACTTTGTAACTACATGTAAGTGTGTAATTACACATGTACATACTATGTAACTACACATACACATGTAACTCTGTAAGTATGTAAGTACATAGTTTTTTACGCCTTAAGTTTGTAATTATTTCTTCATGTAACTATGTAACAATGTATGAAGTAGTTACACAGTTAAATAGGTAACTGCATAAGTATATATTTACAGAGTTACATGTATAATTGCGTGAGTATGTAAATCCTGTAACTGTGTAAGTATGTAATTACATACTTATGCAGTTACACATGCAACTCTGTAACTACATAGAAATTTTATAAGTTTGTAACTTTGTAATTAGGGTTTACCTAGTTACATACTTACATAGTTTCAAAAGGATATACCTAGTTATCAGGGCTTACCTAATTACCAAAGGTTACCTAGGGTTTACCTAATTACATAGTTACATGTGTAATTCCTATAACTGCATAAGTGTGTAGCTACAGAGTTACATTTGTATACAGAGTTACATTTGTAACTCTGTAACTATATGTAAATGTGTAATTAAACATGTACATACTATGTAACTACACATACACATTAACTCTGTAAGTACATATTTTTTTATGCCTTAAGTTTGTAATTATTTCTTTCTGTAACTATGTAATAAGGTATGAAGTAGTTCCACAGTTAAATATGTAGCTGTGTAAGTATATATTTACAGAGTTACATGTATAATTGTGTAAGTATGTAATTCCTATAACTACATAAGTATATAATTACATACTTATGCAGTTACACATGTAACTCTGTAACTACATAGAGATTTTATAAGTTTGTAACTATGTAATTAGGGCTTACCTAGTTACATACTTACATAGTTTCTGAATGACTTACCTAGTTATCAGGGATTACCTAGTTACCAAATGTTACCTAGGGCTTACCTAGTTACAGATGTTGGGTTGAGTGTAATTTCATATCATTTCCCCTCTTATTTTGATGATGACAAATGTGATTTGAATGCAAACTAATTGAAACATGATAAACACATTTCACCTGAAATATATATTCAAAAAGCATGTTTCAAAGCACACTTATCATTTGAACTCATAATAAAATATTTTACTAATGATATATGTGTTTAATTTTCAGGTACAAATACTTTTTGCAAAGATGGTGTCGACACCCCCCACAATGGTGTCGACACAACACCTCAGACTCAAAGGCAAAAAGCTCAAGAAATGCTGAGACTGTGTCGACACTAGTCAAAAAGTAGGTCGACACGAGTTGCAAATTCCAGGAATTAGACTACCCAGGTCGACGCAGGATGAGGGTAGCTCGACACTGGACCTCGTTCCCAGAACAACCTATTTTCAGAATTGGGACAGCAGGTCGACACTACCACCAGAGCAGGTCGACACTGGATCAATTCCCAGAACAGTCTGTTTGCAGAATGGGACAGCAGGTCGACGCAGGATGAGGGCAGGTCGACACTGGACCTCGTTCCCAGAACAGCCTGTTTTCAGATTTGGGACAGTGTGTCGACACCACCACCAGGGCAGGTCCACACTACGGAAAGATTCCAACTTAAGATGGATGATTGCCACGTGTTATCCTAGGGCGATGGTGTATCAACCTAGGATCGTGTGCCCTTGTACCTAAAGGGTATCTTTGGAATCTTTTGGGTATAAAAAGCGCCCAATTGGCCATCCATCACATCAAGAGACCCAACGAACTCTTGGAGCCTCCAGAAAGTTCCCTTTGGCGGCGAGAAGAGTTCATCTCCCTCCTCTGCTCTCCTGGTGTCTTCTGAAGACCAATTCTCATCAATTCAAGTGTGAGAATTGGAGTTTGATCCTTGAAGAAGCAATTGAAGCGCCTCAAGGAAGCAGATCAAGTAGGAGCATCCGTTGGAGAAGATTTCAAGGAAGATCCCAAGTTCAAAAGTGCAGAGTATCGTTTGGGACTTCAAGAATCCAAGCCTCTTCCCAATCTGAGCTTCTACAAGGGAGTACACTGAAGAACAAAGTTTTTTCATACAATTTTCAATGTACTTTTGTTCTTCTGAGACATTTTGAGATTGTGCAAGTGCTTCTGCATAATTCTCATGAATGTTCTCATGTTCGACATGATCTGCTGCTAGAAGATCTATGTCTTGTGTTGGTGTCTAGCAAAGTTGTTTGTGAGCAATTGTGCTCAGTTTGAGTCGTCGAACTCAAGTGTTTGTTGAGCAGTCTTGCTCAGGGATCTAGAGTAGTCTTACTCTAGAGTTGTGTGAGTTGTAAACTCAGGTGTTGGAGTTGTCTGGCTCCAGTGGGTGTGTTACCCAGGTTGTTTAGTGAATCCTCACTGGGTGTGAGGGGTGGATGTAGGAATCACATGGGTGATTTCCGAACCACCTAAAAATCTCTATGCACTTGTCTATTTGTGATTTGATTCTATTATCCGTTAGATGCTTGCATAGGATCGCTTAAGATTCACTTAATCAACTGGTTTCACATCTATTTTATCAACTCACTTAACATCTCATCAGATCTGTGTTTTTCACTGTTAAAATTGCCTCTGATTCTCAAAGTATTTTTAAATTGCTTAAGCTTCCGCATAGAGTGGCATAGATCTATTCATCCCCCCCTTCTAGATCTTATCCACACCTTTTCCTCGATCCTTCAATTGGTATCAGAGCGGGTTTACATTTGATCTGAGCAGTTTTTGAGTATTGTGTGTCTGATTGCTTGATTGTTTGCTTGCTTGCTGAGTATTCCTTCTGTGCTTCCTTTTTAAGTCAATGGATTCCAAAGGTTTCATAGCTGAAGGGCATTCCATAAATAGGCCACCATTCTTTAATGAAACGGACTATTCATACTAGAAAAATAGAATGCAAGTGTTTCTAAGAGCCCAGAACTATGAAATCTGGAAAGTGGTTGAGGTTGGTCCCTATGAAAACCAGGGAGAGGAAGAAACCTGGACTAGGGAACAAATAAGAAAAGCCACATTGAATTATAGTGCCATGAACATGATTCAATGTACTGTTCATCCCAAAGAGTATTCGAGAATCTCAATGTGCAAATCTGCCAAAGAGATGTGGGATAAACTCGAATTACTTTATGAGGGAACATCACAAGTGAAGGAAACTAAGGCAAATATTCTTGTTTCAGAATATGAATTGTTTATGATGAAGTCTAATGAAACAATTTCTGAAATGTTTGCCAGGTTCATGGTTATTGTCAATGGACTGAAGGCCATAGGTAAGGACTACACAGATGCAGACTTGGTAAGGAAAATCTTACGTTCACTTTCTTCAATTTGGCACACAAAGGCCACTGTCATTGAAGATTCTAAAGATTTGTCCAAAATTTCTTTGGACGAATTGATAGGATCCTTAATGACATATGAAATCAATTTGAAAAGAAATGAAGAACACATAATTAAGACCAAGCCAATGGCACTTAAGGCCTCTTCAAGTAATAAAGACAAAATTCAGGAAAAGACAAGTTCTGAGGAGTCTGAGTCAAATGAGGATGAAATTGCCCTCATGACCAGGCAATTTAGAAAATTCTTGAAATATAGAAAAGGAAAAATGTTTGGGAAAAAGAAGTTTTTCTCAGGTAAAAGAAACACTTCCTCTTCTAATTTCAACAAGAATAAAAAATCTGACGAAACTGTCATTTGTTACAGGTGCAATAAGCCAGGACACATGAAGGGAGAGTGTCCTGAGAACAAGAAAGAAAAGCACAAGAAGTTCCAGAAGTTCAAGAAGCCAAAGGCCATGGTAGCCACTTGGTCTGATGAAGATTCAAGTGAAGAAGAAGAAGACAAAAAATCCTCAAGCTCTGAGAGTGAGGAAATCTGCTTCATGGCCAACAACTCTGAAGAAAAGGTAAGCACCTCTTTTGAAGATTTCACTGTTGAAGATTGGCAGGATGTTTATGCTGAACTAGTTGAAAAATATTCTGAAATGAGAAAAGAAAACAAACACATCAAAAAGAAAATTGAAAACCTTTATCATAACCAATCTTCAAACAACAGAATTTGTGAGCTAGAAAATGAGATAACAGAATTAAATGAAGAAAAAGAAAATTTCATGAACCTAATTGATGATCTAAAGCTTGCCTCTCAGAAGGCCACCCAAGAATTCAAAGACTTATCTGAAAAGCTGGAAATGGAAAAACAAGAAAAACAACAAAAGAATGAAGAAATTAAAACTCTTCAAAACCAGCTAAAAGAAAGGGATGAAGTTATCCAAACCTTCACAAAAGGTAAAGATAACTTGGAGGCACTGCTAGGAACAAACATGACAACAACTTCTCATGGATTAGGATTCAACAAACAGAAACCAAAGAAAGACAAATCTGGTGAAAAAAAGGGCAAAGCACCATTAATTAAATTTGTCAAAGGTCGTAATCTTGAGAACACAAAAATCAAGCAAACATCAGACAAAACATCAAACAAAACACAAAACAAATCAAAAACTCAAAAACAAAAGAAGACAACCAGGTCGACACAATCTCCTGATAGGTCGACACCAGTCCACAAGAAGAAGGATTCTGTGGTTGCTGTGTCGACACCAGTCATGGAGAGGTCGACCTGCTCAACATCAACAGCTACAAACAACTCAATCAAAAATTCAAATCAAAATTTGAAAAATAAGAAAAAGTCAAAGGAAATCATTTATAAAGAACCTTGGACCTCCAAGACAGCATTTCAAGATGATTGGACCAATCCTTGGAGCCAATGGTATGACAACCCTTGTTGGTATCATCCTCAATTCTTTCATCCAAACCTTTGATGTACCAACAAAATCCATGGATTCCATCTCCTCATCTGAACTCCTATGCTCAAATGAAAAACTCCGCTCCCACTAAAAACAAAAATATTGGTGCTTTCATTCCGAAGGAAAAGAACAAACAGAAAAAGACTGAAAATGTGACGGAATGCCTCGGCCAAGCCCGTTAAACCGATAACGTACTTGATCCGAGTCCGCCTCCCGCGAACGGGCCGAAGCCTCGCAAGGGATACCAAACCACAGTCCGTATAAACATAAAGGAACACACCACATTTCATATATATTTCACAGTTTTACATAGCCAAATTTCCACAAAAACTATAAAGAGGTACAAGAGCCTGGGGCATACCCCGAGGTACAACTGAAGAAAGTAAACAACTAACTAAACTACACTGCTGAAGCTACACCGCTGGAGGTACTGACCCTGCACCGCTACGGCGCGGCTCGGAGCTGGACGACGGTCGTGAGACATCCTCCTCGCTCTCAACTGTGGGGGTAGGGGTGAGCCTCTCTAGTCACTGGCTCAGTAGGGAACTCCCCCAAAACCGAGCAAACCGACACACAAGTACGAATAGTAAACAACACTAACAATTTATATAACAGCTAAGCAGGTAAGTAAAGCTGTAAAAGTACTCACCGTCTGCCGACTACGAGAAACAACAGTAATAATTAAACGGCAAACCAGTACAGGTGTACAAGCTAAAGTAGAGACAGCCAACACGAGCCACGTGAACTGGTTCGCGACACCAGAAACTGACTCGGACAACTAACACAGGTCTACCTCTCAGTCTCGCAGCCACGGACGAAAGGTCCAGCTGCCGCTCCACGTAAAAAGGGTCAAGCAACTGTGGAGACCAACTAAACACCACCACCTGTAGACCACACGGTCACAGGCCCATGCCTGGCACCTCAGGAGACCCTGGCCCGGGCTCTCTAGAGTGAGGCACTGGAAAAGGACTAGCTGGGGACCAGTGTCGACTACTGGTGTCCGTACCCCCAACTACGAGCGCGCTACAAGTGACTAAAGACAAACACAAGTGTCACTGTCCCACTGTCGTCTTTCCCTCAGCCGGACGTACAACTCTAACACAAGAGTGAGGGTGTCCAGGTCAGACGACACAGACCTCGACGGTACAACACAAGTACCGGGACAAAGCCCCGAGCTAACAGCCTGGCTCACAAAGAACCTGGGGCACCCAACTGGAGAGGTAACCACGGTAGGCGTCGTACTACTCGCCACGTACACAAAACCACGTGCACGTCACACACAAACCACGTGAAACCTCACGTAAACCACAAGTAACCACAGTCCACCACACGTGAACCTAACTGACTCGCGTAAACAACACGCAGTCACTGAAGTAAGTAGCTAACTGCATACCTTGTATGCTTAACACGGGAACCAAGTGCACTCAGTGCACCTCATACGTCAACACACATGCATTATCGATAAATATCATAATTCAGTCTTTGCTGTTCATAGCCAGTAGGCGGCAACATCGACTGCCGCTTACACCAAGTCAACGACAAGGGACCTGGCCGTTAACATCCTGGCTAAGGAGCTTGGCGACAAGTGATCTTGACGCCAAGTTCTTCGGCCATAAACCCTGCAGAAACCCTAATCCGGCTCTGCGGGTTTTCTAACCGTTCTAACTACGGAAAATCTTATAGAAACTATTCTTTTAACATGTAGGAACCCAATATAACCCACTACAATATGCTTCATACATTAAACTACTCAAACCACCCATTATTCCCATATGGTGCAACTCGATCCAAACATGCATTATCATGTTAATTCCGGTGGTTATGATGAGTTTTAATGTTTCTATGGAGCTACCAGGGTTCGTCCCCTACCTCAGAACGCGTTAGAATCTCCCGCAATCTCCCGGTTCACGCCGAGCCCTCCGCGAGCTCCTACGGGAATTGCACCACAATACGGCGTTTCCTCGCGCAATTCGGCGACGCCACGTGTTCTATGATCGTCCAACTACTCCTCGGTACCTGATAGAAGCTTCAGAAACACCGGGGCGCGAAGTTGGGTCAAGAGAGGAAGAGAGTGAGCTGAGAGAGCTGCCCTCGGGTGAGCCTATAACCTGCACCATTCTCAGGTTGGGGTCAACCCCCATGCCGCCAACAGCAACCGCCACCCTCTGCGTCCACATGTACAGCCGCCAAGTTCATGCAGTAAACGTCCACTAAGCTGGACGCCAACAGTTAACGACCACCCCTGGCCGCCAACTTCAACTGAACAGTAGCAGGTCTTGTTTCATTTCAGGACCGACCCTGCTCTTCACCTACTCAAACCACACATCCACACCATGCATTCCACACAACCGACTCACACTGGCCGCACAACGGCCGCCACAACCACAATACACACGATCCGCATGGATCCGAAAGGCACGCGACGTTACATTACTATCATCTAAAAAGAAAATTTCGACCTCGAAATTCATAACACAATTCAAAGTTAAACAACTCATACATACACACTTTTACAAGTACTATCATCTAAAAAGAAAATACACAAGCTTACTCAAACAGATAGGGATACCCTTTAGCCATTTCCGCGGCCAACTCCCAGGTATCCTCACCACCTAATCTATTTTCCCATCTCACTTTAACTAGCTCAATTTCTTTATTCCTCAGCTTCTTCATCTTTCGATCTGTGATCTGCACCGGATATTCTGGCATAGTCATGTTCGGCCTCAGGTCACCACCTTGATATCTGATTATTTGAGCTGGATCTTCAATACACTTTCTTAACATGGAGACATGGAAAATATCATGCACATCGGCAAAATCAGCTGGCAAATCTAGCCTATAAGCTGCTTCCCCAATTCTTTCTAACACTTGGAAGGGTCCCACATATCTCGGACTCAACTTTCCAGACTTGCCAAACCTCATAATACCTTTACTTGGGGAAACTCTCAGAAAAACAAAATCTCCTACCTCAAACTGAAGTGGTCTCCTCCGCACATCTGCATAACTTTTCTGCCTACTTTGAGCTGCCTGCAATTTCTCTTTAATAAGCTTCACCACTTCCGTGGTTTGCTGAATCAATTCAGGACCCACTAACTGCCTTTCTCCCACTTCATGCCAGTTCAATGGGGTTCTACATGGCCTTCCATATAAAGCTTCATATGGTGCCATCCCAAGACTGGTATGATAACTATTATTGTAGGCAAACTCAACCATTCCCAAATGATGCTCCCAACTGCCTCTCCAAACTAAACAACAAGCTCGCAACATATCTTCAATTGTCTGAATAGTCCTCTCTGTCTGACCATCTGTCTGGGGATGATAAGCGGAGCTATATCTCAATTCAGAACCAATTACTTCTGCAGACTTCTCCAAAAACCAGAAGTAAATCTTGGATCTCTATCCGATACAATAGTCTTTGGAATACCATGCAGTGGAACAATTCTTTCAACATAAATATTTGCCAACCTGTCCACTGTCCAAGACATACTCACTGCCACTAATCTGCATACCTTAGTCAATCTGTCAACAAACACCCATATTCCATTATGCCCGGAACTCGACCTTGGTAAACCTGCCACATAGTCCATCACAATATCATCCCATTTCCACTGTGGAATAGGCAACGGTTGCAATAGACCTCCAGGCTTCTGATGCTCTGCTTTAATCTGCTGACAGATAGCACACCTTGCTACAAATTCTGCTATTTCTTTCCTCATATGAGGCCACCAAAAATGCTTTCTCAAATCATGGTACATTTTAGTACTACCCGGATGAATAGTGTACCTAGATTTATGAGCCTCTTCCAGAACTCGCTGCTTCACCTCTCTCTCTGTAGGAACAAACAACCTGCCCCTGAGCCTGACCACACAATTATCATCAATAGAAACTCCTTCCATTTTTACAATTTCAGGTAGACCTGCATCTGCTCTCTGAGCTTCAATAATCTGCCAATACAAAGACGGCTCTACTGCACTAGCAGCTAGAATTGCCCGTCGCTGACTGCTGGGCACATACAAGGAATTCTCTGCTACTTCTTCATACAACTTCCATTCTTTAATCATCATCAAATTCATATATGCCTTTCTGCTCAAGGCATCTGCTACAACATTGGCCTTACCCGGATGGTAAGCCAAACTAAAATCATAATCCTTTAATTACTCAATCCATCTGCGCTGGCGAAGATTCAAATCTTTCTGCGAGAAGATATACTTCAAGCTTTTATGATCTATAAAAATCTCAAATCTCTCGCCATACAGATAATGCCTCCACATTTTCAAGGCAAACACAACTGCAGCCAATTCCAAATCATGAGTGGGGTAATTTTCTTCTACTGGCTTCATTTGCCTGGATGCATAGGCTATCACTTTACCATGCTGCATAAGTACTGCACCAAGTCCTCTCCTTGAAGCATTAGTATACAACACAAAACCACCACTCCCTGCCGGTAATGTCAATATAGGTGCTGATGTAAGTCTTTTCTTTAATTCCATAAAACTTCTTTGACATTCACCGGACCACACAAAAGGCACTCCTTTTCTGGTCAATCTGGTCATAGGTGCTGCAATCTTAGAAAAATCCTGAATAAAGCGCCTATAATAACCTGCTAATCCCAGAAAACTTCTAATCTCGGTTATTGTCTTAGGCACTCCCCACCTAGACACAACTTCCACTTTACTCGGGTCTACTGCTATTCTTTTAGCTGAGATAACATGACCCAAAAACTGAATTTCCTTCAACCAGAATTCACACTTACTAAATTTAGCAAACAACTGATTATCTCTTAACAACTGCATGGTAAACCTCAAATGAGCTGCATGCTCCTCTTCAGATGCTGAATAAATTAGAATATCATCAATAAAGACCACAATGAATTGATCTAAATATGGATGAAAAATTCTATTCATCAGATCCATAAAACCTGCAGGAGCATTAGTCAACCCAAAAGGCATTACCACAAACTCATAGTGACCATATCTGGTTCTGAACGCTGTCTTATCTATATCTTCCTCTTTAATTCTTAACTGATGGTACCCGGACCTCAAATCAATCTTAGAAAACACCTTTGCTGATTGCAACTGATCAAATAAATCATCTATCCTCGGCAACGGGTACTTATTCTTGATGGTCACATCATTCAATTTTCTATAATCAATGCACATCCGAAAACTTCCATCTTTCTTTTTCACAAATAAAACCGGCGCTCCCCACGGGGAATGACTCGGTCTAATAAAACCTTTCTACAACAATTCTTCTAATTGCTTTTTAAATTCTTTAAGTTCTGCTGGTGCCATCCGATATGGGGCTTTGGATATCGGCATGGTACCTGGCAGCAACTCAATAGAAAAGTCCACCTCTCTGTGTGGAGCTAAACCAGGCAAATCTTCCGGAAAAACATCAGCAAATTCCCTAACCACGGGAACTGCTTCTATTGGCTGACTGGCCTCTACCAAACTTACTGAGGCTAAATAAGCCACACACCCATCATTTATCAACTTTCTAGCTTTAATTGCAGAAATTAGAAACTTGGAGGTATAAAAAGGCATACCTTGATATTCAAACACTGCACCATTAGGATGACAAAATCTGATCCTTTTCTTTCTGCAATCTAACATTGCTTCATACATTTCAAGCCAATCCATACCTAGAATGATATCATAATCTGACAACTGCAGGGCATACAACCGACCCGGCATCTGGTTCCCTTCAATCATAACAGGAGCTTCATCTATATAGCTCGAAGTGAGCAAGAACTCACCTGAAGGAACCTCCACCACTAACTCACAAGACTTCTCTTCTAAAGGATGAGCTATGCAATCTAGAAATTCTTCGGAAATAAAAGAATGAGAGGCACCCGAATCAAATAAGACTCTTGCTGAATATTCATAAAGAGGTAAAGTACCTTCTATCATATTTGACGCCTCTGCCTGGGCTCGGGTGATAGCCATAACCCGGCCTCTCCCTCGCTGCTGCAGTGCTCCTCTGCCACGACCTGCCTGTGGCTGCTGGAACTGCTGAGGCTGCTGCTGCTGCACACCTCTGCCATACCCATATTCTCTTGCATAGGGACAATTGCGGATCAAATGTCCGGCTGATTATAATTATAACATCTATACCCTGGAGGAACAATAGGCTGCCTGGCAGTGCTCTGCTGCGACTCCTCCACCTCAGGCCTACCACGGCCTTGCTGGAACTGTGGACGACCTCCCCATCCTCTTCCTTTTCCTTTAAGTGCTTGCTTTAATTTCTGGACCCACTTACCAAAGCCTGATGTTGAAGGTCCTGCTGGTGCCTTGCCCTTGCTTGCACCTACTGTCTGCTGCAGTAGCCGGAAACTACCTGAACCTGATTCACCTGTCTGGCGAGTCCGGATAGACCTCTCTAAGGTAGCTGCCCTCTGCGCTGCCTCTTCCACTGTCTTGCACATGAGAGGTACTATCGCATCCTGCAATTCCACTCTTAATCCTCTGATAAAGTACTCAACCATCATGTTATTATCTGAAACCACATATGGCGCATAACGGCTAAGTGCCATAAATCTCATCTAGTACTCTAAGACTGAAGAGTTACCTTGCTGGAGAGTTCGGAATTGCTCTCTTTTTACTTGCTGCACTTGGATCGGAAAGAATGTATCATTGAACACATCAAGAAACTCCGGCCAAGTGATAGCTTCTTCCGTCCTACCTGCAAAGGTGGTCTGCATCTTCAATCACCACCATTCCAAGGCAAAACCTCTCAACTGATAAGCAGCTAATACCACTCTATCTGCTGCCGGACACCTCATAGTCGCAAAAACTCTTTCTATTTCATGAACCCAATGCTCAGCTGTATCTGGATTCGGCCCTCCTGAATAAGTAGGCGGCTGCAATCTCAGAAATTTCTCCACCTGCATCACTGGTTCTTCTGCTAACAATACTGGTGGTGGTGGTGGCACAGGTGCTACAAAAGGTACCTCCACTCTCAGCGGAACTAGAGCAACAGGTACTGCCTCTCCATCCCCAGGTGGCACTGCAACCGGTGGTACTGGCGCCTGCTGATCCATTCTCGCCCGAATATCCGTGAGGCTCTCCCAAATTCTTTCTATCATACGCTGGGTGCTTTCCTCCGGATCATCTCCTCCACCACCCCAATCTCTCCTATCAGCCATTTCAGAAATTTCTACATGCACAAAACACCAGACAAAAATCAAAACCACCAATTATAAAAAACCAGGGTCCCTACCAGCAGTGTATAATGACCGAAATAAGGCTATGTATCTTTCTAATTCCCTTATATTAACACGGACCTTGCTCTGATACCAACTGTGACGGAACGCCTCGGCCAAGCCCGTTAAATCGATAACGTACTTGATCCGAGTCCGCCTCCCGCGAACGGGCCGAAGCCTCGCAAGGGATACCAAACCACAGTCCGTGTAAACATAATGGAACACACAACATTTCATATATATTTCACAGTTTTACATAGCCAAATTTCCACTAAAACTATAAAGAGGTACAAGAGCCTGTGGCATACCCCGAGGTACAACTGAAGAAAGTAAACAACTAACTAAACTACACTGCTGAAGCTACACCGCTGGAGGTACTGACCCTGCACCGCTACGGCACGGCTCGAAGCTGGACGACGGTCGTGAGACGTCCTCCTCGCTCTCACCTGTGGGGGGTAGGGTTGAGCCTCTCTAGTCACTGGCTCAGTATGGAACTCCCCCAAAACCGAGCAAACCGACACACAAGTACGAATAGTAAACATCACTAACAATTTATATAACAGCTAAGCAGGTAAGTAAATCTGTAAAAGTACTCACCGTCTACCGACTACGAGAAACAACAGTAATAATTAAACGGCAAACCAGTACAGGTGTACAAGCTAAAGTAGAGACAACTAACACGAGCCACGTGAACTGGTTCGCGACACCAGAAACTGACTCGGACAACTAACACAGGTCTACCTCTCAGTCTTGCAGCCACGGACGAAAGGTCCAGCTGCCGCTCCACGTAAAAAGGGTCAAGCAACTGTGGAGACCAACTAAACACTACCACTTGTAGACCACACGGTCACAGGCCCATGCCTGGCACCTCAGGAGACCCTGGCCCGGGCTCTCTAGAGTGAGGCACTGGAAAAGGACTAGCTGGGGATCAGTGTCGACTACTGGTGTCCGTACCCCAACTACGAGCGCGCTACAAGTGACTAAAACAAACACAAGTGTCACTGTCCCACTGTCGTCTTTCCCTCAGCCGGACGTACAACTCTAACACAAGAGTGAGGGTGTCCAGGTCAGACGACACAGACCTCGACGGTACAACACAAGTACCGGGACAAAGCCCCGAGCTAACAGCCTGGCTCACAAAGAACCTGGGGCACCCAACTGGAGAGGTAACCACGGTAGGCGTCGTACTACTCGCCACGTACACAAAACCACGTGCACGTCACACACAAACCACGTGAAACCTCACGTAAACCACAAGTAACCACGGTGCACCACACGTGAACCTAACTGACTCGCGTAAACAACACACAGTCACAGAAGTAAGCAGCTAACTGCATACCTTGTATGCTTAACACGGGAACCAAGTGCACTCAGTGCACCTCATACGTCAACACACATGCATTATCGATAAATATCATAATTCAGTCTTTGTTGTTCATAGCCAGTAGGCGGCAACATCGACTGCCGCTTACACCAAGTCAACGGCAAGGGACCTGGCCGTTAACATCCTGGCTGAGGAGCTTGGCGACAAGCGATCTTGACGCCAAGTTCTTCAGCCATAAACCCTGCAGAAACCCTAATCCGGCTCTGCGGGTTTTCTAACCGTTCTAACTACGGAAAATCGTATAGAAACTATTCTTTTAATATGCAGGAACCCAATATAACCCACTACAATATGCTTCATACATTAAACTACTCAAACCACCGATTATTCCCATATGGTGCAACTCGATCCAAACATGCATTATCATGTTAATTCCGGTGGTTATGATGAGTTTTAATGTTTCTATGGAGCTACCAAGGTTCGTCCCCTACCTCAAAACGCGTTAGAATCTCCCGCAATCTCCCGGTTCACGCCGAGCCCTCCGCGAGCTCCTACGGGAATTGCACCACGATACGACGTTTCCTCGCGCAATTCGGCGACGCCACGCTTTCTACGATCGTCCAACTACTCCTCGGTACCTGATAGAAGCTTCAGAAACATCGGGGCGCAAAGTTGGGGCAAGAGGGGAAGAGAGTTAGCTGAGAAAGCTGCCCTCGGGTGAGCCTATAACCTGCACCATTCTCAGGTTGGCGTCAACCCCCATAACGCCAACAGCAACCACCACCCTCTGCGTCCACATCTACAGCCGCCAAGTTCATGCAGTAAACGTCCACTAAGCTGGACGCCAACAGTTAACGACCACCCCTGGCCGCCAACTTCAACTGAACAGCAACAGGTCCTGTTTCATTTCAGGACCGACCCTGCTCTTCACCTGCTCAAACCACACATCCACACCATGCATTCCACACAACCGACTCACACTGGCCTCACAACGGCCGCCACAACCACAATACACACGATCTGCATGGATGCGAAAGGCACGCGACGTTACAGAAAACACCAATGAAACAAAACAAAAATAAAAAACAAGTCAAATTTGGGTGAGAAAAGATTTACTAACAATGTTCAAACATTCTGATGGTCCCAACTCTGTTGGGTACCAAAATCTTCTCTCCACTGATCTATTTTGCAGGAAGGTCGTGCACCAAACTCCAATGTGTGGTTTCTTGACAGTGGGTGTTCACGACACATGACGGGAGACAGAGCCAAATTCTCATTCCTGATTGAAAAGGAGGGAGGGTCAGTAACTTTTGGAGGTAAAAATAAAGGAAAGATCATAGGATCTTGTAAGGTTGGTCAAACTTCCTCTAACTCTGTAGTTAATGTTTTACTAGTTGATGGTCTTGATTACAATTTGCTCAGTATCAGCCAACTATGTGACAAAGTTGTGTTTGAATCTGATTTCTGTAAGATAATCGACTCATCAACTGATAAAATCAAATTCTTTGGAAAAATGGGAAAACAATGTCTACATGATCAACCTAAATAAAAGCTTTTCTGAAAATCTTTGCTTTGTTGCAAATAAAGAAGAAATTGCATGGGCTTGGCACAAAAGACTTGGCCATGCAAGTTTCAGAACAATGAATAAGATGTTAAGATTGAATTTGGTTAAGGGTCTTCCTGAATCTTTCTCTATTTTTGAAAATCAAGTTTGTGGGATCTGTGCTAAAGGAAAACAAACAAGAAAATATTTTAAAAACTTCAATGAGATACTCACATCTAGGCCACTGGAATTACTTCACATGGACCTTTTTGGCCCTACAAGAATTCTAAGTCTAAGTGGCAAAAGATATGTGTTTGTAATCATTGATGATTTTACTAGATTTACTTGGGTTATTTTCTATCCTACAAAAGTGATACTTGTCTTGAATTCAGGAACTTCTGTACCACTGTCTTAACAACTTATCCATATAAAATCAAAAATATTTTGATTGATCATGGGGGTGAATTTGAGAACACATCTTTTTCTGATTTATGTGCTGAATTTCAAATATTCCACAAGTTTTCTTCACTAAGAACTCCAGAACAAAATGGAGTTGTGGAAAGAAAGAAGAGAACTCTTGTGGAAATGGCTAGATCCATGCTCTTAGGAAGTAATTTGCCCAAATCCTTTTGGGCTGAAGCTGTAAACACAGCCAATCACATTCTAAATAGAGCTTTGATCAGACCAAAAATAAAAAAAACCCCCTATGAATTATTGAAAAACAAAAAGCCAACTGTATCTTATTTTAAAACTTTTGGGTGCAAATGCTTTGTACACAACAATAACAAAGAAAACCTTGACAAATTTGATGCTAAAAGTCAGGAAGCCATCTTCCTTGGATATTTTGAGGTGTCAAGGGCTTTCAAAGTGTACATTCTTAAAACTAAAACTGTTGAAGAATCTCCACATATTATCTTTGATGAAAATTCCTTTTCAACTAATAATTCTAAATCTTGCAGGGAAAGACAAGACACTGAAGAGGATGAATTTATTGTGGACTCTTCACCAACTGTTGAGGAGTTTGAAAACTTTGAAGAGAACCTGAACACACCATCTCCAAGTGGTTCAGGTAATATTGTCCCAGAAGTGGGTACTTCTGAACAGGTAATTTCTGAACATCGATTTTGAGAGATCACCCATTAGACAATGTGGTTGGCAATGTACATGATAGAGTTAGGACTAGATCATCATTCCTGCATGATATTGAAGAAGACCCACTAGCTCTAATTTCCCAAATTGAACCAAAGTCAATTGATGAAGCTTTATCAAGTTCTGATTGGATTAATGCCATGCATGATGAACTTCATCAATTTGAAAGAAATCAAGTATGGGAATTAGTACCTAGACCTAGTGACCAAACAATCATTGGCACTAGATGGGTTTTCAGAAATAAGTTGAATGAAAATGGTCAAGTCATTAGAAATAAAGCTAGGCTAGTTGCAAAGGGGTACAATCAAGAATTTGGAATTGATTTTGAAGAATACTATGCCCCTGTAGCTAGACTAGAAGCAGTTAGAATTTTCCTTGCTTTTGCATCCTCCATGATTTTCAAAGTTTATCAAATGGATGTCAAAAGTGCTTTTTTAAATAGATATATTAAGAAAAATATTTTTGTTGAACAACCTCCTGGATTTGAAAATGAAAAACATCCTAACCATGTTTTCAAGCTTAATAAGGCTCTCTATGGTCTTAAGCAAGCTCTAAGAGCTTGGTATGACCGTTGAGTACCTTTTTACTTGAAAAAGGATATTCTAGAGGAAATGTTGATCAGACTTTGTTACAAAAACAGTCAAAAATCAAATAATTGTGGTCCAAATTTATGTTGATGACATAATATTTGGCTCAACCAATAAAGGCCTATGCACTGAATTTTCAAATCAAATGAAGAATGAATTTGAAATGAGTTTAATGGGAGATTTAACATTTTTCTTGGGATTGCAGGTTAACCAAACATCTGAAGGGATCTTTATCAGTCAAGCCAAGTATGTCAAGGAACTTCTCAAAAGGTTTGACTTTTAGAACCTCAAGTATTCAAGCACACCTATTGCTATAAATGCTAAGCTAGAAGAGGACTCAAATGGTAAGTCAGTAGACCCAAAGACCTACAGAGGTATGATTGGCTCTCTACTCTATCTTACAACTTCTAGACCAGATATTCAGTTTAGTGTGTGTTTGTGTGCTAGATTTCAGTCTAATCCTAAGGAAAGTCACATGTTAGCTGTTAAGAGAATTTTCAAATATCTTGTTGGAACATGTGATTTAGGAATTTGGTATCCTGCTAATTGCAAGCTAGATTTGATTGCCTATTGTGATGCTGACTATGCTGGGTGTAAATTAGATAGAAAAAGCACAAGTGGCTTGTGTTTATTCCTAGGTGGGTGCCTTATTTCTTGAGCTTCCAAGAAGCAACATTCAGTTGCACTGTCAACTGCAGAGGCTGAATATGTTGCAGCAGGTAGATGTGGAACTCAGATTCTCTGGGTGAAACATCAACTTCTCGATTACAACCAAGATTTAGGTTGTGTACCCATCCTATGTGATAATACAAGTGCAATAAATCTGTCTAAAAACCCCATTTAGCATTCTAGAACCAAGCATATTGAGATTAGGCATCACTTCTTGAGAGATGAGGTTGCAAAGAAGTCCTTTGAACTCCATTTCATTGAAACTGAAAAATAAGTTGCAGATATTTTCACCAAACCCCTTCCTAAAACATAGATTTTCATCTTTGAGGACAGAACTTGGTCTTTGTAAATGTCCACATTCTTGATCTCTCTTTAGGTTTGGGTTGAGTGTTATGCACTGTCTAAGGGGGAGTTCTTTTCATATCATAACCCTTTGCTTCCTTCAGTCACACTGTCCATATCTCTCTCAATTCCACTTCCATTTCTTTTGGACAATAAATTCTTCAACTCTTATTGTGTTGAAATTTCTTGGTATATCAAATGGTGACTTGGAGAAGGACAAGTCAGGCTTGTCTGGACACTTTCACTATGCGTGAGTATATAACTCCGCCAAGTACTAAGAAATGAATATGCAATTGGTGAGGGGGAGCTTTTATTGTTAAAAGAAAATTATCTTTCTTGATTTCAAAACCTTGCATATCTTTATTTTGATAGAAAATGATTGAAATCATCATCTCAAGGGGAGCTAGAAAATTCACAAGTCATGACTTTTGCAAAATTCATAACTTTTCTTGCATTTCATCAATTTCCTGCATGATGTCATCATTCAGATGTCTAGAGTCTCCAAATGATCCTTTGAGTGATCTATCATATTTTACTAATCAATTGTCAACTATATTTTTCAACCCACAGAAACTCAGAATTCTTCCAAGATTGAAAACAACTTGTGTCTTGAAATTAAAACATCTCTTGTTTGCAACTGATGTTGGATAAAATTGATTTCTATCTTACAAAACTCTCAAAATTTTGAAAATTCAACAGAGCAATGACATTTGTGCTGAGAAACTGCACACCTTCACAATGAATGAAGTGCCATGCATGTCATGAGGCACTAATGTTATCTCTGTTCAAAGGGGATAAAAATTCAAAAATAAATTCAAAATACAGCAAAATGTGCTATACTTTTTGATAATGACTGAGTAACTGGAAATATTGGCGTCTACAAAACGTATATTTTCATGTCAAAAGGTCATTAATTACCCATTTGAGACTTGACAATGAATAAATCTTAAGTATCTAGGGACTATGGTGTGTAAAAAGCACTAGCACTTGAGTGAAAAAGATTTATATCATTTGATAGTCTGTTACAAAAACAAAATATATGTGTTAATGGAGTTTTGTTTAGAAAGAATCATTTTCATTCATCATCAAGTTGTTCTTTAAGATTGTGTTTTATTTTCAAAACAATTGTATTCAGTCTAGAGGATATCTTTATTTCTTTAACGTTGAGAAATATGGTAGATTATAGTTGATTGTTAGATATATTATATCCCTCAAATCATCATTTCATTGACTCACGTCTTTGAATGCTCATATCCTATTGGAAATTGTTTAAAACTTGAATTGTGATGCATTTTTGCAAAATATAACAAATGAATTTTTAAGCCTCTTAAACATCCTTGAAATGACTATCTCTCTCATTGATTATCATTTTAAAGAAATTCCAAAAATTCTCAAATTTTCTTCTCACAAAAATTCAACTTTTCTTCAAAGGCCAGGTCGACACCACATCTATCCCGTGTTGACATACACCCTAGGTCAGGTCGACACTACAGTCTTCCAGTGTCGACACTGCACCCCTTGCCAGAATTTTTTAAATCGTGCGTTCCGGTTAAGCCCTTGTTGTTCCTGCGGGGTATTGCACCACTGCAAACCCTCTTTAGGCATCAGGTCGACCCGACGGTGCTTTTCTCTCATTTCCGGCAAGAAATCCCACACCCTTCTCTCTCAATCACATACCCTTCTCAATCATCTCCCCTTTCTCCTTCATCCACTCCCGATTCCACTCCATCCTTGCAACCATGGTGAGAAAAATGGGTCCTCGCCATGGAGCAAGATCTCAGGCCTCATCTAGGCCAGTTCCGGTAGAGGATGATGTTCCTCAATTAGAAAGAAGAACCAAATGGCGCAATGACCCTGCAGAGCAACTAGGGTCCTCCTCTGCATCTCAGCCAGCAGCCAAGAGAGGTAGACCCTCTTCTTCGGGCAGAGGTAGGGTTTCTAGACCTGAGAATCCGGGATCCTCTTCTGGAGATTCTACAAAGTCATCATCATCTTCGTCTGAGTCTTCCAAGTCTCAAGAAACCAACCCCTCAAAGTCCATCAGTGCAGCAAAGCTAATTCTAAAGCCCAGAATAGTGGATTTGACAGACATTCAGCTAGCAAATGCCTTTCCAGAAATTCAGACCTTCTTCTCTTTTCAGTCTTGGTTAATCTTCATTTCTGAATTTCAAATCATCTATCCAAGACTTGTTCAAGAATTCTACAAGAATTTGAAATGCACAGATGAAGGGTTTCAGTCAAAGGTTAAGGGGATTGCTATTGACTTACCCACAGACATAGCTGCCTCAATTTTCAAAGTACCAGATGAAGGGGCAGATTATCATAATTTCGAATTTGATCTTCATGAAGCTTATACCATCATGACAGACCTTCCTGCTGATAAATCTGATCCCAAACAAACCTTTGTCACCAAATTCAACACAAATTCATTTCCCCCTGTGTTGAGGATCATCCACCATATGTTGACCACAATCATTACCCCTCAAGGTGGTGGAAGGGACAGACTCACAGATATACAGAGGTTCATTCTCTATTGCATGGAAAGGACATCAAAATCAATCTCCATGTAATAATGTATCAAATTATATCTGAAACAACCAGGAAAGACCTCAAGAGATCTCTTCCATATGCTGCACACCTGACTTCAGTGTTCCAGCACTTTGGTGTGCCTTTGGAAAATGAGAAATCCCAGTCTATCCCTAAGTCCAACATTATCGCTTCAAGAATATTCAGAAATTCATGGGATTCAGATTGGAGGGCAATCAAGTTAGGAGAGGGCCAGTTGTAGTTGAGGCCCCTCAAGCTCAAGAGGAACAACCTCAAGGTCAAGGGGACCAGCCCCAGGGTCAAGAGGAATAGCCTCAAGGTCAAGGGGACCAGCCCCAAGGTCAAGAGGAACAGCCTCAAGCTCAAGGGGACTAGCCCCAAGGTCAAGAGGATCAGCCTCCTATGAATGAGGATCAGCCTCAAGTCTCAACTGAAGGTGATATTCCATTTCATGCCCCTCTCTCACCTCAGTTTCAACCCCCCTCTATGCACACTGAATTTGACATTCCACATGTCTCTCCTCAACCTACATTTCAAGCATCCACATCCTCTGGTGGACCTTCTGTTCCACCAGAGTTGTTCTCCTTTTTAAATGATAAATTTGAAACCTTGAACACCTCTATTCAAACCATGTCAGAAACCTTTGAGTTGAGGATTCAAAGATTGGAGAACACAGTGTCTGCCAAGTTCATAGAGCAAAAAGCTGCCTCAGACTATGCAGCTCAAAGATTCAATAGATTAATTGGTACAATGGCAGATGCTTCAGTTCAGCTGAAGGAGCACCAGAAAAAGTTGGAGACAGTTCTTCAAGGAATTTTGGCAAATTCCCAAGCTGATGTCTTCAACACCAAGCAGACATTACATGAGATCACCAGCACTAGACTGTCTTTTGCTCATTTCGTGGATGATTTGGAGAGCATGAGGAATTTCAATGCACACATTGACAGCCAGATCACTGATTTGAAAAAGGAATTCAAAATCATGCAAAGGCCTGGTTGGTCAGCTGGATCATCTTCCTCTTCACAACCCATATCAGCTGATCTAGACATACTTCAAGCTACTTTGATAGAAAACTCAGACATAATGGAACATTACTTGCACACAAAACTCACAACCATTCAAGATCAAATCAAGTCCAGCTTGACTTTCATGGAGAAAAGACTGTCAGACATTGAGACAATCTTACTTCCCATTCCTCCTCCTCCACCTTCTACATAATGTATTTTTTTTTATGATGTCAAAGGGGGAGAAGAAAGAAAGAGAACAAGAAATGATTGTAATCTTTTTGGAAAGATTGTAATGTTTCTCTTGAATGAAATGAAATGCTTTTTGGTTAGCTTGAATGAATTTCTCATTTGTGTCTTCAATGTGATTGAAAATTGTTATGTGAATGTGAATGTATGAATGCTTGTCAAGTTGCTTGACCTTCTTTATGCAACTAACTTACTTCAAGTAACATTGTACTTGTGAAGTACAACCATCAATTGTGACTGAGTTATATTTAAAGGTCTTTGACAAGCATGAACAAAAAAAAAAATAAGGACTTTGAATAACCAAAAATTGCTTAAAATCATCTCATCAAAACCTCATTGTCATATGGATTTAATGTTGCCATCATCAAAAAGGGGGAGATTTTTGGGTTGAGTGTAATTTCATATCATTTCCCCTCTTATTTTGATGATGACAAATGTGATTTGAATGCAAACTAATTGAAACATGATAAACACATTTCACCTGAAATATATATTCAAAAAGCATGTTTCAAAGCACACTTATCATTTGAACTCATAATAAAATATTTTACTAATGATATATGTGTTTAATTTTCAGGTATAAATATTTTTGCAAAGATGGTGTCGACACACCCCACAATGGTGTTGACACAACACCTCAGACTCAAAGGCAAAAAGCTGAAGAAATGCTGAGACTGTGTCGACACTAGTCAAAAAGCAGGTCGACACGAGTTGCAAATTCTAGGAATTAGACTACCCAGGTCGACGCAGGATGAGGGCAGGTTGACACTGGACCTCGTTCCCAGAACAGCCTGTTTTCAGAATTGGGACAGCAGGTCGACACTACCACCAGAGCAGGTCGACACTGGATCAATTCCCAGAATAGTCTGTTTGCAGAATGGGACAGCAGGTCGACGCAGAATGAGGGCAGGTCGACACTGGACCTCGTTCCCAGAACAGCCTGTTTTCAGATTTGGGACAGTGTGTCGACACCACCACCAGGGCAGGTCGACACACTACGGAAAGATTCCAACTTAAGATGGATGATTGCCACATGTCATCCTAGGGCGATGGTGTATCAACCTAGGATCGTGTGCCCTTGTACCTAAAGGGTATCTTTGGAATCTTTTGGGTATAAAAAGCGCCCAATTGGCCATCCATCACATCAAGAGACCCAACGAACTCTTGGAGCCTCCAGAAAGTTCCCTTTGGCGGCGAGAAGAGTTCATCTCCCTCCTCTGCTCTCCTGGTGTCTTCTGAAGACCAATTCTCATCAATTCAAGTGTGAGAATTGGAGTTTGATCCTTGAAGAAGCAATTGAAGCACCTCAAGGAAGCAGATCAAGTAGGAGCATCCATTGGAGAAGATTTCAAGGAAGATCCCAAGTTCAAAAGTGCAGAGCATCGTTTGGGACTTCAAGAATCCAAGCCTCTTCCCAATCTGAGCTTCTACAAGGGAGTACACTGAAGAACAAAGTCTTTTCATACAATTTCAATGTACTTTGTTCTTCTGAGACATTTTGAGATTGTGCAAGTGCTTCTGCATAATTCTCATGAATGTTCTCATGTTCGACATGATCTGCTGCTAGAAGATCTATGTCTTATGTTGGTGTCTAGCAAAGTTGTTTGTGAGCCATTGTGCTCAGTTTGAGTCGTCGAACTCAAGTGTTTGTTGAGCAGTCTTGCTCAGGGATCTAGAGTAGTCTTACTCTAGAGTTGTGTGAGTTGTAAACTCAGGTGTTGGAGTTGTCTGGCTCCAGTGGGTGTGTTACCCAGGTTGTTTAGTGAATCCTCACTGGGTGTGAGGGGTGGATGTAGGAATCACATGGGTGATTTCCGAACCACCTAAAAATCTCTGTGCACTTGTCTATTTGTGATTTGATTCTATATCCGTTAGATGCTTGCATAGGATCGCTTAAGATTCACTTAATCAACTGGTTTCACATCTATTTTATCAACTCACTTAACATCTCATCAGATCTGTGTTTTTCACTGTTAAAATTGCCTCTGATTCTCAAAGCATTTTTAAATTGCTTAAGCTTCCGCATAGAGTGGCATAGATCTATTCATCCCCCCTTCTAGATCTTATCCACACCTTTTCCTCGATCCTTCAACAAAGTTACATGTGTAATTCCTGTAACTGCGTAAGTATGTAATTCCTGTAACTGTGTAAGTATGTAGTTACAGAGTTACATGTGTAACTCTGTAACTGCATGTAAGTGTGTAGTTACACATATACATACTATGTAACTACAAATGTAATTCTATAACTACATACTCTGTAACTATACATGTAATTACAAAGTTACATAGTATGTAACTCAGGGACTCTGTAATTAGGTAAGTCCCTGATAACTAGGCAATTACAATACAGAAAGGCTTACTTGCGTAAGTGTGTAATTACACATGCAACTCTGTGACTAAGTAAGTCCCTGGTAACTAGGTAAGCCCTTCTGAAACTATGTAAATCCCTTCTTCTATAATTATGTAACTCAATGACCTAAAAATAAATCCCCCAAAATTAGGGATTGATTGGTAATTCTTCCAGTAAGTAAGTAAATATTTATTTCTGTAAATATAAGTATTTACAAAGTTACATGTGTAACTGCATAAGTATAATTACATACTTACACAGTTACAGGATTTACATACTTACGTGGTTACACATGTAACTGTGTAAGTACGTACTTATGTAGTTACACACTTTTGGGATAATGGTTACACACTTTTGGGATAACGGGGGAGGATAACGGGGGTTAACATCAGGAACATAAAAATAAGTCCTGCATAAAGCAAGGACTGGAAGGTGCAGGAAAACCTGATAGGGACCTGAAAATAATGTCAGGTCTCTGCCAGGGACCAACAGTTAATTCTCCCTAATATATTTCCAACTCTCTTTTGTGAGGACTAGATTATTGGCCCTAGACACTCTCTGTGCCCTGTCCAACATTTGAAGCAATTTTAAATCTAGATACACACAATCAATCATGACCATTAGCAAGAATTTCAATGAATTTATAGCGCATTAACAAGTCAAGATTTAACAAGTCACAAGGACAAGGTTTTTTGAATAATAGTAGTCAAGAGGGAGTTTTTTTTTTAATTCAATAGTGCAATTTCCTTTAGTTAACCATCATATTAATTTCTTATTTTATGTGTAAGGGTCACGTAATAAACAATAGATGAGAATACAAGTCTCTCATGATATTTGTGATACTCAAGATAGAACATTACAGAAAATAATACTAAAGGCATGACAGATAACAAGATAAACAAGATGCTATTACATGGGTTCATTTATTTTTATGGCATGACTTTATAGTTCATAAGATATGCAAGATGATCATGAGAAACTTTGATAATCACATGATAAGAAAGGAAATCAAGAGATTTAGAAGTAGTTAGGATAACTTTACGTACTTAAAACTTTTCTGCATGGTTTAGATAGTTTTGGTTTGCATGCACGTTCAATAGATGCGCTACAGACCAATTGATATGCTAGCTAGACAAACCTATTAAATCAATTGAGACACTATAGACCAATCGATGCAATACTATTAAAAACAATCGATGCAATACTAGACTAGCCAGCAATAGAATCAATTTCTGGAAGGTTTTTTTACAAAAAATCATGTTAGGAACAGATGTCATCTATTTCAAAGGTCTCAACAGTGAAAATAACAATCTTCGGAAGAAAACAGACCAAACTATCAATAGTAAATTGTTGAAAACTTATAGTAGAAGAGTTATTTGGCTTTAGTCAAAATCCAAAGGATCTAGAAATGCGTAAGAAAGGGGATGAAGAAGAAAGTCCTACCTTTGCGTGATCACAAAAAACAACTAGTGCTCTCTACAGACATGACGAAAATTAGGTTGAATAGAGACGCATGAAAGTCGACTTGCAGAGCTTTCAGAGGGTATAAAACTTGTTAGGTTTGAGCCCGAGATTGCCTACCTTTGATTTGCTTTAACCTCCAGTTCCTACTTGTTGTAGCAACGGTGTGAGGATGAAGAACTCCTTAAAGTCAGGCTTTAGGATCTTCCTCCTCGCTCCTGGATGTTCTTCCCATGTGCAGCAGCAAAAAAGGATGCATGGAGTCAACTAAGAGGCCATATGAGGGTTTATATAGGGCTAGGGTTGCTAGAATCCATGTTCTGGGATTCCTAATCTCATGGCAGGAATCCTACCATGCTTGGGAATTCCCATAAGTCTATCCCATCTCAAATGGAAAAGAATCAGACAACAAGTCCATGCTCTGATAATAGGTTTAGGATTATTAGATTATGTGGGTTGGGTTTCCAAACCCCAAGGTAGAGTTCTACCATGTTTGGAGTTTCCATAAGTCTATCCTAACTTTAATGGGAAAGTATTAGAGTACCACTTGAGTTCTAACTTAAGAGCTTCCAATTTTCCTCCCATATTTCCACAAATTAAAAACTCTATGCAATCCTACTATGATTGGAGGACAAGAGCTTCCAATCGATTGGTGTTCAAAAGTTACATCGTATAGCTAAACAATCATTCGGATGATTTAATGAGCCCATTGGTTCTCTATTTAAGAACGTGATGGGGGACGGCGACTCATTCTTAACACAACGGACCACTATGATGCTTTCTCATTACCATCCTTTTTGGAGATTTGTTGGCTTGTGCGACGCATGGTGCACGTCAGGCTGACGGATGGTAGGGTTTTTATAAACTCAGCCTCCAGGTACAATGCGTTATGAATGCGGCGGTCTCCTAGGATGCGTTCTTGATTCCAATTGGTTTGAGTGAGGTTTGTCGCTCAAGCTCTGTTTGACTGAAGGAGGAGCTGCTGCAGGTGGTGTAAGACCCTCGAATTTCCGTAGTATTTCTTTCGTATTTATGAGCGTATATTGTGCTTGTGTATGTATGTACGTACTTACGTAGGTATTAAAATAGTATAATTACGTGTACATGTGTTTATATTAAACGTAAAAAAAGGTATGTATTACATGGTGATAGTATGAATATAATACCATGTACATATTGCATGTATAGAAGCTTGGTATGCATGGTTTTCTGCATAATTAGGGTTCTGGCCGAAGGCCTTATTGGCGTCAACCCCTGGCCGCTGAGGTGGTGTCAGCGTCCAACCCTGGACGCCAACACTCACTCCGGCGTCCAGCGATCTGGACGTCAACATCTCTGACCTGCATGCGCAGCAGAGCTGCTGTCTTCTGAAACAAGGTATGGTAGCCATTGGGGGGATGTTCCCCAACGGCTCCAAAACTGTCAGATCGGCATGGTGAGTGGGTGAAGGCCTCCCCTACTTCCTGAACCCGAAATGGCCTCTCCCCACTACCCATTTTCACACTTGCAAGAAGAGAGAAGAGGAGAGAAAGCCCTAGAGCTTCCTGTGAGAAAACCTGAAGTTTGGAGGCTTTGATCCGGCGATCCAAGGCTTCTTCTGGAGATCTACTTCGACAAGGAGGAAGACAACATAACCGGCTACACATCCCCGGCCCTGGATTTCAGAGGGGGAGCATCACAGAAGCCGGAGTGGAGTCATCTTGGAGGCTTCTTGGGACTGCCAAGGAGAGCTTCTCCAACTAATTTGATCCCTTTAGGAGTTTTCCAAAGGCAAGTAACCCTTCCACATTGTCCATGTATGTGTCTAGGAGGTTTTTATCATTTTTATAGATTTTCCTCGTGTCCTGGATCCCCTACATTCACCCTTATTCAGAGCTCGGACTGTGTTTTGACACAGGTCCGAACTTGACGGCAAGACCCATTGACGTTGAGATCTTGAGTTAGCGGCCAACGGTGTTGCCGCCAACTATTGTAAACGTTCGTAGTATGCCGTTTAGTTCTTCTTGACAGAACAGTGAACTGTTCTGCCCTATATCTTTAATTTCCGGGTCTCTACGCATGAGGATATAATGTAAATCTTATATGTTATGTAAAATAGGTAATGTGATGTGTGTGGAATTTCCTGTGTTTTCTGTAGATGGCATAATTTATTAGAATTATTGAAAAGCATGTGTAGGAAAGAGGTTATGCTTGGTTAATTTGTCTTTCCATGATTTCTGAGGAGTTAAATGCTGTAGAATTTTATGAACCATGTTTATATGTATCAGTCCATGCCCTGCAAATTTGAGAATTTTCCCATATCCATGTGAATTCTTATAATTCCTACAATGAGAAATAGAAAGCATGTGTAGACCTTGTGAAAATTCTAGTAAATCATATGTTGGGAAATAAATTCAGGAAAAATTTCTGTGCCAATATGTATGTGTGGTTCATGACTGTGCATGATCAAATCTGAAATCCATGCCATGTTCTATGTGGACTTAGTTTAAGAATGGCATGAAACTGAATGTTTTAATTTCTATAAATGCATGTGAATTCAGAAAAATGTGAAAATTTGTATGTGTGTTATTATACCCGAAAACAGCATGTGGTAAAATTTTCGGAGAAATTTGATAACAGTAGCCTACACTATGAGATTTTCATGAGAAAATGAGTATAAACACATATATCATGATTAAGGTTAGATGAGGTGTGTTCCAATTAATCCATGAGGGCTACTAAATGCTTGAATTCTGTTATTAGTAGCATCATGCTAGGGATGAACAGAACCATGTGCATAAACAAGAAAGTGTGAAAATCATATGTGAAACATGTGTTAAATCGGAGTGTGTAATGTGTAAAATGTGCCGTGTGTGACACTGCTTCCATAGAGGGCTGTGGAACTGTATCATGGAAAAGTCCCCATGAGAAGGTTCAATGTGTTAAGATATCCTAAGGGCATTAGGATGAAATCCTGGAGGTGGACAAGTACCACTGGTTAGGGTGGAGACGTGTTCTCCCGGTCTGCGCAGTGCCAAGAGTCATCACTGTATTGCCTAGGTGATGTGCTATGTGTTATGTGTATGTGATGTGTCCTTCTAGTGGTGGTTTGGACTATGTGTCACGGCAAATAAATGGTAAAATGTGTATATGTGAACATGTGTAAATTGTGTATATATATGTGAGCATGCAAATGCGAAATGTGAAATCATGTGAACCATTTATGTTAGAATGTGAACATGTGTACATGTGAAATGCTTGAAAAATGAACCATGTGAAATATGGGAATGTGTAACCATGTGAAGTGAATGTGTTAGAATATGATACGTAAATTCATGCTATGATATTTCTAATCTCAATATAAATTGCTATCATGTTATAGTCAAATTGGAAGTGTAGTCTTCATGTGATTAAATGAGTAGAAAGCATGTGATAGGAAGTGTTATTTGAAACATCTTAAACCGTGTACCATGTGTTTTGATTTTGTAGAAATACCATGATAGGTTGTCTCTCATAAATGTTCAAGCATGCTATATGTTGCCTTGCAAATTGAAATAGTAGACCCTACTATGATGTATGCATGAATAATGTGTATGGAGCTACTTGCTGAGTCTTTTTAAACTCACTCCTTGCTTTGGCGTACAGGTGTAGTTGGTGACACACCTTTGGAGGAGACAGTGGAGAGCGACTCCGAGCGTGGAGATTAGCTGGTGGAGTTGACGTAGTGTCCCTTTTTGTTTCATAGTATGTGAATTGTAGCTTGTATTAGAGTTATCATTTTGTAATTGTGGACAAACTATGTATTAAATGTAGAACTTTAATTTTGTGGACAATGTAGCTTGGTTTAATTTCAATTATGAAAGTTTAGTCTTTTATTTGTTATATGGATCATGTATAATAAATGTGGATGATGGAATGTGATGACAGTTAGTCCTTTACTTCCGCGACTCTGTATCTATATTTGTGTATATCTCAATCATGTGATAGTGTTGGGTAAATGTCCCACTGTGATAACCTTTACTATACCGACGTGGGTTGGTATAACCGTACCTGTATAATGAGGGTTGTCGTAGAGATTGGTATCAGAGCAACCGATTGAGATCTTACATAAATATACATGAATCATCATCCTCATTGCATGCTAAATCTTTATAGATTGTCCACATGGGTAGAAATGACTAATAATGAATGGAAGATAGATAAGAAAATGGTTAGAAAACTTAGTAACCTAACTCTAATGGTGGCTGAAATTTTTTACAGCCATGGCTTCCCGTGGACGACGTGGAGGTGCGCCAGCTCACGACGACGAGCAGAGGCGTGATGGTCAGGCGGAGCAACAGGCCCCAGCACCACGAGGCCCTGTGCTTCCCCCACCGCCGCCTGTGGACTATGGAGTGTTCATGCAAGGTCTGGTGCAGGCCATGCAGACCCAGGCACACACTCAGGCAGCACTTCAGGCCCAGTTGGAGGCCCAGGTAAATTAATAGAATAACTAAGTAGTCTGCTATTTGAATTGTATGCTATTGTGTTTATGGTATATCATTTGTTGTCTAATGTAACAGGCTCAGGCCCCAGCTCAGGACCATGGTGGACCTTCCATCATGGAAAGATTCAAGAGGATGCAGCCACCCTCTTTTAAGGGGGGAGAGCGATCCGTTGCTAGCAGAGAGTTGGATGAGGGAGATCGAGAAAATCTTCCGGGCCATCAGGTGTGTGGATGAGGACAAGGTTACCTTAGCCACCTACATGCTACAGGTATGTGTTAGTTATGTGTTTCCTATTCCCTGTTAAGTTGAAGTTGTTTAGCGGTGCTCATGAAGGTTATGTTGCAGGAGAGAGCTGATGTGTGGTGGGCTTCGTTACTACGTATGCGGTTTGAGGATGGTGCGATTGATGTCGCTTGGGACGAGTTCGTGAGGCTCTTTCGGGCCAAGTTCGTCCCCGAGCACATCCAGGACAGGATGGAGCAGGAGTTCCTCACTTTGACTCAGGGCTCCATGACCGTACTTGAGTATGAGGCCAGGTTTGCAGAACTATCTAAGTATGCACCCCATATTGTGGCGGATGAGCGCAGGAAGGCGAAGAAGTTCGTGATGGGTCTCAGACCATCACTGAGGACGAGGCTCGTGGCGTCGACCACCGCACGCTAGACGAGGCTCTCAGCGCAGCCTGCAGACAGGAAGGCAAAATGGAGCAATACTTGGAGGAGAAGAAGGCTTCGCAGAAGAGGCCGGCAGTAGCTTTCCAGAGGCAAGATAAGAGGAAAACGGTGTACCAGACACCGCAGAAATCATCGACAACCAGCAACTATCAGGTACCTTCTGTACGTTCCTCTGGTGACAAGAAGGAGTGCCCTCATTGCGGAAGGGCGCATGGTGGTACGGAATGTTGGAAGATAGCGGGCAAATGCCTAAAGTGTGGGAGCAGCGACCACAAAATCAAGGACTGCCCTAGGCTTCAGCAGGGAGCTCAGCGAGGAGCGCCAGTACCAGCAGTGGCGGTAGCCGCGCCAGCGACAGGGCGACCAGGAAGACCTCGAGCCCCGGCTCGAGTGTTTGCGTTAGCTCGTGAGGACGCCGAGCAGGCGGAGCATGTCACCGAAGGTACAGTTTTACTTTTCGGTGTGCACGCTCGGGTTTTGTTTGATACGGGTGCTACTCACTCGTTCAATTCCGAGTGGTTCGCTAGGCAGTTAGCCCTAGAGTCAGGCATAGAGTCTGAGGAGTTAGAGGTTCCTTTGTCTGTGCACACCCCTGCGGGTACGGTATCGACTAGGAAGTGTATTCCGTCGTTACCTGTGTGCATTGAGGATAGATTCCTAGATGGGTGTTTCTTCTTGCTAAAGATGAAGGACTATGATTGCATTCTTGGTCTGGATTGGCTAGAGGAGCATTATGCGCTAGTAGATTGTCGTAAGAAGAAGATTGTTTTCCGCATTCCTGGCGAGGACGAGTTTTCTCATCCCTTGCCAAAGAACTTAGCGGGAAAGTTAGTTATCTCTGCCATGAAGACGATGCGCATGGTGAACAAGGGTTGTGACGCATTTCTGGCCAGCGTTATGCTAGTACCCGATGCTAGTTCGTCACTGACTCTTGAAGAGATCGATGTGGTGCAGGACTTTCCCGATGTCTTTCCCGATGACTTGTCTGGATTGCCACCGGATAGGGAGATAGAGTTCACTATAGAGTTGCTTCCAGGCACCTCTCCTATCTCAAAGGCCCCATATCGGATGGCACCTGCAGAATTAGCCGAGTTGAGGAAGCAATTGCAAGAATTGCTTGATAAGGGATTTATTCGCCCTAGCGTTTCCCCTTGGGGAGCACCTGTATTGTTCGTCAAGAAGAAAGACGGGTCACTTCGGTTGTGCATCGATTATAGGAAGCTAAACCAGGTGACTGTGAAGAACAGGTATCCCTTACCTCGCATTGATGATCTGTTTGACCAGTTGCGAGAGGCATCAGTCTTTTCCAAGATTGACTTGCGATCTGGTTATCATCAGTTGAGGATTAGGAGTGAGGATGTGTCCAAGACGGCGTTTAGAACCCGTTATGGACATTATGAGTTTTTGGTTCTTCCCTTCGGATTGACCAACGCCCCTGCAGCGTTCATGGATCTCATGAACCGGGTGTTTAGTCCGTATTTAGATAGCTTTGTTGTTGTGTTTATTGACGATGTATTGGTCTATTCTCCGGATGAGGCCACGCACCGTCAGCATTTGAGGTTAGTCTTAGAGGTTCTCCGTGAGCACAAGCTGTATGCGAAGTTCAGCAAGTGCGATTTTTGGTTGCGCGAGGTTCATTTCCTCGGGCATGTTATCTCCGGCGCTGGTGTAGCTGTTGACCCAGCGAAGGTCCAGGCAGTTATGGATTGGGAAGTTCCCAGGACCCCTTCGGAGATTCGTAGCTTTATTGGGTTAGCTGGTTATTATCGGCGATTCATTGAGGGTTTCTCATCCATCGCCGCCCCCTTGACAAAGCTGACTCGGAAAGGTGAGAAGTTCGTGTGGTCTGAGGCATGTGAGCGTAGCTTTCAGCTATTGAAGGCTAAGCTTACTTCTGCTCCGGTATTGGTATTGCCTAGTGGTCTAGAGGGCTTTGCCATTTATACGGATGCATCTCAGATTGGTTTAGGCTGTGTGCTCATGCAACAAGAGAGGGTAGTAGCTTATGCTTCTCGTCAGTTGAAGGAGCATGAGAGGAACTATCCGACTCATGATTTGGAGTTAGCAGCTGTGGTTCATGCACTAAAGATCTGGAGGCACTACCTTTATGGTGTCAGATTTGAGGTGTTTACCGACCACAAGAGCTTGAGGTATCTTTTCTCCCAAAAGGAATTAAACCTGAGGCAGAGGAGATGGATTGAGTTCTTGAAGGACTATGACTTCGACCTTCAGTATCATCCTGGAAAGGCGAACGTCGTAGCGGATGCTCTTAGTAGAAAGAGGTCTTCGCTCCAGCAGGATTGGAAGATGTTGGAGGATGCAGCGTGCTCTATGACCGAGTTAGAGCCATCGTTGTGTCAGGCTTTTGTAGCTCAGCTATCCCTTAGATCCTCAGTCTTGGATGAGGTGATTGAGCAGCAGAAAGCCGATCCTAGATTGTTAGAGTTAGTAGGTAAGGCGGGCATTGCTCGTGATGAGGACGGTGTGATTAGATTTCAGCACCGTGTTTGTGTCCCCGATGTAGTAGATGTCCGTGAGCATGTGTTAGCGGAGGCTCATAGATCGCGATTCTCTATTCATCCGGGTAACACTAAGATGTATCAGGATTTGAAGAGATCATTTTGGTGGTCCGGCATGAAGAAGGATGTTGCGGATTATGTGTCTAGATGTCTAGTATGTCAGCAGGTGAAAGCCGAGCGGCAGCGACCATCCGGCCTTATGCAAAGGATGGATATCCCCGTATGGAAGTGGGAAGCTGTCACTATGGATTTCGTATCGGGTTTGCCTCGATCTAGAAGGGGCAATGACTCGATTTGGGTAGTTGTAGATAGATTCTCGAAGACTGCTCATTTCTTGCCTATGAAGAAGAAGCAGTCAGTAGAGAGCTTAGCTAGATTGTATGTTAGTGGTATCGTTAGGTTGCATGGTGTGCCGAAGTCGATCATTTCGGATCGAGATCCGAGATTTACTTCGAGATTGTGGAAGGGTCTTCAGGATGCGTTAGGTTCGGAGCTTAAGCTCAGTTCGGCGTTTCATCCCCAGACCGATGGACAGTCCGAGAGGACTATCCAGACGCTCGAGGATATGTTGAGAGCGTGTGTTCTGGATTGGAAGGATGATTGGGAGCGTCATTTACCTCTTGTGGAGTTCGCATACAACAACAGCTTTCATGCTAGTATTGGAATGGCTCCATTCGAGGCGTTGTATGGTAGGCCCTGCAGATCTCCTTTATGTTGGGAGGAGACTGGTGATAGGCAGTTGATCGGACCGGAGTTGGTTCAGGAAACTTCGGATAAGATTCAGCTTATCAGAAAAGGCTTGTTGCGGCACAGGATAGGCAGAAGAGTTATGCCGACAACAGGAGAAAGGATTGGAGTTCGAGGTTGGTGATCATGTCTTCTTGAAGATATCGCCTACTCGAGGTGTTGTTAGATTTGGCAGGCATAGCAAGCTAAGCCCCAGATTCATTGGCCCGTATGAGATTCTCAGACGTTTGGGCAACGTGGCGTACGAGCTAGCATTACCCCCAGCTTTGGCTAGCGTTCACCCGGTATTCCACGTATCTATGCTCAGGAAGTATGTCCGAGATCCGTCTCATGTGATTAGTCATGAGCCAGTGGAGATCCAGCCAGATCTTTCGTATGTCGAGCAACCAGTAGCCATTCTTGACCGGAAGGTGCAGCATCTCCGGAACAAGAGTATCGCGTCGGTGAAAGTTCTATGGCGGAACTTCTCACGTGAGGAGGCTACGTGGGAGCTTGAGGATGCGATGAAGAAGAAGTATCCCCTTTTGTTTGAGTAGTGTCGTTCTAACTTCGAGGACGAAGTTTTTTAAGGGGGAGAGGGTGTAAGACCCTCGAATTTCCGTAGTATTTCTTTCGTATTTATGTGTGTATATTGTGCTTGTGTATGTATGTACGTACTTACGTAGGTATTAAAATAGTATAATTACGTGTACATGTGTTTATATTAAACGTAAATAAGGTATGTATTGCATGGTGATAGTATGAATATAATACCATGTACATATTGCATGTATAGAAGCTTGGTATGCATGGTTTTCTGCATAATTAGGGTTCTGGCCGAAGGCCTTATTGGCGTCAACCCCTGGCCGCTGAGGTGGTGTCAGCGTCCAACCCTGGACGCCAACACTCACTCCGGCGTCCAGCGATCTGGACGTCAACTTCTCTGCCCTGCATGCGCAGCAGAGCTGCTGTCTTCTGAAACAAGGCATGGCAACCATTGGGGGGATGTCCCCAACGGCTCCAAAACTGTCAGATCGGCATGGTGAGTGGGTGAAGGCCTCCCCTACTTCCTGAACCCGAAATGGCCTCTCCCCACTACCCATTTTCACACTTGCAAGAAGAGAGAAGAGGAGAGAAAACCCTAGAGCTTCCTGTGAGAAAACCTGAAGTTTGGAGGCTTTGATCCGGCGATCCAAGGCTTCTTCTGGAGATCTACTTCGACAAGGAGGAAGACAACATAACCGGCTACACATCCCCGGCCCTGGATTTCAGAGGGGAGCATCACAGAAGCCGGAGTGGAGGCATCTTGGAGGCTTCTTGGGACTGCCCAAGGAGAGCTTCTCCAACTAATTTGATCCCTTTAGGAGTTTTTCCAAAGGCAAGTAACCCTTCCACATTGTCCATGTATGTGTCTAGGAGGTTTTTATCATTTTTATAGATTTTCCTCGTGTCCTGGATCCCCTACATTCACCATTATTCAGAGCTCGGACTGTGTTTTTACACAGGTCCGAACTTGACGGCAAGACCCATTGACGTTGAGATCTTGAGTCAGCGGCCAACGATGTTGCCGCCAACTCTTGTAAACGTCCGTAGTATGCCGTTTAGTTCTTCTTGACAGAACAGTGAACTGTTCTGCCCTATATCTTTAATTTCCGGGTTTCTACGCATGAGGATATAATGTAAATTTTATATGTTATGTAAAATAGGTAATGTGATGTGTGTGGAATTTCCTGTATTTTTCTGTAGATGGCATAATTATTAGAATTATTGAAAAGCATGTGTAGGAAAGAGGTTATGCTTGGTTAATTTGTTTTCCATGATTTCTGAGGAGTTAAATGCTGTAGAATTTTATGAACCATGTTTATATGTATCAGTCCATGCCCTGCAAATTTGGGAATTTTCCCATATCCATGTGAATTCTTATAATTCCTACAATGAGAAATAGAAAGCATGTGTAGACCTTGTGAAAATTCTAGTAAATCATATGTTGGGAAATAAATTCGGGAAAAATTTCTGTGCAATATGTATGTGTGGTTCATGACTGTGCATGATCAAATCTGAAATCCATGTCATGTTCTATGTGGACTTAGTTTAAGAATGGCATGAAACTGAATGTTTTAATTTCTATAAATGCATGTGAATTCAGAAAAATGTGAAAATTTGTATGTGTGTTATTATACCCGAAAACAGCATGTGGTAAAATTTTCGGGAAAATTGATAACAGTAGCCTACACTATGAGATTTTCATGTGAAAATGAGTATAAACACATGTATCATGATTAAGGTTAGATAAGGTGTGTTCCAATTAATCCATGAGAGCTACTAAATGCTTGAATTCTGTTATTAGTAGCATCATGCTAGGGATGAACAGAACCATGTGCATAAACAAGAAAGTGTGAAAATCATATGTGAAACATGTGTTAAATCGGAATGTGTAATGTGTAAAATGTGCCGTGTGTGACACTGCTTCCATAGAGGGCTGTGGAACTGTATCATGGAAAAGTCCCCATGAGAAGGTTCAATGTGTTAAGATATCCTAAGGGCATTAGGATGAAATCCTGGAGGTGGACAAGTACCACTGGTTAGGGTGGAGACGTGTTCTCCCGGTCTGCGCAGTGCCAAGAGTCATCACTGTATTGCCTAGGTGATGTGCTATGTGTTATGTGTATGTGATGTGTCCTTCTAGTGGTGGTTTGGACTATGTGTCACGGCAAATAAATGTGAAATGTGTATATGTGAACATGTGTAAATTGTGTATATATATGTGAGCATGCATGAAAATGTGAAATGTGAAATCATGTGAACCATTTATGTTAGAATGTGAACATGTGTACATGTGAAATGCTTGAAAATGAACCATGTGAAATATGGGAATGTGTAACCATGTGAAGTGAATGTGTTAGAATATGATACGTAAATTCATGCTATGATATTTCTAATCCCATATAAATTGCTATCATGTTATAGTCAAATTGGAAGTGTAGTCTTCATGTGATTAAATGAGTAGAAAGCATGTGATAGGAAGTGTTATTTGAAACATCTTAAACCATGTACCATGTGTTTTGATTTTGTAGAAATACCATGATAGGTTGTCTCTCATAAATGTTCAAGCATGCTATATGTTGCCTTGCAAATTGAAATAGTAGACCCTACTATGATGTATGCATGAATGATGTGTATGGAGCTACTTGCTGAGTCTTTTAGACTCACTCCTTGCTTCGGCGTACAGGTGTAGTTGGTGACACACCTTTGGAGGAGACAGTGGAGAGCGACTCCGAGCGTGGAGATTAGCTGGTGGAGTTGACGTAGTGTCCCTTTTTGTTTCATAGTATGTGAATTGTAGCTTGTATTAGAGTTATCATTTTGTAATTGTGGACAAACTATGTATTAAATGTAGAACTTTAATTTTGTGGACAATGTAGCTTGGTTTAATTTCAATTATGAAAGTTTAGTCTTTTATTTTGTTATATGGATCATGTATAATAAATGTGGATGATGGAATGTGATGACAGTTAGTCCTTTACTTCCGTGACTCTGTATCTATATTTGTGTATATCTCAATCATGTGATAGTGTTGGGTAAATGTCCCACTGTGATAACCTTTACTATACCGACGTGGGTTGGTATAACCGTACCGGTATAATGAGGGTCGTCGCAGGTGGTCTGGGCGATTCTAGCTGTGAGTCTACGTGAGAGGGCATCCGAATTGTGCGATGTATCATTCTTCGTGTTGGCAGGGAGGCTTTCTCATTTATTTATGTTGCTTGGTCGGTTTAAAGCATGGAAAGCATGTTAAGTTGTGTGTGTAGTATTTCTAGTTGTGATATTCAATTTATATGAGGTTAGAATGATTGTAAGTGGTGGTTCTATGGAGTTTCTATGTTGAATTAAGGCTTTGGCATTCTAGCTGAGAACGCAATGGATCGAACAGTCGTATTCATGTTGCATCGGCCTACTATGATGCATTCTCATTAGTAACACGACACATCAAGGTGACTCATTCTTAACACGGCCAACTGGATGGACACATTCTTCTTCTTAACGTGACTGTAGACACCCATTTCTGACCCATAAGTCGAGCAAAATCTCTTGTCATATCATTGACGCCCCACGTTGGCTCATCATTGCCAAGCTGGCTTTCTCCGATCATGACATCATTTTCATTAGTTCATCGCCCTGGAGGATCCTTCCTGGTCCAATCAATCTCTCATTATAGCTCTCTGAGTCTAGAGTCCGATGTTTCAAACCGCACGTCAATCCGACGGCTGCGCATGGAGAATGGACACATTTTTCATGGCCAAGCGCAGAAAAGTCACTGAAGGCGATAGGCCCTATGTCGCGTTCTTGAAAATGACAGCCTGTATGTCGCGATAATAATACCATATTTTAAATTCATGAAAAATTGCAAAATGACTTAAAGTCACCTTCCATATGAGGAAGGCGACGTATCGAGGCGTCGTATTCAGGAAGGCGACAAGACGCTTGTCGCGTTTAGAACCTTAAACAGGAAATCCTTTCTGAGGCCAACTTGGACACATGCCATAGATGGATATTACTTGTTTTGAATGTCCAAATCGCGTCCAAATCCTCTCAAATTTGGAGGAGACCTTCCTAATACATCCCTTTCGAGTTCCAATAGCCCATACGCAGCCATACATACCCAAACTCGGACTCTTGCCCGTTATTCCTCTCACAGAGCTTCTAGGAATAATCACCCATAAGTACTTCGACTCTCCATCTTTTGGTGCAAGGCCGGAGTCTATAGTTCACTGAGCAAGAGAGCCTCATCTTCCACGAAGAGAGTTTTCCCTCCAGACGACCAGGAAGAGCCCTCCAGGGCGTTTTTCCATCGGCTACACAATTCCTCATCCCTTCTTTGCATTATTTCTTTCAATTCATGCATGCATAGTTCTCTTTTCTTCATAGATTAGCATTAGAACACGACACACACACCCATAATTAACACCCACAGGGGTCAAAAACCCCAATCTCGTGAGTTCCCTCCATAGTAGTTCATGTTTACACATCTTTCATTGAATAGATTTTCCATGCACGAGTTCTAATGGGTGTTTTCCTTGTTTGATTAACTTTGGCAGGTGTTTGAAGACCAGAGTGACGTGAGGCTCTTTGCCCTCGGCCAGCTGAGGAGCAGGAAGACAAGAACCCCAACTTCCATCCACAGAAGAAGAAGGCGACATAGCAGCTGTCGCGATAAAGAAGGCGCCGTGCCCTACGTCGCGTTAAGTTCAGAGCATGGTGACGCCACCTTCGTCGCATTATCAGGTACGCCTTCTCTTCAATCTTCCTTTCCAACGTAGTCAGCCGTCCCTCTCTACACATCAAAAGGTGACTGCTTAGTGGCGATCACGGTCAGTTCCTAATCCCTCTCATATTCATAATTTTCAAAAAAGGGAGCACAATCCCGTGATTACACCTTTTGGCGATCACGGTGGGACATCTAGTGCCCATCACGCTTGCTCTTTCTTTCCCTGCCGTTCTTATTCTCTAATGGGTGTGATGTGTTCTTAGTTTTCCTCCTCTAAGTTCTTTTTCTTTGAGTTTCTTGGTGTGTGCGGTTCTGGGTGAGAAGGCGACAAAAACAACGTCGCGATCAGAATAGCGACAAACTGCACGTCGTGATCAGGTCAGTACACAGCGTCGTTCTTGTCTGTTTCTGTGTTCTGTGTGCTGTGAGGAAGGCGACATCCACTTCGTTGTGATAAGGAAGGTGACAGCCTAAGCGTCGCTATCAGGTACGTCCTCTGCCCGTACCCTTACTGAAATTGTTTAAAATTGTTGTGTTTGCGAAGAACGCGATGCTTCTGTCGTCGTGATAAAGGAGGCGACGGGGATCCTGTCGCGATCAGGTCAGTACCCTGGTTTCTGATTTTTCTTGCAATTTTGGGTTCATTGATACAAGCTCCATCCATACTCCATCATACCATGCTTATTCCATGATCTGGAGAGCCTGTTGTCGCCTTCTGCCTCTGAGAGCATTTACCCCTAATTTCTGTTTTGTTGGTATTAGGCCAGAAATTTGCATGCACTTCGGTGCACATAGGATCTGCATTCATATTTTCATATTCGTAGTATAGGTTTCCTCCTCAGTGACGCCCGCTCTCTCGGTCACATATTCCTTGTGTCCGACTAGAGCTCTCGCTTGAGGGCCTCCGTAAGTCCCCGCTAACCATGGATTCCCACACGGCCGTCGGGCTGGTTGTACCTGTCGCCACCTAGGATAGAGTCTAAATCATTTTGGCAAGGTTGAGAGAATCCTAGTCACACCCGAAGTTGGAAGCTCTCTCCCATTTAGGAAACCCTTCCTTATTTGGATAGAACCCGCTAAAAGTCAATTCACTAAAAGGCAAAATTGAACCAATTAAAAGAAATCATCATCATTGCCAACTGCTTGCTTTGGGTGAGACGTTTTCTCTTTCCTTTTGTCTGCATAGGATTGTTTTCTTAGGAAACATAGAGTCTGTCTAGGTTAGGTCATCTCTCTTAAGTCTGGAAAGGCTTTCCCTGTCTCTGTGCGCTCACATGTCAAATATGGAGTCATATCTGAACCCGATCTACGATGAGAATCAGGACCCTGCCCTCTACACCTCCCAAGACTACGAGGACTCCCTTCCTCACGATCTCTTTGGGGAGTCGACCCGGCCTTGGGTCGCTACTGTCCATGCCTCTGAGGGTCACCATCACAACGATGGCGGCCCGTCTCAGAACACCCATCCTCCTCAGTCGGATGATCATGCCACTCAGCTCTTGCACTTAATTCCCCAGCTTGATCAGTTCCAGATCTAAACCCTCATGACGACCCTCAAAGGAAAGGCCGCTTCCTCACCCTCACCTAGAGCGGGCACGTCACGCCCCGCGGCAGCTACCTCCGGCCCCCATGTTATCATGGGACAAGCCGACAACACCCCCATCCGGCCGCGGACCATCCGATTCACGCCATTTGAGTCTGAGCACTACCTTCCCCGTGAGTTGAGGCCCCAGTCTCCACCATATCAGCCATGTTACTCCCCTCATCATCCTGAGCCATGTGCCAGGCCCACCTCTCATGCCTCTTCCATGTACGCTCAGCCATCCGCCGCACCGGACATAATGTCTGAGTGGGCGTCCACCAAGAAGGAGCTCCAAGAGCTCCGAAAGCAAGTCGACCCTAGGCAGCACCACGATGTGCACATGCCAAATTTCAATGGCCTATGGGTCCCCTCTCCATCCGAGCTGCCGAAGTACTGCAAATACAACGGCTCAGGGAATCCTTACATTCATATCAAAGACTTCATTTATGAGTCCGCCTCCTACCGGCATGATCGCCGCCTCATGGCCTATCTCTTCCGCCGGTCGCTGGACGGGCATGCTTTAGATTGGTTCTACTACCTGCTACTTGAGGACGCAGAGGACTTCACTATCATGAAGGCCAAGTTCCTCGAACAATTCCAAGACAGGGTTGGGCAGAATACTCTCTTACGGATCTCATGGCCGAGAAAATGAAGTCGGATGAGGATTTCACCACATATGCCGATAGGTGGAGGTAGATGGCTACTCGGTTTCCGGGTACCTTCCAGAGGGAGAGAAGGTGAAAATCATCATTGCCAATGCCACACCTACCTATAGAAACATCCTGGCGATGAACGACATCACCACTATGCATCAACTCTACAGCTGGGCCCGGTTCATCTAGACCCAGCTCAAAGACTCTCCCATCCACTCTATGTTTGAACCCCAAAAATCCCGGTTCCAAAGAAAGCCTTAGGGGCCAGTCACTAAGGGAGTACAAGTGAACGAGCAAGTGAGCACGTTCAACCCTGCCGGCCAGAGCCAAAACCGCCAGCCTTACAATGCCCAGGGTCAGAACCCTACCCATCTGCCACAGGGGCAACAGCAGCGCCAATACAACCAGGTGCCACCTCCCGATGGCTCTCAGCAAAGGCATCCCATGGGTCCTAGAAGAACTCACTACCCGCCATTGCCGGAGACACTCTCCGACATATTCTTGGCCCTGCTCTCCACAGATGCCATTAGGCTCCCTCCTGAGAGACCCTTGAACTCTAGTGTGGATCAAACCCGGTACTGCGTCTTCCACCGGCAGCCTAGTCACACCATCGACCAGTGCTTTACATTCAAGGATCTGGTGTATGACTTGCATGAGTAGCACAGGATAGATTGGACAGCCCTCCGGCAAGTGATCGGAGATATCAAGGAAAGGCAGAGGCAACAACAGCAGCAGAGGTAGCAGCGCCAACCACCCCCTCAACAACAACAACAGCAGCAACACCAACAGCCGTTGCAGGACCTCGGGATCGTCCATGACCCCCTACCAAACCATCCGCCAGCTCCAAACCCACCACCACAGCAACCTGCCCAGGTAAACCCCATGGTCCACCACCCTCCTCCTCAGACGAACTAGACGTACGATGATGAACTAGACATTTAGCAGATGATGGCCATTAACCAATATTCCCTTCAGTCCCAAACGATACAACCAGCCTACACGGCTCCCCAGTCAGTCCCTCCTGTAGTTTCTATGGCCAACGCCGTCATACTGCCCGTCGGTTCAGCACCCGCGCCAGTCACCAGTCCACCCATCATCTTACCCTTCTCTCCACCTGCCTTCGTACCTCTACCCCCTATCATATCTACTCCCTCACCCATCATCCTACCCCCACCTGGGCCGGACCAACCCTCCGCCGCTACACTATCCTCCGCCAGACAACCACCTACCCATCCAACCACCCTGCGGAGCGGGCGAGTCTTTCGCCGCCCGTACCCACCTATCTCCACCACCTCCACCAGTCAAAATAATCCCCAACAGGTCCTGCAACCGCCTCAACAACAGCAAGCTCAGCAGCAAACACAAGACGAGAGGTTGATTGAGCCCATTGCCAGGAACCCACTATGACATCCTCAAGCACCTGGATCACGTACCAGCCAAGATCTCCATTTTGGAGTTGATAAAGAAATCCAAGGAGCACCAGGAAGCCTTGAGCAATTTCCTGCAGAAGGTGGTCGTAAACGAGGACATGCTAGCTGACAAACTACCAAGTGCCCTAGCCATGGTAACTCGCGGGCCGGCGATTACCTTTGCCGAAAGCGAATTAGAACCCCCAGAAGCCAGGAGGCTCCCACTCTGCGTGACCCTGGTCATCAATCATGTGGCGGTGGGAGCGGCACTGCTCGACACGGGGGCATCCATAAACGTCTGCCCTCTTAGTACCCTGAGATCCTGCGACCTATCAGAAGGGATGCTAAGGCCGACACCCACCACCATCGCCGCGTATGACAACTCTAGAAGATCCTGCCATGGCATGGTGACTGTGCAAGCCGAACTGGGACCCCTCGCTGTCACGGTGGACTTCTACGTCCTTGATATCGATCCCATGTTCAAAGCTATCCTAGGGCGTCCGTGGTTGGAAGCGCTCAAGGCTGTACCGTCCACTGCACACCAATGTCTGAAGTTCCCCTTTCAAGGACGGATCATCAAAGTCAAGAGCATAGCTACTACCCACTCAGTAGATGCCCTCCACGATACCCACCTACCAGCCATGTGGCCAGCCAACAAACCCGTAGTCTCGGTGCTGGATATCAACTACCCATGGAGCTACACATTCCAGTCCAAGCGAGAGACCAATCTGTCACGAGTCAATGTAGTCAAGAGAAAAGAGCTGCTAAGCACCAAGGGGTGGCAAATCATGATGAAGCTGGGGTACGAAGAAGGCAAGGGTCTAGGGGCAGAGCTACATGGCATAGTCAAACCCATCCCTGACACTATCATGAAAAGCCGATGGGGCTTGGGGTACAAGGAAAAATCCAAACCATGGTCATCCAGCACATCCACTCTTAAGGCCAACCGTGAACCACTCACCTGGACACTCTGGTGTCACTTCATTAGGGGCCTACCCAACTTGGATATAATACTGTGGTAGTCGAGGCAGAGCTGTCACAGCATGAGGTGAATGGCCGAAACTTCTCTCGGCACATGGCCCCCCTGCTAACCTATAAAGCATAGAGGCACTCCGTCCAACTAGGAGGAGAAAGACCGGGAACCCAGAAGCTGAATGGTACAGATGGTTTGACATAGAAGACATCACCATCAGCTTCAACGACTGTTCAGGGAAGAAGAAAGGACATGGCCGCCAGCTGCAGCAGAGTTGCTAGATCCACCCACTGCCATCACATCTAAAAGGCAGCTCATAAACGATGTCTCAGACATAGGAGAGCCGGACACCCCCTATGAAGAGGGGAAAACCATAGATGAACTCTGGAGGGGCACCTGCTTAGCCATCCACCCGACCCTTCTGGATTCCCTCCTGCCCAGTCTGGTCCTGTCCTCTCCTCCCTTGCTTATTCAGCTGACCCCTCAGCTCCTGACGGCGGCACACAACCTCCTCACACCTGACCTCCCACCTGCAATCCTCACTGCCCTGCAGTCCAATCCAGGTGACCACGAGGTCACCCTCTCCTGTTGCATGCTCTCCACCGATCTCCAAAAAAAAAAAATGCCCATTTTCAAATGCACGTTGAGGTCAAGGAGCCGACATTCCTCCTTCACTCTCTTGATCAGGGGCACCCCTCGACTGGGGCTTCCCCTCCTGCTCCGTCACTAGGAGCCATTCTCTTCAGGGACACCATGTCCTCCTCTAGTCCTGTAGAGTCTTCTAGTCTAGGAGAGTCTAGGGTAGGTGAGTCTAGCATTAGGTTAGATAGGCCTAGGGTAGAGAGTCAGGTCAGCCTGGTATCCACCAAATCCAAGCAGCGCCCTAGGAAGCAGCGGGGAAAGGCTATTCCCCGGAGATATCTTCAAGAGCTAGCTCGGCGGTGCCAAGCGCTGCTGTTGATAGAGGAATTCACAAAAGAGGCGCTGGTGTTTGAAGAAGATTTTGAGCAGGATGAGGTGTTCATAGACGACGGATTTGGCATCTACGAGATAATGAATGATGAGGACCCAGTCGACGAAGAGGATAGCGAAGTAGATGACGCTGCCGAAAAATATGCCAGTGGAGTAAGAAGATTTGATGAGCCCACAACGGCAGTGGATGAACCTACTAAGGAAGTCAACCTCGGAACAGAAGAAGATCCCAGGATTGTAATCATCTCAGCAAACCTCCCTCCTGATGAAGAAGAGGAACTGGTGCAAATCCTGAGGGAGTACAAGGACACGTTCGCCTGGTCTTACGAGGACATGCCCGGTCTAGACCCCTCACTAGTGGAGCACCGACTGGTACTGAAAGAAGGGGCAAAGGAAATCAAGTAGAAACTCAGAAGGTTCCACCAACTCATGGCCCTGAAGATGAAGGACGAAGTAGATAAACTCCATAAGGCTAGATTCATCAGGGTAGTGCTTTATCCGAACTGGGTGGCCAATATAGTCCCTGTCATGAAGAAAGACGGCAAAGTCAGAATCTGCATCGACTTCAGGGATTTGAATAAGGCATGTCCGAAGGACGACTTCCCGCTTCTTCATATTGATGTGATGATTGATAATACTAATGGGTATGAGACCCTCTCATTCATGGATGGATATTCAGGTTATAACCAAATCCGTCTATCTCCTGAAGATCAAGAGATAACATCCTTGATCACCCCCTGGGGAATGTATTGCTATGTAGTCATGCCATTTGGGCTGAAGAATGCTGGGGCTACTTATCAAAGGGCGATGATGGCCATCTTCCACGACATGATACACATTTATGTAGAAGTATATGTGGATGACATCTTGGTGAAGTCGAGAACCAAGAGAGAACACCCTGAAATCCTAGCCAAGGTGTTGCAGAGGTCGAGAGAATATCAGTTGAGAATGAATCCGAAGAAATGCGTGTTCGGGGTATCATCAGGAAAGCTGCTAGGTTTCATAGTTAGCAAGCGGGGCATTGAGATCGATCCGAACAAGGCTAAGGCTATAGCAGAAATGCCTCCTCCAAAGAACATCTCACAATTAAGAGGCTGATAGGGCGTTTGCAGTTTATCAGAAGATTCATCTCCCGCATTCGCAAAGATGCCGCCCGTTCTATGATCTCTTGAAAGGAAGGGCAAAATTCGAATGGAATGACAAATGCCAAGCAGCCTTCGATGAGCTAAAAAGTTATCTCATGAATCCCCCAGTCTTGCAGCCTCCTGTACCCGGAAAACCGCTAATCCTATATCTCTCAGTCATTGAGGACTCCCTAGGAGCTGTCCTTGCACAACACGATGAATCTGGGAATGAAAGGGCAGCATACTACCTCTCTAGGCTCTTCAACACTACCGAATCCAAGTACACCACCGCGGACAAACTTGTGCCGCACTCGTGTGGGTAGTCCAAAAGCTCAAGCACTATTTCCTTGCCCACGAGGTCAAGCTGATCTCGAGGAGGATCCACTCAGATATCTTCTAGAAAAGCCCGTCCTCTCTGATCGGCTGGCACGCTGGCAGAGTTCCTCTCTTAGTTTGACATCTTCTTTGTGGTCCAAAAGGTCGTCAAGGGTTATGCCATCGCTGAGCATCTAGCCCATCTTCCACTCCCTCATAGCGACTCCCTCTGAGAGGAATTCCCCGATGAGGAACTCTCAGTTATCCTCAAAGACCCCTTCTGGTCCCTTCATTTCGATGGCGCACTCAATTCTCAGGGACGGGGCATTGGAGCCGTGTTGCTTACCCCAGAAGGCATTACCATCCCATTTGCATATCAACTCACCTTCCCCGCTACTAACAACATGTCTGAGTATGAAGCTCTCCTTGCTGGTCTCAAACATGCTTACTTGCTGGGGGCATCACACCTCAGAATCATAGGAGACTCTCAACTCGTTTTGCGGCAGGTGCTCTCAACTTACCGCACTCGTGACCCGAAGCTCAAGCCATACCAAGACCTGGTCACGCTGTTGGCAAGGCAGTTCCGCAAGCTCATTTATATCCATACTCCTCACTCCCAGAATATCCTGGCCGACGCTCTGGCGTCGCTAGCCTCATCTCTATCCTTCCCTCTGAGTCACCGGACTGAGACAATCATCGTCCAGCGTCTCGATGTTCCATCTACCCAAGACCCTTGGTTTAGCGACCTTAGGGCAACCTTAGAAGAAAGGGCTAGGAAGAGAGGAGCGCAGCAAGTCATGTTAACTGAGCTTGAAGAGATCCTGAATGAAGAAGAACTGCCATGGTACTTTGAGATAGAACAATATTGCAGGGATGGAACATATCCTGAAGGGGCAAGTGCGGAAGACCACAGAGCCATCAGGAGAGCCGCCTTGAGGTACACGGTTGTCGGAGAAGTTCTGTACAGGCGAGCTCTTAATGGAGTCCTTTTAAGGTGCCTTACCGATGATGAGGCTTGAAACGTGGTGGAAGGGGCCCATGTTAGCGAATGCGGAGGGCACGTTAGCAGTCAGATGCTTGCAAAGAAGATCATTAAGCAAGGCTATTACTGGCCAACCCTAGAGGAAGACTGTGCCATCTACGTCCGTAGGTGTGTCAAGTGTCAACTCCATGCAGATAAAATCCATGCCTCTTCCTCCTCACTACATCCACTCTCCACACCTTGGCCATTCTCCAGGTGGGCTTTCAATATTGTTGGCCCTCTTGGCGACTCTAATGCTAAAACCAAACAGAAATCATTTATCCTAACAGCGACTGAGTCTTACACCATGTGGGCAGAAGCCGAAGCTTTCACAGAAATTGAAGCATCCACGGTGTGCTGCTTCATCATGAGGAATATCATCTCGTGGTTCGGAGTGCCAAGCAGCATCGTCATGGATAACGGGCCACAATTCATCTCGCAAGAGCTCCAGGACCTTTGTAAGAAATACAACATCACGCTGCACCATTCATCGCCGTACTACCCGCAGGGCAATGGCCAAGCTGAAGCAACTAACAAAACCCTTCTTAAAATCTTGAAAAAGACCTGTGAGTCGCATAGATTCGCCGACTAGCTAGAAAAGCTAATAGAGGCTCTATGGGCCTACCATATCTCCATCTGCACTCCCACGGGGCAAACCTCGTACGCTCTCACTTACGGGATGGAGGCAGTAGTTCCATACGAGATCCTAATCCCTTCACTAAGAGTCCAATTAGTCAAGGAACTTAATCTTGATGAATGTCGAGAGGCATTGCTAGTCCAAATGGAACTCTTAGATGAAAGGCGACTTATGGCAGCCGACCATGTGCTTTCATATCAAAGGCAAATCTCGAGGTCTTTCGAAAAGAAGGTAATTGAGCATAAATTCCAAGAGGGTGATATAGTTTTGAAGCACATTTTTATCAAACCCGGAGGTCCTAGGTCCAAACTGCAGCCTAATTGGGAGGGTCCGTACGTTGTGAGGGAAGTCTACCCTGGAAATGCTTATTGCTTAATCAATGCTGAGGGCGTCGAATTGTCACATCCGTGGAACGGGTTATACCTCAAACGTTTCTATCCTTAGGCCAATATGTGTGAGGCCACAACACCTAGATCGGGGAATAACCCCGTGTTGAAAGTCTAAAATCCCCCCCTAATCGTCAAGGATCGCTCTAAGTCAGGATTAACACACACACACGGCAAGCCCGGGTAACTACACTTGGTTGATGCTGCAGCTGTGTGGGTCCTACTCTGGCAATGCGTCGGTCATTCTCTCCTAATCGGTCAAAGTGTAGGGGCAAAGGGGTTGTAAGGGTAAGGTCGTCAACCTAAAGCATACCCCGGCGAGAGGAAGTCTCAAACAGGGACGGTCAAAATAAAAAAGGGCAAAGAAGCAAAGAAGAAAAGAAAGAAAAATTCATAGTACAACAGGGGCATGGCAAAGAGTGGAAAAGTCCCCGCGGGACGCTCATGAGCCCGGTCGTACGCATGCCCCAAATAGTGCAAGTCCATAGCAAAAGACCATAAAGTCCTTCCACAACAGGCCTAATCTCTAGAGGGCATGCTGTAGGAAGTAGTCGAACCCAACATCTCTAAACCCACACAAGACATTCCTTAAAAAATCTTCCATTTCTCCCTATAAGGCCGAGTCATCTCTTGGGTATGGTTTAGCTAGTCGTAGCATCAACTAAGGGTAGTTTCCCGAGGTATTGTCACCTCTCAATGCACATCCTAGCCTAGTGAGGTCTGTGGCGAAAATCGGAGGTGATCAAGACTCTAAACCAGTGGCTCAAACCGGTCTAAGTGTTGTGGCCCGAAGGTGCGAGTACCTTCCGTCTCGCGCGTCTTATTTTAGGAAGGGCTAACGTCGACTTTAGCGCGCTCACCAAAACTCCAAAAAAATCAAATATTTCCAAAACTCCAAAAAAATTAAATATTTCCAAAATTCCTAAAAATCAAATATTTTCCAAAACTCCAAAAAAATCAAATATTTTCAAAACTCCAAAAAAATCAAATATTTTTCCAAAACTCCAAAAAAATCAAATATTTCCAAAACCCCTAAAAATTAAATATTTTAAAAAAACTCCAAAAAATCAAATATTTCCTAAACTCTTATAAATCAAATATTTTCAAAACTCCAAAAAAATCAAATATTTCCAAAACTCCAAAAAAATTAAATATTTCAAAAGCTCAAAAACATCAAATAATTTAAAACTCCAAAAATAATGTTTTCAAAATTCCAAGCCATTTGCATTCATGCATATCATTTGTTTATTTGCATCTTTTGCCTATTTTAATAAGGCTTAGCCCCCTTGACTAACTATCAAGGTCGGTCGCTCATTACATTTTAAAGCAAGGGGCTAAGCCTAAGAATAGATCTAACTTGTTTTGCGATTGTCTAAATGTGCAGGGCGCAGGAGAAGAAAGCGGCACTCTCATCTCACCCGTCATTGTCACTCGTCACTCTCACTCAGTCGCAAAACATAAATTCATTCCATTCCATATCATACATATACAAAAGAGGGCAAAACAAAAGTACAAGCCCTCAACCTCTCTCCCCCGTACCCTCAGGCGGGCGGGGAGACGGAGGGGCCGTCGCCCTCGGCCTTGTCTCACTCCCCTCCGGCGATCTCTCCTACCGTCGTGCCTCCTCCTCATTCCTCCGCCGTCCGGACGAACCCGTCAAATAATGTCCAGCGGACCCTCTCGGGATGCCGCTCTTGCTAGCCTCCGAGCGGCTGCATCCGACCAAGGCTAGGGCCCTCTCCAGGCCCTTCATCTCGGACCGCAGCAGCTCACAGCGGTGCCTCTCCTCCCCTAGATGCGTGCGGAGGTCCCCGGCCTTGGTGCGCAGTCGCGTCGCCTCCTCTGCCTCCTGGCGCCACCGCGTCGCCTCCTCTGCCGCCTCGCACCACCGCATCACCTCCATTGCCTCTGGGCATAGGCGTAGCTTCGGCATCTCCGCCTCAAGCGTGGTCGTCCGCGCCAGAGCGTTCCTCAGCTCTAGCTCCTGCAATATCAAACATCTTGTCAGAGATTCAAAAAGAAGTAAAAGTCAAGAGGCATCTAGTTAGTAATTTACTCGCTCCTGCAGCTGAGCAAGAGCATCCTCTGTGCGGGTCACCGCCGACGCCAACTGGCCCTCCAACACGGAGCGGTCAGGGTCCTCTCGGGAGGAAGAAGCACCTCCCACCATCTGCTGAGCCCTGTCCAACTTTGCCCGCTGCAAAAGAAAGCAAGAAGGGTCAGTCAACTAAAATTAGAAATAAGAAGGGTAGGGCGCAAAGTACTCACCAGCTGGTCCACCACCGCCTGGAGGTCATCTCGCTGCTGGATGGTGGAGTGGAGGACGCCCTCGAGCGAGGCAATCCGTCCCTCAGGGTCAAGCTGCAAACACAAGTCAAGTCAGTCACACAATCAATTAAGAACTCAAAAGAGACTGAAAGCAGTAAAAACTCACCGGTCGCCGGGTTCCCTTATACACCTGGGCCCCGTACCTCCGAGCGTAGGCCCAGAAATAGTCCTCGTCGCTCGTGGCCTCGGAAACCACCTCCTTGCCCCACTGCTCCCAATCATCCAGCTGCTCCCGGACTGTCCAGTAAGTGACCTGCTGGATCCCACGGAAGCTCCGGCCAGGCCTCTCCCACGGCCTCTATTGGGTCGGGAACTCCACCACTGCCTGATGGAGCCCCAGTGTATGTGCAACCAGTCGGTGGTGGAGCGGGACCACTGTGTTGAACGAATGAAGCCAAATGTCCCTACCGAAGTAGGGACGGCCCTGCTCCACCCACGGCTGGGCGGCGTCATTCTCCCCGACATAGGGAGTCCACTGTACCTGCACACCACAAGCAAAAAATCTGTCAGTCAACTGTCAAATAAGCAAAGCAAGGGAAAAGGCTAAGGCTAGAAGTACTCACATGTCCAAAAGGGATGGTGTCCAAGGCGTCAAGGATCAGCGTCACCTGTCGCCGCAGGGACCGCTCATCGTGGCAGAACCGCTAGCACTGTAGAAGAGGCACAGCGCCGCGTCGCCTCGCTACCCCGCGACCCAGGGAAGGGAGGTGGTAGTATGCCCACACCTGCAAGAGCAACACAGTCAGTACCACAGTTAATCAAAACAAGCAAGAAAAGTAGTAAAGGGCGAAGGTAGAAGCATAGCTGTAGGAGTGGGAAGAACCCGACGACACCTGTCTCCTTGCTGGAGGTGCCCAGGCTGTCGAAGAGGTAGGCCACGAGGGCCGCACCCCATGCGTAGCTGCCTACGCTGGACAAGTTCTCCAGCAAAGGCAGGCACCGGCAGCCAACTGGGTCCCCTCTGGTCCGCAGAATCAGCTTCCCGATCACGAGGATCAGGAACCGCCTCAGATCTCGGTCCGCTGCAACTCCCTCCTCCTCCTTCAGCACCGCTCTGGCATCCTCTGTCAGACGGGCCATATAATCTGCCTAACCCTCTCCGGTCCGGTGGCGTGCATTTGCCACCTCAAGGCTCGCCTGTAGCGCTGTGCGCTGTACCAGGGAAGACCTCTCCCCCGTCACCTCCAGCCCGAGCAACCTCTCTACCTGCTCCTGGTAGCTGGTGTAGGTGACCCCGGTCACCGCCTGGCCGTCTACACATAGGCCGGTGATCCGTACCACATCCTCTAACATAGGGATCATGTGTCCCCACGGAAAGAGAAAAGCGTGGCACTCGGGGTCCCACCTCTCCTTCAAGGCCTGGATGAGCGCCACGTCCGGCGCCAGCTCCTCTAATCGAAGAAAGGGGCCGAACCCCATGCCCTCCAGATGGGCCCTCTGAAAGTCCGGCAGACCGTCGTAGATCGCCCAGACGACGGCCCATCCTAGCCTGGACCTCAGCTCACTCTGCAAAACAAAACATCAGAAGATCAGAAATCAGCAGGAATTGCCCTAAAACCACCTTCTGTCCTGATATGGCGACAAGGGGTCTGTCGCCTTCTGAAGGCGACAGGAGACCCGTCGCATTCATGACTATGGTCGCGACGGGCACCCCGTCGCCTTCTAAAAGGCTACAGGGGGACCGTCGCCTTCCAACTGGTAAGGCGACAGGCCCCCTGTCGCATTACCAGGGCCGCCCGAAAAAGAGCTTTGCCTGTTTCCCAGCCGATCCCCTTTGGGCAAAACGCCCTACAACTGAGTGCTCCGCACTCCCCACTCCACGCATACATGGGTTTAGGCTCGAGGACTTACCTTCTTGGGCCCAACGGGCTCGTCTTCATCCCCCACCACCGGCATGATCTCTTCCTCCATGGGCACGACCGGAGGGACTTACGGGGTCGTCGTGGATGGTCCCTCGCCCGACTGTCGTCGTCGGATCGTCTTCTTGCGACGCCGACCACCGCCGTCACTGCCTTGCCCCTCTCCACGTTCACCTTCCATCGCCGATTCTCAAGGGGGGAAGAAAAGAAGAATAGGGGGTTGAGAGGGGTTGCCGCCGAAGGGAACCTCTGGCGATCGCTGGAGAGGAGGGCCGACCGGAGAAGAAGAAGACCAAAGAGGGAGAGAAGGATCTCCCGGTCGCCGGTGAAAGAGAGAAGGAAAGAAGAGGGAGAGGAAAGCACGAAGAGAGAGGGAAGGGGCACTCGGCCCGATTTCAAATTGCCTTTGGTCCTATGAAAGCGACGATATCTTTGTCGCCTTCTGCTCAGGTCGCGACAAGGCCTATGTCGCCTTCACTTTAATGGTCGCGACTGTTGACCAGTCGCCTTCAGGGTAGCGACGCTCCCTATGTCGCCTTCTCAAGCCAATTGCACAAAAGCTTCTAAAAATCGATTCTCATTGCAACAATCCCATGCTTACATCAAATAAAAGCCATGAAAAAGCAAAAAGCAACATGCCTCCCACTCCCATTACATCAAGCCCACCAAGTCTCATAAAAACTCAAAAAAAAATACAATCAACTCTCTCTCTCTGGCTCACAGTCCCCAAGCGGCCGAAGCTTCTCGTGTTCCCGGAGGTACGCCTGGTACGTCTCCCGGTCCTCATCAAGTCTCGGTGGAAGTGCATGGGTAGCGCACACCCTCCACAAGGCCAACGCGCACCGCACGGCTTGTTCGTCCTCCGGGTTCCCTAAGTGCCTCTTCTTCACAGGAGGCAAGTGTGACGGCGGGAGCACTCTAGTCCTCGGTATCCCGATCTGTAGATAGCACCGCTGCGGGTTGTAGAGCATGGTCGCCATGTTCCCTATAAGTTGCAAATCCAACCCACGTCCAAGTGGTAGCCGGATCTCCGTTCCGCGAAGCGCCGCTATGCCCAGTGCGAAGTGCTCCACCAGTACGGTACTAAAGTAGAGGTGCCATGCATTCCTCGTCTTCTTGTCCGCCGTCCTGCACAAAACCTTATCCAGGAATTTGGCCGCCCCGCCGATAAAGCACAATGGATGGCACCCAAAAATCCGGCTGTCAGTAGTGGGGTTGTCTACATGCTTAAACTTTATCCTCACACCCAACCAACACTCTAATAGGATCATGGAGCCATAGAGGAAGCCACCTGTGGAAGCCGAGGAAAGACCCAAGTAAAGGTAAGCCAAAACGGCATGTGAGAGTGAAAGTCCCCGTCATACCCCACTTATAGCACTAAGACTCGCGTGGTCTATGAGGTTATCCCCGGACGGGAAGAGGACCACCCCACACAAACATATGGCCACGGCCTTTGCTATCTCCCAGTGGTCCGTATTCTTGTTCTTACATTGGGAGATGACCCACTTAGACAACAGAACTAAATGGATGAATTGTGGGCTAATCATGGTGTGTACATCCCCCGGATCGGTCATGAACTCACCAAGGATAAGTTTTGGGTTGATGGGCTCAACAGTGTAGCTTATACTTTGCTCATCCCCCGGCTTGGTCTTAGGAAGAGCTAAGAAGGCTTCGATCTCCTCTAGAAGGACGGTCGCCTCAAATTTGGGAAAAATAAAAGTATGGGTTGGGGGATGCCATAGTTTGATGAGGGTCGTAATGCTATGCCAGTCAAAGAAAATTTTATGGTAGTTATGGGCCGCTATCAAAACCCCACCTAAACCCCACTCTCTCAAGAACCGGATAACAAACATGGGTAAGGCTTTGATCATGGGGGTGATCCATGTAAGCTTAGAATAGCGGCGGGAGCCCGGGAAGAGCTAGAAGAGAAGAAAAAAAAAGGAGAGAAGGAAGGAAGGAGAAGAACAAAATTAATGAAGAAATTCGTATCAAAAATTCATTGAAAATTGAAAACACCAAAAACTCACCTCTCTCACTTCTTTGATCCTGCTGAAGTGGTTGGGGACGTCCGTCAACCTCGCGAGAGCTTCATAGGTCGCCAGAGCACGCTTCGGACCCTCATAAGGCGTCTCCCCACCCATGGGAGCAATTGGAGCTCTCTTCATGGCCATGAGAGCTTGCAAAACTTGAAGAAAAGAAGAGAGAAGAGAGAGCTACGAATTTGGCTTCTCATACCCCTTATTTATAGAGCTATAGCACTCCTATTCATGCTTGGAAAGGGTAGAGAAGACCCATTAGGAGTGGGACTTTGAGTGGAGAGCACTTAGAGTGCAAATAGGAATCAAACTCAAGCTTGGGGTTGCAAAGATTTGAGCTCGGGCTGAGAAACCTGTGAAAGCGACATATCGACATGTCGCCTTCCGGGTGGCGACACAGAATGCGTCGCCTTCTTAAGTCAAGGGTCGCGACATACCCTATGTCACCTTCTGATCAGATTGCACTGCCATGCCTATTTCTCTGTGATTGCTCAGAATATTCGCACATATGCTTTGATGTCCATTTATTGGTGCGTTTCATTGTATTATATCTATCTTTATTGCTTTGATTATTGAAAACCCAGAAAAATAAAAAAATCCAAAAAATCAAAGGAGACAGCTCGTCAGGTAAGTCAGGTAAGTATCTCTAACCCTAATCCCTCCGCATTATTATATGATATCTACACTATTATATCAGCTTAAGGACCGGCTGGTTCCCAGTGTGTTCTAGGATCTGAGTTCCCCTTCATCAAAAACAAGGATGATCTAGGTGCACGCTGCTAATCGTTGGATAGGCCGTTAGGTGATATGACTCGGGGACGACAGATTCTATCGCACGTCGGGGATGCGATGTGTCTTGACCCTTGCCTATATTGTCTAGCAATATTATCCTTGAATACTTGTTATTTTCTCCTTTTCTTTGCATTCGTTTTTATGATTTCTTTTTCATTAGCCCAACATGCATCATGTAGGAATTTTGAGCTTCATGAATCACGATTTGTCAAAGCTAGCTTCCCAATGATGTCCCAACCCAGATCCTCATTTCCAGACAAGAATTACATTCCGAATTTGGAAGTTTTCCTCGAGCTTGTGCTTAGTCCAGTTCGCCGGTATGGTTCCTATACAGGATTCCTCTCATCCCCATTCATTATAACAATCGTTCCCTTATCCCCGATCCGCTCATTAGTCATGAACTGCTCAAAGGCCAGAGTCGAATCGACCCGCCGGGCAGCACCTATCCCCTAATGAACGAAAACTACACGCTAAAGATAGCTAGGGTACCTCTTGAATCAGGAGGTTGATCACTTCTTTTCTTTTGATTTTTATTCGTCCCAAATAGGAACCATCCTCGCATTCTGTTCCCAGCCATGTTCGAGGATAGTCGGATAATTCTCGCTGCTTATTCGTCCAGAATGGGTGTCTCTTTACCTTGATGCCCGCTTTTCAGCTCATTCGGCTTCATTCCGCAACATCACCATTTCATGCCACTTGCGCTCCATTACCGCTCCACTCCCTTGCAAAGCAGGCATCAAGGAGGGGCAATCTGTAGACACCCATTTCTGACCCATAAGTCGAGCAAAATCTCTTGTCATATCATTGACGCCCCACGTTGGCTCATCATCGCCAAGCTGGCTTTCTCCGATCATGACATCATTTTCATTAGTTCATCGCCCTGGAGGATCCTTCCTGGTCCAATCAATCTCTCACTATAGCTCTCCGAGTCTAGAGTCCAATGTTTCAAACCGTACGTCAATCCGACGGCTGCGTATGGAGATTGGACACATTTTTCATGGCCAAGCGCAGAAAAGTCACTGAAGGCGACAGGCCCTATGTCACGTTCTTGAAAACGACAGCCCGTATGTTGCAATAATAATACCATATTTTAAATTCATGAAAAATCACAAAATGACTTAAAGTCACCTTCCATATGAGGAAGACGACGTATCGAGGCGTCGTATTCAGGAAGGCGACAAGACGCTTGTCGCGTTTAGGACCTTAAACAGGAAATCCTTTCCGAGGCCAACTTGGACACATGCCATAGATGGATATTACTTGTTTTGAACGTCCAAATCGCGTCCAAATCCTCTCAAATTTGGAGGAGACCTTCCTAATACATCCCTTTCCGAGTTCCAATAGCCCATACGCAGCCATGCAAACCCAAACTCGGACTCTTGCCCGTTATTCCTCTCACAGCCCTTCTAGGAATAATCACCCATAAGTACTTCGACTCTCCATCTTTTGGTGCAAGGCCGGAGTCTATAGTTCGCTGAGCAAGAGAGCCTCATCTTCCACGAAGAGAGTTTTCCCTCCAGACGACCAGGAAGAGCCCTCCAGAGCGTTTTTCCATCGGCTACACAATTACTCATCCCTTCTTTGCATTATTTCTTTCAATTCATGCATGCATAGTTCTCTTTTCTTCATAGATTAGCATTAGAACACGACACACACACCCATACTTAACACCCACAGGGGTCAAAAACCCCAATCTCGTGAGTTCCCTCCATAGTAGTTCATGTTTACACATCTTTCATTGAATAGATTTCCATGCACGAGTTCTAATGGGTGTTTTCCTGTTTGATTAACTTTGGAAGGTGTTTTAAGACCAGAGCGACGTGAGGCTCTTGCCCCTCGGCCGACTGAGGAGCAGGAAGACAAGAACCCCAACTTCCATCCACAGAAGAAGAAGGCGACATAGCAGCTGTCGCGATAAAGAAGGCACCGTGCCCTACGTCGCGTTAAGTTTAGAGCATAGCGACGCCACCTTCGTCGCATTATCAGGTACGCCTTCTCTTCAATCTTCCTTTCCAACGTAGTCAGCCGTCCCTCTCTACACATCAAAAGGCGACTGCTTGGTGGCGATCATGGTCAGTTCCTAATCCCTCTCATATTCATAATTTTCAAAAAAGGGAGCACAATCCTATGATTACAGTGACCTATCGGGCCATCGTGTTCTTAACACGATAGTTGCCCCTGTAGCGTTCTGCTTCCCGAAGTGAAATGTTATGGGTTTGACAAAGTGGGTCCTATGTGGGCCTAGTCTTGGCTATTTTATGTTGGTTTAAGATGTTTAAAGTGTAGAAGCAACTTCCTCCAAGTCTTCAGAAAATTAAGTATTTTGATAAAACAAATCTTTAAATGAATATTTTGCGTCTACCATGATAAATTCTCAGATATATATTTCTTCCAAAAATATAGATATACTACAAAATTTCTAGACAGCTTCAATATCCCGAAAGACCAAATTTTTCTAAGTATACAACTTTATATTGTATTCGACTCTTGACTTCGACTCATACAGTCGAACGTCTTTATACTGTATTCGACTCATGACTTCGACTCATACAGTCGAACGTCTTTATACTGTATTCGACTCATGACTTCGACTCATACAGTCGAACGTCTTTATACTGTATTCGACTCATGACTTCGACTCATACAGTCGAACGTCTTTTTACTGTATTCGACTCATAACTTTACACCTCATTCGACTGACGATTTCCTTCTTGAGTCGAATCACTCTATTCTTCTTCAATCGAATCATACTTACTTCCTGAGTCGAATTACCTATTCTATTGAATTCGACTACACTGTCAGCTGTGGTACCTTTGTCAGTTCTAAATTGTCATTCCTGGTTGTAAATTCTTCTCAAGCATAAAATTATGACATATTTCATGTTGCTTATCATATACATTTAAGATCGTACAAGACTATTATTTTAATATATTTTTTGACAAAATTCAGTACATTCACATATTTACATTCCTGTAAAAAATATTTCTCTGAAATATACTTCTGGTTTTGATGTCCTTTGCCTCAATCTATTCCTTCTAAAAAGACTCAAAGCATTTATGTAAAAAATCAGGCGCATGGTATCTGACCATCTCACCTACCACTGGCAGACCCATACCTCAACTTTTTGTCTGTCTGCCTTATTTTCCGAAAGGACTAAGAATACTAGGTTCCATACTATTTGTTGTACTCCACTGACTCACCTACCACAAAGGTATGGATATGCTTTTGTCTTTGTCTTGTCCTTGCAAACAGGCATTTATTAGAGCGCATGTTTTAAGCATGGGTTGCTCAGCTCAAGTCTCAAAGAGCTTATCTTCTAGCTGTGACAACGGCTCCTGCCTTTAAAGACTTTGGAAAGAGGAAAAAATTCAAGACCCTGTGGATATAAGTCCCAAGATCCAAAGGATCCCCAAAACTCTCCTCAAACGGATAGTATGCAACAACCATCTTACTCCAACGACTATCTTCCTCAACGGCTAGTTTTTGAGGATTATAAAGAGATGGAGAAAAGATCATGAAGCAGAACAATTTTCTTCAAGTGCGCAAAAAGAAATTCCTTCAAGCCATCTCTCTGAAAAGCTCATCTTGCAAGCTCTCTAAACCTTTCTGTTCAGCCTCTGTGTGAGAGCATATCTTCAGGAATTTCTGTTCTGAAGATCTGTCTGTTGGGTAGCAATTGTAATTGCTTCTTCTTTTGAAGTCCACCCAAGTAGCTTCATCTAGGATTTAGACTGCACTCCTCTTCATTCAATCCTGCTGGAAAGTGTGTGTTCTGTTCTCATCTTTGAGGCAAACACACAAGGTTTCTTTCTCTGTTATTTCTGTAGAAATTTTTCTGCTTTACCCCTCTTGTGAAGGGAAGACCTTTGGTATAAGGCAGTTGTGTTTACCCCTGTTTAGGGAAGACTTGCTGTGGAGCAAGTGGGTGTTGTAATTACCTCTCAAGGGTGAGAGAAGGCCAAATCTGTTTGGCAGTTTAGTGAAAAACTCAAGTGGTTGGCTTGAGGTCTGGATGTAGGACTTCCATGTAGGAAGGGCCGAACCAGGATAAATCTCTTGTGCAAATCTTTTGTGTGATTGTTTTCGCCAAGTCTTTCACTTGAATCACACACATCACACCAAGCACTAACATATCTATTTAGTGTTGTGATTTTTCAGAAGAATTTTTGAAAAGCAAGAAAAGTCCTATTCATCCCCCCCTCTAGGACTGTGTGTTTGCCATTTCGATCCAATAAGAGGTATCAGAGCGAAGGTCTTCTCAGAAGAATCTAAAGATTTAAGAAGAAATGGCATCTGAAGCTAACAACTATGAAGGCCAATTAGTTTCAAGAACACCATTCTTCGATAGTGAAGATTATCAATACTGGAAGATGAGGATGGAATGCTTCATCAGAGGAACAGACTACGACCTTTGGCAGGTAATTGAACAAGGTGATTATGAAATAGTTGGAGCAACTTCCACCTCTGCTGGTTTATCTATTGCTGATAAGAGAAATATGTCCCTAAATTATAAAGCCAAAAATTATCTTTGTTGTGCCTTATCTAAAAGAGAATTCAATAGACTCTCAGCTTGTAAGACAGCAAAAGAAATGTGGGATAAATTACAGGTAACCTATGAAGGAACTGATAGGGTTAAACAAACCAGAATAGATATACTAGTATCTCAATATGAACAATTCAAAATGCTTCCAAGTGAAAATATAACACAAATGTACAACAGATTCTCAAACATAATTGTAGGGTTAAGTGCCTTAGGGAAAATCCTAACCAATGAAGAAACTGTTAGAAAAATACTACGATCTCTAACCAATGTATGGACCCCTAAAGTTACAGCCATAGAGGAAGCCCATGATCTCACTGAATTGTCCATTGATAAGTTAATAGGCTCCCTCATGGCACATGAAATAAACATGGAAAGATTTTCTGAAAGCTCTTCAAAGAAGAAAATTTCAAATGCTCTAAAGATTGCAGATTCTTCTTCATCTGAAGACTCCAAAGAAAAATCAGATGACAGTGATGATGAGGCTATGCTCTCAAGGAAATTACAAAGAATATTAGCTAAGAAAAAGAAGTTTGGCTCAAGAAAGTTCTTCAAGAAAGATAAAAAGAAAGAGCCAACCTGTTATGAGTGCAACCAGCCGGGGCATTACAAATCTGAGTGTCCCAAACTCAAAAAGAAGGACCAAGCAGAAAAATCTGAAAAGAAGAAGGGAAAAGAAAAGAGATTCAAAAAGTTCAAAAAGAAAGCTATGGCAGCAACATGGGACAACGAAGATGCTACCAGCTCAGACTCCTCCAGCTCAGAATCTGAAGAAGAAGAAAAGGCAAATCTAGCCCTCATGGCAGGACTAGAACAGGTAAATTCTGAACATCTTTTACTTCCTGCTCAGAATCTGATTCAGATAGTCTAGAGGATGCCTTCAATGAACTTTATGAAAAATATAAGTCGGTTGTAAAACAAACAAAAATAATCAAACTAAATTTGTTAAATCAAGAAAAGAGCAATACCTTTCTTAAAAATGAGGTTGAGAGGTTAAAGAAAAATTCAACTGAAACCAAAAGAGCTAATGAACTATTATGTGAAGATTTGAAAAATAAGAATAACAAGATATTAGAATTAGAATCAAATCTAAGAGAACTGAAGAATGAAGAAAAATTGCAAGAAGAAAATAGTTATCTAAGAGCCACTTTAGATAAAATAACTACTTGCAAAACTTCATTATTTGTAAATCTGAAAGGTGCAAGAAAAGGAAAAGGAAATATGGAGTAGGATACACACCCCCACAAAATGAAGAACATATTATTTATCCTAAGATATATCCAACTCCTAAATTTGTAAAAGAGGATGATATAAAAAGTACCAAAAGGGTAAATCAACATGCTTATGCACAAAAACAGAAATACAATAGAAATATACACAAGAAGAATTCTTTCGATTTATGCTGTACACATTGCAACCAACTAGGTCACACAGTTAGCACGTGCACTACTAGAAACTTAAGATGGATTCCTAAAACTAACCATCAAGGACCCAAGAAAATTTGGGTACCAAAAGTTAAAACTTAGCTTTATTTGCAGGGTCAGCTGAGGGCATCCAAATGGTATTTGGATAGTGGATGCTCAAGGCATATGACAGGTGACAAGAAGCTATTTACAAGTTTTAGAGAAGAATCTGGTCAAGTTACCTATGGTGACAATGGAAAAGGAAAGGTGCTAGGGTGTGGAACTATTGGTACTAAAGGAAGAGATTTAATTGAGGATGTCATGTATGTAGAAGGTCTCAAGCACAACCTAATCAGTATCAGTCAGTTATGTGATAAGGGTCATTTAGTAAGTTTTCAGAATGATAAGTGTGTAATTCTGAAGGACAGCAAAAAGGTGTTTGAAGCACAAAGAGTAAAGAACCTGTACACTTTGCAACTAGCAGAATTAAAAGAAATAAATCTTTGTTTGGCTACTACCAAAAGCGAAGAAGCTGATTTGTGGCACAGAAGACTTGGTCATGCAAGCACTTCAGTAATCAAGAAATTATTAAAGCATGATCTGGTTGAGGGTCTTCCCAAGATGAAAATTAAAAAATCTGGAATATGCTCAGCATGTGCAAAAGGAAAACAGACCAAGACCTCATTTCAGTCCAAGACAATTGTTACAACTTCCAAACCTCTGGAATTGATTCACATGGACCTATTTGGACCTATGAGGACAGTCAGCCTTGGAGGAAAAATCTATGGCTATGTATTAGTTGATGATTACTCAAGATATACTTGGGTGTCTTTTCTAGAAGCCAAATCTGAAGCTTTTCAAGCCTTTCTGAAATTCAGCAAAATTGTTCAGAAGAATAAAAAATTTCAGATTACCAGTATTAGATCTGATCATGGAGGAGAATTCAAAAATGAAGAGTTTCTGGAATTTTGTGAAGAAAATGGTATTGAACACAATTTCTCAGCTCCCAGAACACCTCAACAAAATGGTGTAGCAGAAAGGAAGAACAGAACATTGCTGGATATGGCCAGAACTATGCTAAATGAGTATAATTTACCAAAGTACTTCTGGACAAAAGCAGTAAATACAACTTGCTACATTATCAACAGATGTATGATCAGACCCATCCTGAAGAAGACTCCTTATGAATTATACAAGGATAAGAAGCCCAACATCAGTCATCTTCGACCTTTTGGCTGTAAGTGTTTTATCTTAAACAATGGTAAAGATAACTTAGGAAAATTAGATGCTAAAAGTGATGAAGGTTTTCTGCTAGGATATGTCTCCAAACATAGAGGATATAGAGTGTTCAATAGAAAGACATTAACGATAGAACAAACTGTACATGTTTTGTTTGATGAAACTAACCCCTCTATCAAAAGGATAGAAGAAGAGGAAGATGGTGTTGATAATCTTTGCAGGGATCTTGAAAAGACTTCTCTTGAAGAAGAACAAAACAAAGATGAAGAATCAGAAGATCCTCCACTAGAAGATCTTCAACAACAAGAAGAATCACAAGAAGGACTACCTAAAGAATTGAGGTACCACCGGGATCATCCTAAAGAAAACATAATTGGTGATCCTCAATCTAGGATAAGAACAAGAGGTATGCAAATTCCAAGTGATTTCTCTGCTTTAGTTTCACAAATTGAGCCTAAGACAATCAATGATGCACTGGGTGATGAATCTTGGATCCTTGCTATGCAAGAGGAACTAAATCAGTTCCAACGCAGTAAAGTTTGGACACTTGTGCCTAGACCTTCTGACCATCCTGTTATTGGAACCAGATGGGTTTTTAGAAACAAAATGGATGAATCAGGAGTAATCACCAGGAACAAGGCCAGACTTGTGGCTCAAGGATACTCCCAAGAGGAAGGCATAGACTTTGATGAAACCTATGCTCCAGTTGCTAGATTAGAGGCAATCAGAATTCTATTAGCATATGCTTGCTCTCTTGATATTAACTTATTTCAGATGGATGTTAAAAGTGCTTTTCTGAATGGTTTTATAAAAGAAGAAGTGTATGTTGAGCAACCTCCCGGATTTGAAGATACTAAAAATCCTAATCATGTTTTTCGTTTAAAGAAGGCACTGTATGGCTTGAAACAAGCTCCAAGGGCTTGGTATGAAAGACTAAGTGCTTATCTTATATCACATGATTTTGTAAGAGGAAAAGTAGATAGTACTCTGTTTATCAAAAAATTTTCAGATGAAATCCTAATTGTACAAATTTATGTTGATGACATTATCTTTGGTTCTACTAATGAATCACTCTGCAAATTCTTTGAAGAATTGATGCAAAGTGAATTTGAAATGAGCATGATGGGTGAACTAAATTATTTCCTTGGATTGCAAATCAAGCAAACCAAAGAAGGGACTCACATATGTCAAACCAAATACATCTCAGATCTACTGATCAAGTATGGATTTGACAAATGTAAGCCTTTAGGTACACCTATGAGCTCAGGCATTAAGCTAGATAGTGATCCCCTTGGTAAAAAGGCAGATCAAAAAATCTATAGAGGAATGATAGGATCACTACTCTATCTCACTGCAAGTAGGCCAGACATAATGTTCAGTGTTTGTTTATGTGCAAGATTTCAAGCTGATCCAAAAGAATCACATGTTCTTGCTGTTAAAAGAATTTTTAGATATCTTATTAATACAAGTAAATTAGGCTATGGTTTCCCAGATGTTCAGAATTCAAGTTAATTGGATATAGTGATGCTGACTATGCTGGATGCAAATTAGATAGAAAAAGCACCAGTGGTACTTGTCAACTCCTTGCAGGTTGTTTGATATCTTGGTCTTCCAGAAAACAAAACTCAGTAGCCTTATCCACTACAGAAGCTGAATACATTGCAGCTGGAAGTTGCTGTACTCAACTACTATGGATTAAGCACCAACTGGAAGACTATGGTCATCAACTTCAAGAAATTCCAATGCTGTGTGATAATACAAGTGCAATCAATCTAACCAAGAATCCAATTCAACACTCAAGAACAAAGCACATTGAGGTTAGACATCACTTCATCAGGGATCATGTAAGTAATGGAAACATCTCTCTTGAATTTGTTTCTACAGAAAATCAATTAGCAGAAATTTTTACAAAGCCCTTACCAGAAGATAGATTTACATCTATTAGAAGAGAAATTGGTATGTGCAATCCTGATTAATTTTTTTTTTTTTTTAAATTATCATGCTTGAAGAAAATTTTTTTTTATGTGAAAATATATCCTGAATTTTTTTTTTAAGTAAAAGATCGTCTGATACATTCGATTCATGAAGAGTCATGGCATTCGATTCATGTTAAAAATTGTCATTCGACTGATGCAGTCGAATTCTTAAATCAACTCACTTAAGTTCCTGAAACGTCTTAACATTTAAAATTCTTTAATTAACACTCAATCAAGGCATGTCTCTTCGTAACTCAAATCACGACCTTTCATGAAGAGACGGTTGTCATCTGACTCTTATATAAATATCCCCTCGTTTTCTTTAAGAAAACACCCATTTGAAATCTCTCCTCGACTACTCTACCTTCTTCGCGCCTTCTTGCTCTCCGGAAGAAACTTCAGAAGCCCTTTGCTAGACCTCATCCTTTCGAGAAAAAGGTAGGATCTTTATCTCTTTTCGAGTATATCTCCTCCTCCTCTGAAGGTCTCCTAAGCTTCCCTTTCGTCTGTTTGTCTAGATGGCATCTTCTAGGGCTCAAGACTCCGTCCAACTCACCTCTGACCAACTCCAATGCCTAGCCAAGATTCCCATATGTTTCGGGAAGTCCGTTGAGTTTTCTCATCTGAATGGCAGTCTAGCATGGGTAGAGGAAACCCTCACAGAAATGGGATGGACCAAGCTCTGTCAGATTTCAGAACCTTTTGTGGCCAGTGCAGTAAGGTCCTTTTATGCTTCCCTGAAGATTTCAACTGAAAACACCATTGTAGGGTATGTTAAAGGAGTCAGAATCACCATTTCTGAGGAATATCTTGTGGAGCTATTGGATTGTCCTAATATCTGACACTGTCTCAGTGAATTTATTCCCTTAGAGAAACAGAAGTTAGGGATTATTGGGAATCTGGGGACTCTGTGCAAGAGAGGTTTGTAAGTAAATGAGCTATCTGCGGAGAAGAGGTTGATTCACAGTATCATTACCAATATCATAACCCCTAGAGCGGGTACCCATTCCTCCATCACAACCAGAGATGGGAATCTACTCTTTTGGGCTATTCAGAGGCACATAGTCAACCTTCCAGCAGTCATTCTGGAAAGAATGATAGCAGCAAAGGACCTACAAGAGTCTCTCCCGTATGGGTCTTTGCTTACCTTGATCTTTAAGAAATTTTCTGTGGATTTTTCTGAAGAAGTGCCTGTGAGCACCAGAGAGAAGATTGGACTCATTACTCTAAGAAGGAGTCACTACTCCTTAGTTGGAAAGAAGCAGAACTTGTGGTATAAGGACTCTGTTTCGGAGTGTGAACATGAAGTGTATCCAGATGAGAAGTTAGTCTCTGTGCTCACCCAAGACATTCCTATCTCAAGTATTCAAATTGAAGCCCCAGCAGATCCAGCAATCTCAGATATGTTTGTTCAGCCTCCTTCACCAACTATCCCTCCACCAGTTCAAAATGAAGAAGTTCAGTTTCCAGCCTCCTTCTCTCTTAATGAGCAAGATGCTCCCTCTGAAACTGTACATGAAGTTTTGAAAGATCTCAGAGGTAAGGGAATTCTGTCTGAAGATGTTCCTGTCCCACCTATGGAACACATGTTTGAAGAGAGAGAGCCTTCATACTCCCCTTCTCAATTTGAGACCCGGCCAAGGTCTCAGGGGGAGAGTAGCAACAGCCTTAGCTCAATACTGGAGCTTGTTAAATCCCATCAAGAAAATCTATCTATTCTTCATATGCAAGTTGAACTGATCGATGTCAAGTTTGACAGTTTAGCTGATGAGGTGAAGCAGATAAAAGAGCTTATGCTTCAGCTAGTGTGCCAGCAGGGCACTCCCAAGCCAGCAGGGCCTTCTCCCTCTCAGCAGCAAGAAGAAGCAGCAGCTACTGCTCAAGAGCCTTAGCACCAAGAGTCAACACAAGAAAAAGATTCTGCAGATCAAGTGCTTGAGCAAGTAGTAGAAAAGGATCAAGAGATTCAGGCTGACCAGCAACCCATATCCGATGAACCCCAGCAGAAGCAAGAGCAAGCTCCCAAGCCTCCACTAGCAATAGTTGTATATCAACCTCCTCAAGAGCAGCATCAAGAGCAGCAGCAGGAGTCAGTGGCTGATCAGCAACCAGGTGTAGCAGCAGTTGAGGAAGAGGGATCCCTAGGAAAAAGACCTCTTCAGGCCTCTGAATCTCTCACTTTCAAGAGAAAGGTTAAGAGAAGGCTAGTGAAAGATGGCCATCCTGTCCATCCTTCTCCTTCTTCAAGACCTAACTCACCTGCCTCTCCTGTCATTAACCCTCCAGAAACCTCTCCTGCAGCACCCTCATCCTCTGCTCCCTCCACCTCAATTCTTGAGGACTCCTCTCCAGATATGCCTTCTCCAAGCATCCCAGCAGATCCACACTTCAAAGATATCCAATTTTCTATCTACCCTTTGCAATACCAGCCTAAGCCACTCAAGGAGGTAACAATAACCCTATCCACCCAACCTCCTCAGTTTTATTCATCTCTGCCAACTATTCCCAAACCTGGCTCTCAGCAAACCCATTTACAAATCATTGAAATGGTTCCCAGTCTCCAATTACTAGCTTCCCGTGGTCCTAATTTAGGAGACAAAGCAGCTTTACTCCTTCCTGCATTTTGGTATGCCTTTGTCTACCATTCTTCTCAGTTCATGGCTCTATTCAGAGAATATCTTCAAATTAGAGCCTTTCTTGAAATCCACAACATGCCAGGTTTCACTTTTGAACACTGGCTTCCATCTCTGATCAACACTTCCCAAGTTTCAATCTCTGAACTTCAGGTGGTTCTCAGAAGAGCCACTGTCTGACTCCTCAAGTGTTTGTTGATCTTTACCCTGAAGAAGCCATGAGATTTCAAGAAGCCCAATCACGAAACCACCATCTCAAAATCTATACACATATCTCTCTCCGGTTTCATGACCTCTTTGCCACTCTTCTCAGAGAATCTCAGGCCAAATTTACTGCCATGAAAGCCTTTAATTTTGAGAGGTTCAAACTTGGTCTGCATGATGTCTCTAGAGGCCAATATGATATGCTCATCAGAGGTCAAAGGCCAGTGGTTCCCTCAATGACAGCAGCATTATTACCTGATCTCCATCCACCCCTTGTAGGAGCAGTTCTCTATAGAGGTCACTTTGCTAATACCCTCTACAACAGATTCCTTCGGATCTCCATAAGGTTCAAGATCAAGTACAAGTCTAAGCTCAGCTTTCAGAGGTTCATCTTTCTTCACTTACCCAAATTATAGAAGAACCTTCTTGACCTCCAACTAAGCTTCGCTGAATCCGAACGGTTCACTCATGATCAATGGGAGAAAGCTTATCCAGATCATCATGTTAAGTGCCAGAAAATGAAACTCACTCTGAATGAGTATCACTCCAAGAGCCTCCTCGACCTCAGAAAGCACATAGGCCTTAAATGGGCACACATATATTTGTACTATTATCAGGCCAAGGATGCAACTCTCTCGTCTGGTCTCTATTGGAACATCACTATGCATGAGTTCCTATCTCTGGCAGTCACTAAGAAGTTTACTCCCCTTCAAATCAGATAAGTAATGGATCCAAAAAAGGCTAACCTCAAGCGTGCCTTTTACAGAAGACGCCACATCAAATCTCTGAAGAAATTACCCTTCATCGGTCCTACCTACAATGTGGATCCTTCAAAGTTTGACCACATTTTCCCATCCAATGAGCTAAAGCTTTGGAATCTTATAGAGCCATTCTTGGCTAAAATTCCCCCAGCTCTTTATCTTCCTAGCTCTGAAAAAAACTGAAAACATTGTATTGTTTTTTCTTACTTCTGAAAGTTGTACAATGCTTAACTCCAACACTTATCTTTTTGGTCAAAGCATTTACTATCTTCTCCTGTCTTTTGCATTGCCTACATTAATATCCTTTATGTTAATGCCACAAAGGGGGAGAAAAGACAAGGTAGCTACTCAGTTTCTTTTAAAAATTTGTATCAAACAATTTGTATACTATTAGGCTATCGCTACCATTTAAAGATTTTTGTCATTAACAAAAAGGGGGAGAATTGTTGAAGCAACTTCCTCCAAGTCTTCAGAAAATTAAGTATTTTGATAAAACAAATCTTTAAATGAATATTTTGCGTCTACCATGATAAATTCTTAGATATATATTTCTTCCAAAAATATAGATATACTACAAAATTTCTAGACAGCTTCAATATCCTGAAAGACCAAATTTTTCTAAGTGTACAACTTTATATTGTATTCGACTCATGACTTTGACTCATACAGTCGAACGTCTTTATACTGTATTCTACTCATGACTTCGACTCATACAGTCGAACGTCTTTATACTCTATTCGACTCATGACTTCGACTCATACAGTCGAACGTCTTTATACTGTATTCGACTCATGACTTCGACTCATATAGTCGAACGTCTTTATACTGTATTCGACTCATGACTTCGACTCATATAGTCGAACGTCTTTTACTGTATTCGACTCATAACTTTACACCTCATTCGGCTGACGATTTCCTTCTTGAGTCGAATCACTCTATTCTTCTTCAATCGAATCATACTTACATCCTGAGTTGAATTACCTATTCTATTGAATTCGACTACACTGTCAGCTGTGGTACCTTTGTCAGTTCTAAATTGTCATTCCTGGTTGTAAATTCTTCTCAAGCATAAAATCTATGACATATTTCATATTGCTTATCATATACATTTAAGATCGTACAAGACTATTATTTTAATATATTTTCTGACGAAAATTCAGTACATTCACATATTTACATTCCTGTAAAAAATATTTCTCTGAAATATACTTCTGGTTTTGATGTCCTTTGCCTCAATCTATTCCTTCTAAAAAGACTCAAAGCATTTATGTAAAAAATCGGGCGCATGGTATCTGACCATCTCACCTACCACTGGCAGACCCATACCTCAACTTTTTGTCTGTCTACCTTATTTTCCGAAAGGACTAAGAATACTAGGTTTCATACTATTTGTTGTACTCCACTGACTCACCTACCACAATGGTATGGATATGCTTTTGTCTTTGTCTTGTCCTTGCAAATAGGCATTTATTAGAGCGCATGTTTTAAGCATGGGTTGCTCAGCTCAAGTCTCAAAGAGCTTATCTTCTAGCTGTGACAACGGCTCTTGCCTTTAAAGACTTTGGAAAGAGGCAAAAATTCAAGACCCTGTGGATATAAGTCCCAAGATCCAATGGATCCCCAAAACTCTCCTCAAACGGATAGTATGCAACAACCATCTTACTCCAACGGCTATCTTCCTCAACGGCTAGTTTTTGAAGATTATAAAGAGATGGAGAAAAGCTCATGAAGCAGAACAATTTTCATCAAGTGCGCAAAAAGAAATTCCTTCAAGCCATCTCTCTGAAAAGCTCATCTTGCAAGCTCTCTAAACCTGTCTGTTCGGCCTCTGTGTGAGAGCACATCTTCAGGAATTTCTGTTCTGAAGATCTGTCTGTTGGGTGGAAATTGTAATTGCTTCTTCTTTTGAAGTCCACCCAAGTAGCTTCAGCTAGGATTTAGACTGCACTCCACTTCATTCAATCCTGCTGGAAAGTGTGTGTTCTGTTCTCATCTTTGAGGCAAACACCCAAGGTTTCTTTCTCTGTTATTTCTGCAGAAGTTTTTCTACTTCACCCCTCTTGTGAAGGGAAGGCCTTTGGTATAAGGCAGTTGTGTTTACCCCTGTTTAGGGAAGACTTGCTGTGGAGCTAGTGGGTGTTGTAATTTCCTCTCAAGAGTGAGAGAAGGCCAAATCTGTTTGGCAGTTTAGTGAAAAACTCAAGTGGTTGGCTTGAGGACTGGATGTAGGACTTCCATGTAGGAAGTGCCGAACCAGGATAAATCTCTTGTGAAATCTTCTGTGTGATTGTTTCCGCCAGTTTTCACTTGAATCACACACATCACCCAAGCACTAACATATCTATTTAGTGTTGTGATTTTCAGAAGAATTTTGAAAAGCAAGAAATCCTATCCCCCCCCCTCTAGGACTGTGTGTTGCCATTTTGATCCAACATAAAGTTAATGGCATTAGTGTAATGATGGTTTATGGCTAGTTAATGTGTGATTGATGTTCAACATGTTAATTATATGTAAGTAAGAGGGGCATGATTTAAGAGTACCTGGTATAGGGATTGTGTGTATATGAATTGGAAGTTATGTAATAACGATGACAAACAATTGTGGACCATCATGGTTTATGAATGCAAGGTTTGGAGGTGTGTTATATGTTCAGGGTGACTTATGTGGTTTTCCAAGTTTTGTGGTCCAACGCTTACTCTGGAATAACTCTCCAGTCAGGTACCCAGGTTCTTTGTGAGCAAGGATGGTGTTGCTCGGGGTTTGTCCCAGTATTGTGTGTAATGTTGAGGTATGTGTTGTCTTTCGGGACACCCTCGATCGTTTACTTATTGAGTTGTAGCATGTTTGGTTGAGGGAAATATACTTTAGGGCAGTGACTGATAGTGTGGGTGTGCGATCGCTCATAGTGCACCCTTGGTTGGGGGATGGACACCGGTAGATGTATTGGTCCCCAGGTAGTCCAGTGTTTCCACTACCTCTCTGTAGGGACTCTGGAATCCCTAGTAGTGAAAGGCAAAAGTCTACAACTGGTGCCAGCAGGTGGTATTGGTTAGTCTCCATAGTTTCTTGTGCTTGTAGAAGTGGAGATGTAGTTAGACCTTTTGTCTGCGACTGCGAGACTGAGAGGTGTTTCCTGTATGGGTTTCTCCAAGTCAGATACTAGCATCATGAACCGATAGTCTGATGAATAGCCTATCTCCATATATATATATATAATATATATATATGGTGATAAACAAAACCATGGAAATATTTGACTAACATATTTTTCTGAAGTTTGTTAACAAGTATCAAATAAAATAACTCTATAAGTTGGTTACACTCATTTAAATTAGAAGTCAAATGCATATGATTTATCTAAGTGTACATCGACTATTGTTGTAAGTTCACATCAACTATTGTTTTAACAGCACATCGATTCTACTTAAACATCGATTATAGTTTACTTAAACATCGACTATCTTTCAACATCGATTACCTTTTAATCGATTATAGTCTACCCTTACATCAATTTCATTTAAACATCGACTACATTTATAAACATCGATTACATTTAAACATCGACTATGTTTCAACATCGATTACCATTTTATCGATTACAGTCTACTTAAACATCGACTACTCTTACATAGATTTCATCCAAACATCGATGACGCTCACATCGATTTCACTTAAACATCAATTATGTCTCAACATCGATTATGTTCACATTGATTCCACTTCAACATCGATTATGCTTACACCGACTTCATTAGAATATCAATTATGTTTAGACATCGACTATCCTTTGGACATCGGTTGTCTCTAAACATTGACTTCATTAGAACATCAATTATGTTTAGACATCGACTATCCTCTGGACATTGATTGTCTCTGAACATTGACTTCATTGAAACATCGATTATGTTTAGACATCGACTATCCTTTAGGCATCGACTATCTCTGAACATCGACTCCCTATGAACATCGATTATGGTTATAAATTGAGTATCCTTTGAACATCGACTATCCTTTGGACATCGACTCTCTATGAACATCGATTATGATTAGACATCGACTCTCTTGAACATCAATTATGTTTTGGACATTGATACCTTGATAATGACCTTTACAATTATGATATTGATTATGGTTTCAAATAAGGTCTCATTAAATATGATAAAATTATGATAATTATATTTTGTCTTGCAGTTCCTTTTAAATTAATTTTGAAATGTTGAGTGTTTCAAATCTTCCTGCAAATTGTCACGTATCCTTTACACTAAGGCATTTATTGGTTATCATGGGTACAGTATCTATGCACGTCATCTTTTACTAGTTATCACTCTCATGACATATCAGCTAGAACTTTAAATGATGACAGAATGATGTTTCCTCTTTAGTATATCCTCCTGTAGTATGGCCAGTGACATTAGCTGCCAATTTAGATACATTTGAGTTGTCTATCATCTAGCATTTATTGTCTGCAGGTTTCCGGTAGTCACGCACATTTAATTCATTTTGACATATCGTGTTGACTGGAATGAAGAAGATATCCGCATGATCTCCCTTTCACTATGTCTCTATCCAAGCACTTATTATCTGCAGTTTTTTGGGGTTTCTTACAATAGACTTGCTACAACTGTCAAGAGACACGATTCAAGATGAGAGACAACAAATACATCCTCAAGAGAAGATAAATAGATGTGTGTTGACGCTATGAAACATTATCCTTTTGGATAGAAAGAAGGAAGAGCTCGATCCATCATTCAGAAAAAGTCTCTTGCTCTTAGCTCTCCATAAAGCATTGTTCTTCTATTTCTTCTGGTGTGTGAGAGCTTGTTTTAGATCTGAGAGAACCTCTTCTTAGTGTAATTCTTTTTATCTCTCAGATTCTGCCTCAGATCAAGCACTGTATTGTTGCTATTAGCTTGGTCTAGGGGCCATCACCTTTTTACTCTTCTTTGAATGCTCCTCTTCATCTGTGAAGAGAGGACCTGCTGTGGAGTGGGTGGTTTCTTCCCTTTTGTAGCAAGGAAGACCTGTTGTATTAGGTGGTGTATTGCCTCTTCATGGAGTGAAGAGAAAGCCAACTAGTGCTGGATGTGTATGTGTCCTTAAGGGGGACTGTACCCTTAGTTAGTGGAATCCCAAGTTGTTGCTTGGGGATTAGATGTAGGACTCCTTGTGATAGGAGATCTGAACCAGGATAAAATTTTTGTTGTTCATGTGATTACTTTTTTTTTCCTTATCTGCTGCTTATTAGATCTAACTATTTCGTCTAGTGATTCTAAAGTTATTTTGTGTCAGAATATTTCTAAGATGAATTTTTAGCAATCCATTTACCCCCCCTCTGGGCTTGCAACCTGGTCAACAAGTGGTATCACAGCCAAGTCTCTTTGAGTAAGTAGATATCACGATCTGAAGAGCAAAGATAAATGGCAGCCTAAGGTCATGCAGAGGGACAATCTGTCAGTAGGCCTCTACTGTTCGATAGAGAAGATTACAAGTACTGGAAGACAAGAATGGAGTTCTTTCTTCAAAGTCTTGATTATTAAATATGGACGATAATAGAAGATGGAGATTTGGCAGTTACCAACACCAATGATAAGTGGACATATGATGACAAGAAGAAATTGTCTCAGAATAGCAAGGCCAAGAGTATATTGTGTAGTTCTCTAATCAAGAAGGAATTCAACAGAATATCTACATGCAAGTTGGCTAAAGAGAAGTGGGATAAGCTTAAACTCACCCACGAAGGAACAATAAGGTAAAAGAAACCAGAATTGATATATTGGTGGCACAATATGAAAGGTTCCAAATGCATTCAGGAGAATCTATCTCCTAGATGTACAGTCGCTTTATAGATATCACAAATGGTCTGGCTGGGCTAGGAAAAAGATATGAGATAGGAGATATGGTGAGGAAAATACTAAGATCCTTGCCAACTTCATGGACTCCAAAGGCGATAGCCATAGAAGAAGCAAATGATCTCATGGCAATGTCTCTCAAAAACTCATTGTGTCTCTAATGAAGATAAACATGGAAAGGCTTAAGAAAAAGTATAACAATGCCCTCAAAGAATACATCAAAGAAACCAGAGACCTATCTGTAATGTCGTGACATTTTCGGATCGTAGCTTGGTGGATTTAGTGGCCAGTGTGGGGCCCAATATTGTGTTTTTGTATGGTTGTACAGGTTGTATGCGTTGGAGGCTTGGAACCCAGGCCAAACCAACATCTAGTGTGACTCTCACAAACACGACCAACATAGGCGTCACGATTTTGAGAATCGCGACCGCCCAGGTCGTCACATTTTGAATGCCGCTTTTTAGGGTGCACGTCTGCATGCGCGCCACGTGTCGCATGCTGGGACGTCGCTTTAAATTGCGACGGACATACCTATCGCGATTTAAACGCGACGACGCGACCCATCGTGATTTTGATTGTGTGTTGAGGTCGGCCAACCCAGGCTGAACAGTGCAAGAAACACTGCTCAGCCGTGGGGAGGGTTTGTGTGGAGGTTTTCGTGGCGATTTGGAGGTTTCAGAGTGCAGCTTGGCGAGTTTCCAGTGCGAGGACGTTTTGCGGAGCTCAGGAAGCGCTAGGGCAGTGCCGTTTGTGCATTCTTTGTATTATTTGTGTGGTAGGGGAATTCTTCTCTTTTTCGATTAAAATAGGCCATGTTTAAGGACTTAAATGTGTAAAATAGGTTAAGGGATGTAGGAGGCATGTGTAGGACTTTATTTCAGCACAAAATACTATGTAAAAGGGCTGTACATGGTGGTTTGAGCATCTCCCGGAATGAGTTTGGGGTAGGGTTTTGCAGCTGAAATGCGACAAAACCAGACGTCGCGTTTCAGTTTGTAACGTGACTGTTTGGTACGTCGTGATTTAGTCTTCAAATAGTGACCTCTGTGTCCGTCGCGATTTAGAAGACTGCTACCCGAGCCCTAGTTTGTCTACATGGTGCTATGAGTTACTTTCATATACAGGTCCGTATGATTGTTGGTTTGTGTGCAATGGTGTAAGGCCCTTGATTTTTCATCTTTGGGTGATTTCTTATGTATGTATAAATGTATGCCATCGATGTATAAACTTTATTGTGCATAGTACTTACTTGTTTACATTGCGTGAAGAAGTATTATTTTAATGTGTGCATTGTAGATTATATATATATATATATATATATATGTGTGTGTGTGTGTGTGGTGTACATAGAATTTCTGTAGTTTTAAGTTCTGTTCTGGCGGCTAGTTGGCGTCAACATCAGTTGACGTTGACCATAAATCAGCGGCCACATCGATGGACGCCTACTCAGAATTGACGGCTATTGATGTTGACGTTTACCTCCCAGATCTGTTGCGATTTTAGATCCAGAAACGCCTCCGGAAATGTTGCCCTTGGTTTAGGAAACCATCCCCCAACGGTAACCCAACCTTACCAAATTTCGTCTCCGACCGTAGCTCTATAAATCACCCCATCTCCGGCAAGATCTAACCCTTTTGGCTCTTGAGTCAAAACCCTAGTTCTCTGTGTGAAACCCCAATCTTTGAGCTCTGAAATCCGACGACTGGAGGCTTCATCCGGCATTCTACAACGACTGGAGGAGAGTCTAAACATTGGAGAAGACTTCTACGACACCTATTTACGCTCTGCATCAACACAAAACTCGGATCGAGGGAGTTTTGAAGGCTCTTTGGCTCAGGCCGAGGAGGACTTCTTCAACCCTAATCATCGATTGAGGAATTTTCTAAAGGCAAGTAACCCTTTCATATCACTCCTATGTACATCTAGTAGGTCCTAGGTAATTTTTTGGATTTTATTTGTTTCCTGGAACCCCAATTTCACCAAGTTTCTTGTGTTCAGTCTGTGTTTTACACAGACAGGAACTTAACGGCATGATCCCTTGCCGTTAAGATCTTGAGTTGGCGGCGACCTTTGTTGCCGTTAACCTGATAAACGACCACCTGCATGCCGTCAAGTTCGCCAGACTGCAACAGTGTGTATGTCTGACCTATATGACCTATTTTTCAGATTTCTGGGTATGAGGATATAATGTAAAAGTGATATGCTATAAAATACTATTATTGGATCATGCTGTGCAAATTTTATGAATTTCTGTGGATTACCCTATTTATCTGAAATATCTGAAATGCATGTTAAACAGGTTTTTAATCTTGTAAAATTCTGTTTGTGCAATCTGTGTGGAATCCAAGTGTCATAAAATTTCTGTGAAATGTTTCTGGTTTTAGTTCATGCTGTAGAAATTTTGGAAATTTCTGATATCTGTATAAATTATTACATTTTCTGAATGGTAAAATAGTTAGCATGTTTTATTGATACAGAAATTCAGATAAATAGTGTAAAAGCAGTTAAATTCCTAGAAATTGATGTATGTTTAGGACTATCAGCATCCATGTATAAAATGAGTTGTGGGTCTGAAAAATGAAAATCCATTCTAGTTTGACCATGTTTACTTTGTATAATACCACTGTTAGAATTTTCATAAATTGTGTGTAATTTAGAAAAATGCGAAATTTGTTATGCGTGATGGGTAACTAGTAAGAAGTTTGTGGTTAAATTTTCGTACTGAAATGATAATAGTAAGTACATATGTTGGTTTTATGTGAACATTGATCAATTAATACATGTTAATATGGTTGTTAATAAAGTCTGCTAATTTCAGCATGATTAGATTTGTTTCGAATCTGTTTAACACTGATAACAGTAGTACAATGCTGGTTAATACTGAAGTAAGTATGTGTGAGTATGAAATGGATGTGTTAAAATTGTGCATTAAGTGTGTGTTAAAAGATTTAAGAAAATGTGTAAATGTGCCAATGGGTGACACTACTACCTTAGAGGGCTGTGGAACTGTACTGTGGTATAGTCCCCATGGGAAGGTTCATAGTGTGTGATATCCCATGGGCATTGGGATGGAATCATGGAGGCGGACAAGTACCGCTGGTTAGGGTGGAGAGTGCTTCTCTCGGTTCTACGCAGTAACTAAGATTTATCACTGTAATGTCTAGGTGATAGATATGTGTGTGATGTGACAAGTGTGTGTCCTTCTAGAGGTGGTTTGGACTACGTGTCATGGCATATAATTAAGAATATGTGATCATGTGTGTGAAAGTGTGAACATGTGAACTAGATAAGTGAAATTGTGTAAATGATTAGGTGAGAATATGAATCAATGGTATAACATGTAAAATAATAATTCCTTATATGAATGTGATATATCCATGTCAAAACATCAATCTATTCATGTGTGTAGATGCGTTAACCATGTGAAAATGATCATAGAATCCATGCTAGGAATGTTTTTGTAATATATGTAAACTCCATGTTTAAAATGGTTATTATCTTAGTATGTGAATGTAATTAAATGTGATTTAGTTTAGTATGTTGAAAAATATGTAGAAAGCATGTGATAGGTTTTAAATCATTGTAAAAAAAAATTGTTATGAGTCATTTATCATGTGTGGCATGTGTAGAAATCATGTTTAGATTTTTCTTGAAACTTTTATCAAGTCCATGCTTATGTGATATCCGTATGGCATGGAAACGTGAAAAGTCATGTGATGTATGTATGTTTAGTGTGGTTGGAGTTACTTGTTGAGTTCTTTTGGACTCATTTTTGCTTCGGCGTACAAGTGCAGATATTTCTACTTTTTCCGAAGAGATCGTTAGGAGCGACTCGGAGCGGGAGTAGGAGACTTTTGTCTTGGATTCAGCATTGTATTTTCTTCTTTCATATTATGTAATAAAAGACTCTGCGTAGTCTTATGTGGACATTGTAATAATTGAAATTTCTCAGTTATGAAGTATTTACTTTTCCTTTTCTATATAGACTGTGTATAAATGGTGATGATGGAATAAGAGTTACTTTCCAGTTATTTCATTTCCGCTGTCATGTGTTATATATATATTTGTGTATGTTTCAGCCTAATTGTACAATTGTTGTGTAAATGTCCAACTGTAGCGGTGTTCATTATACCTATGAGGGTTGGTGTAACCGTACCGGTATAAGGAGGGTCGTTACAGAGATTGGTATCAGAGCTACATGCTGAAATTTTACATAAATATACACATACCATCATCTTCATTGTATGCTATGTCTGTGTAGATTGTCCACATAGATAAGTAAATAGTTAGAAATTAGATAGTCTAGTTCTAATTTGTGATTAAATCATTTTGTAGGATATGGCTTCACGTGGTAGGCGTGGTGTTCCTGCTCGTGAGGGTGAGCAGAGGAGAGATGAGCCTCGGCGTGAGGATCAGGGTGAGCAGCAGGCCCCAACACCTCAGGGTCCTGTGCTTCCCCCACCGCCACCAGTAGACTATGGAGTGTTCATACAGGGTTTAGTGCAGGCCATGCAGACGTAGGCCCACACCCAGGCTGCACTCCAGGCTCAGCTGGAGGCTCAGCAGGCTCAGGTTAGAATGATAGATAAAGTAGTCTATTTTACTTGATGATCTGTTTATTATGTTGATGTGCTATATGTGTTGCTTATGTTGTTTGTTGTAGCAGGCTCTGGTGCCAGCTCCCTAGGCTGACCATGGTGGACCCTCCATCATGGAACAGTTCAAGAGGATGTCGCCACCCTCTTTTAAGGGGGAGAGCGATCCGTTACTTGCTGAGAGCTGTATGAGGGAGATCGAGAAGATCTTCCAAGCTATTAGGTGCGCTGAGGATGACAAAGTCACTTTAGCCACCTATATGGTACAGGTATGTGTAAATTAATTCAGTGGTTATTTCATTAAGTATAGATTATATTGGGTTGTTCCTTATGGGTGGTTTTGGCAGGAGCGAGCCGACGTGTGGTGGTCCTCGATACTACGTACTCGGTTCGAGGATGGTGCTGTGGAGATTGCTTGGGACGAGTTCGTGAGGCTCTTCCGAGCCAATTTTGTTCTGGAGCACATCCAGGACAAGATGGAGCAAGAGTTCCTCTCGTTGACTCAGGGCTCCATGACCGTGATGGAGTACAAGGCCAGGTTTTCCGAGCTATCAAAGTATGCCCCTCATATTGTAGCTGATGAGCGCAGGAAGGCAAAGAAATTCATGATGGGTCTGAGACCATCACTGAGGTCGAGGTTGGTGGCTTTTGACCATCGTACCCTCGAGCAGGCGCTCAGCGCGGCGTGTCGGCAGGAGGGAGAAATGGAGCAGTACCTGGAGGAGAAGAAGGCTTCTCAGAAGATGCCCGCGGCTCCTTTTTAGAGGCAGGATAGGAAGAAGGCGGCTTTCCAGTCACCACAGCATCCTGTGGCATCGGGAAGCAGTCAGGTATCTTCTCAATGTTCCCCTAGTGGCAAGAAGGAGTGTCCTCATTGCGGGAGGACACATGGTGGTTCAGAATGCTGGAAAATGGCGGGGAAGTGTCTGAAGTGCGGGAGCAATGAGCACAAAATCAAGGATTGCCCCAAACTTCAGCAGGGAGTTCAGCGTGGAACGGCTCCAGCGGCAGCAGTAGTAGTAGCAGCGCCAGCGACAGGACGACCAGGGACACCTCAAGCCCCAGCTCGGGTGTTTGCGTTAGCTCGTGAGGATGCCAAGCAGGTGGAGCATGTCACCGAAGGTACGGTTCTTTTCATGGGTGTGCACGCTCGAGTTCTATTTGATACGGGTGCCCCTCACTCGTTCATTTCCGAGCATTTTGCTAGGCAATTAGCATTAGAGTCAGGATTAGAGTCTGAGGAGTTAGAGGTTCCTCTATCTGTGCACACACCTGCAGGCACAGTATCGACTAGGAAGCGTATTCCGTCTTTACCGGTGTGCATTGAGGATAGAGTCCTAGAAGGGTGTTTCTTTTTTATAAATATGAAGGACTACGATGCTATTGGATTGGCTAAAGGAGAACTATGCATTAGTAGATTGTCGTGGGAAGAAGATCGTTTTCCGCATTCCTGGTGAAGATGAATTTTCTCATCCTTTGCCAAGAAACTTGGCAGGGATGTTTGTCATCTCAGCCATGAAGGTAACGAGATTGGTGAAGAAGGGCTGTGACGCTTTTCTTGCCAGCATGGTATTAGTACCCAAGGCTGATGAGTCACCCATTTTTGCGGAGATTGATGTAGAGTGGGAGTTTCCAGATGTTTTTCCTGATGATTTATTTGGATTGCCACGGGCTAGAGAGATAGAGTTCACTCTAGAGTTGCTTCCAGGCACCTCTCCTATCTCGAAGGCACCTTATCGGATGGCACCTGCGGAATTAGCTGAGCTAAGGAAGCAGTTGCAGGATTTGTTAGATAAGGGATTCATTCGCCCTAACGTTTCCCCTTGGGGCGCACCTGTCTTATTCATGAAGAAGAAGGATGGATCATTTAGGTTATGCATTGATTATAGAAAGCTAAACCAAGTGACAGTAAAGAACAGATATCCATTGCCTCGGATTGATGATTTGTTTGACCAGCTGCAAGATGCATCAGTCTTTTCTAAGATTGATTTTCGGTCTGGTTATCATCAGTTGAGGATTAGGAGTGAGGATGTGTCCAAGACGGCTTTTAGAACCCGTTATGGACAATATGAGTTTTTGGTCCTTCCTTTTGGTCTAACCAACGCCCCTGCAGCGTTCATGGATCTCATGAACAGGGTGTTAATACCATACCTAGATAGTTTCGTCGTAGTTTTCATTGATGACGTGTTGGTCTACTCTCCGGATGAGGCCACACATCGTCAGCATTTGAGGGTAGTATTAGAGGTTCTCCGTGAGAACAAGCTGTATGCAAAATTCAGTAAGTGCGATTTTTGGTTGCGCGAGGTTCATTTCCTTGGGCATGTAATCTCCGGTGCTGGTCTAGTAGTGGATCCAGCAAAAGTCCAGGCTGTTATGGATTGGGAGATTCCCAAGACTCCTTCGGAGATTCGGAGTTTTCTTGGTTTGGCGGGTTATTATCGGTGATTCATTGAAGGATTTTCATCCATCGCCGCACCATTGACTCAGCTAACCAGAAAAGGAGTAAAGTTTGTCTTGTCTGAGGAGTGTGAGAGTAGTTTTCAATTATTGAAGACTAACCACACTTCGGCTCCTGTGTTAGTTTTGCCGAGCGGTGTAGAGGGTTTTGCTATCTACACGGATGCATCTCGGATTGGTCTTGGCTGTGTATTGATGCAGCAAGGAAGGGTAGTAGAGTATGCTTCTCGTCAATTGAAGGAGCACGAGCGAAACTATCTGACTCATGATCTTGAGCTTGCGGTAGTGGTTCATGCACTGAAGATCTGGAGACACTATCTTTATGGCATCAGATTTGAGGTGTTCACTGACCACAAGAGTCTAAGGTATCTTTTATCCCAAAAGGAATTAAATCATAGGCAGAGAAGATGGATTGAGTTCCAGAAGGACTTTGACTTTGACCTCCAGTATCATCCTGGAAAGGCGAATGTCGTAGCAGTTGCCCTTAGTAGGAAGAGGTCGTCTATCCAGCAGGATTGGAAGATGTTGGAGGATGCAGCGTGTGGATGACTGAGTTAGTGCCATCATTATGCCAGGATTTTGTAGCTCAGTTGTCCATTAGGTCTTCGGTGTTGGATGAGGTGATCGAGCAATAGAAAGCCGACCCTAGACTCCAAGAGCTAGTAGGCAAGGCAGGCATTGCTCGTGATGAGGATGGTGTGATTAGATTACATCACCGTGTTTGTGTTCCAGACATCGTGGATGTCCGTGAGCATGTTTTAGCGGAGGCTCATAGGTCTAGATTCTCTATTCATCTTGGTAACACTAAGATGTACCAAGATTTGAAGAGATCCTTTTGGTGGTCTGGCATGAAGAAGGATGTAGCGGAGTATGTGTCTAGATGTCTAGTTTGCCAGCAAGTGAAGGTCGAGCGACAGCGACCATCTGGTCTTATGCAGAAGATGGAGATCCTAGTATGAAAGTGGGAGGCTGTCACTATGGATTTCTTTATGGGTTTGCCTCGATCCAGATGCGGTAACGACTCGATTTGGGTAGTGGTAGATAGATTCTCGAAGACTGCGCATTTCTTTCCCATGAAGAAGAAACAGTCAGTAGAGAGTTTAGCTAGATTGTATATTAGTAGCATTATTAGATTACATGGTGTCCCGAAGTTGATCATTTTGGATCGAGATCCGAGATTTACTTCGAGGCTGTAGAAGGGTCTTCAGGATGCGTTAGGTTCGGAGTTGAAGCTTAGTTCAACATTTCATCCCCAGACAGATGGACAGTCCGAGAGGACTATCTAGATGCTCGAGGATATGTTGAGGGCGTGTGTTCTAGATTGGAAAGATGATTGGGAGAGCCATTTACCTCTTGTGGAGTTCGCATATAACAACAGTTTCCATGCGAGTATTGGTATGGCTCCATTTGAGACGTTGTATGGCAGGCCTTGTAGATCTCCTTTATGTTGGGAGGAGACCGGAGATAGGCAGTTGATTGGTCCGGAGTTAGTTCAGGAGACTTCGGATAAGGTCCAATTGATTAGGAAGAGGCTTGTTGCGGCACAAGATAGGCAGAAGAGTTATGCCGACAACAGGAGGAACGATTTGGAGTTCGATGTAGGTGAGCATGTCTTTTTAAAGATTTCGCCTACTCGTGGTGTAGTTAGATTTGGCAGGCATAGTAAGCTAAGTCCAAGATTCATTGGCCCGTATGAGATTCTCAGACGATTGGGCAACGTGGCATATGAGCTAGCTTTACCTCCAGCATTAGCTAGTGTCCATCCTGTTTTCCACATATCTATGCTCAGGAGGTATGTCAGAGATTCATCTCATGTTATTAGCCACGAGCCAGTGGAGATCATTGACCGGAAGGTTCAGCATCTCCGAAACAAAAGCATTGCGTCGGTGAAAGTGTTATGGCACAACTTCTTGCGAGAAGAGGCTACTAGGGAGCTTGAGGATGCAATGAAGAAGAAATATCCTCAATTGTTTGAGTAGCGTCGGTCCAACTTCGAGGACAAAGTTTCTTTAAGGGGGAGAGGGTGTAAGGCCCTTGATTTTTCATCTTTGGGTGATTTCTTATGTATGTATAAATGTATGCCATCGATGTATAAACTTTATTGTGCATAGTACTTACTTGTTTACATTGCGTGAATAAGTATTATTTTAATGTGTGCATTGTAGATTATATATATATATATATATATATCTGTGTGTGTGTGTGTGTGTGTGGTGTACATAGAATTTCTGCAGTTTTAAGTTCTGTTCTGGCGGCTAGTTGGTGTCAACATCAGTTGACGTTGACCATAAATCAGCGGCCACATCGATGGACGCCTACTCAGAATTGACGGTTATTGATGTTGATGTTTACCTCCCAGATCTGTTGTGATTTTAGATCCAGAAACGCCTCCGAAAATGTTACCCTTGGTTTAGGAAACCATCCCCCAACGGTAACCCAACCTTACCCAATTTCGTCTCCGACCCTAGCTCTATAAAACACCCCATCTCTGGCCAGATCTAACCCTTTTGGCTCTTGAGTCAAAACCCTAGTTCCCTGTGCGAAACCCAAATCTTTGAGCTCTCAAATCCGGCGATTGGAGGCGTCATCCGGTGTTCTACAACAACTGGAGGAGAATCTAAACATTGGAGAAGACTTCTACGACACCTATTTATGCTCTGCATCAACACAAAACTCGGATCGAGGGAGTTTTGAAGGCGCTTTGGCTCAGGACGAGGAGGACTTCTTCGACCCTAATCATTGATTGAGGAATTTTCTAAAGGCAAGTAACCATTTCACATCACTCCTACGTACATCTAGTAGGTCCTAGGTAATTTTCTGGATTTTATTCGTGTCATGGAACCCCAATTTCACCAAGTTTCTTGCGTTCAGTCTGTGTATTGCACAAACAGAAACATAACGACAAGATCCCTTGCCGTTAAGATCTTGAGTTGGCGGCGACCTTTGTTGCCGTTAACCTGATAAACGGCCACCTGCATGCCGTTAAGTTCGCCAGACTGCAACAGTGTGCATGTCTGACCTATATGACCTATTTTTCAGATTTCTGCATATGAGGATATAATGTAAAATTGATATGCTATAAAATACTATTATTGGATCATGCTGTGCAAATTTTATGAATTTCTGTGGAATACCCTATTTATCTAAAATTTCTGAAATGCATGTTAAACAGGTTTTTAATCTTGTAAAATTTTGTTTGTACAATCTATGTGGAATCCAAGTGTCATAAAATTTCTGCAAAATGTTTATGGGTTTCAGTTCTTTCTGTAGAAATTTGGGAAATTTTTGATATCTGTATAAATTATTACATTTTTTGAATGGTAAAACAGTGAGCATGTTTTATTGATACAGAAATTCAGATAAATAGTGTAAAAAAAGTTAAATTCCTAGAAATTGACGTATGTTTAGGACTGTCAGTATCCATGTATAGAATTTGTTGTGGGTCTGAACAATGAAAATCCATGCTAGTTTGACTATGTTAACTTTGTATAATACCACTGTTAGAGTTTTCATAAATTGTGTGTAATTCAAAAAAAGCAAAATTTTGTATGCATGATGGGTAACCTGTAAGAAGTTTGTGGTTAAATTTTCATACTGAAATGATAACAGTAAGTACATATGTGGGTTTTATGTGAACATTGATCAATTAATACATGTTAATATGGTTGTTAATAAAATCTGCTAATTTCAGCATGATTAGACTTGTTTCGAATATGTTTAATACTGAGAACAGTAGTACCATGCTGGTTAATACTGAAGTATGTAAATGTGTGAGCATGAAATGGATGTGTTAAAATTCTGCATTAAGTGTGTGTTAAAAGATTTGAGAAAATGTGTAAATGTGCCAATGGGTGACATTGCTACCTTAGAGGGCTGTGGAACTGTACTGTGGTAAAGTCCCCACGGGAAGGTTCATAGTGTGTGATATCCCATGGGTATTGAGATGAAATCCTGGAGGCGGACAAGTACCGCTGGTTAGGGTGGGGAGTGCTTCTCCTGGTTCTGCGCAGTAACTAAGATTTATCACTGTAATGTCTAGGTGATAGATATGTGTGTGATGTGACAAGTGTGTGTCCTTCTAGAGGTGGTTTGGACTATGTGTCATGGCATATAATTAAGAATATGTGATCATGTGTGTGAAAGTTTGAACATGTGAACTAGATAAGTGAAATTGTGTAAATGATTAGGTGAGAATATGAATTAATCGTATAACATGTAAAATAATAATTCCTTATATGAATGTGATATATCCATGTCAAAACAGCAATCTATTCATGTGTGTAGATGCATTAACCATGTGAAAATGATCATAGAATCCATGCTAGGAATGTTTTTGTAATATGTGTAAACTCCATGTTTAAAAAAGTTATTATCTTAGTTTGTGAATGTAATTAAATGAGATTTAGTTTAGTATATTGAAAAATATGTAGAAAGCATGTGATAGGTTTTAAATCATTGTACAAAAAAAATTGTTATGAGTCATTTATCCTGTGTGGCATGTGTAGAAATCATGTTTAGATTTTTCTTGAAACTTTTATCAAGTCCATGCTTATGTGATATCCGTATGGCATGAGAACGTGAAAAGTCATGTGATGTATGTATGTTTAGTGTGGTTGGAGTTACTTGTTGAGTTCTTTTGGACTCATTCTTGCTTCGGCGTACAGGTGCAGACATTTCTAGTTCTTCTGAAGAGATCGTTAGAAGCGACTTGAAGCGGGAGTAGGAGACTTTTGTCTTGGATTCAGCATTGTATTTTCTTCTTTCATAGTATATAATAAAGACTCTACATAGTCTTATGTGGACATTGTAATAATTGAAATTTCTCAGTTATGAAGTATTTACTTTTCCTTTTCTATATAGACTGTGTATAAATGATGATGATGGAATAAGAGTTACTTTCCAATTATTTCAATTCCGCTGTCATGTGTTATATATATATATATAAATAAATAAATTTGTGTATGTTTCAGCATAATTGTACAATTGTTGGATAAATGTCCCACTGTAGCGGCGTTCATTATACCGATGAGGGTTGGTGTAACCGTACTGGTATAAGGAGGGTCATTACAAATGGTTAGTAAGCGGTGCATTGGAATCTGTGGTAAGTGAAAATGAGGATTTTATGTGGTTTTGCGTGCGAGGCAAGTCGGGTATATGACGCCACCTATGGTTAACTCTCGAGTCGGGTACCCCAGGTTCTTTGTGAGCCAGGCACGTAGTGCTCGGAGTTTTATCCCGGTACTTGTGTATCGCTAGGGTCTGTGTCATCATCCTGGTCACCCTCACTCTGTAGTTGGAGTTGCACATCCAGCTGAGGGAAAGTCGACAATGGGACAGCGGCTTGTGTGTTGTGGTTGTTCTTAGTCTCTTGTAGCTCGCTCTTGGTTGGGGGACGGACACTGGTAGATGTACTGGTCTCCAACTAGTCCTTTATCTAGTGCCTCACTTTGAGGAGCTCGATTCGGAGTCCTTAAAGGTTCCAGACATGGAGCTACAGTAGTATGAGCTACAGTTGTGGTGAGGTTTGGTCTCCACAGCTTGTTGGTTTCATTGTGGCGGAGCAACAATTGGACCTTTCGTCCTTGGCTACGAGGCTGAGAGGTAGACCTATGTTGCTTGTCCGAGTCTTTAGCTGGTGTCACAAACCAGTCTTCGTGACATGTGTTTGGCGTTACCCTTCTTTAGCTCGTACTCCTGAGTATGGTTTGCCATTTATTTATGAAAGCTTAAATCATGTTGCTAGTTTAATTTTATTTATGCATTGAGATTATAGCTTCATTCTCAAGTAGAGTTGCTAGTTATAAATAACTATGCCTTACTTCTGCTTCTCTTGTGTTTTGTGGATTGCGGCTTTTGAGGGAGTTTCTCTACTGAGCAAGTGACTCGTGAGGCTCACCCCTGATTACTTTCAAGTGAGGGAGAGCAGGAGGTTTCACATCCGTCTTCTAGTCTGGAGCCGCATCACAGCGGTGTTGGGTCCACGCTTCCAGCAGTGTAATTTTTTTTTCTGTTGTGCCCCAGGGTATGCCCCAGGCTTCTGTACTTGAGTTTGTCTTTTGTTGAAATTTGGCTAAGTAATCCCTCTGTAAATATGTGCGAGACGTTCAATATTATATATATACAGTGTGTTCTTTTATATTTCCACGAACATGTATGTTGATATCCCTGGTGAGGCTTCGGCCTGTTCGCAGGAGGCGGAGTCTGGTCAAGCTCGTTATTAGGTTAACCGATTTGAACGACGTGGTCCATCACAGTTGGTATTAGAGCAACGTCCATGTAAATATGAAGGAACTGAGAGATTACATAGCTTGATTTCTACATTTGTCCACTGCGAGTAGTTGACCCTGGTTTTGTATTGATTTGTTAGCATATATGTGGCTGGAATGTTGTTTGTACAGGAATTTAAGATGACTGATAGGAGAGACTGGGGAGGTCGGGGAGATGAGCCGGAAGAAACAACACATCAATTGATTGAGAGGCTATGGGAAAGCATAACCGAAATAAGGACAAGGTTGAACCAGCAGGGTCCAGTTCAGCCAATAGCGGTAGGGCCTCAAATTGTTGAGGAGGCAAAGCAGTACCAATTATACCACCCCCACCACCACCAGGAGTGGAGGTACCCCTTGTGGTACCTTTGCCACCAGCAGTACCAATGCGACTAGCGGAGGACCCTATTATGCAGATTAAAAGATTTTTGAGGTTGCAGCCGCCTACTTATACTGGAGGCCCCAATCCAGATACGACAGAACACTGAATACATGAAATATAGAGAGTGTTTGTCATTATGAGGTGTCCACCAATAGACAGGGTGGTTTTGGCCACTTACCAGCTACGGGGCTTTGCACAAGAATGGTGGAGGTTGAAAATGCAAACAACTTTTATAGGTAGAGCGGAGGATACTATTACATGGTCAGAGTTTTTGGAGGTGTTTAATGATACATTTTTCCCGGTACAAGTTCAACAAGCTAAGAGGGAGCAATTCAGGACTTTACTGTAAGGAAATTCATCAGTTTTGGAATATCAAATGAGGTTTATGGAACTAAGTAGATATGCACTGTATGTTGTGCCAAACAATGCAATGATGGTAGAATATTTTATTCGTGGACTGCGATCAGAGTTGCAGAATGCGGTGATACCACTTCCATGTAGGACTGTGAAAGAGGCAGCGCAGAGAGCAGCTATTTTAGAGAGGTTTGTATGGACTTGCCAGTCAGAGATTCGGGTAGTTTTAGGCTACCACAACAATCCTCAAGAGTCAATAAAGGGAAAGCACTAGCAGGGTCATCTCCCTCGAAATTCAGCGAATGGGGTTCTAAATTAAAGAAGATATTCAGAGGATGAGGAGGACGCCACTAGCAGAATTTTCAGCATGGGCTAGGTTATAGGCCGGAGGTGGAAGAATCACAGCAAACTATAGGTAGGCAGCCTATAATTCCACCGGGCTACAGGTGTTACAATTGTGACTAGCCAGGACATTTGATTCGGAATTTTCCTTACCCAAGGGAGTATGGGTATGGTAAAGGAGTGCAACAACAATAGCCCCAGTAGCCACCAGCAGCATGAGGTAGAGGAGCACCACATCAACGTGGTCGAGGCCAGGTTATGGCTATCACCCGGGCACAAGCAGAGGCTTCCAACTTGATTGAAGGTATATTGCATATTTATGAATTTTCAGCAAGAGTTTTAATTGATCTAGGGGGTTCGCACTTTTTATTTCTGAAGAATTTATGAATAATATGGTGCACCCGTTAGAGGAAAGGTTGTGTGAATTAGTGGTAGAGATTCCTTTAGGTGATTTCATGCTCACTTCATGCTACATAGATGAAGTTCCTATTATGATACAAGAGAATTACTTGCCTATCATATTGTATGCTTTACAGTTAAGGGATTACAATATAATTTTGGGAATGAATTGGTTAGAAGCTTATGGTGTAGTGATTGACTGTAGGAAGAAGAGGATCAGATTTTGCCACCTTGATGGAGTTGTATTTGAATTCCAAGGTATGCCGTTTTACACTCCCAAGTTTATAATTTCTGTACTTAGGGCTAGGAAGTTGCTAAATGCAGGTTGTGTGGCCTACCTAGCTTCAGGGAGTTTGATTGAGTCTAGTAAGTCAGTTGAGGTAGTTCCATAGTCAGAGAATTTGCAGATGTGCTCCCAGATGATATGCCAAGTTTAGCTCCATGCAGGGAAGTGGATTTTACAATAGAATTGCAGCCACGTTCTATGCCAATTTCCAAAGCACCATATAGAATGGCACCGACAGAGCTTAAATAGTTGAAAAAGCAGCTACAAGAATTACTGGAGAAAGGTTTTATCAGGCCGAGTTACTCACCATGGGATGCTCCAGTTTTATTTGTGAGAAAGAAAGATGGAAGTTTTAGAATGTGTATTGATTATCGGAAATTGAATAAAGTTACTATTAAGAATAAGTATCCATTGCCAAGAATTGATGATTTATTTGATCAGCTTCAGTCAGCCAAAGTGTTTTCTAAAATTGACTTAAGGTCTGAGTATCATCATCTGAGAATTAGAGAGGATGATATTGATAAAACAAAATTCAGAACGAGGTATGGGCTTTATGAGTTTGTTGTAATGCCATTTGGACTGACTAATGCACCACCAGCATTTATGAATTTAATGAACATAATTTTTCATCCATACCTAGATCAGTTTATTGTGGTCTTCATAGATGATATACCCATATACACAGCATCAGAGGAGGACCATGCAACACACTTGAGAATCACTTTGCAGACTTTGCGAGAGAACCAATTGTATGCTATGTTTAGTAAATGTGAGTTCTCGTTGCATGAGATTCAGTTTCTGGGGCATGTAATTTCGGAAGAGGGTGTTGCAGTTGATCCAAAAATGGTTGAGGCAGTCATGAGATGGGGAGCGCCGAGAACAATTACAGAAATCAGAAGTTTCCTGGGTTTAGCAGGATACTACAGGCATTTCATATAGGATTTCTCCAAGATCGTAGCCCTAATGACAAGATTAACCAGAAATGATGTACTATTTGTTTGGTCATATGATTATCAAAAAAGCTTTATGGAGTTAAAGAGAATGCTTACAGCAACACCGATTTTCGCATTACCAGCAGGCAGCAGAGGTTTTGTGTTATACACAGATGCACCTAAAAGAGGGCTAGGAGCTGTTTTAATGCAACATGGTAAGGTTATAGCTTATGCATCTAGGAAGTTAAAGTCAGTAGAAGAGAACTACCAAACTCATGATCTGGAATTGGCAGCAGTTGTTTTTGCTTTGAAGATATGGAGGCATTATCTTTATGGTGAGAGATTTGAAATTTTCACAAATCATAAGAGCTTGAAATATATATTCTTCTAGAAAGATTTGAATCTTCGTCAGCGCAGGTGGGTAGAGTATTTAAAAGATTATGATTTCTGTTTGGCTTATCACCCGGGTAAAGCAAATGTCGTAGCAGATGCATTGAGCAGAAGGGCCTATTTAAATCAGATGATGATTAAAGAATGGAAGTTGTATGAAGAAATAGCAGAAAATTCTTTATATATTCCAAGCAGTCAGTAGCGAGTAGTGTTAGCCAGTAGTGCTATTTAACCGTCATTGTATTGGCAGATAGTTGAAGCCTAAAAGACAGATGGAAAACTGGCAGAGATTGTAAAAATGGAGGGTGTTACAATTGATGATAACTGTGTAGTCAGGCTTAGAGGCAGATTGTATGTTCTAACGGAAGTGGAGGTAAAGTAAAGAGTTTTAGAAGAAGCACATAAATCCAAGTACACCATTCATCCAGGCAGTACTATGATGTAACAAGATTTGATAAAGTATTTTTGGTGGCCACACATGAAGAGAGAGATAGCAGAATTTATTGCAAGATGGTCAGTTTGTCAGTAGGTAAAGGCAGAACATTAGAAACCAGGAGGACTACTTCAGTCGTTACCAATTCCATAGTGGAAGTGGGACGACATTGCTATGGATTTTGTAATAGGACTACCCAGGACAACAACAGGGCACAATGATATATGGGTGTTTGTTGACAGATTCACCAAGGTATGCAGATTATAAGCTGTGAGTATGTCCTGGACTATGGATAGACTAGCTAGAATGTACGTGGACAGAATTGTACCGTTGCACGGTATTCAAAAGACAATTGTTTCTGACAGAGATCCAAGATTTACATCTGGTTTTTGAAGGAGTCTATAGAGAGTAGTTGGCACTGAATTGAGGTATAGTTCGGCATATCACCCACAAACTTATGGACAGACAGAAAGAACCATTCAGACGATTGAAGATATGCTACGAGCTTGTTGTTTAGTGTGGGGAGGCAGTTGGGAGCACCAACTGGGAATGGTGAAATTTGCATATGATAATAGTTATCACACAAGTATTGGGATGGCACCTTATAAGGCCTTGTATGGCGGGCCATGTAGAACACCGTTGAACTGGCATGAAGTCGGAGAAAGGCAGGTTATAGGTACTGAATTGATTCAGCAGACTACAGAAATGGTTAGATTTATTAAAGAGAAGTTGCAAGCAGCCTAAAGCCGTCAGAAAAGTTATGCAGACACCCGACGCAGGCCACTTCAATTTGAGGTTGGTGATTATGTTTTTCGGAGAGTTTCTCCTACCAAGGGTGTATTAAGGTTTAGTAAGAAAGGTAAGTTAAGTCCGAGGTATGTGGGCCCCTTCCAGGTTTTAGAAAGAATTGGTGAAACAACATACAAAATAGATCTTCTTGAAGATTTCACAGATGCTCACGATGTCTTCCACGTTTCTATTTTGAGAAAGTATATTAAGGATCCATCACAGATAGTTAGCTATCAACAAGATGATTTAAAGCCCGACATGTCTATGCCAGAGTACCCGGTACAGATCACAGGCCGAAGGACACAGAAATTGAGGAATAAGGAAATTGAATTGGTAAAGATCAGATGGGAGAACATGCAGGGAGGAGAAGATACATGGGAGTTAGGAGAAGAAATGTTTAAAGCGTATCCTTACCTATTTGAGTAAGCACTTAAGTCTTTTTAGATGATAGTACCTTGTGTGGTGAATTATGCAGTGTATTTAGATTTCCTTAAGATTTTCAGGCCAAAATTTATTTTTAGATGATAGTAATGTAATGTCGCAACTTTTTTCGGGTCGTAGCTTAGTGGATTTAGTGGCCAATGTGTGGCCCAATATTGAGTTTTTGTATAGTTGTACAGGTTGTGTGGGTTGGAGGCTTGGAACCCAGGCCAAACCAACCTCTGGTGTGACTCTCATAAACGCGACCAACACAGGCGTCGCGATTTTGAGAATCGCGACCACCTAGGTCGTCGCGTTTTGAATGCCACTTTCCGTGGTGCACGTCTACATACGCGCCACGTGTCGCATGTTGGGACGTCACTTTAAATTGCGACGGACATACCCGTCGCGAATTAAACGCGATGACACGACCCGTCGTGATTTTGATTGCGTGTTGAGGTCGGCCAACCCTGGCCGAGCAATGTAGGAAACACTGCTCAGCCGTGGGGAGGGTTTGTGTGGAGGTTTTCTTGGTGATTTGGAGGTTCCAGAGTGCGGTTTGGCGAGTTTCCAGCGCGAGGACGTTGTGTGGAGTGCGGGAAATGCCAGGGCAGCACCGTTTTGTGCATTCTTTGTGTTCTTCATTTTGTAGTGGAATTCCTCTCCTTTTCGATTAAAACGAACCATGTTTAAGGATTTAAATGTGTAACATAGGTTAAGGGATGTAGGAGGCATGTGTAGGACTTTATTTCAACACCAAATACCAAGTAAAGGGCTGTACATGGTGGTTTGAGCATCTCCCAGAATGGGTTTGGGGTAGGGTTTTTGCAGCTAAAATGCGACGGAACTAGACGTCGCGTTTTAATCTGTAACGCGATGGTTTGGTAGGTCGTGATTCAGTCTTCAAATAGCGACCTCTGTGTCCGTCGTGATTTAGAAGATTGCTACCCGCCCTAGTTTCTCTACATGGTGCTATGAGTTACTTTCATATACGGGTTCATATGAGTGTTTGTTTGCATGCAATGGTTAATAAGTGGTGCATGGGGACCTGTGGTAAGTGGAAATGTCGAGTTTATGTGGTTTTGCATGCAAGGCAAGTCGGGTATACGACGTCACCCGTGGTTACCTCTCGAGTGGGGTACCCCAGATTCTTTGTGATCTAGGCACGTAGTTATCGGGGTTTTGTCCCGGTACTTGTGTACTGCTAGGGTTTATGTTGTCTTCCTGGTCACCCTCACTCTGTAGTTTGAGTTGTACGTCCGACTGAGGGAAAGTCGACAATGGGACAGCGGCTTGTGTGTTGTGGTTGTTCTTAGTCTCTTGTAGCGTGCTCTTGGTTGGGGGACGAACACCGGTAGATGTACTGGTTCCCATCTAGTCCTTTATCCAGTGCCTCACTTTGAGGAGCTCGGGCCGAAGTCCTTAAAAGTGCCAAGCATGGAGCTGCAGCAGTATGAGCTGCAGTTGTGGTGAGGTTTGGTCTCCACAGCTTGTTGATTCCGTTATGGTAGAGCGGAAGTTGGACCTTTCGTCCTTGGCTGTGAGGCTGAGAGGTAGACCTGTGTTGCTTGTCCAGGTCTATAGCTGGTGCCGCGAAACCATCTTCGTGACTCGTGTTTGGCATTACCCTTCTTTAGGTCGTAATCCTGAGTGTGGTTTGTCGTTTATTTATGAAAACTAAAATCATGTTTCTAGTTTAATTTTATTTATGCATTGAGATTATAGTTTCATGCTCAGGTAGAGTTGCTAGTTATAAATAACTGTGCCTTACTCCTGCTTCTCTTGTGTTTTATGGATTGCGGCTTTTGAGGGAGTTTCCCTACTGACCCAGTGACTCGTGAGGCTCACCCCTTACTACTTTCAAGTGAGGGAGAGCAGGAGGTTTCACATCCATCTTCTAGTATGGAGCTGCATCGCAGCGGTATTGGGTCCACATTTCCAGCAATGTAATTTACTTTTCTATTGTGCCCCGGGGTATGCCCCAGGCTTCTGTACCTGAGTTTGACTTTTGTTGAAATTTGGCTAAGAAATCCCTTTGTAAATATGTGCGAGACGTTCAATCTTATATATATATATATATATATATATATATATATATATATATATATATATATACATTGTGTTCTTTATTTCCAAGGACATCCATGTTGATATCCCTCGCGAGGCTTCAACCTATTCGCGGGAGGTGGAGTCGAGTCAAGCTTGTTATTAGGTTAACGGGTTTGAACGACGTGGTCCGTCACACTATCTGCTATGAATTCAAGAAGCCTGGACACCTTAAGGATGACTGTCCGAAACTTAAGAAGGCAAAATTCTAAATGAAAGATAATACCATTAAATTCAAAAGATACAAGAAGAAGGCAATGGCTACTGCATGGAACAATGAAGGAGATTCAAGTAGCGAGTCAAGTTCTAGTGAAGACGAAGAATAAAAGGCAAACCAAGCCTTTATGGCAAACATTGATGATAAGGTAATGTAAGGCCCTCAAATTTTATTCATATTATGTTTATTTATATGTATATGGTATTTGCTGTAAATAGCATATTTATTTAATTACTTATGTGCATATGTATATATATGTTTATTTCTGTGCATATAATGTATTTATTTAAATGTGCATATGGTATTTAATTATTGTTGTGCATATTGTATTTATCTATTCTATGTATGTATGTTTATTGATATTTCTATTTTTTTTCGAAATCCTTGCTAACGTCAACTTCACTTGACGTTAAGGGCAGGTTGACAAAAACTTGTGTGATGTTGACTCCATGGCTTCGGGAGATTGACGTCCAGATCGATGGACGTCAACTTCCTGTTAACGGCAGCAAAGTGGCCATTTACTTCTTCGATTATGTTGCGATTCCAGATCTTAAAATGGCTGTGTTTTCTCCGGGTTCTTGATTAGGAAACTATCCCCAATAGTAGGAAAACATAATCCTAGGTGCACCCTGACCATTAGCCCTATAAAACCTAATGTTTTCGGCCAGATTAGGTCCTTTGGCTCAAAGGAAAACCTAGGGCTCATTTGTGCAAAAACCAGAAGTTCGCAAAGCTTGATCCGGCGATTAGGGAGGTCTTCTGGTGATCTTCTTCGACTGGGAGATACTCCAAGTGTTGTAGAAGCTTCCCCGACTCTGGAGGACCTTCTGTGCAGGCGTAAAGAACTAATTTGGGGTTGCAAATCTCACCTTCTTGGCTTGGCTGAGGAGGGCTTCTTCGACTAACCAAATCGTTTAGAGATTTATTTTCAGGCAAGTAATCGAGGGGTATTATCCCTAGACATGTCCTTTATGTCTTAGGTATTTTTTCCAGATTTTATTCGTGTTCTGGAACCCCCAATTCACCTTTTTATTTGAGTTCGGTCTGCAGTTCTGCAGATAGAAGGTTGATGGCAACCTTGTTGAGACCAAGTTCCTGAGTCGACGGCAGCATCCTATGCCGTTAACTCCCCTTGACGGCCATACCCTTGCCGTTAAGTTTATCTGTTTTCTGCAGAACTATATGTTTGATCTCTATACTGTGATTTTCAACTATTTGGAGGTCTGAACCTGCTGTAAAAATTAGGGATTGTCAGGTATGGTCTGTAGGTCATATCATGAGGTTTTGTCGAATTTTTGAACATGATATTATTTAATTTAATTTCTGTTATTAGAAAATAAGCATTTTAACAACATTTAATTATCAATAAATACTTTCGTTGCATGTTAGGGTTTCATAAAATTTCGATGATCTTAGGGTTACTATTTTCATGTTTTAGAACTATTGAAATCAACTATTTTGCTGTGGACCATGTTAAAGTGAATTTCTTGTTAAATTTGCATGAAATCTGGTTAAATTGTTAAAATTACTTTTACTGTTGTAAAAAATCTGAAAACTTAGACATATGACACATTGTATGTATGGAGTCTGTGATAAAAATTTGATACTATTTTGAGTCCCATGGATACAGTTTGCTTTTAACAGGGGTAATTAGACCATATTAAGTATGTTGATTTAAATCATGTAAATCTTAGTGTTTAGCAACATGATTAGATACTGTTATGTTTAATTTAACACTGTGGGATAGTTATACTAAGTTCTGTAAACTGAAATATGTATATTTGTTTAAAGTGCATGTGAATGAGTTAAATAGTGCATGTGAATAATGTAAGCCATGTGATTAAGTGTTAATGTCTATAATGTGGGCCGAAATTGACACTGCTACCATAGAAGGCTGTGGAGCCGTACTATAGAAAAGTCCTTATGGGAAGACTCATTGTGTATGTGTTATCCTATGGGCATCAGGAGGAAATCCTAGAGGTGGACAAGTACCACTAGTTACGGTGGAGACGGATTCTCCAAGTTCTGCACAGTTACCAAGATTTGTCACTATATTACCTAGGTGATGGGTATGTGTTATATGAATATGTGTCCTTCTTTATGGTGGTTCGGACTATGTGTCACGGCAAATTAAGTGTCATAGTGTAGAAATTGTGAACATGTGTTATTGTTATGTGAATGTGATAGCATGTGAAGAAATGTGAAACCATGTGAATGAGATTTAATTATGTTAAAACAGCAAGCTAAAGATGTATATATGTGTTATAAATGCATGAGAGAATTGTTAGATATCATGATAGGATTGCTAGTTACCTTGTGCTAATTTCCATGCTTTATTTGTTTAAGAATATGATTGATATGGGTTGTGATTAGCAATATGAATCAAGTTAATTATCATGTGTAGAAAGCATGTGTAGGTTGTTCATGTGTATTTACTTAATTGTCATAAAGCATGTGCCATGTATTTCTTTTATTGTTTAAAAAGAAAAGCATGTGTGTGATATGTGTATGGATGTGCCTTTAGGTTGCTTGATGGGTCTTGTTGAAGGACTCATACTTGATTTAACATATAGTTGAGACAGGTGTTCCCGTACTTGAGGAGGACTTCGTAAGGAGCGACTCTGAGCGAGAGGAGTAGTTGCATTTGTGGAGTGCTGCGTAGTTTATACTTTCTTTTCATAGTATGTGAATAATGTTATTCATATGGACTTGTAATATTGTGGACATTGTTATTTCTTTTATTGCTATATAGACTGTGGAATTATGTAAATGGTGATGGAATAAGACTTCTGTTTTATTTCCGTTGTACTCTTTTATTATTTATGTACATCCCAACCTATTGTGTAGTGTTGGGTAAATATCCCACTGTAATGATGCCCTTTATATCGATGTGGATTGATATAATTGTATCAGTATAAGGAGGGTCGTTACAGAGATTGGTATCAGAGAAATAGGTTGAGATAGTACATGAGTATGCCATCATCTGCACAATATTTCAAAATCTTTACAGAATTAGTCCATATATGTGGAAAATATCTAATAATGAATTAAAGATAGTTAAGAAAATAGTTAGGACTAGGTAACTTAGATTCTAAATAGATTAATTATTTTTTAGGCTATGGCGAGCCATAGTAGGCGTGGTGCTCAGGCTTGGGATGATGAGCAGAGGGGTGAGCAGTAGGCCCTAGTACCCCAGGGTCCCACGGTACTCCCTCCACCACCACCCGTGGATTAGGACGTGTTTAGATTGGTGCTTATAGGTTATGTTTTATAGGAGAGAGCCGATGTTTGGTGGGCCTACATACTACGTACCAGGTATGAGGATGGTGCCATTGAGGTAACTTGGGCCGAGTTCACGAGGCTATTTCGGGCCAAGTTCATCCCCGAGCACATCCAGGACAAGATGGAGTAGGAGTTTCTCTCTCTTACTCAGGGCTCCATGACGGTATTGGGGTATGAGGCCAAGTTTGCCGAGCTATCTAAATATGCTTCCCATATAGTTGCCGATGAGTGTAGGAAGGCTAAGAAATTTGTGATGGGGCTCAAACCATCACTGAGGTCAAGGTTAGTGGCTTTTGACCACCGCACTTTAGACGAGGCTCTCAGCGCGGCGTGCAAGCAAGAGAGCGAGATGGATCAGTACCTGGAGGAGATGAAGATAGCTCAGAAGAGGTCTGCGCCACCTTTCCAGAGGTAGGACAGGAATATGGCAGTGTACCAGTCACCCCAGTGTCCAATGGCGGCTTCGAGTCAGCAGGAGGTTACGCCATCGTCTCCCAGCTTTAGGCCCAGCGACAAGAAGGCATGTCCTCACTGTGGTAGGGCACACAGTGATACCGAGTGTTGGAAGTTGGCAGGGAAGTGTCTCAAGTGTGGCAGCACCGAGCACCAGATCAGGGATTGTCCCAGACTTCAGTAGGGTGTGCAGCGAGAAGCACCAGCCCCAGCAGTGGCAGCAGTAGCAGCGCTAGTGACAGGGAGACCAGGAAGGCTTTGAGCCCAAGCTTGAGTCTTTGCACTAGCATAAGAGGATGCAGAGCTGGCTGAAAACATCATGGAAGGTACGGTTTTAGTCATGGGTGTGCATGCTCGGGTATTGTTTGATATGGGTGCCACACACTTGTTCGTTTCCGAGCAGTTTGCCAAGCAGTTAGTAGTAGACTCTGGAGTTGAGGCAGTAGAGTTAGAAGTCCCTTTGTCTGTTCACACACCAGTAGGTACGATATCGACTAGGAAGTGCATTCCATATTTACCTTTGTGCATTGAGGACTGAGACTTGTTTGGGTGCTTCTACTTGGTCAAGATGAAGGACTATGATGCCATACTTGGTCTGGATTGGCTTGAGGAGCACTATACCTTGGTGAATTGTAGAGGGAAGAAGATTACTTTCCGTATTCCTGGTGAGGATGAGTTCTCATATCTGTTGCCAAGGAACTCAACAGGAAGGTTTGTGATCTCCGCCATGAAGGTGATGAGGATGGTGAACAAGGGTTGTGATGCATTTCTTGCCAGTGTGGTCTTAGTCCCTAAGGTCGGTCAGTCGCCAAACCTTGAAGAGATTGAAGTAGTGTAGGAGTTTTCCAGACATGTTCATTGATGATTTGTCTAGATTGCCACTGACTAGAGAGATATAATTCACTATAGAGTTGCTTCCAGGCACCTCTTCTATCTCTAAGGCTCCATATCGAATGGCACCTGTAGAGTTAGCCGAGCTGAGGAAGCAGTTGCAGGATTTGTTGGATAAGGGACTCATTCGCCCGAGTGTGTCACTAGTCACCATATGGTGCACCTGTATTGTTCGTGAATAAGAAAGATGGGTCTCTCAGGCTGTGCATTGATTACAAGAAGCTCAACCAGGTGACAGTGAAGAACATGTATCCCTTGCCACGGATTGATGATTTGTTCGATCAACTGCAGAATGCATTAATGTTTTCCAAGATTGATCTGCGGTCTGACTACTGATAACGACACAATTTTTCGCGTTAAAATTCATACATATAGTAATTTTAGACATATTTTATCTATGAATAATGTGCACATTGACTTTAATTTTCATTTCATCCATGCTTATGTTTTTGAACATATTAGTTGATGAGTCAATAAATCACTGTTTTAACAAAATTAGGTGCATAAGAATCTTTGTAAATAAATGTTGTAAATAAATAAATTTCGTTACAATAATACTTTTGTAAATAATTTTTAGTAATAAATAAATTTGAGTTTGTAAAAAAATATATATTTTTTATAATATATTAACACCTACCTAAGGGTCATAATCTCATTACAAATTTTTACCTAACCAACATTGGCCACGTACCCCATTTTAACCCATCTTTAAACCTTTCCTATACTCCCCACCAGGAACCACTAGAAGCCGCTGGAGACTTCTGGCGATTTGGGGCAGCTTGCTGGCGGTGCCCAACAGTGGAGGCGGCTGGCGATTTGTGCTGGAAGCAGGCGCTGGCTGGGCGTCCAAGAGGGAGGTTACCAGATCTGCTGGGGCATGGCGGTTTGGGTGAGCAGGAAGGGGGCGATGGCTGCTGATGGCGGTTTGGATTTGGAGGTCAGATGGCGGCCAGCTGAGATGCTGCAGCAGATGCAGATGGGCATGCGGAGTTGAGGCGGCGGACCACTGCGCGGCTGGGGGCCGGATGGTGCAGCAGCTGAGCTGGCGGGTGCGGCATGGCTCAGGCGGAACCGAGCCCGGATCTGCTGGGCAAGGCGGGTGCGGATTGGGCTATGGCGGGAAGGCGGCTGATTCAGGGTGTGCTGGAGCGGCTAAGGAGGGAGGCGATGGCACATGAAGGACCTGGCCTGTTGTTGCTGGGCGGTATGAAGGGGCTTGCCATGTGGCCGGGTGTGCTGTGAAGGAGTTAGGAGCAGGGTGGCTAAGGTGGCGAGCAGCTGGTGTGAAGCAGCTGTGCTGAGGAGCAGATCCCGTGTGAAGCAGCTGTGCTGAGGTGGCGATCCCGGTGGAAGCTGTGCACTGGCGAGGAGGTGCCGATCCGGATCATGCAGAGGCAGCCAGGGCGCCTATAAGAAGACCCCAAGGCCTTCTTCTCTGGGGTTCTCCAGTTAGAATTTCTGAGCATTTTTAGTTTACTTTTTTTTTCTGTATTTTCTTTGGAGCAGAGGGTTCGACTGTGGGAATTTCTTAGAATTTGTAGTTTCTTCTTTCCTGTATTCCTCTTCTTAGTGTAGAGCAGTGGTACAGAGCTCTCTGGTTCGGCTCTGCAGTAGTTTTATTTTCCTGTATTTTCTATTCTTCCAGATTTCGCAGAGGATGGTTGGCTAGTTCAGTTTTTGAGTTTTTCCCTGTCATTTTTTTGTAATCTTCCTTTCTTCAGTTCTGTAAGGAGCATAGCAGTGAGATGTTTAGGGAATTTTAATTTGTTTCCACAGTTCTTGGGCTTCGCCAGTAGATATGTTTTAGGAATTTTTCTTCCAGCATTTTTCTTCTGTAATTCTTTTTGTAGCAGAGCATGGGAGTGTTGGTTAGTTCGCCATTTTGGATTTATTTTTTTTAGTTTCTTCCTGTTCTTCGGAGTTCTTGGGATTCCTTTTGTCTCTGCCAGTTCATTTCTATAGTTTCCTTTCAGCATAGCAGGGGAGGGTGACGGCTTCTGCTATTTCTGGGGGGAATTTGTTGCTTCTCTGCTGTGGCTTCCGGAGAGCAGATGAAATTTTTGTTCCATTTTTCTGCTAGTTTGATTCAGTGGCATTTCTGTTTCAATTCTTCTAATTTCATTCCATCGGTGTTGAGAAGAAATAGATCCAGCATTATTTGATTACTTTTGTTCATCCGGAGAGAAATTGAGGGCTGTTTTGGACGATCCAGAGGGCGACTGCAACTTCTTGGTTTACTTCTTCCTTTTATATTTACTGATGAGAGGGAAATCACTGCTGCTTGTCCAGAGAGAATTTGATCTGCTGCTAAGAGGAACTGGGCGATTTTAATTCTTGAGGTTTTCTTCTTGCTGTGAGCAGAGGTAGGCGTTTTAATTTTCTTTTGCATCTTCTGCAAATGGTTCGGCTGCCGTGAGGAGGATCCAATAGCATTTTCCATTTCTCTTGTGCTCTAGAGTTTGTTCCAGAGTTGAATGCGAGATCCATAGTTCTGTTATAGCAAGAGATGGGGTTAATTTAGTGAAAATTTCTAAGTTGTTTTAGTTTTATTTTTCAAGTCATTAATTTGTTCTCCTTCCTGTTCTTCATAGTATGAGAATTACGATTTGATCACAGTACACTTTGATTCTTATTTGTTCTTATTTTCTGTCCGATCTGTGAGCTATGAAGGTATTGGTCTGGTGTTTGTGGAGAATTACAATGGTTGATTGTTCATCCCCTGTGCTCTAGGGGTACATTGATTTGAAATTTTCTTTTAAAGATTTCTATCTACCGATTTGATCCCTCGAGCTGTGAGGGTACAGTGATACCAACTTTTGGTTCTCAATTCTACTTGTTCTTTCATTGAGTATAATTTGTCAAGTGTGGGGAATTTGATCGGTATTCTTTACACATTCACTTTTAATACATCGTCGATAGAGATTTCAAGTCAAGGTAGTTAATTCGAGCTCTATTCTGCCTCTCCGTGGATATGACCTGTTCTCACCATTGTGCTAGTTCCTTTTTGTGATTTTAATTCTGTGAGACAGTTTAGAGGAAGTGCGCATTTTGACGTGTGCGAAGAACTCTGGACAACGAAGATGCACAGTCAACAATGTCGCACGTTTCAACTACCATTAGTTGAGGATTAAGGAAGAAGATGTGTCCAAGACTACTTTCAGGACTGGTTATGGACACTATGAGTTTCTTGTGCTTCCATTTGGTCTGACCAATGCCCCTACAGCGTTCATGGATCTCATGAACAGGGTGTTTAGGCCAAATTTGGATAGCTTCGTAGTGGTGTTCATTGACGATGTGTTAGTCTATTTTCTTGATGAGGCTACACACCGTGAGCATTTGAGGGTTGTTCTAGAGGTTCTCTGAGAGCAAAAGCTGTATGCAAAGTTCAGTAAGTGCGATTTCTAGATGCGCGAGGTTCATTTCCTTGGGCATGTTATCTCAGGCGCTGGAGTTGCTGTTGATCTGGCGAACGTCCAGGTGGTATTAGATTGGGAGACTCAAAGGACACCATTGAAGATTAAAAGTTTTCTTGGCTTAGTAGACTATTACAGGCGATTCATTAAGAGCTTTGCATCTATTGCCGCACCTTTGAGTAAGCTAACCAGGAAGGGTGTGAAGTATGTGTGGTCTGATGATTGCGAGAGTAGTTTCGAATTGCTGAAGACGAGGCTTACATCTGCACCCGTGTTGATCTTGCCTAGTGGTGCAGAGGGTTTTGCTATCTATTCTGATGCTTCTCAGATAGGCCTTGGATGTGTGTTGATGCATCATGGTAAGGTAGTTGCATATGTTTCTCGCTAGTTAAAGGAGGATGAGCGTAACTATCCAGCTCATGATTTGGAGCTAGCGGCTGTGGTTCATGCACTGAAGATCTGGAGACACTATCTTTATGGTGTCAAGTTCGAGGTGTTCACTGACCACAAGAGTCTGAGATATCTTTTCTCGCAGAAGGAGTTGAACCTGCGGCAGAGAAGGTGGATTGAGTTTCTGAAGGACTATGACTTTGAGCTTCAGTATCATCCAGAGAAGGCGAATGTCATGGCGGATGTGCTCAGTATGAAGAGGTCCTTGCTTTGGCAGGATTGGAAGATGCTTGAGGATGCGCGTGTGCTATGACTGAGTTAGAGCCACATTTGTGTTAGGCTTTCATGGCTCAGTTATCTATCCGATCCACAGTTCTGGATGGGGTGATCGAGCAGTAGAGAGCTGATCCTAGGCTTCAGGAGATGGTGGGCAAGGCAAGCATTGATTGAAATGAGGACGGTGTCATTAGATTCCAGCACCGAGTTTTGTTCCTGATGTTCGTGAGCGCGTTCTAACAGAAGCTCACAGGTCGAGGTTTTCCATTCATCCAGGCAACACCAAGATGTACCAAGATTTGAAGAGATCTTTCTGGTGGTCTGGTATGAAGAAGGATGTGGCCGAGTTCATGTCCAGATGTTTAGTGTGCCAGCAGGTGAATGCCGAGCGTTAGCGACCATCGGGCCTTATGCAGAAGATGGAGATACCAGTATGGAAGTGGGAGGGAATCACTATGAATTTTGTGATGGGTTTGCCCAAATCAGCTAAAGGCAATGACTCGATTTGGGTGATTGTAGATCGTTGCTCTAAGACGTCGTATTTCTTGCCTATGAAGAAGAAGCAGTCCATGGAGAGTTTGGCTAGGCTTTATGTTGGCAGCATTGTGAGGTTGCATGGTGTGCCGAAGTCCATTATTTCTGACCGAGACCAGCGGTTTACATCGAGGTTATCGTAGGGTCTTCAAGATGCTTTGGGTTCTCAGCTGAAGTTTAGTTCGGCGTTCCATCCTCAGACAGCTTTCCAGTCTGAGAGGACGATCCAGATGCTCGAGGATATGTTGAGAGCGTGCGTGCTTGACTGGAAGGGTGATTGGGAGCGTCATCTACATCTTGTGGAGTTCACCTACAACAACAATTTTCATGGGAGCATCGGCATGCCTCCGTTTGAAGGCTTTGTATGGGCAACCCTGTAGATCTCCTTTGTGCTGGGAGGAAATAGGTGATAGGCAGTTAGTTGGTCCAGAGTTAGTGCAGGAGACTTCGGATAAGATTCAGCTTATCAGGTAGAGGTTGGTTGCGGCGCAGGATAGGCAGAAGAGCTATGCCGAAAACAAGAGGAAGAATTTAGAGTTCAAGGTTGGCGAGCATGTATTTCACAAGGTTTCGCCTACTCGAGGCATTGTCAGGTTTGGCAGGCATCGCAAGTAGAGTCTGCGATTCATTGGCCCGTTCGAGATTCTCAGGTGGATGAACAGCGTGGCATATGAGCTAGCTTTACCCCAGCGTTAGCTAGTGTTCACCCAGTCTTCCATGTGTCTATGCTCAGGAGATACGTGAGAGATCCCTCTCATGTTATTAGTCACGAGCCAGTGGAGATTCAGCCAGACTAGTCGTATGTAGAGCAACCAGTAGCAATCCTAGACCGGAAGGTTCAACACCTCAGGAACAAGAGCATTGCATCCGTGAAGGTGTTACGAAGAAACTTCTCTCAGGAGGAGGCTACATTGGAGCTTGAGGTCGCCATGAAGAAGAAGTATCCCCATTTGCTTGGTTAGTATTTTCATTCTAACTTTGAGGACAAAGTTTTCTTTTAGGGGAAGAAGGTGTAAGACCCTCGAATTTTATTCATATTATGTTTATTTATATTTTTATAGTATTTGTTGTAAATAGCATATTTATTTAATTACTTATGTGCATATGTATATATATGTTTATTTCTGTGCATATAATGTATTTATTTAAATGTGCATATGGTATTTAATTATTGATGTGCATATTGTATTTATCTATTCTATGTATGTATGTTTATTGATATTTCTGTTTTCTACTGAAATCCCTGTTAACGTCAACATCACTTGACGTTAAGGGCAGGTTGACAGCAACTTGTGTGCCGTTGACTACATGGCTTCGGGAGATTGACGTCCAAATCAATGGATGTCGACTTCCTGTTAACGACAACAAAGTGGCCGTTTACTTCTCCGGTTATATTGCGATTCCAGATCTGAAAACTACTATGTTTTCTCCGGGTTCTTAATTAGGAAACTATCCCCAACGGTAGGAAAACCTAATCCTAGGCGCACCCCGACCATTAGCCCTATAAAACCTAATGTTTTCGGCCAGATTAGGGCTCAGGATGGGGGCTTCTCTTCTAAATCTGCCTATAATTTGATCAGATCTGTAGGAGTGAGGCGTCTAGCCCTTTCTAAACATTGACATAACTCTTATTATAGGAGAGCTTCATTATTCTGCTGGAAATTATTGTATAGAGCTGTTCTTGTGGATCAAAGAATAGCAGAAAGTGGTATTCAACTTGTTTCTTGTTGCTCTTGTTGTATGATGCTTGCATATGAGGATTATAATCATCTTTTTATTCCTGGTGATCTGGCAGCCTCCCTGTGGACCAGGTTTCATCCTCTTATTAATCCCAAGATCAACATGCATTGCCAAATAATGTCAAGATTGTGGAGCTTTCTGTCTGTTTCTAATGTTGCCTCTCCTTTTGGTTTTGTTTGCCTTTATTGCCTAATCCTTATGCTTTGGGAGATTTGGAAGGGGAGGTGCTTGGCCAAGTTTGAGTCTAAGAGGCCTTCAGCAGCTGTGATTATTAGCAAGATCAAATTCATGATATCCAATTCTATTGCTAATATGAAATTTAAGGTGGCTCCATTGCCTCAAGAGTTGCAGGTTCTTCAACATTAAGGATTTAATCCTATTGTCTCCTCTAAAGCTTCTCAAGTTGGTCCGCTAGATACCCCCCATATCTGATCGTTGTTTAAATGTGGATGGAGCTTGCAAAGGAAACCCGGGGGAATGTGGGGGAGGTGGATGCATCCGTAACAAGCAGGGTGAGATTACTGTGGGATTTTCTCATTACTATGGCTATGGTAATAGTGTAATAGCTGAAATTAGAGCCTTGTGTGATGGTATTCGCATAGTAGAGTCTATTGGCCTTCGGTTTTCTGTCATATACACAGATTCAAGTGCTTTGGTCAACTCTCTCAAGGCTGGTCGATGTCCTTCTTGGCAGGCATTGGTAGTGGGAAGTTAGTGCAATGCTAAATAGAAACTCTTATTCCATCCGCCATGTGTTCCGGGAAACTAACCGGGTTGCTGATGCTTTGGCAAACTATGGATGTCAATCCAAGGAGAACAAAGACTTCTGGGGGACTAGCAGCATCCCAAAAGATTGTAAAGGCCCCATTGTTTTAGATAAAACCGGTCTTTTCAATGTGAGATTTTGTTGACCGGGTCTCAGTTGTATCTTACCTATTTGAATATATATCTTGGCTCAGGTGCTTTTCTGGTGGAGTAAGAACATTCACCTCTGCTGGGGGAGGGTGCACTCTCCTCGACTTAGTTCTTGAGGATCACTTTTAATAATAATAAAAAAAGGTCCTTTGGCTCCAAGGAAAACCTAGGGCTCATTTGTTCGAAAATCTGAAGTTCACAAAGCTTGATCCGGCGATTGGAGAAGTATTCTGGTGATCTTCTTCGACTGGGAGATACTCCAAGTGTTGTAGAAGCTTCCCGACTCCGGAGGACCTTCTGTGTAGGCATGAAGAACTGATTTGGGGTTGCAAATCTCACCTTCTTGGCTTGGCTGAGGAGGGCTTCTTCGACTAATCAAACCCTTTTGAGATTTATTTTCAGGCAAGTAATCGAGGGGTATTATCCCAAGACATATCCTTTCGGTCTTAGGTATTTTTCTCGGATTTTATTCGTGTCCTGGAACCCCCAATTCACCATTTTATTTGAGTTCAATCTGCACTTCTGCAGACAGGAGGTTGACGGCAACCTTGTTGCCACCAAGTTCCTGAGTCAACGGCAGGATCTTGCGCCGTTAACTCCCCTTGATGACCATACCCTTGCCGTTAAGTTCATATGTTTTCTGCAGAACTATATGTTTGATCTCTGTATTGTGATTTTCGACTGTTTGGAGGTCTGAACATGCTGTAAAAATTAGGGTTTGTTAGGTATGCTCTATAGGTCATATCATGAGGTTCTGTCGAATTTCTGAACTTGATATTATTTAATTTAATTTAATTTCTATTATTAGAAAATAAGCATATTTAACAATGTTTAATTCTGAATAAATAATTTCGTTGCATGTTAGAGTTTCATAAAATTTCTATGATCTTAGGGTTATTGTTTTCATGTTTTAGAACTATTGAAATCAATTGTTTTGTTGTGGACCATGATAAGTGATTTTCTTGTCAAATTTTGCATGAAATCTAGTTAAATTGTAAAAATTAGTTTTACAGTTGCGAAAAATCTGAAAAATTAGACATGTGACACATTATATGTATGGAGTCTGTGATAAACATTTGATAATATTTTGAGTCCCATGGATATAGTTTGCTTTTAACAGGGGTAATTAGACCATATTAAGTATGTTGATTTAAATCATGTAAATCTTAGTGTTTAGCAACATGGTTAGATACTGTTATGTTTAATTTAACACTGTGGGATAGTTATACTAAGTTCTGTAAACTGAAATATGTATATTTGTTTAAAGTGCATGTGAATGAGTTAAATAGTGCATGTGAATAATGTAAGCCATGTGATTAAGTGTTAATGTCTATAATGTGGGCCGAAATTGACACTGCTACCATAGAAGGCTATGGAGATGTATTGTAGAAAAGTCCCTATGGGAAGGCTCATTATGTATGTGATATCCTGTGGGCATCAGGATGAAATCCTAGAGGTGGAAAAATACCACTTGTTAGGGTGGAGAGGGCTACTCCTGGTTCTGTGTAGTTACCAAGATTCATCGCTATATTGCCTAGGTGACGGGTATGTGTTATGTGAATGTGTGTCCTTCTTTATGGTGGTTCGGACTATGTGTCACGGCAAATTAAGTGTAAAAGTGTGGAAAATGTGAACATGTGTTAGTGTTATGTGAATGTGATAGCATGTGAAGAGCTGTGAAACCATGTGAATGAGAGTTAATTATGTTAAAACAACAAGCTAAAGATGTGTATATGTGTTATAAATGCATGAAAAAATTGTTAGGTATCATGCTAGGATTGCTAGTTACCTTGTGCAAATTTCCATGCTTTATTTATTTAAGAATATGATTGATATGGGTTGTGATTAGCAATACGAATCAAGTTAATTATCATGTGTAGAAAGCAAGTGTAGGTTGTTCATGTGTATTTACTTAATTGTGATAAAGCATGTGCCATGTATTTCCTTTATTGTTTAAAAAGAATAGCAGGTGTGTGATATGTGTATGGATGTGCCTTTAGGTTGCTTGCTGGGTCTTGTTGAAAGACTCATACTTGCTTTAACATACAAGTGAGACAGCTGTTCCTATACTTGAGGAAGACTTAGTGAGGAGCGACTCCGAGCGAGAGGAGTAGCTGCATTTGTGGACTGCTGCGTAGTTTACACTTTCTTTTCATAGTATGTGAATAATGTTATTCATATGGACTTGTAATATTGTGGACATTGTTATTTCTTTTATTTCTATATAGACTGTGGAACTATGTGAATGATGATGGAATAAGACTTCTCTTTTATTTCCGTTGTCCTCTTTTGTTATTTATGTACATCTCGACCTATTGTGTAGCGTTTGGTAAATGTCCCACTGTAATGATGCCCTTTTTATCGATGTAGATTGGTATAATCGTACCGGTATAAGGAGGGTCGTTACAGGTAACCTCACACTATTCCTTTACTTCATGTAATGATTCTGATTCTGTCTCTTATAGTCTAGAAGAAGCATTCAACGAATTATATGGTAAATATAATGATGTATGTAAACAATTAAAATTAATCAACAAAAAAATATGCATGTCTTGAAATAACTAACTCAGATTTAAAGTCAGAAACGGAACAATTACAAAAGCAAATTCTTGAACTAAAAAGGAGAAATGGGTTGTTATGTGAAGATGTAAAAAATAAAAATGAAAAGATATTAAATCTACAAAGCCAGGAAACTATAAGCAAATTTAATAGGGAAATTGAAGTATTAACAAAAGACCACGAGTATTTAATAGCCAAAATCGAAAAATTGACCAATGGAAGATCTTCATTAATATTAAAAGGGGCAAGAAGATCAAGTAGGAAGAAATATGGAATTGGGTATACTGCACCAGAAAATGAAGAAATAATTATATATCCTAAAATATATCTGTTGCCAAGATTTATGATGGCTCGTGCAGTGCGAGAACCACGTGGGGATGGCGTCCGGAGCGTGGGTGTGCCGACGAAGAGGAGGTTTTGACATTCTTCAGCTTTTTTCCACCGGTAAGGAGACTTCCTACCCTTTTTATAGTTTAATGGCATGTTTGAATTGGGTTTAAGGGTTGGAGCATGTGAGGGTGGTTTGCCTTGTTCAGCTTTACTCGTTTACAACTTTAAATGGAAAGAATGCTTGGTTTATTGTTGGTTCTCTCGTGGGGGCAAGTGGGTTCGGCCCGTGAGCTGAACTCACTGACTCCGTTGAAACGCGTCCAGGACAAATGACGCTTTCATGATTGAACACATCACGTTGAGTCGACGCATTTCGGGTTTTTCTGTGCATAATGGTGGTGTTGGTATCGCGTCTGTTTGACTCGACGTGTTCTTATGGAAACGTGTCAGTGTTGTCGGACGCGATTATATGTTGACTGTGGGTTTGACCGAGTTGGTCTAAAAGCGTCATGTCAGGCCGACGTGACTTGGTCGTCACTGAGCCCTGTCGCGTTAGCGTTTGGAATGGCGTCCGAACGGGTGGACGCGATTTGAATAGCGTCGCCTGTGTTCGATGTGATTCAGTCTCCGAAGGAAAGTTGTAGTGGCTGGGCAGTGAAGGTCCTGTGTGGACCGAGCCCTGGTTTCTTGTTATTCTTTTAAGACCATTGTGATGATTAATGTGTTAAGCGGTGTGTAGGTTGCCATTGAGGTCATAGGGTGACCAATGACAGGCAAGGTTTGTTAGGAATGGATGGGTGGATGGATCAGATCTAGAAGGGGGGGTTGAATAGATCTAATACCAATTAACGCGGAAGCTTAAGCAATTTAAAAATTAATCAATACTGATCTAAAGTGTGATTGGTGTAAGCCAATAATTAGTAGTGTGAAAGAAATCCCCTGCATGCATCTAGCGATATACAAAGGCAAACCACAAATCAAACCAATGCACAGAGGATTTTTTAGGTGGTTCAGAAATCACCTCCAGTGACTCCTACGTCCACCCCTCACACAGTGAGGCCACACTACTCAAAAACCCTGAGTACAACTCACACAGAAGCACGACGAATCCAAAACACCCTTGAGCACGACGACTCAAGAAACACCTGGAGCACGACGACTCCAAACTGAGCACGACGGCTCAAAACAACAACCGGAGTACGACGACTACAAATTGAGCACGACGGATCAAACCACATAGTGAGTACGACGACTGACAAACTTCTGAGCACACAGGCTCACAAACAACTGCGTAGAAAAACACAAGACTTAGATCCTCTAGCAACAGATCTAGTCCACCAGAGTAATTCATGAGACTCATGCAACAATCCATGCACAATCTCAAAATCACTCAGAAGAGAAAAGGAAAATGAGAATTGTATTGATAAGCTTTTTTCACAGATGTACTCCCTTGTAGAAGGTCGAATTGTGAAGTGCTTTGATCTCTAGAAGTTCTTGGACGATGCTCTGCAATTTGATCTTCAGGATCTTCCTTGAATTTACACAGGAGTCGGCTTTACTTGCTCTGCTCTTGAGGTGCTTCTTAACGATCAATCTCCACTTCTCATACTTGAACAGATGAGAATTGGCTTCAGGGAACAACACGAGAGCAGGGAGCAGGGAGATGAACTCTTCTGCCGCCAAAGACTGATTTCTGGGGGCTCTAAGAAGGTTCTTCTTAGATGGATGGCAAATAGGAGGGTATTTATACCCTAGATAGCCCAAAGATACCTTAGGGTACGTGGGCACAAGATCCAAGATGATCCATCATCTCCCAAGGGTGCCACGTTTCCAGGAGGAGTTTAAGTCACAGAGATTCCGAAGTGGTCGACATGCCCATGAGGTGTGTCGACACACTGTCCCAGAATGGCAACTCAATTCTCTTGAAGAGGTCTCTAGTGTCGACCTGAGATGATTCAGTGTCGACCTCATGTCCCAAACAGCAAAACAGCCCTTCTGGGATGGCTCTCTAGTGTCGACCTGATATCATCTCGTGTCGACCTGCTTTGGTCATCTGACAAACAGGCCTTCTGGGAGAGTCATCTAGTGTCGACCTGCCTGCATTTGGTGTCGACCTGCTTTAGCTATCTGAACAACTAGCCTTCTGGGAAAGCTCTCTATGTCGACATTATCTGATTTAGTGTCGACCTGAGATGGAAGCCTGTTAACATATTTCTCTGGGATCTGTCTCTAGTGTCGACCTGCCCTGGACTAGTGTCGACACAGTTGATCTTTCTTCACATTTAACTTTGCTCTGAGCCATTGTGTCGACACCATTGATGGTTGTGTCGACACTACCTTTGCAAGAATGTGTTTGTCCCTGAAGAAAATCACATAAATCATTAGATAAATGTATTATCATGAATATAAATGACAAATGTGCTTGGAAACATGCTTTTTGAATATTGGTAATTAGGTGATGTATTTCACATGTTCCACTTTTATGCATTAAAATCACAGCTGTCATCATCAAAATATGGGGGAAATGACTTGTTTTCACACTCAACCCAACAACCTCCCCTTTTTGATGATGGAACCTTAAAACTATATAGAAGTGAAGTTTGATGAAAAGTGATTTTAAGCACCTTGGTTATTTAACACTCAGTTAGAAAGGCATTAATTGTGACTGAGTGATGTTTTATTTATTTTTATTCAAACTTGTCAAAGACCTTTGAACATTTTTTAGTAACATTTGAAGATCACACACATGAAAGACACAATGTTACTAGAAGTGAGTTATTTGCACAAAGAGGTCAGAAGCTGACAAGCAATCATCACATTCATATTCATTCAAAAAAGTTTTCAATCACATTGAAGACACAAGGTTTCTATTCATTTCATCACAAAATATGAACATTGTAATCTTCAAAAACACATTTGAAAGCATTACAAGTTCTTGCTATCTTCTCCCCCTTTGACATCATCAAAAGAAATTACTAATGGGGAGGAGGAGGAGGAGGAATGGGTATCAAAATAGTCGCAAGTCTGTCAGTCTCTTTCCATTGAAGCAGAATGAACTTCATTTGGGCTTGGATAGTGGAAAGTCTTGTATGCAACAGATTTTCCATTCTCTCTGAGTTCTCTGACATTGTAGCTTGAAGGGCCACTAAGTTCAGTTGACTTGGCTGAGAAGATGAAGAGAACCAGCTGACCAAGCAGGTCTATTCAAAACTTTGAATTCCTTTTTAAGTGCAGACATCTCTTCATCAATATGAGCAGATAACATTGTAATCTTCAAAAACACATTTGAAAAGCATTACAAGTTCTTGCTATCTTCTCCCCCTTTGACATCATCAAAAGAATACATTAATGGGGAGGAGGAGGAGGAGGAATGGGTATCAAAATAGTCGCAATGTCTGTCAGTCTCTTTTCCATTGAAGCCAGAATGAACTTCATTTGGGCTTGGATAGTGGAAAGTCTTGTATGCAACAGATTTTCCATTCTCTCTGAGTTCTCTGACATTGTAGCTTGAAGGGCACTAAGTTCAGTTGACTTTGGCTGAGAAGATGAAGAGAACCAGCTGACCAAGCAGGTCTATTCAAAACTTTGAATTCCTTTTTAAGTGCAGACATCTCTTCATCAATATGAGCAGATAAATTCTTCATGCTTTCCAAGTCATCTACCAAATGGGCAAAAGACAACCTTGTCTTAGAAATCTGAGAAAGCGTCTCCTTTGTGTTGAAGACATCAGCTTGGGAATTTGCCAAAATTCCCTAAGAACTATTTCCAACTCCTTTTGATGCTCTTTTAGCTCAACTGAAGCATCTGCCAATGTGCCTATCAGCCTGTTAAACCTTTGAGTTGCATGGTCAAAAGCTGCTTTTTGTTCAATAAATTTGGCAGAGACAGTGTTCTCCAACCTCTGAATCCTCAACTCAAAATTTTCTGACATGGTCTGAATTGAGGTGTTCAAAGCATCAAATTTGTCATTCAAAAAGGTGTATAGCTCTGGTGGAACAGAAGGTCCACCAAAGGATGTGGATGCATGAACTGGAGTTGTGGAGAAAAGGATGGAATTCAGTTTCGGGGTTCAAGGAGGAGGAGGGCTGAAGTTCAGGTGAAAGGGGCATTAAATGGTTCATCAACTTCAGCTGCCACATGAGGCTGATCCTCATTCATGTGAGAGGCTGGTCCTCATGCACTTGAGGCTGATCCTCTGGAGCTGGAGGCTGATCCTCTTGCACTGGAGGCTGTTCCTCTTGCACTGGAGGCTGATCCTCTGGCACCACAGGGGGCCTCTACTGCAGCTGGCCCTCTCCTAACCTTATCACCCACAATCCTAAAGTCCATAATTTTTTGAACATGCTTAAAGCAATAGATGTTGGACTTAGGAATTTTCTCAGACTTCTCATTCTCTAGAGACACACCAAAGTGTTTAAATACTTGAGTCAAATGGGCTGCATAAGGAAGTGATCTATGCAAATCTGCCCTGGTGGTCTCAGAGATGATCTGGTACATTATAACATGGAGATTTACCTTGATGTCCTTGCTCATACAGTATAGCACAAACCTTTAGATGTCTGTGAGTCTGTCTCTCCCACCACCTTGAGGTGTTATGATAGTGGTGAGGATGTGATGGATAAGCCTTAACACTGGTGGAAAAGTGTTGGTGTTGAATCTGGTGACATGGGTTTGTTTGAGATCAGACTCATCTGCCTGCAATCCAGTCATGATGGTATATACTTCATGAAGGTTGAACTCAAAGTTGTGCTAGTCTACTCCTTCATCTGGAATTTTGAATATGGAAGCTGCTATGTCTGTAGGCATATCAATTGCAATCCCTTTGACCTTTGACTTGTATCCCTCATCTGTGCATTCCAAATGCATGTAGAACTCCTGAACAAGTCTAGGGTAGATGATGCGAAACTCTGAGATAAAGGGTTGCCAAGACTGGAATTTGAAGAAATTTAGGACTTCAGGAAGGCAGTATTCAGTTCACTGTCATCTAAGTCCACAGCTATGGGCTTCAAAATGGTCTTCCCAGCACTAAGGGGTTTGGAAGGAGTTCTCTTAGAAGGCTGGGAGGACTCTGAGGATGAAGAGGGACTTCTCAGAGACTTCAGGAGAGGAATCCAGAATTAAAAGACAACCTTGTCTTAGATCTGAGACTCCTTTTGATGCTCTTTTAGCTCAACTGAAGCATCTGCCAATGTGCCTATCAAGCCTGTTAAACCTTTTGATTTGCATGGTCAGAAGCTGCTTTTTGTTCAATAAATTTGGCAGAGACAGTGTTCTCCAACCTCTGAATCCTCAACTCAAAATTTTCTGACTGGTCTGAATTGAGGTGTTCAAAGCATCAAATTTGTCATTCAAAAGGTGTATAGCTCTGGTGGAACAGAATGTCCACCAAAGGATGTGGATGCATGAACTGGAGTTGTGGAGAAAAGGATGGAATTTCAGTTTCTGGGTTCAGGAGGAGGAGGCTGAAGTTCAGGTGAAAGAGGGGCATTAAATGGTTCATCACTTCAGCTGCCACATAAGTCTGATCCTCATCATTGGAGGCTGGTCCTCATGCACTTGAGGCTGATCCTCTGGAGCTGGAGGCTGATCCTCTTGCACTGGAGGCTGTTCCTCTTGCACTGGAGGCTGATCCTCTGGCACCACAGGGGCCTCTACTGCAGCTGGCCCTCTCCTAACCTTATCACCCACAATCCTAAAGTCCATAATTTTTTTGAACATGCTTAAAGAATAGATGTTGGACTTAGGAATTTTCTCAGACTTCTCATTCTCTAGAGACACACCAAAGTGTTTAAATACTTGAGTCAAATGGGCTGCATAAGGAAGTGATCTATGCAAATCTGCCCTGGTGGTCTCAAGATGATCTGTACCTTATAACATGGAGATTTACCTTGATGTCCTTGCTCATACAGTATAGCACAAACCTTTAGATGTCTGTGAGTCTGTCTCTCCCACCACCTTGAGGTGTTATGATAGTGGTGAGGATGTGATGGATAAGCCTTAACACTGGTGGAAAAGTGTTGGTGTTGAATCTGGTGACATGGGTTTGTTTGAGATCGACTCATCTGCCTGCAATCCAGTCATGATGGTATATCTTCATGAAGGTTTAACTCAAAGTTGTGCTAGTCTACTCCTTCATCTGGAATTTTTAATATGGAAGCTGCTATGTCTGTAGGCATATCAATTGCAATCCCGTTGACCTTGACTGTATCCCTCATCTGTGCATTCCAAATGCATGTAGAACTCCTGAACAAGTCTAGGGTAGATGATGCGAAACTCTGAGATAAAGGGTGCCAAGACTGGAATTTGAAGAATTTAGGACTTCAGGAAAGGCAGTATTCATTCAACTTTCATCTAAGTCCACAGCTCTGGCTTCAAAATGGTCTTCCCAGCACTAAGGGGTTTGGAAGGAGTTCTCTTAGAAGGCTGGAGACTCTGAGATGAAGAGGTTGACTTCTCAAGACTTCAGAGGAATCCAGAATTTTCCTCCTAGGGTAGGCAGACCCTCGACCTCTCCCAAAGATGAAGCCCTACCTCTCTTAGCGATGATGGGGATGCAGAGGACGGCCCTGGCTGCTCTGCAGGGCATGGCGCCTCTTGGTTCTCCTTTCAGTAAGGATCAACATCCGCCGAATGGCCCTTGCCGTAGCCCTTGATTTTGCTCCACGACGGGGCCCTTGGGTGCCATGGAAGCAGTATGGAGGGAGTTGATACGATTGAGAGTGATGAATGATAAGAGGACCTTATGGAATGGAGGAGGGAATAGGTGTGATGGATTCAAAAAACCTGCCGGATTCCAGAGCAGACGACCGTCGGGTCGACCTGGAGAAGAAAAGGTGGGTTTTAGGGTATGCTGCCCCGCAGGTACATCAAATCCTTAACTGCTTCCACGGCAAAAAATGTCTGGCAGGGGGGTCAGTGTCGACACTAGAGGAGGTGAGTGTCGACCTGAGTGAAAGTGTGTCGACACTAGATGGAGTAGTGTCGACCTGGCCTGATGAAAAATTAAATTTGAGTGTGGGAAAAATTAGTGAGCTTTGGGACATTTGTATAATGATAAGCATGGGTGGAATAATCATTTCAAGGATATTTAAGACTAAAAAAATTCATTTGTTAAATTTTGCAAAATTCAACACAATTCAATTTTACACAATATCCAACAGGATATGAGCATTCATTGACTTGAGTCATTAAAATGATGATTTGGGGAATAATACATTTAATAAATCAACTACACACTTACCATATTCTTCAAGTCCAAAGAAATAAACAAATCTTTTAGACTGAATCAGTGTTGTTGAAAGTAACAATTTTTAAGAACAACTTGATGATGATAAGAGTGATTCTTTTAAAACAATTCTCCAATGATATACACTTTTGTTTTGAAACAAACTATCAAATGAGATTATTTTTGTTCACGTCAGAACTAGTGCTTTTCACACACTATAGTTCCTGGATACTAAAGATTTATCCATTATCAAGTCTCAACGGGGTAAATGATGACCTTTTGACATGAAAATATACGTTTTTTAGACGCCAATATTTTCAGTTACTCAGTCATCATCAAAAAGGAATAGAACATATTTATTTTGCTTTTCATTTATTTTTTATTTTGAACCCCTTTGAACAGAGATAGCATTAGTGCCTCATGACATACATGGCACTTCATTCATTGTGAAGGTGTGCAGTTTCTCAGCACATGTGCCATTGCTCTGTTGAATTGACAAATTTTGGAGAGTTTTTGACAAAAAAGACATCATCTATATCCAACATCAATTGCAAAAAAAAACATGTTTAGATTCAAGGCACACATTATCCTTCAGTCTTTGAAAGAAATTTGAATTTCTATAGTTTTGAAGAATATAGGTGAGAGTTGACAAAAGAATATAGTAGATCACTTAAAGGATCATTTTGAGACTCTAGACACCTGAATGAGGACATCATGCAAGGAATTGATGTAATGCAAGAAATGTTTTTGAATTTTTCAAAGATATGACTTGTGAATTTTCTAGCTCTCCCTGAGATGAGGATTTCAACCACTTTTCATCAGAATAAAGATATGCAAGCTTGTGAAATCAGGAAAGATTCTCTTTAAACATAAAAGCTCCCCCTCAATAATTGCATTTTCATTTCTTGGTACTTGGCGGAGTGACATACTCTTGCATAGTGAAGTGTCTAGACAAGCAGAACTTGTCCTTTTTCAAATCACCATTTTGATATACTAAGAAGTTCAACACAATGTGAGTTGAAGAGTTCATTGTCAAAGAGAAAAAAGAAGTGAAATGGAGAGAGATATGATCAGTGTGAATCAAGGAAGCAAATGAATATGATGATGCAAAGAACTCCCCCTTAGAAGATGCCTAACACTCACCCAATCCAAAGGACATTTACAAAGACATAAGTTCAAAGACTAAGTTCTCTCCTTAAAGATGAGAATCTATTGTCAGAAGGGGTTTGGTGAAGATGTCAGAAAATTGTTTTTCAGTTTCTATAAATGGAGTTCAAATGATTTCTTTGCTACCTCATTTCTCAAGAAATGATAAATCAGACATGAAGGAATATTTCTCCAACATTTCACTCAATGATTCTTTTGGCTCACTTCCCATAAGATATACATGATTTGAAATGATCATACAAGCAATTCAGATATGTTCATTCAAAGTAGTTTGCACCGAAGAATATGAACATGATCAATCATGCATTAACAGGCAATTAAAAAAAACATTTTGCACTTTTTCAAATTTACTCCCCCTAATTTGTGCTGGAATGAAAAAGTTAGCATGCAATTCACACATGATTATGAGCACAATTAGCTTTAAGCATAACATGACTTTTGGTACTTGGCAGAGTATTTTACTCACGCATAATGATAGTTTCCAACAAGCATAACTTGTTTTTCCACATGTCATCATTTGATATACCAAGAGTCAAAGCAGTTAATGTGCACACAGACTCATGGGTACAGTTAAGCATGCATGATACATAAACATGATTCCAATTGTTATGACATAAAGTTCATTGAGGGAGTAGCATTGAAACGCATTTTTTTCATTGTTCAGATAAAAATTAAACATTCATTCCAATTCAAGCAATTCAAGTTTGAAATGATAAAAGAAATTTTAACTGAACAGTCTTCATTTCTTTCTCAAAGATTTTACCTGTGTTCTCCAGTCATTTCTAGTCTCGCACAACCATATCTTGAATCCATTTACAATGTATGGCTGCAAGACTTCTCAGCTTGCTGATCAAGCTGGTTTGGGACCCACACTTGTTTGGGTCCCTGCAATGAATCAATGTTAGATTGTAACAATGATTTCTGAATCCAACATGTTTTTAATTTTTGTATAAATGCATTTCTTTCATGATAGAACTATGAGCAGAATTAGTTCCAGAATTTTCTTTTGCCTTGACCAATGCATCTATGTTTTCATGAATTTTTCTATTTTTAGGATTTTTAATATGAGCAGAAATAAATGATTTTGTGCAACATTTCTATGCCTATACACATGGAATTTCTGAACATTTTCAGTATGAACATGATGTTTATTCCTATCGTATGAGCATGTGCATTATCTAGAATTTCTGAGCATGCACAACAAATCATTTCTGTCCAACTTTTGAATTTGACCATTTTATGCAAGAAAGCTTACTGTTTGGCATGTTTATTGAGTTTGATTTCTATTCACAATGTTTGGCAAATGACCGGTTTATTACTGATGAACAGTCCATCCCCATGTACTTTAAATTAATTACTTGCCTATTTTGGTGATAAACAAACACTGTCAAAAGTTTCTCTAACCTTGTTTATCTAGCCATAAGCACAGGAATTACCCAAAGAAAGTCAAGCATTTGTGGTAAGTCTTACATACATCTTTTTTCAGAAGAGCCATAATAATTCCTTCAGAAGTTACATCGTTCTCATTATAACGACTCTGTAAGTTATCGTAACGACTTCTTCAGAAGTTATAACGACTTGCTCATTATAACGACTCTGTAGTTATCGTAACGACTTCTTCAGAAGTTATAACGACTTGCTCATTATAACGACTCTGTAAGTTATCGTAACGACTTCTTCAGAAGTTATAACGACTTGCTCATTATAACGACTCTGTAAGTTATCGTAACGACTTCTTCAGAAGTTATAACGACTTGCTCATTATAACGACTCTGTAAGTTATCGTAACGACTTCTTCAGAAGTTATAACGACTTGCTCATTATAACGACTCTGTAAGTTATCGTAACGACTTCTTCAGAAGTTATAACGACTTGCTCGTCATAACGACTCTGTAAGTTGTCGTAACGATTTCTTTAGAAAGTTACAACGACTTGCCATGTTTCATAACGATTTCTTTTGAGAGCTACAACGACTTGCCATGTTTCATAACGATTTCTTTTATCATCTGTTATAGAACGACTTGGTTGTGGTAACGATTTCATAAGTTATCATAACGACTTCTTATCAGTCTACAGCAACTTGATCATAACGATTCTATCAGATTTTCACAACGACTGCATAAGTCATGTTTCCATTAATTAAATGTTTTTCCTTGATTTAATCTACGTTGAATAGTCAAAGTCGCATCTCGTCTGATTGACTGCCATGCATTTAATAAAGACTGAACGTATCTCTGCATGGACACAGAACATATCTTCCATTCTCGTGTATTCTCTGCATGCATCTTTTAGAACGATAAAGTATTACTACTATATTTGTGTCTATCTGCTTTGACGTTGATTGACATCTGGAGATAGTATAGCTGTCTACCATTAAAGCTCAACCTTGCAGAACCTTAAGGATGTACTATCCTACAACAACGGACACAGAAGGAACTACAAGCAAACTCAGAAGATCTTATCTCTTTGCGTGCTCCAAAGAACAAAAGACTGTTGACAGGAAGCTTCCACAAAACCTTCAGTCTAACGTACACCAAAGCTGTGAGACAACGGTCATCTCCTTGTCCTCATTCAAATCGGAGATACAAATACAAGATGAAGCTCGGAAGACAAATGATCGAGAAAATTCAATTCATATTGAAGAGCGGCTAGAACTCTGCAGCTTTCAAGTCTTCGAATTTTTCTCTAGAGCCAGAAATTCAGTCTTTTCGATCTTGGCTCTTAGCTCCCTGTGCTGTGAGAAGAAAAATTAAGGAAGAGCTAGTTTAGTTCTGAGAGAGTGCACTTTGTGTAGATCTTCGTCTCTCAGTGCTTGTAGCTTCAGATTGAGTTTTGTAAAAGCTTGATCTAGGGGCTAGTCTTTTTCTCTCAAGAATTTTCCTGTGTTATTCCCTTCGTGTGTGAAGGAAGACCTGGTGGTTTCCAGGGTGGTGTTATTCCCTTCGTGTGTGAAGGAAGACCTGGTGGTTTCCAGGGTGGTGTTTTTCCCTTCGTGCGTGAAGGAAGACCTGGTGTTCCCTTCAGGGGTGAAGGAAGACCAGCTAAGCTGGGTGGTTGTTTTTGTCCATAGGGGGACTGTACCCCAGTTAGTGAAATCCTGAGGGTTGCTCAGGGACTGGACGTAGGACTCCTAAGGAGAGGAGATCCGAACCAGGATAAATCTGTGTGTTGTGTGATTGTCTTCTTTGTGTGATTGTTGTTTTTACTAACCATTACTAATCCCTTTCAAGAACTATTTATGTTTGTTTGAGTTCAGGTTTTTATCAGATAAACTTTTAAAGACCCATTCACCCCCCCCCTCTGGGTTAGCCAACCGGGCAACAAGTGGTATCAGAGCGAGTCTCTTCGACAAAGAACAAGATCCAACGATCTGAAGAGTAAAGATCCATGGCAGCCCAAGGTCACTTCGAAGGTCAGTCTGTCAACAGACCTCCTTTGTTCGACGGTGAAGATTATACGTATTGGAAGACCAGGATGGAATACTTTCTACAAGGCCACGATTATCAAATCTGGTCAATAGTGGAAGAAGGTGATCTGGTCGTCACAAATGAGAAAGCACAATGGACAGATGAAGATAGAAAGAAAATCTCCTTGAACTGTAAAGCTAAGAGCATTCTATGTTGTGCTCTAAGCAAGAAGGAGTTCAACAGAGTTTCAGCATGCAAATCCTCCATGGAAATGTGGGAAAAGTTAAGGATTACATATGAAGGTACAGACAAAGTAAAGGAGACAAGAATCGACATTCTTGTCACTCAGTATGAAAGATTTCAAATGCAAACAGGTGAGTCTATTACCCAAATGTTTAGTAGATTTACTGACATCACTAATGGCCTAGCAAGTCTAGGAAAGTCATATGAGAATGCAGATATGGTAAGGAAGATTCTCAGATCCTTGCCATCTTCATGGACGGCAAAGGTCACAGCTATCGAAGAAGCTAATGATCTTAAGAGAATGTCAGTAGAAAAACTCATCGGGTCTCTCATGGCCCATGAAATAAACATGGAAAGACTAGGAGAATCCTCCAGTAGAAAGAAGCAGTCAAATGCGCTTAAAGCTAATGGGGACTCATCAGAAGAATCCTTAGATAACAGTGAAGATAGCAAAGATAGTGATGATGAAGAAGCCATGCTCTCAAGAAGATTGCAGAGAATCTTGGCAAAGAAGAAGAAGTTCCAGTCTGGTAGGAGGTACTTCAAGAAAAACAAAGATCTCAAGAGACCAGATGGAAAAGATCAGAAGAGGAATGAGCCACTTTGCTATGAATGCAAGAAACCTGGACATATCAAGGCAGACTGTCCAATGCTAAAGAAAAATGATCACAAGAAGAAGGACAGCTCCAAGAAGTTCAGAAGATTCAAAAAGAAAGCCATGGCAGCTGCATGGGACAACAGCAGCGACTCAGACAGTGAGTCAAGCTCCAGCAGTGAAGAAGAAGAAGCCAACCTGGCTCTTATGGCAAATACCGAGGATAAGGTAACATCTGATTCCTCTTTCGATTCCTGTAATGACTCAGATTCGGATAATTTGGAAAGTGCATTTAATGAACTCTACGATAAGTATAAAGAAGTGTGTAAACTACTTAAGCTAAGCAAGAAAATATCACATGTCTCGAAAATACCAACTCAGATTTAAAATCTGAAAATGAAGAACTAGAAAAACAAATAATTGAGCTTAAGAGAAGAAATGAACTATTATGTGAAAACTTAAAAGACAAGAACAGAAAAATCATTGACCTAGAAAAACAGGAAAGCTCAGATGATTTAAGAAAAACGGTAAATGAATTAAATGAAGAAAACAATACACTAGCAAGCACCTTAGAAAAGTTTACAAATGGAAAGAATTCCTTATTATTAAAAGGTGCTAGAAGATCTGGTAAGAATAAACGAGGTTTAGGTTACATACCGCCAGAAAATGAAGAAGAAATAATCTATCCAGAAAAATATCCAACTCCTAAGTTCACTCCAGAACAAGATGTGGCATATAAAGCGAATTTTAATACATAGAAAGAGTGACAATAACATCATGTTGTAATCACTGTAATAAGCTAGGACATTTAAAATCCACCTGTCCAACAAGACATAAGAAGTGGATAATAAAAAGTAAAAATAATGATACTGACCCATCAGGACCCAAAGGAACTTGGGTACCTAAATCTTGATGTCTTTATTTCAGGCTAACCTTCGAGCATCCAAATGGTATTTGGATAGTGGGTGCTCAAGGCACATGACAGGAAACCTGAAGCTTTTCTCCCATCTTCAAGATGAAGAAGGAACAGTCACTTATGGAGATAATGGAAAAGGAACTGTAGTAGGCAGTGGATCAGTTAACAGCAAAGGAAAAACAGTCATAGAAGATGTACTGTTAGTCAAAGGTTTAAAGCACAACCTCATAAGTATTAGTCAGCTGTGTGATAGAGGACATCAAATCAAATTTCAAGAGTCAAAATGCAGCATACTAAAGGATGGAGCAGTCATCTTTGAAGCAAATAGAGAGAAGAATCTGTACGTGCTCTACCTTGAAGAACTCAAAGAGCAAAATGTGTGTCTGGCAGCCAGCAAAGACAAATCAACCGATCTGTGGCACAGAAGGTTAGGCCACTGCAGCTTGGATGGCATGAGCAAGCTCAGAAAGAGAAACCTTGTGGAAGGACTACCGAAAATCAATGGTAAATTAGAAAGTGTTTGCAGACCTTGTGCTAAGGGAAAGCACACTAAGAGTTCCTTCAAGTCAAAGACGGTGGTGACCACCTCAAAACCCTTAGAGCTCCTACATATGGATCTATTTGGGCCAATGAGAACTACCAGTCTTGGAGGAAAGAATTTCGGATTTGTTATAGTAGATGACTACTCAAGATTCACATGGGTATCTTTCTTAGAACATAAAAATGACACTTTTGATAATTTTGTTAGTTTCAGCAGAAAAATCCAGAAAGATCAGAAGTTCAGCATAGTATCCATTCGATCTGATCATGGTGGTGAGTTCCAAAATGAAAAGTTTGCTAGATTCTGTGATGATCAAGGAATTCAGCACAATTTCTCAGCACCAAGGACACCGCAGCAAAATGGTATAGCCGAACGGAAGAACCGAACTCTCTTGGATATGGCAAGAACTATGCTTTGTGAATATGAGTTACCAAGATATTTCTGGGCAGAAGCAGTCAACACAGCCAGCTACATTGTCAACAGAGTCATGATCAGGCCAATCCTGAAGAAGACTGCATATGAGCTGTTTAAAGGGAAGAAACCAAAGATCAGCCATTTCAGAACTTTTGGATGTCCTTGCTTTATTCACAACAACGGAAAAAGGGATATTGGTAAGTTGGATGCCAAATCAGATGAAGGCATCTTCATGGGGTACACCTCTAAACCCAAAGGCTATAGAGTATTTAATAAACGTACTTTATTGATTGAACAGTCTGTACACATTATTTTTGATGAAACTAATCCCTCCTTGAGAAAGGAAGTAGAGAGTGATATCGATGACGCAGATGAACTGTCCAATAAACTGAAAGACACATCACTTGAAGATAAGGATGATCCGCCTCTGGAAGAAATGCAACAAGAAGAAATTTCTCATGAAACTCTTCCAAAGGAATGGAGATACAAGAAAGATCACCCACCTGAAAACATTATTGGTGATCCATCGGTAGGGGTAAGAACAAGAGGTAACTTGATTCCTTGTGATTACCTCGCTTTTGTTTCTCAATTAGAGCCTAAGACAGTCAATGAAGCCCTAACTGACGAATCCTGGATAATAGCAATGCAAGATGAATTAAATCAATTCAAGAGAAACCAAGTATGGTCACTTGTTCCTAGACCATCAGACCATCCTGTGATCGGCACTAAATGGGTGTTCAGAAACAAATTGGATGAATCTGGTGTAATTCTAAGAAACAAGGCCAGACTGGTGGCTCAAGGCTATTGTCAAGAGGAAGGCATAGATTTTGATGAAACCTATGCACCAGTGGCTAGACTTGAGGCCATTAGAATGCTACTAGCTTATGCTTCTGCATTAGATTTAAAGTTATTTCAAATGGATGTTAAATCTGCATTTCTAAATGGTTTTATAAAAGAAGAAGTTTATGTGGAACAACCGCCGGGTTTTGATGATACAGACTTTCCGAATCATGTTTTTAAGTTGCATAAGGCTCTATATGGTTTAAAACAAGCACCTAGAGCCTGGTATGAAAGACTTAGTTCTTTTCTCACAAAACATGGTTTCAATAGAGGTCAAGTAGATAGCACTCTTTTTATAAAAACAAAAGCCAAAAATATACTGTTGGTTCAAATTTATGTGGATGACATCATCTTTGGATCTACTGATGAATCCTTGTGCAAGTATTTTGAAAAGCTAATGCAGGGGAATTTGAGATGAGTATGATGGGAGAGCTCAACTACTTCCTTGGACTTCAAATCAAACAAGGAAAGGAAGGAATTCACATCTGTCAAGCAAAGTACACCAGAGAACTGCTAAAGAAATTTGGATTTGAAAACACCAAGCCACTGTCAACACCAATGAGTACATCAACTAGGTTGGACAATGACAAGGATGGTAAGAAAGTAGATCAAAAGATCTACAGAGGTATGATAGGTTCATTACTTTATCTAACCGCAAGTAGACCTGATATATTATTTAGTGTATGCATGTGTGCTAGATATCAAGCCGACCCTAGAGAATCACATTTAATTTCTGTCAAAAGGATTTTCAGATACTTAGCCAGGACTCATGATCTAGGACTATGGTATCCAAACTCCTGTGATGTAAAATTAGTAGGGTATTCTGATGCTGATTATGCTGGATGCAAGGTAGATAGAAAAAGCACCAGTGGTTGCTGTCAATTTCTTGCAGGGTGTTTAATCTCATGGTCCTCAAGGAAACAAAATTCAGTAGCACTATCTACAGCTGAAGCCGAGTACGTAGCTGCTGGAAGTTGCTGTACACAACTCTTATGGATAAAGCAACAACTTGAGGATTTTGGACTCAAAGTCAAGAAAATTCCTCTGCTATGTGACAACACCAGCGCTATCAACCTCACCAAAAATCCAATTCAGCACTCCAGGACCAAACATATTGAGGTCAGATATCCATTTTATTCGTGATCATGTAGCAAATGGCAATATTGAAATATCGTTTATTGATACAAATAATCAGCTAGCAGATATTTTCACAAAGGCCTTACCTGAAGAGAGATTTACATCTCTTAGAAGGGAGTTAGGCATGTGTATTTTGTGAAAAGATCTTCATTTAAAGCTGGTATAAAAATTCTCAGAATTTAAGAAGGTTCTCTCTCTCTCTCTTTCTGTGTCAAAATCAATTCAAAAGTCTCAGTTTAAGCGTTCCGTCCGATAAGTCATAGTCTTCAAGGCGGTCAACCTCGCTTGTCGTTTTCTGACGCCTCACCTTTTGGAGCATTTATATTCTTTAAATCGATGCGTTAACGATTCCTCTTCCTCATTCACTTTTTCCCCTCTTTCGTCCCGACGCATGAGCCGATGCCCTAGCGACTCTTGCCTCTACCCTCTGCAAATTTGAAGCTTCCATCTCCTTCCCGCGAAATCGTTTGAGGGTTTCCTCTCATCACCCTTCTCGTCACCCCTTCAAACCTTCTCCCACCTGAATCCATGGCCGCACCAGCTATTGCCGGAAGTGTGGGTGGCTACAGCGCCGAATACCTCTCCCCAGCGCAGGAGGAGCGTTTCACCTTTGTGAAGACAAAGCTCTGTGGTCACAAGGAAGTAGATGTTTCAGATCTGCAGAAAAATGGAATGAGCAGCCTCATTGAGAAGATCGACCAGATGAAGTGGAAAGGGCTTACCACTTGCTCAGAGGTAAGTTATCCGGACCTGGTAAAGGCGTTCTTTGTATGCTTAAGAACAGAAGAAGATGGGGCCCTCGTTTCTTCAGTCAAGGGCACCGTAATCAGAATCGACCAGGAATTGCTTAGGATGCTATTTGGAGTAAGCATATCGGGCTTCAGTGGAATTCATTCTGTAGATACCCAAGAAAAGGGTTTGGGGATTGTTGGGCCAGGGTTCAAGATGAGGGATGGCAAGCTAGATATCAATCAGTTAAGTGCCTTCAACCGCCTCCTTCACTTTATCGTTTGTCAGATTTTGGTTCCCCGAAGTGCAACCTTCTCCGCTTGCACTAAGGCTGACTCCGATCTGATGTACTGGGCCATTAAAAATGAGGAAATCAATATGGCCGCAGTGATGATGGAGAGAATGAAATTTGCCAGGGAGCAGATTTGGGACACTAAAAGCAAGTTGAATGTGTCCCTTCCCTATGCCCATTTACTCACCAGAATCTTCAGACACTTCGGTGTAGATGTCTCAGGGGCAGTTGTGGAGAAGATGGGCCAAGCTATCAGGTCCAGAAACTTAAAGAAGAGCGGTTTTTCAGTAGTCAATGGGGTCTGGTTCAAGGCTTCAGTTGCAGAAGGTGAAGGTCTCATTGGTGAGCCTTCAGTTACTCAAACCCAGTCAGAGGCAGATTCTGTGATGCCCGAATTGCCACTGGAATCAGGTTCTGTTCCAGTCTTTGTAGAAACAGAGCAGGAAGGGCCATCTATGGCCAGAAATCAGTCAGAGGCAGCAACAGCAGTGAGGGCAGAGGAAGACAGGCCAGCTACAGCAGATCCAGTTGTGCCTCCTGTTGAAAGGAGAATTGAGGACATTCTTCCTGAAGACATCCTGCCTGTTATGGAGCAGTCTGTGGCATCAGGCCACATCTTTGTAGACGGTCCAGTAGAAGAAGAGCAGCAAAATCCTAAGGATAATTCAATGGAAATGGATGCTCCCTGTCAGGGGGAGACTGGTGCAGTTGCAGAAGATGCTCCACTTGAGGGGGAGCAATCCCAAGAGACACCAGATGTTGCACCTCCAGCCACCAGCGATCAGGAGGAAGACCAGAGAGAGTCTGAAAATTTGGATGCCAGAGAAGGGGAGACAGCTAGTTCATCAAGCTCTGATGAGGACAATAATCCACCTCCTCCAGCTACAAAGGGCAAAGAGAAAGATATAGCTCCTGAAGTACCCCTTTTAGCTGATGCACCATTTGAAAGACAGGTCAAGCAAAAGATTATCATCAATTTAAAACCTGTGATTGAGAGGTTGGATGCTCAGGGTGAGCTGCTTTGCTCACTTCAGACTGATGTGAACTCCATCTTTCTAAGCCAAGCTTCAGCCCGCAAGGAATTGGTTCAGATTCGCTCTGCCATGACATGGTTTCATCAGGAAATGGGGACCATGAAGAATATGCTATCTGACATCCTTCAGGCAGTTGGAGCTCAAGCTCCTGCTCCTCCAGCAGCTCAGGAGCCTCACTCAAGTGTACCTGAGCCCTCCGGGCAGTCAGCAGCAGCAGCAGAAGCCCCAGCTGAAGAGTCAGGGCCAACAGGGCCAGCTGAAGAGTCAGGGCCAGCTGAAGAGTCAGGGCCATCAGTGCCAGCTGAAGATTCAAGGCCATCAGGGCCAGTTGTGATGGAATCAGGGCCACCAGGGCCGGCAGTGTTGGATCCTTTGCCTCCCTTGCCTGAAGAAGTGGTTTCAGATCCTCCACCCCTTGCTCCCACTTCTACCAACACTCCCATTCCTCCTTCTCCACCCTCTAACTCCACAGCTCCACCTGCTCCACCTCCCTTCAAAAAGCCCAGATCCAGGCCCATTTCCTCTCCCACACCTTTTCCTCCTCATCCCATCACATCCTCTCCTGTTTCTTCTACTTCTCATCTTTCCTCTGCTCAAGAATTTGAGGCCCCTCCAGCATCCTCAGCTGGAGCCTCATCCTCTTCTGGTACATCTTCACTTCCAGAAGTAGGATCTCTCAATTCTGATGCATTTCTGAACCCCCCTGCACCTCCCTCCTTTATCACTATTATTCCTACAGATGTCCAAGTCGACTCACCCTTTCTTGATAAAATCAAGGATGAGTTTGAAGAGGTCATTCTTAAATCTGTGCTAAAGGTAGGTGACCACCTTTCCAAGACAGACTCTTCCAGTACTGTCTCCAAGAAACGAAAGCTTTCTTCCTCCACATCTCCTCTTTACCCTCCCTTGTGGTTTTCTCTTACAGTCACCCACAAGCATACCTCTCTGTACAAAGAATACCTTCAAAAGGTTGTCTTTGCCACTCTTCACAATCTTCCTTTTCTTAACCTCTCTGACCATTTAGATGTTATTCTTCCCTATACTCCTCTGTCTAAAGCCGACAAATCCAAAATCTTCTCCTCAGCCCACTCCAAAACTGAGGAGCAATGGGCTAAATCTCATAAAGATCTGTACAGTCGCTTCCTTCAGGCTAAGGCAGCAAGGTTTCCACCCAGGGATCACTCCTTGACCCTTTCTGAGTGGTTTCAGTTTCACCACCAGAACACCTGGGCTCCTGCCATTCAGAAGCTCATCAAGCTGGTCAGGCATTTCCAAACATTCAACAACTACAGGTATCTCAACAATTTACCTGAAGTTCAGCTCAGCCAGTTCAAGAGAGCCATCAAGGTCCTAACCCACTCTGAGCAGTCTGAGGAAATCAGAGTAGATTTTGCCACTCTTAATTTACCTGAAGAGATTTTCCTGCCTCAGATTCATTTCCTGATTATGGAATCTTCGGTTGGTTCCATCATTTTTGAGCGTTTTGCAAGGGTTATGGGCAGAATCAAGATTCAGAAAGGCCTTCAGGTTGGTTTTCCTAGATTTCTTTTCCGGGAATACCATAGAGGGTTTGTCAACTCTGCTGTCCTTGCCCCTCTCCTCTCAGAATGTGAAAGGCTGAATGCCTCCGATTGGTCCAAGCTTTACTCTCTGTCTGCTCAGCAGCTAGCACATCTGAATGCTGCTCAAGCCAGGGAAGGAAAAGCTCCTATCTCTCCTGCAACCTTCTTGGATATGAATTCAATCCAGCTGGTCTTTGATCCCTACCACGTTTGGGCTGAAAGATACAAAGTGTTTTTAGCTCTTCGCCAGGAACTCAAGGACAAACAGATTTTCTACCCTGTCACCATGGATCAGTTTCTTGCCTGTGCAAGTTTTGGTAAAACAATCATCACCTGCTCCTCCATGGATCCAGACGAGTATGACCTGTTTCTTACCAAGCAGCGCAGCCTCTATCTATCCAAGATGGCTCCAATCATGGGACCATCCTTCTCCATTGAGAGCGGTGCCTTTAGGCAATTCTTCAAGCGTCAGGAAGAGCAAGCCTGGGAAGCTATTTCTCATTATGCCTCCCTTCTCTCTCCTGCTTATTATTTGCCTGTACCTCCTCAATCTTAAATGAATGGATTGTGCTCCTTCTCCTCATTGTCTCTTATTCTTTGTCTCTTTCCTTTTGCTTTTTGCTTAATGACAAAAAGGGGGAGAATGATTACCTACTTGTGTCTGACACATTCCTGAATCATGACTCAAGTACTTTAATTCCTGTTTAATACTCAGTACTACTTAAATATTGATCATAGTTTTGTCATCACCAAAAAGGGGGAGATTGATGAACAGTCCATCCCCATGTACTTTTAAATTAATTACTTGCCTATTTTGGTGATAAACAAAACACTGTCAAAAGTTTCTCTAACCTTGTTTATCTAGCCATAAGCACAGGAATTACCCAAAGAAAGTCAAGCATTTGTGGTAAGTCTTACATACATCTTTTTTCAGAAGAGCCATAATAATTCCTTCAGAAGTTATCGACTTGCTCATTATAACGACTCTGTAAGTTATCGTAACGACTTCTTCAGAAGTTATAACGACTTGCTCATTATAACGACTCTGTAAGTTATCGTAACGACTTCTTCAGAAGTTATAACGACTTGCTCATTATAACGACTCTGTAAGTTATCGTAACGACTTCTTCAGAAGTTATAACGACTTGCTCATTATAACGACTCTGTAAGTTATCGTAACGACTTCTTCAGAAGTTATAACGACTTGCTCATTATAACGACTCTGTAAGTTATCGTAACGACTTCTTCAGAAGTTATAACGACTTGCTCATTATAACGACTCTGTAAGTTATCGTAACGACTTCTTCAGAAGTTATAACGACTTGCTCGTCATAACGACTCTGTAAGTTGTCGTAACGATTTCTTTAGAAAGTTACAACGACTTGCCATGTTTCATAACGATTTCTTTTGAGAGCTACAACGACTTGCCATGTTTCATAACGATTTCTTTTATCATCTGTTATAGAACGACTTGGTTGTGGTAACGATTTCATAAGTTATCATAACGACTTCTTATCAGTCTACAGCAACTTGATCATAACGATTCTATCAGATTTTCACAACGACTGCATAAGTCATGTTTCCATTAATTAAATGTTTTTCCTTGATTTAATCTACGTTGAATAGTCAAAGTCGCATCTCGTCTGATTGACTGCCATGCATTTAATAAAGACTGAACGTATCTCTGCATGGACACAGAACATATCTTCCATTCTCGTGTATTCTCTGCATGCATCTTTTAGAACGATAAAGTATTACTACTATATTTGTGTCTATCTGCTTTGACGTTGATTGACATCTGGAGATAGTATAGCTGTCTACCATTAAAGCTCAACCTTGCAGAACCTTAAGGATGTACTATCCTACAACAACGGACACAGAAGGAACTACAAGCAAACTCAGAAGATCTTATCTCTTTGCGTGCTCCAAAGAACAAAAGACTGTTGACAGGAAGCTTCCACAAAACCTTCAGTCTAACGTACACCAAAGCTGTGAGACAACGGTCATCTCCTTGTCCTCATTCAAATCGGAGATACAAATACAAGATGAAGCTCGGAAGACAAATGATCGAGAAAATTCAATTCATATTGAAGAGCGGCTAGAACTCTGCAGCTTTCAAGTCTTCGAATTTTTCTCTAGAGCCAGAAATTCAGTCTTTTCGATCTTGGCTCTTAGCTCCCTGTGCTGTGAGAAGAAAAATTAAGGAAGAGCTAGTTTAGTTCTGAGAGAGTGCACTTTGTGTAGATCTTCGTCTCTCAGTGCTTGTAGCTTCAGATTGAGTTTTGTAAAAGCTTGATCTAGGGGCTAGTCTTTTTCTCTCAAGATTTTCCTGTGTTATTCCCTTCGTGTGTGAAGGAAGACCTGGTGGTTTCCAGGGTGGTGTTATTCCCTTCGTGTGTGAAGGAAGACCTGGTGGTTTCCAGGGTGGTGTTTTTCCCTTCGTGCGTGAAGGAAGACCTGGTGTTACCAGGGTGTTGTGTTCCCTTCAGGGGTGAAGGAAGACCAGCTAAGCTGGGTGGTTGTTTTTGTCCATAGGGGGACTGTACCCCAGTTAGTGAAATCCTGAGGGTTGCTCAGGGACTGGACGTAGGACTCCTAAGGAGAGGAGATCCGAACCAGGATAAATCTGTGTGTTGTGTGATTGTCTTCTTTGTGTGATTGTTGTTTTACTAACCATTACTAATCCCTTTCAAGAACTCTTTATGTTTGTTTGAGTTCAGGTTTTTATCAGATAAACTTTTAAAGACCCATTCACCCCCCCCTCTGGGTTAGCCAACCGGGCAACAATTGGTGATGGTACATTTGCATGCTGAAATCTCCTTTTCATGTGAGGAGGCTCACCATGAGGAGAAGGAGGTACCTTTTTGTAACTCTTGACATGATGTGAATTGGGAATTTGCCTGGAGCTTTTTGAATTGTTGGAGGAAGTAGATGAGTCCTCTTGACAGTAGCATTCCTCTCTTTCCTGTTTGTTTCTGAACAAGAACTTTCACTAGCTTTTCATTAGACTTAGAAGAGTTCTTATTTGCAGCAGATTTAACAAATGTTAATTTTGTTTTGTTCTTATTTTTCTTATCCCTCACAGAAGTATTCTTCAATTCATTTTGAAGCTTCTGTTTTTCAGATTTTAATGCAATTACTTCCTTTTCTGAAATTTGAAGCTTGTTTAGCATGACATCCAAACCATTTTTCATCTTGTTCTTTTCATTTTTATTGAGCAATTTGTTTTTCCAAATCGGCGATTTTATTACTCAAATTGCTGCATTGATTGTCCAATGGTTTGTCATGGTATAAGCATTCAATCTTCCTTTTTAAGTGATGATTTTCTTCAACAAGTTGTTTGCATCTTTCATTTATTTGATGATCATGAGCCATATTAGATATTTGTTTGTTTAATTGATCATTATCAAATTTGAAATTGTTATTGAGATCAATCAATTCTTCTTTTTCATTTTCCAGATCAATGACTTTTGATTTCAATAGCTCATGGTTTTCTTTCAATCCATTCATTTTATTTTCACAGATTTGGAGTTCATCTTCCAAATTCTCTTTTTCAAAATTTAATTTTTCAACTTCATTTTTCAACTTATCGTTTTCTTCTGAAAGATTCTTATCATTTTTCTGGTGCAATTCAAGTGTATTTCTCAAGTTTTCACTTTCTTTATGACAATGTTTTAAGTTCTTTTTCAAGTCTTTATTTTTATTTATTCAGTTGTACATTAAGACTTTGTATCTTTTCACAGAATTTAATCAACTCAGCATAAGTCATACTTTCATCTTCATCAGAATCAGAATTAGAATACACAAATGGATCTGGAGTTGATTTACCTGACCTTTTAGACCCATTTGAACTCTTGTGTTCTGAAGAGGATGAAGAATGCTCTGAGCTTTTAGAATGTGCTGTTAGAGCCAAAACCTTATGAATGGTTGATTTTCTGGATTCATTGAGGCTCCTCTTTGCCATAATGTACTTTTGAATTTATTTTGCTCCTTTTCTTTGTGCTTCCTTTGAAAAACTTGATGAAGGTGAGACTGGTGATTTCTCTAAAATTATAACAGGAGATTCATGCAGATTAAATAGATTTGCCATTATACCAGGACTCACAAAAGACTATTAGATCTAATCACAGTGAATCAATGTGACAAGGAATTAGATCTAACAATTAGAGTGGTTAATCTGCTCTAATGCAAAAGGAGGAATCAGAGAGATTAAGCACACAGTTCAAGCAATTAACACAGAGATCGGCCAGAAGCAATCAAATCAGATCAGTAACAGACATTAACCCGCTCTGATACCAATTGTTAGGAACAGATGGGTGGATGGATTAGATCTAGAAGGGGGGGGGTTGAATAGATCTAATACCAATTAACGCGGAAGCTTAAGCAATTTAAAATTACTTCGAATCAGAGATTAAAACACCTAATCAATTTACTAATCTAAAGTGTGATTTGAGTGTAAGCCAATTAATTAGTAGTGTGAACGAAATCCCTATGCATGCATCTAGTGAGATACAAAGGAAAACCACAAATCAAACCAATGCACAGAGGTTTTTTTAGGTGGTTCAGAAATCACCTCTAGTGACTCCAACGTCCACCCCTCACACAGTGAGGCCACACTACTCAAAAACCTTGAGTACAACTCACACAGGAGCACGACGACTCCAAAACACCCTTGAGCACGACAACTCAAGAAACACCTGGAGCACGACGACTCCAAACTGAGCACGACGGCTCAAAACAACAACCGGAGTACGATGACTCCAAATTGAGCACGACAGCTCAAACCACACAATGAGTACGACGACTCACAAACTCTTGAGCACGCAGGCTCACAAACAACTTTCTAGAAAAACACAAGACTTAGATCCTCTAGCAACAAATATAGTCCAACCAAAGTTAATTCATGAGACTCATGCAACAATCCATGCACAATCTCAGAATCACACAGAAGATAAAAGGAAAATGAGAATTGTATTGATAAGCTTTTCTCTTCAGATGTACTCCCTTGTAGAAGGTTGAATTGTGAAGTGCTTTGATCTCTAGAAGTTCCTGGACGATGCTCTGCAATTTGATCTTCAGGATCTTCCTTGAATTCTTCACAGGAGTCGGCTTCTACTTGCTCTGCCTCCTTGAGGTGCTTCTTCAACGATCAATCTCCACTTCTCATACTTGAACAGATGAGAATTGGCTTCAGGGAACACCACGAGAGCAGGAGCAGGGAGATGAACTCTTCCTGCCGCCAAAACTGATTTCTGGAGGCTCTAAGAAGGTTCTTCTTAGATGGATGGCCAGTAGGAGGGTATTTATAACCTAGATAGCCCAAAGATACCAGCAGGGCACAAGATCCAAGATTGATCCATCATCTCCCAAGGGTGCCACGTGTTCAGGAGGATGTTTAAGTCACAGAGATTCCGGAGTGTGTCGACCTGCCCATGAGGTGTGTCGACACACTGTCCCAGACTGGCAACTCAATTCCCTGGGAGAGGTCTCTAGTGTCGATTTGAGATGATTTAGTGTCGACCTCATGTCCCAGATAGCAAAACAGCCCTTCTAGGAAGGCTCTCTAGTGTCGACCTGATATCATCTCGTGTCGACCTGCTTTGGTCATCTGACAAACAGGCCTTCTGGGAGAGTCATCTAGTGTCGACCTGCCTGCATTTGGTGTCGACCTGCTTTAGCTATCTGAACAACTGGCCTTCTGGAAGGCTCTCTAGTGTCGACACTATCTGATTTAGTGTTGACCTGAGATGGAAGCCTGTTAACATATTTCTCTGGGATCTATCTCTAGTGTCGACCTGCCCTGGACTAGTGTCGACAATAGTTGATCTTTTCTTCACATTTCTGCCTTTGCTCTGAGCCATTGTGTCGACACCATTGATGGTTGTGTCGACACAACCTTTGCAAGAATGTGTTTGTCCCTGAGAAAATAACACATAAATCATTAGTTAAACGTATTATCATGAATATAAATGATAAATGTGCTTGGAAACATGCTTTTTGAATATTGGTAATTCAGGTGATGTATTTCACATGTTCCAATTTTTATGCATTAAAATCACAGCTTGTCATCATCAAAATATGAGGGGAAATGACTTGTTTTCACACTCAACCCAACAAGGTTATGTTGTGTTGTTGTGATACAAAGTATGCATTAGTGTAGGATGGCTTGAGGGTCACGTTGTGACCGGTGTTAAGCTAGTCCTAACAATCATATATCGTGGTTTATAAATAAAGGATTGTTTAGGTGAGTATAACGTGGTTTGTGGGCTTACCGAGTTTGGTGGTCCGACACCTAATCTGGAATACCTCTTCAGTCGGGTACCCCAGGTTCCTAAGATAGCCAGACACGTCTGTTGTGCTCGGGGTAGGGCTGCCAATGGATATCCGCTTTCGACTTTCGACCCGTTTCCGACCATTCCGTATCTATTTTTCTGTTTTCGATTATTTTCCATTTTTCCATTTCCGTTTTCGATAATATATAAATTTTATTTTATTTACAAAATATATACTCTTAAAATCTTATTTCTTAATATTAAAAAACTTTAGATTTAATTTGTAAATAGAATCTAATTAAGTTGTCTCTCTTGTAGCATTTATTATGCCTATTATTATCAAATATATCTTTTTTACCACTAATCCTAATGCTACATACATCTACCATTTGATCGTACCAGATGTTTCCGATTACTTTCCGTTTCCGACCCGTTTCCAATTTTCTTATAGGGAATGGATGCGGAAAGTGTCATTTTCGAATTCGACTCCGACCCGTTGGCAGCCCTAGCTCGGGGCATGTTCCGGTACGGTGTGTGCCTTTGAGGTCTTTGTCGTCTTCTTGGACACCCTCACTCCTGTGTTTGAGTTGTACGTCTGGCTGAGGGAAAGACGATTATGGGCAGCGACTTGTGTTTATTGGTGTGCAGTTGCTTGTAGCGTGCTCGTGGTTAGGGAACAGACACCGGTAGACGTACTGGTCCCCAGCTAGTCCTGTGCTTCCAGTGCCTCACTTTAGGGAGCTCGGGTCGGAGTCCCTAAAGGTGCCAGGCTTGGACCTACAGCTGTGCGGTATGCAGGTGTGGTGTTGGTTGGTCTCCAATGTTGGTTGGTTTACTTTCTATGCTTGTGGAGTTGTAGTTGGACTGTGCGGTCCGTGGCTACGAGACTGAGAGGTGGTTCTTGTGTTGTGTTGTCCGAGTTAAATACTGGCATTAAGAACTAGTAGTCCGTTCCCATGTGGTGGCGTTGTTCTGTTCCGACTCGTGGTTTGCCACTAGTCGTGGCTTGTGTGTTGTGACTCACCGGTTGAGGTTTGAACCATTGTGGCATAGTTCTGGTTGTGGTTCAGTGGTGGTACCTCGTGGTAATAGGTACCTATACCCCTTATGGGTAGCTTGTGTTGCGGTACAATATGTAACAACCTCCTCAAGTGTAGAGGTGGACTTGTGTTTCATGGAGGTCGAGTGGTGTGACCTTCCACATGTTGTGTGTTACCGTGTATAGGGTAAGCTTGCGATTATGGTTCTGATAGGTGTGAGGATTGACTAGTGAATGCTAGTCTGGTTACCCTATGTTGGTAGGTTGCCTGTGAAGCTTGTAGCCTGGGCAGCGGTTTGTCTGTGAGGCTTGTAGCTTAGGCGGCCAGTTGTTGTAATGGTTTGCCTGTGAGATTGATAGCCTAGGCTGTGGTCTGCCAATGAGGCTTGTAGTTGAGGCGTGCCAAAGGTTGGGCGGACTAGTGGTGCCGAGCTAGTCCTACTGTGTCTCTTACTTTTCGAGGATCGAATTTACTGGTAGGCTTATGGTTAACTGTTGTTAATTATGCTTGTGTGAGCATGACGTGGTTTGGATACCGGTGTGGCTAGTGAGACCCTTTGGGGATGAGGTCTCTTCAGTTTACTTGTTGTTTTCGGGAGGTCCCTACTGAGCCAGTGACGTGTTGAGGCTCACTTCGTTACAGCTTGTTTCAGGTGTTAGCCGAATTTGGTGTGGCTTTGGAGGAGTCGTGACAGACTTGTACCACCAGCTGTGGAGTTAGATGAGTCGTGTGAGCTTGTAATCCCTCGGGGTATGCCCCTCGTTGTTGTACTCCTTTAATTGGACATGTAGTAATGTACTCGGACAGTTGTACTTTATTGTATACAGATATGAGCACTTGTAATTTCATGTGTCTTATACTGTAGTTGTTGTCTTTTATATTCTTACTGGACATATGTACGAGCTATCCCTTATGAGACTTAGGTCCGATCGCGGGAGGCGGACTGGGATATGGAGCCTTATTGGGCATAAATATCCAGGGCTGTCACAATTGGTATCAGAGCAATGGTCCAGTTAGAATACGAAAAGACATTGAGGATACAATGTCCCAATACATGGTTTAATGTCCACTGCTGGTAGTAAGTATGTGGTTTAAAGTGGATTTCACGTGAGTTTTGTCACGTGAATTGTGTTTTTGTTTTTATAAGTTTGGCAGTTACTGGTAGTAGAAGCAGAGTAATGATGTGGTTAGAGGAAACCCAGTTAGTGAAATGTGTAAGATTGTTTGCACATCTACCAGTTATTCTTAAAGGCAGAGAAATGGTGAGGTTAATGGTATAAGTTGAGTGGTTATACCAGTGTGTTAGTTTGAAGTTAAAGATTAGTTGTTGTATGGTTTTAAGTTATAGGAATTAAAGGGATTAGTGAGTTCAGTTATTGAAATCAGTGAAGGTGTTTTAGTGAGGTGCAGAGTTGACAGAGACAAGTATGAGGTAATGATGTGATGGAATGACAGTGAGAACATGGTTATAAAGAGGAATAGATTAGAGTGTGAAATGGATTATTAAGTATGTAAATTGTGGTTGAGAATCTTGGCAAAAGTAATTGTTGTGTCTGAGATTCGTATTAGTATGAAGCAGCTTGATTAATAATGTGATTAGTGAAAAGGAAGGTTTGAAATAATTAAGGGTAAGGCAGATTTGCTTCAGATAAGATATTGGTAAGTAGAGGAGCTGTGAATTGTGGCAGTCAGATTAAGTGTGCTTTGTGATTAGAGGTGGTTGTAATAACAAGTTTAAAAATAGTGTTGTTGCGAGTAATAAAGATAATGGGAATTTGATATAAGAGATCCGTGTAAGAATGTATCGTGGTGATCACTTGAATAAAGAAAAAGTACAGAAGATTTGTATGTAGTTATCTTTTCTGAGGATTTTAAATGAAAGGTATTCACTTGGCATGTGGCAGTTTGCGAGGATGTTGTAGTATATTTTGTTAAAGATTTCCGAATTAAAGATAAGATTTGTGCCATTAAGCAGCCAAGTGCAGTCCGTGAGGAAGGAAAGGTAAAGGATGCGTCCAATAAAGATTGAGGATGAAGTTATGAATGATGGAAAAGAGTTAGAGTTATGTGAGTTAGAATGGAAGGAAATGAATTAGTTGACAAATAGTTAAAGAATAATGAGCTAAGTGGAATAGCAGGGCAGATTGTGAAAAGAATTCCAGTAAGGGTTTGAATGGAAAGGATATTAGTGAAGGTGTTGTGATAGTTGTATTTCAGTATTTGAGAACAAATAAGCAATGCAGAATTAAGGAATTGGGCAGAGAAAGTTATGGTAATTAAAGAAATCGATTTCAGGTTCTGACCATGGCAGTGTTTTAAAGAAAGATGACTGTACATTGGTAAGAGTTTCAGTGAGAATGGTACAAGGAGATTAGCCAAATAGTCAAATAATTAAGAGGAGTGTTTTGTAGATATGATATTGTGGTTAATGCAGTTAGCAGCACCAATCAAGTTAAGTATTATTAACCAGAGAAAGAAAGAATATGGTGGATTAAGAAGCAGATATAATCATGTGGTTCAAGAAATTTTCTGCAAAGGCTTGCAAGCCAGTGCACAGAAAGAGATTTCATTGAGCAAAAGTGTACTTTGATAAAGGTATTTCTGAATTCTATTTGAGAGTAAAGGAAGAACTGTTAAAGAATATTTTGAATGGTTGTGAATATAGTGTAATTAGTCAGGAAGGGAAAAAGTTATTTGAAGCCATGAAGGTATAAGAAGAAGAAGGTAAGTCAATAACAGTATAGAAGAATAGAATTCAGATTTATACAGCACCACCGGAATTGAAATATAAAAAGAAAGTAGATCTAAAATTCAGGTGTTTCCTCCCAAGTGTTAGATGATTGGACAAGATAAATTGAGAAGTAAATAAGGTTAGAATTGAGTCTAGTTGGAGTCAGAGTGATAATGAAAGTGGAAAGTACTTGAACGTAATGATGAGGGCAGAACTCGAGGAACATTTTGCCGAATGTCTAGTATAATCAGAGTGGTGCAGCGAAAGCAAGGAATATGCAGTATTCCCAGATTGTTCAAGATCTGCTTGATTGAAAGAAAAGTTTGAGGTTTGTGCACAGTTGAGCAAGGAGGTAGTGGTTCTTGATCAGATATGAGTTGAGGCAGTATGCGCAAAATGGTATAAAGAGGCAGGAAATTCAAGGATGGTAATTGTTTTTCTGTAAGAAAGCTGGTAATTGAAAATATGAATATAGATAAAGCAGAGTGTCAGTTGGCAGTGACTAGTAGATAAAGGAAAGGCATCGAGAAATTTGAGAATTTAAAGCAGAGTTTAGCATGGCAGAGTACCTGAGGGTGGCTGTGTTAAGTGAAAAGATTTTTTGCAAGAAAAGAGGCTCAAAAAGAGATGTTGCAGGCACAACTAAGAAAATGTGGAAGCAGGTTGAGTCCAAGGAGATAAAGTGCCAACGGCAAGGAAGAATTGCTTATAGCTGAGAGATATAGAAAGATTAGATTGCAATAATCAGGCAGAGCATCTATAAAAGGAATTAAAAAGAAAGGAAAGCAGGGCGAGCACGGAAATGAGCTGATTGAAATGGTTGGAAAGGCAAGTGCAGAAAAAGCTTATTCTACTTATTCTGTATATGGCTTTGTTTAGGTGTTAGTCTAGCTTGCCATGGTTTAACCCTGAATGTCGAGGATGAAAATTCTTTTTAAGTGTTAGTAATGTAATAACACAGACGTTCAGATCTGGGTTTATCGGGTCAATGCGTGGTGTTCTTGACCAAGAGATGGTCAATGGACTATGTTTGGGTTTTCTATGCACAAAGTGAGCAGTGTGGGCTGAATATGCCAGCCCAGTTGTACTGCTAGTTGAATGTTCTGAATCGCGGCGAAGGTAGGCGACGCGATTTAAACGCATCGGACATACCGGACGCGATTCAGTGAACCGCCTCTGTGACGCGTGTCGCGCGGGTTCTGTATGGCGTCGGACTAGGTGGACACGTTTAAAGGGTTTAATCGCGGCGGTTGTCAGCTACACGATTTTGAATGTAATGTTAAAAGCTTCGTTTCGGCCAGACACAGTAGAGGATGCTCTGTTCGACGATGGGGAGGATGTTGTGGTGTCCGTGGTGGAGATTTCCGGTGATTTTGGTTCCTGATGCCTCGTGCAGCACGAGAACCACACGGGGATTGCGTCCGGAGCGTGGGTGTGCCGGCGACAAGGAGGTTTTGGCATTCTTTAGCGTCTTTCCACCAGTAGGGAGGCTCTCTACCCTGTTTACAGTTTAATGGAATGTTTGAATTGGGTTTAAGGGTTGGAGCATGTGAGGGTGGTTTGCCTTGTTGAGATTTACTCATTTACAACTTTAAATGGAAAGAATGCTTGGTTTCTTGTTGGTTCTCCCGTGGGGACGAGTCGGTTCGGCCTGTGAGCTGAACCCACTGACTCTGTTGAATTCGACCAAGACAGACAATAAGTTCATGATTGAACGTGTCGCGTTGAGTCGACGTGTTTCGGGTTTTGTCTGTGCATAATGGCGGTGTTGGTATCACGTCAGTTTGACCCGACGCGTTCTTATGGAAACACGTCGGTGTTGTCGGACGCGATTATATGTTGATCGTGGGTTTGACCGGGTTGGTCTAAAGGCGTCGTGTCGGGCCGACGCGACTTGGTCACGTCATTGAGCCCTGTCGCGTTAGCGTTTGGAATGACGTCTGAACAGGTGGACGTGATTTGAACAGCCTCGCCTATGTCCGATGCGATTCATTTTTCGATGGGAAAGTTGTAGTGGCTGGGCAATGAAGGTCCTGTGTGGACCTAGCCCTCGTTTCTTGTTATTCTTTTAAGACCATTGTGATGATTAATGTGTTGAGTGGTGTGTAGATTCCCATGGAGGTCACAGGGTGACCAATGACAGGAAAGGTTATGTTGTGTTGTTGTGATATAAAGTATGTATTAGTGTAGGATGGCTTGAGGGTCATGTGGTGACCAGTGTTAAGCTAGTCCTAACACTCTTATATCGTGGTTTATAAATAAAGGATTGTTTAGGTAGGTATAACGTGGTTTGTGTGCTTACCGAGTTTGGTGGTCTGGCGCCTAATCTGGAATACCTCTTCAGTCAGGTACCCTAGGTTCCTAGGAGAGCCAGGCACGTGTGTTGTGCTTAGGGCATGTCCTGATACAGTATGTACCTTTATGGTCTTAGTCGTCTTTCTGGACATCCTCACTCCTATGTTTGAGTTGTACGTCCGGCTGAGGAAAAGATGACTGTGGGCAGCGACTTGTGTTTATGGGTGTGTAGTCACTTGTAGAGCGCTCGTGGTTGGGGAACGGACAACGGTAGACATACTGGTCCCCAGCTAGTCCTGTGTTTCCAGTGCCTCACTTTAGGGAGCTCGGGCTGGAGTCCCTAAAGGTGCCAGGCATGGACCTACAGTTGTGTGGTATGCAGGTGTGTTGTTGGTTGGTCTCCACTGTTGGTTTGTTTACTTTGTGTGCTTGTGGAGCTGTAGTTGGACGGTGTGGTCCATGGCTACGAGATTGAGAGGTGGTTCTTGTGTTGTGTTGTTTGGGCTGGACACTGGCGTCATGAACTAGCAGTCTGTTCCTGTGTGGTGGCGTTGTTCCAGTCTGACTCATGGTTTGCCATTGGTCGTGGCTTGTGTGTTGTGACTCGCCAGTTTAGGTTTGAACCATTGTGGTGTGCCCTAGTGATGGCACAGTTCTGGTTGTGGTTCAGTGGTGGTACCTCGTGGTAATAGGTACCTATAACCCTTGTGGGAAGCTTGTGTTGCGGTACAATATGTACCAACCTTCTCAAGTGTAGAGGTGGACTTGTGTTTCGTTGAGGTCGAGTGGTATGACCTTCCACACGTTGTGTGTTACCCTGTTTCGGGTTAGCTTACGATTGTGGTTCTGATAAGTGTTAGGATTTACAAGTGGATGCTAGTTTGGTTATCCTATGTGTGTATGTTGCCTGTGAAGCTTGTAGCTTGGGCAGCGGTCTGTATGTGAGGCTTGTAGCATACGCGGCCAGTTGTTGAAATGGTTTTCCTATGAGATTGATAGCCTAGGTTGTGGTCTGCCAATGAGGCTTGTAGTTGAGGCGTGCCAAAGGTTGGGCGGACAAGTGGTGCCGAGCTAGTCCTGCTATGTCTCTTACTTACCGATGATTGAATTTACTGGTAGGCTTATGGTTAACTATTGTTAATTATGCTTGTGTGAGCATGACGTGGTTTGACTACCGGTTATGCCAGTGTGACCCTTTGGGGTTGAGATCTCTTCAGTTTAGTTGTTGTTTTTGGGAGGTCCCTACTGAGCCAGTGACGTGTTGAGGCTCACTACCTTAAAGCTTGTTTCAGGTGTTAGCCGACTTTGGTGTGGCTTCGGAGGAGTTGTGACAGACTTGTACCACCAGTAGTAGAGTTCGATGAGTCGTGTGAGCTTGTGCTCTCTCGGGGTATGCCCCAGGTAGTTGTACTCTTTTAATTGGACATGTAGTAATGTATTGGGATAGTTGTACTTTATTGTATATAGATATGAGCAGTTGTACGTTCCTGTGTTTTATACTGTAGTTGTTGCCTTTTATATTTTTACTGGACACGTGTACGAGCTATACCTTGCGAGACTTCGGTCCGATCGTGGGAGGCGGACTAAGATATGGAGCCTTATTGGGCATAAATATACAGGGCCGTCACAATTGGTATCAGGGCAATGGTCCAGTTAGAATACGAATAGACATTGAGGTTACAATGTCCCAATACATGGTTTAAAGTCCACTGCTGGTAGTAAGTCTGTGGTTTTATGTGGTTTAAAGTGGATTTCACGTGAGTTTTGTCATGTGAATTGTGTGTTTGTTTTTATAAGTTTGGTTGTTACTGTTAGTAGAAGCAGAGTAAAGATGTGGTTAGAGGAAACCCAGTTAGTGAAATGTGTAAGAATGTTTGTACATCTAGCAGTTATTAGTAAAGGCAGAGAAATGGTGAGGTTAATGGTATAAGTTGAGTGGTTATACCAGTGTGTTAGTTTGCAGTTAAAGGTTAGCTATTGTAAGGCTTTTCAGTTATAGGAATTAAAGGGATTAGTGAATTCAGTTATGGAATTCAGTGAAGGTGTTTTAGTGAGGTGCAGAGTTGACAGAGACAGGTATGAGGTAATGATGTGATTGAATGACAGTGAGAACATGGTTATAAAGAGGAATAGATTAGAGTGTGATATGGATTATTAAGCATGAAAATTGTGGTTTAGAATCTTGGCAAAAGTAATTGTTGTGTCTGAGATTCGTATTAGTAAGAAGCAGCTTGAGTAATAATGTGATTCGTGAAAAGGAAGGTTTGAAATAATTAAGGGTAAGGTAGATTAGCTACACATAAGATATTGGTAAGTAGAGGAGCTGTTAATTGTAGCAGTCAGATTAAGTGTGCTTTGTGACTAGAGGTGGTTGTAATAACAATTTTAAAAATAGTGTTGTTGTGAGTAATAAGGATAATAGGAATTTGATATAAGAGATCCGTGTAAGAATGTATCGAGGTGATCACTTGAGTAAAGAAAAAGTACAGAAGATTTATGTGCAGTTATCTTTTTATGAGGATTTTAAAAGAAAGGTATTCACTTGGCATGTGGATATTTGCGGGGATGCTGTAGTATATTTTGTTAAAGATTGCCGAATTAAAGATAAGATTTGTGCCATTAAGCGGCCAGGTGCAGTCTGTGAGGAAAGAAAGGTAAAGGATGCGTCCGACAAAGATTGAGGATGAAGTTAAGAATGATGGAAAAGAGTTAGAGTTATGTGAGTTAGAATAGAAGGAAATGAATCAGTTGAGAAACAGTTAATGATTAATGAACTAAGTAGAATAGCAAGGCAGATAGTGAAAATAATTCAAGTAAAGGTTTGAATGGAAAGGATATTAGTGACAGTGCTGTAATAGTGGTATTTCAGTATTTGAGAACAAAGCAGCATTGCGGAATAGAGGAATCAGGCAGAGGATGTTCTGGAAATTAAAGAAATCGATTTCAGGTTCTGGCTATGGCAGTGTTTTAAAGAAAGATGATTGTACATTGGCAGGAGTTTCAGTGAGAATGGTGCAAGGAGATTAGCCAGATAGTCGAATAATTAAGAGGAATGTTTTGTAGATATGATATTGTGGTTAATGCAGTTAGTAACACCGATCAAGTTGAGTATTATTAACCAAAGAAAGAAAGAGTATAGTGGAATAAGAAACATATATAATTGGATGGTTCAGGAAATGTTTAGCAAAAGCTAGTGCACATAAAGAGATTTCATTGAGCAGAAGTGTACTTTGATAAAAGGTATTTTTGAATTTGATTGAGAGTAAAGGCAGAACTCTTAAAGAATATTTTGAAAGGTTGTGAATATAGTGTAATTAGTGAGGCTGGGAAAAAGTTATTTGAAGCCATGAAGGTATAAGAAGAATAAGGTAAGTCAATAACAGTATAGAAGAATAGAATTCAGAATTAAGTATGTAGCACCACCAGAATTGAAATATAAAAAGAAAGCAGATCAGAAATTCAGGAGTTTCCTCCTAAGTGTTAGATGATTGGACAAGATAAATTTAGAAGTAGATAAGGTTATAATTGAGTCCAGCTGGAGTCAGAGTGATAATGAAAGTGGAAAGTACTTGAAGGTAATGATGACGGCAGAATTCAAGGAACATTTTACCGAATATCTAGTATAATCAGAGTGGCACAGCAGAAGTAAGGAATATGCAGTATTCCCAAATTGTCCAAGATCTGCTTGATTGAAAGAAAAGTTTGAGGTTTGTGCACAGTTGAGCAAAGAGGCAGTGGTTCTTGATTAGATATAAGTTGAGGCAGTATGCACAGAATGGTATAAAGAGGCAGGAAATTCAAGGATGGTAATTATTTTTCTGTAAGAAAGCTGGTAATTAGTTGGTAGTGACAAGCAGATAAAGGAAAGGCATCGAGAAATTTGAGAATTTAATGCAGAGTTTAGCATGGAAGAGTACCTAAGGGTGGCTGTGTTAAGTGAAAGGTTTTTAGCAAGAAAAGCGACTCAAAAAGAGATGTTGTAGGCACAGCTAAGAAAATGTGGAAGCTGCTTGAATCCAAGGAGATAAAGTGCCAACGATAAGGAAGAATTACTTATAGTTGAGAGATATAGAAAGAATAGATTGCAATAATCGGGTAGAGCAGCTATGAAAGGAATTAAAGAGAAAGGAAAGTAGAGTGAGCACGAAAATGAGCAGATTGAAATAGTTTGAAAGGCAAGTGCAAAGAAAGCGTATCAGGGCAATGGTCCAGTTAGAATACGAATAGACATTGAGGTTACAATGTCCCAATACATGGTTTAATGTCCACTGCTGGTAGCAAGTCTGTGGTTTTATGTGGGTTAAAGTGGATTTCACATGAGTTTTCTCATGTGAATTGTCTGTTTGTTTTTATAAGTTTGGTTGTTACTGTTAGTAGAAGTAGAGTAAAGATGTGGTTAGAGGAAACCCAGTTAGTGAAATGTGTAAGAATGTTTGTACATCTAGCAGTTATTAGTAAAGGTAGAGAAATGGTGAGGTTAATGGTATAAGTTGAGTGGTTATACCAGTGTGTTAGTTTGCAGTTAAAGGTTAGCTATTGTATGGTTTTTCAGTTATAGGAATTAAAGGGATTAGTGAATTCAGTTATGGAATTCAGTGAAGGTGTTTTAGTGAGGTGCAGAGTTGACAGAGACATGTATGAGGTAATGATGTGATTGAATGACAGTGAGAACATGGTTATAAAGAGGAATAGATTAGAGTGTGATATGGATTATTAAGCATGAAAATTGTGGTTCAAAATCTTGGCAAAAGTAATTGTTGTGTCTGAGATTCGTATTAGTAAGAAGCAGCTTGAGTAATAATGTGATTAGTGAAAAGGAAGGTTTGAAATAATTAAAGGTAGGGTAGATTAGCTACAGATAAGATATTGGTAAGTAGAGGAGCTGTTAATTGTAGCAGTCAGATTAAGTGTGCTTTGTGACTAGAGGTGGTTGTAATAACAATTTTAAAAATAGTGTTGTTGTTAGTAATAAGGATAATAGGAATTTGATATAAGAGATCCGTGTAAGAATGTATCGAGGTGATCACTTGAGTAAAGAAAAAGTACAGAAGATTTGTGTGCAGTTATCTTTTTCTGAGGATTTTAAAAGAAAGGTATTCACTTGGCATGTGGATATTTGCAAGGATGCTGTAGTATATTTTGTTAAAGATTGCCGAATTAAAGATAAGATTTGTGCCATTAAGCGGCCAGGTGCAGTATGTGAGGAAAGAAAGGTAAAGGATGCGTCCGACAAAGATTGAGGATGAAGTTAAGAATGATGGAAAAGAGTTAGAGTTATGTGAGTTAGAATAGAAGGAAATGAATCAGTTGAGAAACAGTTAAAGATTAATGAACTAAGTAGAATAGCAAGGCAGATAGTGAAAATAATTGAAGTAAAGGTTTGAATGGAAAGGATATTAGTGACAGTGCTGTAATAGTGGTATTTCAGTATTTGAGAACAAAGCAGCATTGCGGAATAGAGGAATCAGGCAGAGGATGTTCTGGAAATTAAAGAAATCGATTTCAGGTTCTGGCTATGGCAGTGTTTTAAAGAAAGATGATTGTACATTGGCAGGAGTTTCAGTGAGAATGGTGCAAGGAGATTAGCCAGATAGTCGAATAATTAAGAGGAATGTTTTGTAGATATGATATTGTGGTTAATGCAGTTAGTAGCACCGATCAAGTTGAGTATTATTAACCAAAGAAAGAAAGAGTATAGTGGAATAAGAAACATATATAATTGGATGGTTCAGGAAATGTTTAGCAAAAGCCAGTGCACATAAAGAGATTTCATTGAGCAGAAGTGTACTTTGATAAAAGGTATTTTTGAATTTGATTGAGAGTAAAGGCAGAACTCTTAAAGAATATTTTGAAAGGTTGTGAATATAGTGTAATTAGTGAGGCAGGGAAAAAGTTATTTGAAGCCATGAAGGTATAAGAAGAATAAGGTAAGTCAATAACAGTATAGAAGAATAGAATTCAGAATTAAGTATGCAGCACCACCAGAATTGAAATATAAAAAGAAAGCAGATCAGAAATTCAGGAGTTTCCTCCTAAGTGTTAGATGATTGGACAAGATAAATTTAGAAGTAGATAAGGTTAGAATTGAGTCCAGCTGGAGTCAGAGTGATAATGAAAGTGGAAAGTACTTGAAGGTAATGATGACGGCAGAATTCAAGGAACATTTTACCGAATATCTAGTATAATCAGAGTGGCACAGCAGAAGTAAGGAATATGCAGTATTCCCAAATTGTCCAAGATTTGCTTGATTGAAAGAAAAGTTTGAGGTTTGTGCACAGTTGAGCAAAGAGGCAGTGGTTCTTGATTAGATATAAGTTGAGGCAGTATGCACAGAATGGTATAAAGAGGCAGGAAATTCAAGGATGGTAATTATTTTTCTGTAAGAAAGCTGGTAATTAGTTGGCATTGACAAGCAGATAAAGGAAAGGCATCGAGAAATTTGAGAATTTAATGCAGAGTTTAGCATGGAAGAGTACCTAAGGGTGGCTGTGTTAAGTGAAAGGTTTTTAGCAAGAAAAGCGACTCAAAAAGAGATGTTGTAGGCACAGCTAAGAAAATGTGGAAGCTGCTTGAATCCAAGGAGATAAAGTGCCAACGACAAGGAAGAATTACTTATAGTTGAGAGATATAGAAAGAATAGATTGCAATAATTGGGTAGAGCAGCTATGAAAGGAATTAAAGAGAAAGGAAAGTAGAGTGAGCACGAAAATGAGCAGATTGAAATGGTTTGAAAGGCAAGTGCAAAGAAAGCGTATCAGGGCAATGGTCCAGTTAGAATACGAATAGACATTGAGGTTACAATGTCCCAATACATGGTTTAATGTCCACTGCTGGTAGCAAGTCTGTGGTTTTATGTGGTTTAAAGTGGATTTCACATGAGTTTTCTCATGTGAATTGTCTGTTTGTTTTTATAAGTTTGGTTGTTACTGTTAGTAGAAGTAGAGTAAAGATGTGGTTAGAGGAAACCCAGTTAGTTAAATGTGTAAGAATGTTTGTACATCTAGCAGTTATTAGTAAAGGTAGAGAAATGGTGAGGTTAATGGTATAAGTTGAGTGGTTATACCAGTGTGTTAGTTTGTAGTTAAAGGTTAGCTATTGTATGGTTTTTCAGTTATAGGAATTAAAGGGATTAGTGAATTCAGTTATGGAATTCAGTGAAGGTGTTTTAGTGAGGTGCAGAGTTGACAGAGACATGTATGAGGTAATGATGTGATTGAATGACAGTGAGAACATGGTTATAAAGAGGAATAGATTAGAGTGTGATATGGATTATTAAGCATGAAAATTGTGGTTCAAAATCTTGGCAAAAGTAATTGTTGTGTCTGAGATTCGTATTAGTAAGAAGCAGCTTGAGTAATAATGTGATTAGTGAAAAGGAAGGTTTGAAATAATTAAGGGTAGGGTAGATTAGCTACAGATAAGATATTGGTAAGTAGAGGAGCTGTTAATTGTAGCAGTCAGATTAAGTGTGCTTTGTGACTAGAGGTGGTTGTAATAACAATTTTAAAAATAGTGTTGTTGTGAGTAATAAGGATAATAGGAATTTGATATAAGAGATCCGTGTAAGAATGTATCGAGGTGATCACTTGAGTAAAGAAAAAGTACAGAAGATTTGTGTGCAGTTATCTTTTTCTGAGGATTTTAAAAGAAAGGTATTCACTTGGCATGTGGATATTTGCAAGGATGCTGTAGTATATTTTGTTAAAGATTGCCGAATTAAAGATAAGATTTGTGCCATTAAGCGGCCAGGTGCAGTCTGTGAGGAAAGAAAGGTAAAGGATGCATCCGACAAAGATTGAGGATGAAGGTAAGAATGATGGAAAAGAGTTAGAGTTATGTGAGTTAGAATAGAAGGAAATGAATCAGTTGAGAAACAGTTAAAGATTAATGAACTAAGTAGAATAGCAAGGCAGATAGTGAAAATAATTCAAGTAAAGGTTTGAATGGAAACGATATTAGTGACAGTGCTGTAATAGTGGTATTTCAGTATTTGAGAACAAATCAGCGTTGCAGAATAGCGGAATCAAGCAGAGGATGTTCTGGAAATTAAAGAAATCAATTTCAAGTTTTGGCTATGGCAGTGTTTTAAAGAAAGATGATTGTACATTGGCAGGAGTTTCAGTGAGAATGGTGCAAGGAGATTAGCTAGATAGTTGAATAATTAAGAGGAATGTTTTGTAGATATGATATTGTGGTTAATGCAGTTAGTAGCACCGATCAAGTTGAGTATTATTAACCAAAGAAAGAAAGAGTATAGTGGATTAAGAAACAGATATAATTGGTTGGTTCAGGAAATGTTTAGCAAAGGTTTGCAAGCCAGTGCACATAAAGAGATTTCATTGAGCAGAAGTGTACTTTGATAAAAGGTATTTTTGAATTTGATTGAGAGTAAAGGCAGAACTGTTAAAGAATATTTTGAAAGGTTGTGAATATAGTGTAATTAGTGAGGCAGGGAAAAGGTTATTTGAAGCCATGAAGGTCTAAGAAGAATAAGGTAAGTCAATAACAGTATAGAAGAATAGAATTCAGAATTAAGTATGCAGCACCACCAGAATTGAAATATAAAAAGAAAGCAGATCAGAAATTCAGGAGTTTCCTCCCAAGTGTTAGATAATTGGACAAGATAAATTTAGAAGTAGATAAGGTTAGAATTGAGTCTAGCTGGAGTCAGAGTGATAATGAAAGTGGAAAGTACTTGAAGGTAATGATGACGGCAGAATTCAAGGAACATTTTACCGAATATCTAGTATAATCAGAGTGGCACAGCAGAAGTAAGGAATATGCAGTATTCCCAAATTGTCCAAGATCTGCTTGATTGAAAGAAAAGTTTGAGGTTTGTGCACAGTTGAGCAAAGAGGCAGTGGTTCTTGATTAGATATAAGTTGAGGCAGTACGCACAGAATGGTATAAAGAGGCAGGAAATTCAAGGATGGTAATTATTTTTCTGTAAGAAAGCTGGTAATCAGTTGGCAGTGACAAGCAGATAAAGTAAAGGCATCGAGAAATTTGAGAATTTAATGCAGAGTTTAGCATGGAAGAGTACCTAAGGGTGGCTGTGTTAAGTGAAAGGTTTTTAGCAAGAAAAGCGACTCAAAAAGAGATGTTGCAGGCACAGCTAAGAAAATGTGGAAGCTGGTTGATTCCAAGGAGATAAAGTGCCAACGGCAAGGAAGAATTACTTATAGTTGAGAGATATAGAAAGAATAGATTGCAATAATCGGGTAGAGCAGCTATGAAAGGAATTAAAGAGAAAGGAAAGTAGAGTGAGCACGAAAATGAGCAGATTGACATGGTTTGAAAGGCAAGTGCAAAGAAAGCGTATCCTACTTATTCTGTATATGGCTTTGTTTCTTTTTAGGTGTTAGTCTAGCATGCCGTGGTTTCACTCTGAATGTCGAGGACGACATTTCTTTTTAGGTGTTAGTAATGTAATAACACGGTCATTCTAATATGGGTTTATCGGTCGATGCGTGGTGTTCTTGACCAAGGGATGGTCAATGGACTGTGTTTGGGTTTTCTATGCAACAGAGTGAGCAGTATGGGCCAGATATGCCAGCCCAATTGTACTACTGGTTCAATGTTCTGAATCGCAGCGGAGGTAGGCGATGCGATTTAAATGCGTCGGACATACCGAACCCGATTCAGTGAACCACCTCTGTGACGCGTGTCGCGTGGGTTCTATATGGCGTCGGACTAGGTGTACGCGTTTAAAGGGTTTAAACGCGGCGGCTGTCAGTGACGCGATTTTGAATGCAATATTAAAAGCTTCGTTTCGGCCAGACAGAGCAGAGGATGCTCTGTCCGGTGATGGGGAGGATGCTGTGGAATCCGTGGTGGAGATTTCTGACGATTTTGGTTTTTGATGGCTCGTGCAGTGCGGGAACCACGCGGGGATTGCGTGCGGATCGTGGGTGTGCCAGCGACGAGGAGGTTTTGGCATTCTTCAGCTTCTTTCCACCTGTAGGGAGACTTCCTACACTGTTTACAGTTTAATGGCATGTTTGAATTGGCTTTAAGGGTTAGAGAATGTGAGGGTGGTTTGCCTTGTTGAGCTTTACTCGCTTACAACTTTAAATGGAAATAATGCTTGGTTTCTTGTAGGTTCTCCCATGGGGGTGAGTGGGTTCGGCCCGTGAGCTGAACCCACTGACTCCGTTGAAACACATCCAGGACAGACGATGCGTTCATGATTGAAAATGTCACGTTCAGTCGACGTGTTTCGGGTTTTGTCTGTGCGTAATGGCGGTGTTGGTATCGCATCTATTTCACCCGACGCGTTCTTATGGAAATGCGTCGGTGTTGTTCGACGCGATTATATGTTGACTATGGGTTTAATCAGGATGTTCTAAAGGTGTCATGTCGAGCTGACACGACTTGGTCGCGTCACTAAGCCCTATCGCGTTAGCGTTTGGAATGGCGTCCGAACCGGTGGACATGATTTGAATATCGTCGCATGTGTTCGACGTGATTCAGTCTCCGAAGGGAAAGCTGTAGTGGCTGGGCAGTGAAGGTCCTGTGTGGACCTAGCCCTGGATTCTTGTTATTCTTTTAAGACCATTGTGATGATTAATGTATTAAGCGGTGTGTAGGTTTCCATGGAGGTCACAGGGTGACCAATGACAGGCAAGGTTATGTTGTGTTGTTGTGATACAAAGTATGTATCAGTGTAGGATGGCTTGAGGGTCATGTGGTGACCGGTGTTTAGCTAGTCCTATGACTCGTACATCGTGGTTTATAAATAAAGGATTGTTTAGGTATGTATAACGTGGTTTGTGTGCTTACCGAGTTTGGTGGTCCGGCGCCTAATCCGGAATACCTCTTCAGTTAGGTACTCCAGGTTCCTAGGAGAGCCAGGAATGTGTGTTGTGCTCGGGGTGTGTCCCGGTACGGTGTGTACCTTTGAGGTCTTAGTCGTCTTCCTGGACACCCTCACTCCTATGTTTGAGTTGTACGTCCGGCTGAGGGAAAGACCACTGTGGGCAGCGACTTGTGTTTGTGCGTGTGCAGTCGCTTGTAGCACGCCCGTGGTTGGGGGATGGACACTGGTAGACGTACTGGTCCCCAGTTAGTCCTATGTTTCCAGTGCCTTGAACGCGCCACATAGTTGACTGTGTATTTTCTGTTGTATCGAGTTCATTGCACACGTCAAAATGCTCGCCTTCTCTAATACTGTCTCATGAATTTAAAATTGCAAAGATGAACTAATAGAGTGGTGAGAACAGGTCATATCCACGGAGAGGCAGAATAAAGTTTGACTTAAAAACTACTTCGATTTGAAATTTCTATCGACGATGCATTAAACGTGAATCACTATACCCTCTCAATTGAGGGATCAAACAGGTCAACAAAAATCTGAGCTAGAAACTAACAAACCAATTTACCCCTATAGCTCAGGGGATGAACGGTCAACAAAAGTAACTCATCACAAATATCAGATCAGAATGAGACAGTGAAAGAGAACTAAACCATAAATTAAAGGGGAAGACAACAGAACCATCTCTCCCAGTCCAACCATTAAACTACAAACATAGGACTAAACAATTGCACTGGCTCAATTCCACTAAGAACAGAAGATAGAATGAAGAAAATAGAACACTCTGATCTGATCCATTCAACACATTGCACATAAGAGAGTAAAGAACTATCAGATTTAAGAAAAAAATGCATAGAACAGACTAAAGAGAGATGTTGATATCGTAAAATTGCTTAGAAGGAAAGAACTATCTGCTATTCACACAGAGCGAAGAAAACTTAGCTAATTTGAATTAAATGCTACTGAATTGAATTCTGGAACATAAATGGCAACCAAAATCAAACACCACAGCAGTCGAATCCCCAAATCTCCATAGCTTTCTGAACTCAGAAGAACAGAAAATACAAGTAGAAATAAAAGCTAAACAATACTAACATCCGAACCCAATTCCCTTCTGCACAACTCTCACAGAGCAAGAAAGGCATGTGACAACTCCACTAGTTCGGATGAGCTAGAACAGAAGAAATTCCCAATCGAACCAGACAAGTCCCTAGAACAGAAGAAATTCCCAATCGAACCAGACAAGTCCCTCCACGCTCTGCTGAATGGAAATAAAATATAGGAAAATGATAGAATTAAAATCTGAACTAAGAAACAACCCACCCCCGATCTACTCTGCACTACGAAGAACAGAAAATGAGACAATTCAAGAAATCAAACTGGAGAACTGGAGAACCCCCTGGTGCTCTGCTCTCTAGATGAGCAGAACTCTATCTATATCAAGCTATCACAATTATTGAATTATGCAGATCTGATGAATCGAAGAACAGAAGACATTGCCTCCCTGCTCTGCAACAACAGAAAAGAAGGAGCTAAAAAGAAACTAAATCATCCAACTACAAATCCTTTCTCTCACTGCTCTGAGGAAAGGAGAATTACAGAAGGAAATAGAAATAACAAAGAACTAAAGGAATCACCCTGGAGAACCCCTCCTTCACACAACATCCGGATGTCGAAGAAACAACAAGAAAAATCCCACAGAAGAAATGAAATAATGCAAACGAAATGGAAATTTTCACACAATTAAACTAAACGTAGAAGTGCTATGAACACCACTGAAGAGATGGAAGAGCTCAACACAGAAGAAACAACATAAGAACAAAAAGAACCCTCACTTCTCTGTACTACGAAGAACAAGAGAATGGAAATAAAAAAAAACAAATTCTCTGAATTCCTACCAGCCGAACCCTCCTCCAACTCAAGAACACCACTCCCTGCTCTGCTGTTCTAACAGGATGAAGAAAGAAAATGGAAACTGAAAATGCCAAAAGAATTCAAACTCTCCTCCTTCGCCAAAGCCCCCTGGTGAAGAGGACTTAGGGTCCTTTTTATAGGCGCTCGGGCTCCATCACACAGCTCCTTCCCGCTTCCTAGATGCCGCCTTCACACCTCGCCAGGATCGCCACGTCAGCTGCTCTGCCTCGCGCTCCAGCCTCGTGCCAGATCGCACACGAGCTCCACCAGCTTCACACCTCAACTGTCATCGTCGCGCACAGACTCGGATCTGCACGCCGCCTGCACAGCCCTTCACCTCTGCATGCGAAAGCCTCGCCTGCCAGATGCCACTGCTTCCACCTTGGACGCCCAGCAGGTCATGCCAACGCCACCTCAGCTCAGCAAACCGCCCAGCTGCCTATCCTTGCTGCTTCGCACGGGAGATCCGCTCAACAAACCGCCTGCGCGCGCCGGATCCACACCACCGCAGCGCACCGTCCAGCTGCTAGCCTCCAGCGACACACGCTGCCCACCTCAGCCGTTCAGCCCAGCAGCATCATCCACATGGCACTTCCACCCAGCCGCCTTTGGAGCTCACAGAAAACCGCCATCGTCCATCGCACGGCCCAGCGGATCTGGGTGCCTCCATCTGCAAAATCCAACCCCGAACCAGTCCGGCCACCTCAGCTCAGCCTGGACACCATCTGGCCAGGCCCATCACCACAGCCACGCACGAGACCTCAGCCATGCCCAGCAGATCTCCCGTGCCCAGCTCAACAGGACCAGCCACATCACCAGGGCACCCAGCAGCACACGGGCCTTGCCAGCCTCATCCCAGGCCGCTGCAGCTTCATCTGGACAACCTTGGCCGCTCACACACCCTCTGCACAGCTCCGGAGCCATCGCTGTGCACAACTTCTGCAACTGCGCCCAACCAGCTCAGCCCTGCTTCCAGTACCTTCGCCCACCTGGTGGAAGAAACGAAAAGGGTTTTAATAAAAACTTAAGTGGAGGTATATTAAAAACACTTTATTTAAATGTTGGTGTTTGTTTAGGTTGGATGAGAGGGGGTATTTATTTAATGGGATGGGTAGATATGTGGTATGATATATGGTTAGTAAATTAAAAAATCTTTATTTATTTACAAACTTACATTTACTATTAAAAGATATTTACAAAATTTATTTATATACAACATTTATCAAAGTATACCTAAGAGAAATAACTTTTATTTGTAAAACTATTCAAAAGGTATGAGTATCTAACTGCGTTCTACCAAAAATTTAACTAGTATGCTAAAAAAGATGAAATGAAAATTAAACTCGAAATGCACATTATTTACAGATAAAAGATGTCTAAAATTACTATGTGTATGAAATTTACACTAAAAATTATGCAGTTATCACTCCCCCCTACTTGAACATTGCTAGTCCCTTAGCAATAAAAATTACTAAAAATATAGGACTAGAAGATGTGATATCTCATGCTAACCAGCCATCATGTAAAAGATTCATGTAAAGACATGTCTTTCCTAATTGTAAAGGCTTATGGCAAGAAATTAGTGCACAAATGGTAGCTCACTTAAGAGTTCACATCAGCCCTTCTGAAGCTCCTCTGCCTTAGCTAGTAATTTATATTAGATTAGTTCGAGAGAGAAGAAAAGAATTGTAGAATAAGATCCTTGCTTAGTCAGATCGGGTTGTTTCTCGCAGTTCCATTATGTTCAACTTCCTTGAGGATTATTTCTCTGAACTGAGGACTATTGTCCCTTTATTTGCACTTTGTGCACTCAGATTTTCTTTTTCATCCATAATGCTGCACAACCCATCACTTTTCATGAGTAACGAGTCCAACTTTACTCAGATCCGGGGCATTTTTTATGGATATTTTTCTTTTGCTTTTGCTTTTACTTTTTTTTTTTTTGCTTTTTCTTTTCTTTTCCTCTTTACGGAAGGATGAACAGTCAGGTTCCTTAATCACATGCCTTCACTTCCTTTGCAATTCTCTTAAGGGGAAGGGAAAAAACCAATCACCTCTCTCCTACTAGCCTTGACAAATTTGCTACAATCGGGCTCAACTAGTCTAAGTGGCTGTGTAGTGTGTGTATGAAATTTCTTGCCATAAATCCTTACATAAGGTAGACAAGAATTACATGTAACCCTTTACTAGAGGCTACCTAACATGGATACTTGCAAGGGAATGTGATAATCACAAAATTTTTAATGGTTAAAGGTCAGACACATAGTTTGAGTCTCGCAATACCAGACATTTTTATTCAAAGAAGAAACATTGTGAATTTTTTATTTGCATATGCACAAGCTTAAGAAAAAGAAATGAAGCAATGGTTGGGATGAGAACTATGAATGCATGCTTTATTCTACCTCTCCCCCCTACTTATTCACAGGAAAATAAAGTAAGACAGAGAATTACCTGATGAAGGAAATCTGTACACTTGGGTTGCCTCCCAAAAAGTGCTAAGTTTATCGTCTTCACCCAGACGCAATTAGGCTTCACTTGGCTCATCTAGCTTGGTAGACTCAACTTTCAAGGAAGGCGGGTTTTCAAAAAAATGCTTTAACCTCTACCCATTAACAGTGGACAATTGTCCAGTTTTAGGATCAAGAATGACGACAGCGCCATTGTCATAGACTTTGATAACCATGTAAGGCCCATCCCACCGGGACTTCAATTTTCCCGGAAAAAGACGAAGCCGAGAATTAAATAGCCAGACTTTATCATGCACTTGAAAAGTTTTTCTATGAATGTGTTTGTCATGGAATGCTTTGGCCTTGGCTTTATAGATCTTGGAACTTTCGTAGGCCTCATTTCTGAGCTCTTCTAGCTCATTCAGATGAAGGGTCCTCTGTTGACCAGCTTGGGCTAAGTCAAGATTGACTTGTTTAATAGCCCAATAAGCTCTATGCTCAAGTTCGACCGGCAAATGACATGATTTTCCAAAGACAAGCCGGTAAGGGGACATTCCAATGGGAGTTTTGAAAGCGGTTCGGTAGGCCCACAATGCATCATCTAACCTTTCTGACCAGTCTTTCCTATCAGGCCTAACCGACTTTTGAAGAATGTTTTTAATCTCCCTGTTTGATACTTCCACTTGGCCACTAGTTTGGGGATGGTAAGGTGTTGCTAGCTTATGGGTGATCCCATACTTCCTTAGGAGGGTCCTAAATTGGGTGTTAATGAAATGAGGTCCTCCGTCACTAATGATTGCTTTGGGCCACCCAAATCTAGAAAAGATGTTTTTCTGAACAAATTTGATAACCACCTTATGATCATTGGTCTTTGTGGCAATGGCCTCTATCCATTTGGACACATAATCAACAGCAACTAGAATGTACGTGTATCCAAAGGACGGTAGAAAAGGCCCCATAAAATCTATCCCCCAAACATCAAAAATTTCTACAACCAAAATGGGGTTAAGAGGCATCATGTCCCTCTCAGAAATGTTTCCCATGGTTTGACATCTAGGACAGGCCTTACAAAATTGGTGGGCATCCTTAAGGACACTTTGATGCTCACTCTCAGGGACACATCTTCTTATCACTTGGTCTGGTCCTATGAAAAATAGCTCCGGGTCCTCCCAAATAAAGTACTTGTCTCTAGCAAAGAATATCTCTCTCTCATTTTTGGTCCAATCTCCAGGTACTCGTCCAATGACTTTATAATTCATAATGTGAGCATACCATGGAGATGAAACATTAGAGACAGCTAAAATGTGCTCATCTGGGAAAGCATCTCTAATAGACATAGAGTCCAGGGCAACAATTCTAGACAAATGGTCAGCTACCATATTCTTGGATCCTTTCTTATCGTGAATTTCTAGATCAAACTTCTGTAATAAAAGGATCCATCTGATCAACCTAGGCTTGGCATCCTTTTTGGCAAGCAAATGCCTTAATGCAACATGGTCAGTGAAAACAATGATTTTGGCTCCTAAAAAGTAAGATCTGAACTTCTCTAAGGCAAAGAGAACAGCTAGGAGCTCTTTCTCAGTGGTTGTGTGCCGAATCTTAGTGTCATTCAATGTTTTGCTTGCATAATAAATCACCACATATCCTTTATCAGTTTTCTGACCCAAAATAGCACCTACTGCAAAATCTGAAGCATCACACATTATCTCAAATGCTAATGACCAGTATGGAGATTGTAGAATTGGAGCTCTGGTCAAAATGTCTTTTAACTCCCCAAATGCTTTATGACAAGCTTCGTCAAAAATGAAAGGAGTGTCTTTCAACAAAGAAGTCAATGGCCTTGCAATTTTGGAAAAGTCTTTGATGAACCTCCTATAAAATCCAGCATGACCAAGGAAGGATCGAATTTGTTTGACAGAGTTGGGAGGAGGCAATTCGGAAATGAGATTTACCTTGGCTTTATCTACCTCTATCCCTCTCTCTGAGACAATATGCCCTAAGACAATCCCCTCCTTAACCATGAAGTGGTTGTTTTCCCAACTTAAGACAAGATTGACATTAATGCATCTTTTGAGCACTTCAGTCAAATGGTCGAGGCACGAATCAAAGTCATTCCCAAATACAGAAAAATCGTCCATGAAGACTTCTAAGTAATCCCCAACCATGTCTGAGAAAATAGACAACATGCAACGTTGAAAAGTTGCAGGGGCATTACACAACCCAAAGGGCATGCGTCTAAAGGCAAAGGTTCTAAATGGACATGTGAAAGTGGTCTTTTCTTGGTCCTCAGGGTGAATAGCCACTTGGTTATACCCTGAATATCCATCGAGGAAACAAAAGAATTTTTGGCCTGCCAGTTTCTCCAAGATTTGGTCAATGAAAGGCAAGTGGAAATGGTCTTTTTTGGTCATTGCATTCAATTTGCGATAGTCAATGCACACTCTCCATCTTGTAGCCAGCCTAGTGGGAATGAGCTCACCCTTTTCAGTTTGAATCACAGTCAGTCCTGACTTTTTAGGCACAACTTGAGTTGGACTAACCCACTGGCTATCAGAGATGGGATAGATGAATTCAGCATCCAGCCATTTGACAATCTCTTTTTTAACAACTTCTTTCATGTTGGGATTAAGCCTTCTTTGCATTTCTATTGAAATTTTAGCATTTTCTTCCAAGTATATGCGATGTGTGCACACTGAAGGACTTATCCCTCTCAGATCATCAATTGTCCAACCTATAGCTTTCTTATGACTCTTCAAAATTTCAACCAATTTCTTCTTCTGCCCTTCCACAAGATCACTAGCAATTATGACGGGCCAAGTCTCGTTCTCTCCTAAAAAGATGTACTTTAAATTCGCAGGGAGTGGTTTTAGATCAACCTTAGGAGGACACTCAATGGAATTGATGGATCATTATTTTGAAACATAGAATTAAATTGTCCTTCTTCTCCCTCAAACCCTAGAGCACATGGTTGGTCTATTGCTTCTTCCACACAAGACTCTTCCAAGGTGTCTACCACTAGACAACTTTCTCCTTCATCATGATGCCTAGATGCCCTAAAAATGTTGATACTAACCCGCCTCTCCCCAAATGATATATCCATCATCCCAGTAGCACAGTCAATATTGGCTCTAGCTGTGGCCAAAAAGGGTCAACCAAGGATGATGGTAGACTGGGTTAAATCTTGTGGAGTGTTCATGTCCAGAATGATGAAATCGGCTGGAAAGTAACAATCATTGATTTTTACGATCACGTCCTCAACTAGGCCTTTAGGAGTGGTAACAGATCGATCGGCTAGTTGGAGGACAACAGAAGTGGGTTTCAACTCTCCTAACTTGAATTTCTCAAAAATGGCAGAAGGTAGGAGGTTGACACTGTCTCCTAAATCTAAAAGGCCACTTCTAAAAGTGACTCCACCGATGGTACAAGGAATTAGTGGAGTGCCCGGATCTTTAAGCTTCTTAGGGAGTTGGTTTAAGACAATGGTACTCACAATTTCTGGGAGAATTATTGTTTCAGTTTTGTTTCTCACTTCACGTTTTGGAGTACACATTTCTTTTAGAAATTTGGCATATGCAGGCACATGCTTGATGGCATCAAGCAGAGGAATGTTGATGTGAACTTGATTAAACAGTTCCAAGAGTTCTTCATTGCCAGTTGGTTTGTTTTTTATTTTTGGCTTTAAGGCTTCAGGAAAAGGGACTCTTGAATGTAACAGTTTGGATCTTCATTCCTCTTGATTGTGTCTAGAGGTTCTTCATTTATTTTCTCTTTTCCCTTGGATTTGTCTTTTTCAACAATTTCTTCAATTTCTTCTTCAATTTCAATTTCAATTTCCTTTTCTGTATCCTCATGTAATGTTGACATGTGTGGGTGAGGATTTAGTCTGATCTTTCCACTTCTTAAAGTAGCCACAGTTTTAGCATTTTCTACTTGTGGGCCCCTAGCTTGGGCAAGTGGATGATCCTGCTGTATAGGTTGGTTTTGATTTTGAGGTGCAGGAATGTTCTGGACATAAGCTTGTTGTGGGTTCTGTGGTGGAGGTGCATTTTGTGTAACAGGTGGTGGTCTGTACCCCTGACCCTGATGGTATTGCTGGTTCTGGTAGAATCCCGGAGGGTTGTTCCTTGGGTTTGCTATAGTTTGACTCGGCAGCTGCCCTGCTTCCCTCCTATGACATACATCAGCAATCTGGACCTCTATTCTTGTTAAATTTTGTTGAAATTTTTGATTTTGAGTTTGTTGTTCTTGCACAGTTTGGCATAGAGTTGCCATCATGTTTTGGAGTTGGTTCATTTTATCATCCCAATTAGGCTGAGGAGGTGGTGGTTGATATGAAGGTTGGTGGAAATTTGTGTGAGCAAATTGATTGGAATTTTGATTTCCTTGGTATTGTGGAGGTTTTGAGTTAGAAGATTGGCCAAATCCCGAATTTTGATTGGGATAGGATTGACCGTACATGGATTGCTTGAAGGTAGGTTGGGAAACTTGCTCAGATTGATTTTTCCATGAAACATTTGGGTGATTTCTCCAACCAGGATTGTAAGAGTTAGAGTATGGATCGTAGGAGGGTCTGTGAAAACCTTGTGCAGCTTGGACTTGTTCCTGAATGAAAGGAGGTAATTGGGCAGTAGTGGGACAAGCACTGGAGGGATGAGCTGGGCTAGCACACATAGCACAAGTTTCAGGTTGTTGAGAAATTTTGGGTGTGGTTTGCCCAGTCAAAGATAATAATTGATCGATTTTTTTTTCCAAGTTCTGCTCCAATCTTTGGTCAAGTCTAGCTATTAGATCTTCTACCCTAGAATCTGATTCTCCTCTCCCTTTTACTTCATACATCCCTGCCTTCTTTACAGGTCCTAACGCTCTCTCATAAGAGTAGAGTGAGGCATGATTGATAGAATTCTCACTCAATGTCTCAAACAGATTATATGCCTCATCCTCGCTCTTAGTCATGAATGCTCCTCCACACGAAGCGTCAACCATTTGCCTATTTGATTCAGTCAGTCCTTCATAAAAGGCTTGAACAATTTGCCACCTCGACAGACCATGATGGGGGCATTTTCTAAGCAACTCCTTCAATCTCTCCCATGATTCGCGCATTAATTCTCCTGGGTGTTGGGAGAATCCAGTGATTGCTCTTCTCATGGTGTTCGTGCGGCCAATGTGGTAGAACTTTTTCAAAAATTCCTGCTGCATTTCTGGCCAAGTTGTAATGGTTCTCCCTATGGTCCATAACCAATGTTTAGCTTTGTCTTTTAAGGAGAATGGAAATAGGGTCAACCTTAAGGCATTTTCAGTGAAGTTTTGGATCCTTACAGTGGAACATATCTCTAGGAACTCATCTATATGCCTATAAGGATCTTCATTAGGATTGCCATAAAAGGATGGCAACATCTGAATGGTTCCAGGTTTGATCTCAAAATGATTTGCCGGAATTTCCGGCCTGATACAAGTAGCAGGTTGATAGTTAGAAGGAATAAAGTATTCCTTCATCTGTCTGGGTGTAGCCTCCTCCATATTCCTATCAATTTGATTATGGTTTTGATTGGCCATCCTATGAAAGAATCTTTCAATCTCGTCTATAGGTTGAACCAAATCTAAGTCCTGGGATTGTCTACTAAGCATGCACAGATGAAAAGCCTTCTATTTATGATTTTTGAATTTTTAAGATTTTTATTGATTTTTGATATATTTTTAAACAAACACTTTCAAATCAAATTAACCTACCACTAAGTGTTCCTTGGACTTATGTTATTTTTCTCAAAATCAAATTTATGCTTACTTAAATCCAATTCTAACTCTTCTTGTACTGGCCAGGTAAGAGGTGGAGTAGAGGGAGGCCCCCCTTGCTTTCGCAAGGACCCAATTAAATAACCTCTAACTCACTTAAGCGTAAGTTTTTAACCTCTAATCCTAGACACCAGACTAAAAGAGAAGTCTTAGAATTAAGAAAGAACAAATCTAATTATGAACCCTAGGGCCAAGTCTACTGGTTTTTGTTGAAAGTTTAGGACAATGCAAGAATGTGAATTTTTTTGTGATTTTTGGGCAAAGAAAGGGTGATGAAATCCCTCACCTTATCTTTTTATCTAATGGGTTAAGCCCTTAAACAGTCCCTTTTTCAAATATGAAATGCAAAGATCAAATTCAAACAATGGATTTTCTAATACTAAGTCTAATGCATGAAATGAGAGAGAGAAATCTTACCTTTCCCCCGCACTCTTTAATGCAAAGAACAAAATTGAATTCAAATGACAATTAAAGTGATGAATGTCCTAAAACATGAGATCCTAATCTTGAGAGATGAAATTTTAATTACAAACAAACGGCTAACATGAAAGAGCGATTTAGAAATTTTTTAGATTTTAGATTTTTTTAATTTTTATTTGGTGTTTGAACATAAGGAAATGAAACTTAACTAAGAAAATATAAGATGGTACTATAACTAATTCTCAAACCAATCAAACCACCAAAAGTCCAATTATTACATGACAACAAGAAAGAAATCTTTGTACATGCACAGAGAGTACATCAATCCTCACTACAAGCTTCACTCCTCTCTTCTATCTAAAAGACTGAATTAAAAACAAATGCAAAAACAAGAAATCAGCAAGCTTCTCCTCCAATGGGCATCAAATCTCCAAGCCCAAATCTCCAAGTCCCTCTTTTTGCAAATCTGAAATGAAAACCCACTCACAAGTCAATGAAAGGCCCAATCTAAATAAAATCAAATTAAAGCAAATTTAAATCAAACTCTAATGGCTCCCCGGCAACGGCGCCAAGATGAACGTGCCACATAGTTGACTGGGTATTTTCCGTTGTATCGAGTTCATTGCACACGTCAAAATGCTCGCCTTCTCTAATACTGTCTCACGAATTTAAAATTGCAAAGATGAACTAATAGAGTGGTGAGAACAGGTCATATCCACGGAGAGGCAGAATAAAGTTTGACTTAAAAACTACTTCGATTTGAAATCTCTATCGACGATGCATTAAACGTGAATCACTGTACCCTCTCAATTGAGGGATCAAACAGGTCAACAAAAATCTGAGCTAGAAACTAACAAACCAATTTACCCCTATAGCTCAGGGGATGAACGGTCAACAAAAGTAACTCATCACAAATATCAGATCAGAATGAGACAGTTAAAGAGAACTCAACCAGAAATTAAAGGGTAAGACAACAGAACCATCTCTCCCACTCCAACCATTAAACTACAAACAGAGGACTAAACAATTGCACTGGCTCAATACCACTAAGAACAGAATATAGAAAGAAGAAAATAGAACACTCTGATCTGATCCTTTCAACACATTGCACATAAGAGAGTAAAGAACTATCGGATTTAAGAAAAAAATGCATAGAACAGACTAAAGAGAGATGTTGATATCGTAAAATTTCTTAGAAGGAAAGAACTGTCTGCTATTTACACAGAGCGAAGAAAACTTAGCTAATTTGAATTAAATGCTACTGAATTGAATTCTGGAACATAAATGGCAACCAAAATCAAACACCACAGCAGTCGAATCCCCAAATCTCCACAGCTTTCTGATCTCAGAAGAATAGAAAATACAAGTAGAAATAAAAGCTAAACAATACTAACATCCGGACCCAATTCCCTTCTGCACAACTCTCACAGAGCAAGAAAGGCATGTGACAACTCCACTAGTTCGGATGAGCTAGAATAGAAGAAATTCCCAATCGAACCAGACAAGTCCCTCCACGCTCTGCTGAATGGAAATAAAATACAGGAAAATGATAGAATTAAAATCTGAACTAAGAAACAACCCACCCCCGATCTGCTCTGCACTACGAAGAACAAAAAATTAGACAATTCAAGAAATCAAACTGGAGAACTGGAGAACCCCCTGGTGCTCTGCTCTTCGGATGAGCAGAACTCTATCTATATCAAGCTATCACAATTATTGAATTATGCAGATCTGGTGAATCGAAGAACAGAAGACATTGCCTCCCTGCTCTGCAACAACAGAAAAGAAGGAGCTAAAAAGAAACTAAATCATCCAACTACGAATCCTTTCTCTCACTGCTCTGAGGAAAGGAGAATTACAGAAGGAAATAGAAATAACAAAGAACTAAAGGAATCACCCAGGAGAACCCCTCCTTCGCAGAACTTTCAGATGTCGAAGAAACAACAAGAAAAATCCCATAGAAGAAATGAAATAATGCAAACGAAATGGAAATTTTCACACAATTAAACTAAACGTAGAAGTGCTATGAACACCACTGAAGAGATGGAAGAGCTCAACACAGAAGAAACAGCAGAAGAACAAAAAGAACCCTCACTTCTCTGTACTACGAAGAACAAGAGAATGGAAATAAAAAAAAACAAATTCTCTGAATTCCTACCAGCCGAACCCTCCTCCAACTCAAGAACACCACTCCCTGCTCTACTGTTCTAATAGGAAGAAGAAAGAAAATGGAAACTGAAAATGCCAAAAGAATTCAAACTCTCCTCCTTCGCCAAAGCCCCCTGGTGAAGAGGACTTGGGGTCCTTTTTATAGGCGCTCGGGCTCCATCGCACAGCTCCTTCCCTCTTCCTAGATGCCGCCTTCACCCCTCACCAGGATGGCCACATCAGCTGCTCTGCCTCGCGCTCCAGCCTCATGTGCCAGATCGCACACGACCTCCACCAGCTTCACACCTCAACTGTCATCGTCGCGCACAGACTCGGATCTGCACGCCGCCTGCACAGCCCTTCACCTCTGCATGCCAAAGCCTTGCCTGCCAGATGCCACCTGCTTCCACCTTGGACGCCCAGCAGGTCATGCCGCCGCCACCTCAGCTCAGCAAACCGCCCAGCTGCCTATCCTTGCTGCTTCGCACGGGAGATCCGCTCAACAAACCGCCTGCACGCACCGGATCCACACCACCGCAGGGCACCGCCCAGCTGCTAGCCTCTAGCGACACACGCCGCCCACCTCAGCCGGTTCGGCCCAGCAGCATCATCCGCATGGCACTTCCACCCAGCCGCCTTCAGAGCTCACAGCAAACCGCCATCGTCCATCGCACGGCCCAGCAGATCTGGGTGCCTCCATCTGCAAAATCCAACCCCGAACCAGTCCGGCCACCTCAGCTCAACCTGGACACCATCTGGCCAGGCCCATCACCACAGCCACGCACGAGACCTCAGCCATGCCCAGCAGATCTCCCGTGCCCAGCTCAACAGGACCAGCCACATCACCAGGGCACCCAGCAGCACACGGGCCTGGCCAGCCTCATCCCAGGCCGTTGCAGCTTCATCTGGACAACCTTAGCTGCTCACACACCCTCTGCACAGCTCCGAGGCATCGCCGTGCACAGCTTCTGCAACTTTGCCATGCCCCAACTCACCCAAATCTCAAGAGCACAAGACCTAGCCAGCTCAGACCTGCTTCCAATAGCTTCGCCCACCTGGTGGATGAAACGAAAAGGGTTTTAATAAAAACTTAAGTGGAGGTATATTAAAAACACTTTATTTAAATGTTGGTGTTTGTTTAGGTTGGATGAGAGGGGGTATTTATTTAATGGGATGGGTAGATATGTGGTATGATATATGGTTAGTAAATGAAAAAATCTTTATTTATTTACAAACTTACATTTAATATTAAAAGATATTTGCAAAATTTATTTATATACAACATTTATCAAAGTATACCTAAGAGAAATAACTTTTATTTGTAAAACTATTCAAAAGGTATGAGTATCTAACTGCGTTCTACAAAAAAATTTAACTAGTATGCTCAAAAAGATGAAATGAAAATTAAACTTGAAATGCACATTATTTACAGATAAAAGATGTCTAAAATTACTATGTGTATGAAATTTACACTAAAAATTATGCAGTTATCATGCCTCACTTTAGGGAGCAAGGGAGGGAGTCCCTAAAGGTGCCAGGCTTGGACCTGCAGCTGTGTGGTCTGCAGGTGTGGTGGTGGTTGGTCTCCACTGTTGGTTGGTTTACTTTTTGTTCTTGTGGAGTTGTAGCTGGACTGTGTGGTCCGTGGATACGAGACTGAGAGGTGGTTCTTGTGTTGTGTTGTTCAGGTTGGATACTGGCGTCATGAACCAGTAGTCTGTAATCGTGTGGTGGTGTCATTTCGTTCCGAATCGTGTTTTGCCACTGGTCGTGGCTGGTATGTTGTTACTCGCCGGTTGAGGTTTGAACCATTGTGGTGTGCCCTATTGGTGGCACAGTTCTTGTTGTGGTTCAGTGGTGGTATCTTATGGTAATAGGTACCTATACCCCTTGTGGGTAGCTTGTGTTGCGGTACAATATGTACCAGCCTCCTCAAGTGTAGAGGTGGACTTGTGTTTCATGGAGGTCGAGTGGTGTGACCTTCCACACATTGTGTGTTACCCTTTTTACGGTAAGCTTGCGATTGTGGTTCTGATAGGTGTGAGGATTGACAAGTGGATGCTAGTCTAGTTACCCTATGTGGGTAGGTTGCCTGTGAAGCTTGTACCCTGGGCAGCAGTTTGTTTGTGAGGCTTGTAGCTTAGGCGGCCAGTTGTTGCAATGGTTTGGCTGAGAGATTGATAGCCTAGGCTGTGGTCTGCTAATGAGGCTTGTAGTTGAGGCGTGCCAAAGGTTGGGTGGACTAGTGGTGCCGAGCTAGTCCTGCTGTGTCTCTTACTTTTCGAGGATCGAATTTACTGGTAGGCTTATGGTTAACTGTTGTTAATTATGCTTGTGTGAGCATGATGTGGTTTGGCTACCGGTGTGGCCAGTGAGACCCTTTGGGGTTGATGTCTCTTCAGTTTAGTTGTTGTTTTCGGGAGGTCCTTACTGAGCCAATGACGTGTTAAGGCTCACTCCCTTACAGCTTGTTTCAGGTGTTAGCTGACTTTGGTGTGGCTTTGGAGGAGTCGTGACAGACTTGTACCACCAGCAGTAGAGTTAGATGAGTCATGTGAGCTTGTGCTCCCTCGGGATATGCACCATGTAGTTGTACTCTTTTAATTGGACATGTAGTAATGTACTGGGATAGTTGTACTTTGTTGTATATAGATATGAGCACTTGTACTTTTCTGTGTCTTATACTATAGTTGTTGTCTTTTATATTCTTACTGGACACGTGTACGAGCTATCACTTGAGAGACTTCGGTCCGATCACGGGAGGCGGACTGGGATATGGAGCCTTATTGGGCATAAATATCCAGGGCCGTCACAACTGGTATCAGAGTAATGGTCCAGTTAGAATACGAAAAAACATTGAGGTTACAATGTCCCAATATATGGTTTAATGTCCACTGCTGGTAGTAAGTCTGTGGTTTTATGCGGTTTAAAGTGCATTTCATATTAGTTTTGTCATGTGAATTGTGTGTTTATTTTTATAAGTTTGGTAGTTACTGATAGTAGAAGCAGAGCAAAGATGTGGTTAGAGGAAACCCAATTAGTGAAATGTGTAAGATTGTTTGCACATCTAGAAGTTATTAGTAAAGACAGAGAAATGGTGAGGTTAATGGTATAAGTTGAGTGGTTATACCAGAATGTCAGTTTGTAGTTAAAGGATAGCTGTTGTAAGGTATTTAGTTATAGGAATTAAAGGGATTAGTGAATTCAGTTATGGAATTCAGTGAAGGTGTTTTAGTGAGGTGCAGAGTTGACAGAGACAGTTATGAGGTAATGATGTGATGGAATGGCATTGAGAACGTGGTTATAAAGAGGAATAGATTAGAGTGTGATATGGATGATTGAGTATGTAAATTGTGGTTATGATTCTTGGCAAAAGTAATTGTTGTGTCTGAGATTCGTATTAGTAAGAAGTAGCTTGAGTGATAATGTGATTAGTGAAAAGGAAGGTTTGAAATAATTAAGGGTAAGGCAGATTAGCTTCAGATAAGATATTGGTAAGTAGAGGAGCTGTGAATTGTGGCAGTCAGATTAAGTGTGCTTTGTGATTAGAGGTGGTTGTAATAACAAGTTTAAAAATAGTGTTGTTGCGAGTAATAAGGATAATGTGAATTTGATATAAGAGATCCATGTAAGAATGTATCGAGTTGATCACTTGATTAAAGAAAAAGTAAAGAAGATTTGTGTGCAGTTATCTTTTCTGAGGATTTTAAAAGAAAGGTATTCACTTGGCATGTGGCAGTTTGCGAGGATGTTGTAGTATATTTTGTTAATGATTGCCGAATTAAAGATAAGATTTGTGCCATTAAGTGGCCAGATGCAGTCTGTAAGGAAAGAAAGGTAAAGGATGCATCCGACAAAGATTGAGGATGAAGTTAAGAATGATGGAAAAGAGTTAGAATAGAAGGAAATGAATCAGTAGAGAAACAGTTAAAGAATAATCAGTTAATTGGAATAGCAAGGCAGATTGTGAAAAGAATTCAAGTAAAGGTTTAAATGGAAAGGATATTAGTGATGGTGCTGTAATAGTGGTATTTCAGTATTTGAGAACAAAGCAGTAATGCGCAATAGAGGAATCAAGCAGAGGAAGTTATGGTAATTAATGAAATCGATTTCAGGTTCTGGCTATGGCAGTGTTTTAAAGAAAGATGACTGTACATTGGCAGGAGTTTTAGTGAGAATGGTACAAGGAGATTAGCCAGATAGTCGAATAATTAAGAGGAATGTTTTGTAGATATGATATTGTGGTTAATGCAGTTAGCAGCACCGATCAAGTTGAGTATTATTAACCAGAGAAAGAAAGAGTATAGTGGATTAAGAAGCAGATATAATCTGATGGTTCAAGAAATGTTCTGTAAAGGCTTGCAAGCCAGTGCACAGAAAGAGATTTCATTGAGCATAAGTGTACTTTGATAAAGGTATTTCTGAATTTGATTTGAGAGTAAAGGCAGAACTGTTAAAGAATATTTTGAAAGGTTGTGAATATAGTGTTATTACTCGGGCAGGGAAAACATTATTTGAAGCCATGAAGGTATAAGAAGAATAAGGTAAGTCAATAACAGTATAGAAGAATAGAATTCAGATGTAAGTATGCAGCACCGCGGGAATTAAAAGATAAAAAGAAAGCAGATCAGAAATTCAAGTGTTTCCTCCCAAGTGTTAGATGATTGGACAAGATAAATTGAGAAGTAAATATGGTTAGAATTGAGTCTAGATGGAGTCAGAGTGATAATGAAAGTGGAAAGTACTTGAAAGTAATGATGAGGGTAGAATTCGAGGAACATTTTGCCAAATATCTAGTATAACAAGAGTGGCACAGCGGAAACAAGGAATATGCAGTATTCCCAGATTGTCCAAGATCTGCTTGATTGAAAGAAAAGTTTGAGGTTTGTGCACAGTTGAGCAAAGAGGCAGTGGTTCTTGATCAGATATGAGTTGAGGCAATACGCGCAGAATGGAATAAAGAGGCAGGAAATTTAAGGATGGTAATTAATTTTCTGTAAGAAAGCTGGTAATTGAAAATATGAATACAGATGATGCAGAGTGTCAGTTGGCAGTGACAAGTAGATAAGGGAAAGGCATTGAGAAATTTGAGAATTTAAAGCAGAGTTAGCATGGTAGAGTACCTAAGGGTGGCTGTGTTAAGTGAAAGGTTTTTAGCAAGAAAAGCGGCTCAAAAAGAGTTGTTGCAGGCACTACCAAGAAAATGTGGAAGCAGGTTGAGTCTCAGGAGATAAAGCGCCAATGGCAAGGAAGAATTGCTTACAGCTGAGAGATATAGCAATAATCGGGCAGAGCAGCTATGAAAGGTATTAAAGAGAAAGGAAAGTAGAGCGAGCACAGAAATGAGCAGATTGAAATGGTTTGAAAGGCAAGTGCATAGAAAGCGTATCCTACTTATTCTGTATATGGCTTTGTTTTTTTTTTGGTGCTAGCCTGGCTTGCCATGGTTTCGCCCTGAATGTCGAGGACGACATTGCTTTTTAGGTGTTAGTAATGTAATAACACGGTCGTTCAGATCTGGGTTTATCGGGTCGATGTGTGGTGTTCTTGACCAAGAGATGGTCAATGGACTGTGTTTGGGTTTTCTATGCACAGAGTGAGCAGTGTGGGCCGGATATGCCAGCCAAATTGTACTGCTGGTTCAATGTTTTGAATCGCGACAGAGGTAGGCGACATGATTTAAATGCGTCAGACATGCCGAACGTGATTCAGTGAACCGCCTCTGTGACGCGTGTCGTGCGGGTTCTGTATGGTGTCGGACTAGGTGGATGCATTTAAAGGGTTTAAACGCGGCGGCTTTCAGCGACACGATTTTGAATGTAATGTTAAAAGCTTTGTTTCTGCTAGACAAAGTAGAGGATGCTCTGTCCGGTGATGGGGAGGATGCTGTGGCGTCCGTGGTGGAGATTTTCGGCGATTTTGGTTTCTGTTGGCTCGTGCGGTGCGGGAACCACGCGGGGATGGCGTCCAAAGCGTGGGTGTGCCAGCTACAAGGAGGTTTTGGCATTCTTTTGCTTCTTTCAACCGGTAGGGAGACTTCCTACTCTGTTTACAGTTTAATGGCATGTTTGAATTGGGTTTAAGGGTTGGAGCATATGAGGGTGGTTTGCCTTGTTGAGCTTTACTCGTTTACAATTTTAAATGGAAAGAATGCTTGGTTTCTTGTTGATTCTCCCGTGGGGGCGAGTTGGTTCGGCCCGTGAGCTGAACCCACTGACTCTGTTGAAACGCGTCCAGGACACATGACACCTTCATGATTGAACACTTTGTGTTGAGTCGACGCATTTCGGGTTTTGCCGGTGCGTAATGGCGCTGTTGGTATCGCGTCTGTTTGACCCGATGCGTTCTTATGGAAACACGTCAGAGTTGTCGGATGCGATTATATGTTGACCGTGGGTTTGACCGGGTTAGTCTAAAGGCGTCGTGTCAGGCCGACACGACTTGGTCACGTCACTGAGCTCTATCGCGTTAGCGTTTGGAATGGCGTCCGAATGGGTGGACGCAATTTGAATAGCGTCGCCTGTGTCCAACGCGATTCAGTCTCTGAAAGGAAATTTGTAGTGGCTGGGTAGTGAAGGTCCTGTGTGGACCTAGCCTTGGTTTCTTGTTATTCTTTTAAGACCATTGTGATGATTAATGTGTTAAGCAGTGTGTAGGTTGCCATGGAGGTCACGGGGTGACCAATGACAGGCAAGGTTATGTTGTGTTGTTGTGATACAAAGTATGTATCAATGTAGGATGGCTTGAGGGTCACATGGTGACTGACATTATGCTAGTCCTAACACTTGTATATCATGGTTTATAAATGTTACTGCAAAAAGTAACATAGGTCGGCTCAAGCCGAGGTGACCATTGAGGCGCTTCTCGCCCAGGTGAGCCGAGACGACCAAGCCGGTGAATCCCATCTGAGGCGCGCTTGGCCGACGTGTGACACTTGTTCTGAGCTTCCGACCTGACCTCTAAAGCCCGCCGAGTGTGCTTACTGAGTTTGGTGGTCCGGCGCCTAATCCGGAATACCTCTTCAGTCAGGTACCCCAGGTTCCTAGGAGAGCTAGGCACGTGTGTTGTGATAGGGGCATGTCTCAGTACGGTGTATACCTTTGAGGTCTTAGTCGTCTTCCTAGACACCCTCACTCCTGTGTTTGAGTTGTACGTCCGGCTGAGGGAAAGACGACTGTGGGCAGTGACTTGTGTTTGTGGGTGTGCAGTCGCTTGTAGCACGCTTGAGGTTGGGGGACAGACACCGGTAGACGTACTGGTCCCCAGCTAGTCCTGTTTTCTAGTGCCTCACTTTAGGGAGCTCGGGTGGGAGTCCCTAAAGGTGCCAGGCTTGGACCTACAGCTGTGTGGTCTGCAGGTGTGGTGTTGGTTGGTCTCCACTGTTGGTTGGTTTACTTTGTGTGCTTGTGGAGCTATAGCTGGACTGTGTGGTCCGTGGCGACGAGACTGAGAGGTGGTTATTGTGTTGTGTTATCCGGGTTGGATACTGGCGTCATGAACCAGTAGTCTGTTCCCGTGTGGTGGCATCGTTCCGTTCCAACTCGTGGTTTGCCACTGGTCGTGGCTTATGTGTTGTGACTCACCAGTTGAGGTTTGAACCTTTGTGGTGTGCCCTAGTGGTGGCACAGTTCTGGTTGTGGTTCAGTGGTGGTACCTCGTGGTAATAGGTACCTATACCCCTTGTGGGTAGCTTGTGTTGCGGTCTAATATGTACCAGCCTCTTCAAGTGTAGAGGTGGACTTGTTTTTCGTGGAGGTCGAGTGGTGTGATCTTCCACATGTTGTGTGTTACCTTGTTTAGGGTAAGCTTGCGATTGTGGTTCTGATAGGTGTGAGGATTGACTAGTGGATGCTAGTCTGGTTACCCTAAGTGGGTAGGTTACATGTGAAGCTTGTAGCCTAGGTAGCGGTTTGTCTGTGAGGCTTGTAGCTTAGGCGGCCAATTGTTGTAATGGTTTGCATGTGAGATTGATAGCCTAGGCTATGGTCTACCAATGAGGCTTGTAGTTGAGGCGTGCCAAAGGTTGGGCGGACTAGTGGTGCCGAGCTAGTCCTGCTGTGTCTCTTACTTTCCGAGGATCGAATTTACTGGTAGGCTTATGGTTAACTATTGTTAATTATGCTTGTGTGAGCATGATGTGGTTTGGCTACCGGTGTGGCCAAAGAGACCCTTTGGGGTTGAGGTCTCTTCAGTTTAGTTGTTGTTTTCAGGAGGTCCCTACTGAGCTAGTGACGTGTTGAGGCTCACTCCCTTACAACTTGTTTCAGGTGTTAGCCAACTTTGGTGTGGCTTCGGAGGAGTCCTGAGAGACTTGTACCACCAGCAGTATAGTTAGATGAGTCGTGTGAACTTGTGCTCCCTCGGGGTATGCCCCAGGTAGTTGTACTATTTTAATAGGTACTAGGATAATTGTACTTTGTTGCATACAGATATGAGCACTTGTACTTTCCTGTGTCTTATACTGTAGTTGTTGTCTTTTATATTCTTACTGGACACGTGTACGAGCTATCCCTTGCGAGACTTCGGTCCGATCGCAGGAGGCGGACTGGGATATGGAGCCTTATTGGGCATAAATATCCAAGGCCATTACAGATATTTTCTGTTGCACTCATTGTAATATTTGGGTCTTACGAAAAATACTTGTACAACTAAACACCTAAAGTGAATTCCAAAAAGGGATTCTATAGAAGGTATCCAATCGAGACCCAAAAGAACTTGGGTACCTAAATCTCATTGATTTGTTGCAGGAAAGCTTTAGAGCATTATAGTGGTACCTGGACAGCGGGTGCTCAAGGTATATGATAGGAAATGAAAAGTTGTTTCCATTCATCAAAACTAAAGAAGGAATAGTCATATATAGAGACAATCGTAAAGGTTCAGTCATTGGTTGTGGATCAGTTGGAAGCAAAGATAATACACTGATAGAAGAAGTTCTCTACGTTGAAGGTCTCAAACACAGTTTGATTAGCATAAGTCAGCTATGTGACAAGGGTCATCAAATAAAGTTTCAAGAATCCAAGTGCTTAATCATCAAGGAAGGGACAACAATTTTCGAAGCCTATAGGGAATGAAATCTCTATGCACTACATTTGGAAGATCTGAAAGGTCAAGATATATGCTTGGCTGCTAACAAAGAGCAAAATGCTGAACTATGGCACAAAAGACTAGGACATGACAGATTGGATGGAATCAGCAAAACTCATGAAGCATGACCTAGTGGAAGGCTTACCTAAGATAAATGCAAGATTGAATAAGATCTGTGAACCATGCGCAAAGGGAAAACATGCCAAATCTTCTTTCAAATCCAAGACAATTGTCACCACCTCCAAGCCTTTAGAGCTGTTTCATATGGACTTATTTGGACTTATTAGAACTACAAGTCCAGGTGGGTTGAATTTTGGATTCGTTATTGTTGATAATTTTTTAAGATACACATGGGTCTCTTTTCTTGAACACAAAGATGACACATTTGAAGCATTTGTCAAGTTCAACAAGCTAGTTGAGAAAGATAAGAAGTTCAGCATTATAAGTATTCTATCAGATCATGGAGGAGAATTTTAAAATGATAGGTTTGCAGAATTCTGTGATGATCTAAGTATTGAACACAATTTCTCAGCACCAAGAACACCACAACAGAATGGAGTAGCAGAAAGGAAAAATAGAACTTTATTGGATATGACAAGAACAATGTTATCTAAGTACAACCTTCCAAGATATTTCTGGACAGAAGCGATTAATACAGCTTGCTACATAATCAATAGAGCTATGATTAGGCCTATATTAAACAAGACAACATATGAACTGTACAAGGAGAAGAAATCCAAGATCAGTCATCTCAGAACATTTGGATGCCCTTGCTTCATTCACAACAATGGTAAGTCAAATATTGGTAAGTTGGATCCTAAATCCGATGAAGGTATTTTTATGGGTTACACTTCAAAACCCAAAGGTTATAGAGTTTTTAATAGGAGAAGTCTATTAATTGAACAAACTGTACATGTTATTTTTGATGAATCTAACCTCTTTTTGAGAAAGGAAATTGTTAGTGATGATGAAGGCACAGAGAACCCATCCGAGAAAATGAAGCAAATGTCTGTCAATGACAATAAAGATCCACCCTTGGAAGAACTACGATAGAAAGATCTAATCCATAAAGATCTTCCCATGGAATGGAGATACAAAAAGAAACATCCAATAGAAAATATAATTGGAGATCCAAGTGTTGGGGTAAGAACTAGAGGTAATACTATTCCTTGTGATTATCTAGCTTTTGTTTCTCAAATAGAACTAAAGACAGTCAATGAAACACTAACTATGAATCTTAGATTTTAGCCATGCAAGATGAACTAAATCAATTCAAAAGAAACCAGGCCTGGTCCCATGTTCCTAGACCAACAGATCCCTGTTATTGGCACCAAATAGGTGTTCAAAAACAAATTGGATGAAGCTAGTGTTATTAATAGAAATAAGGCTAGATTGGCTGCTCAAGGCTATTCCTAAGAAGAATGCATAGATTTCAATGAAACATATGCACCAGTTGCTAGACTTGAGGCTATTTAGATTTTACTAGCTTATGTATCTGCATTGGACTTAAAACTTTTTCAAATGATGTAAAATTAGCTTTCTTGAATGGTTTTATAAAGGAGGAAGTCTATGTAGAACAACCTCCTGGTTTCGATGACTTAGATTATCCTAATCATGTTTTTAAATTACATAAAGCTTTATATGGTCTGAAACAAACACCTAGAGCTTGGTATGAAGGACTTAGTGCATTTATATTGGATCATGAGTTCAGTAGAGGCAAAGTAGATAGCACTCTATTCATTAAATCCTGTGCTAAAGATGTATTAATTGTGTAAGTTTATGTTGATGACATTATCTTCAGATCTACTAATGAATCCTTGTGTAAGTATTTTGAAAAGTTAATGCAGGGAGAATTTGAAATGAGCATGATGGAAGAACTCAACTATTTTCTTGGACTACAAATCAAGCAAGGCAAGGAAGGAACTCAAATCAGTCAAATCAAATACACTAAGGAATTATTAAAGAAATTCGGATTTGAAAATGCCAAGCCACTATTGTAAGACCCGGCCCTCTTGGGCCCTTGGCCCTGTCCTCAGGGTTGCGACAGAAACCCTAGTCGTGACATGGTTACGACAGGGGAGCCCGTCGCGACAAGCTTCGGGACGCAGCGCACCTAGCCGTCACGACATGGTCATGACGGGGGTGGGCGTTGTGTTCTTGTCGTGGCGTCTGGTGGCGTCGCGACTGCTTTTCTAACCGATTTGACCGTAGTCCTTTCTGTCAGAATGGCCTTGTCAGGTGTCAGGTGTGTACAACGTTGACGTGGCCTGGCAGACCGTCGCGTTCTGGTTTCCTGATCTTCGAGGTTTGATCGTCGTTCAGAGTCGTGCCAGGGATGGCTGTCGTGACATGGTCGGGATGCCCAAGGGCGTCACGACATGCTTGTTGTCGTGCCAAGCCAACCCGTCGCGTCTTGGGGCCCATCAGTTCAAATCCGAGGCCGGCGCCCCATTTCCCCCTCTCTTCCTTTCCTTCTTCTTCCTCTTCCTTCTTCCTCTCCTAAGCTCTCTCGTGTTCTCCGACGATTCTTGGCGTTCGTGGTGCTCTTGGTGAGGAGGTGTCATCTCCATCGTGTAGGGGACGTATTCGTGGTGCTTGGAGCGAGGAAGAGGTGGCTATTTCAACGTGAAGGCCCCAACGGGTCGACTCTACTCTTGGAGGTAGGGACCCTTGACTCCTCTTGTTCTAGCATGCTCCCTTCCCCCTTGAGATGGTGATTTCTCCGTGTTTGGGGTCGTGGGGTGTGTGAGGATCATGCTCGTGGTGAGTGAGATTTCCATCGAGCGTAGATTCCTTGTAATCCATGTTTTATGGGGTTTGCGGGTGGTTTGGTAGCTCTACAAGCTTTCCCATGTGTTCCCTATGTTTCCCCTCCCACTATGGATGGTTTGTATTGATTTTTGGGGTGGTTTTTGGGAGGACTATACCGGGACCCCTCTCAGCTGAGATCATGACCGTTGTAGAGGAAGCGATGATGTTACGACCAGCAAGGCCGTCGCGACATCATCGTGACAGTGTCGCGGTAGCTCGATGTGTCGTGACAGCACTAGAGACAGGTAAGTTCTTGCGGAGTTCCATTTTTCGTGGAGTCTTCACCGTTTCCAGTTCTTTCTGTACCTGTGGCACCAGTGCTAGTTTCCTAGCATGGTCCAACTTTAGTCGTTTGCCCGGTGCTCCACACTTGAGGGCTTGTCCTATGAGAGAGGTTGTTACCGTTGCCTAGGATCTCCGTCCCTGCACGCCTGTAGAGGGAGTACTCCGGGCGGCGAGCGTGCTCGAGTCGTAGACTCTAGAGCGGAGGGGAAAACGGTGGTTAGGACAGCAGCGTTGAGTCATTTACAGAGCTCTCTTGGTTGGTCTGGGACGCCGAGGTTGTTTGGAGTCCTTCCCGGTGCAGGCCAGTCAGTCCTTTTCTCACTGCCTCGCTCTTTGTGGCCTCGGAACCACTTAGAGAGGCCAGGCGTGGGACCGTAGTCCGGCCAAACTATGGCGGTTACTGTTGTGTTACTTGTGTTCCTGCCCCACTCGGACGAGACGTGGAGGTTTGGACCTGGGTCGAGGATAAGACGTTAGTGGATGCACCTAACCAGTTAACTAGTGGTAGCATTTTCCATAGCTCGTGTATGTTGTGGAGGCAGGGTTCTCTTTGTCTGTGTTGCCAGTCGTGTGGTGGTCACGATGTGCAGTCGTACGGAGTTTTCGAACGTGGCGTCCTTCCATACCGTTCTTAGTTAGTAGCTTTGCTTCCGCACTTCCCTTTGTAGGGTAGAAAATATAACTGATGTTATTTAATTATTTATATATTCTTCTACCTGTTAGATCCAGTAGGAGATTGGTAGTCCCTACTGAGCTTTTGTTATGAAGCTTATCCCTTTCCTTTCCAAGTGAGACTTCTCAACAGCGGCAGGGCGAGCGTCGGGTGGAGGAGGCGGGGCGGTTTTCGTTGTCCTCTTATCTAGCAACATTTTCCCCTTCAGTTGTACGTCACCATCGGAGTATGCCCCTAAGGGCTTTGTCCTTCCCTTGTTACTTGTACTAGTTATGCGTGTGTTGGGACTATACCTAGAGCGATACGCTGCGGTGTCGCTCTCCTTTCTACTTCCGCATGTAAGCTTCTAGTTCAGTAGTTGACGTTTATTTCCCTTACATATTCTGTTAGACTTGTGTTATAGACCTTCTGGGTCCCCGGATCTGTGGACGGCGATCGCAAAAATCGGGTCCTCAGCTTGGGTTGAGTGTCAAGTTCTCGGGGTCGTTACAGTTGGTATCAGAGCGAGAAGTCTAACAGGACTTTTAGTGGATTTAAACTACAACAGGAAGTCCCAACGGTAGTACAAGTACACTGCTAGCCGCCCGAGTTGGTATCGTTAACCTTGTTGGTTGTGTGCTGTGTAGGACTTGGCTCTCCGCAGGCGTAGGCAGGTCAAAGAGCTGATAGAGCAGCAGGGTGAGTCAGATATGTTGGCGTTGGGTCAGGTTGAGGAGGAGGCGTCAGCAGAGGAGTCTGTAGCACAGCCTCAGGGAGCAGCGGCAGCAGGAGCAGCAGCGGGTGAGCAGCAGCAATAGTGTCACTAGCCCCAACCACAGTAGTATGCAGATTGGTTCCACATGGCTGAGTAGTTCTTCAGGACCCTGTACCAGGGAGCATGGCAGCCTGGGCAGGCAGCAGGGGGAGGTCAGCCTCTAGTACCTCCCCCAGCAGTACCAGAGCAGCAGGCAGATCCGTAGGTGGGGCAGCCAGTAGTTCAGCAGGCATCAAATACTAGGAGTACCCAGGCCGGTAGGCAGAGGACAGCTATCATTAAGGACAGGACCGCCCTCTTGGAAAGGTTCTTGTGTCTTCGACCGCCAATGTTCTTTTGCGAATATGATCCAGACAAGGCAGAGAGTTGGACGCACAAGTTGGAGCGTACGTTTGAGACCATGGAGTGCACCTAAGAGGACCAAGTGAGACTGGAAATGTATCAGCTCAGTGGGCCAGCCCATGAGTGATGGAGAGTTTAGAGGCAGACTCACTTTCCATGGCAGCATTTGGATCAGATAAATTGGCAGAGGTTTTTGGGGGTCTTTCACGACAAGTATTACCTCGATTATGCTCGACGTGAGAGACGAGATCAGTTTCATGAGTTAGTTCACGGTGATTTGTCAGTTACCCAATACCATCAGAGGTTCGTCCGGTTGTTGAGACATGTTCCTCATGTTGCCAGCAGTGAGCAGGCTTGTGTAGAGAGGTTTATTGTAGGACTGAGACCAAATTTGAGGTGGGGCGTGACTGCTCACATGTGTGCCACCTTGGGAGACGCCGTGTCTAAGGCCACCACCTTGGAGAGAGAGACCTGGCAGCTCCAGCAGTAGTAGCAGGGAGGAGCATCCTCTAGGGCCTCACCGTACCAGCGTCCCACAGGTAGTCGTAGTAGTGTGACTTCTTCTTCTTCGGGCTCGGGCAGTTCGGGTAGTTCCAGTTTGCGCTCGAAGTTCAGGTAGATGAGAACTCGCGGGGGTGGACGGAGCCGACAATAGAAGCGTAAGTCGAGCAGTCGGTCCAGCAAGAAGCTGAGCAGGGTAGGCAAGAGGCAGTCTGTTACACTTGTGGTTTTCCAGGCCACTTCAGGAGGGATTGCCCGATGGGGCAAGTCCAGCAGCTGCAGTAGCCAATGCAGTACACTCAGCAGTTGCCACAGTACCATTACCCTCAGTAGCAGCAGGTACCCTATCAGCAGTAGCAGGGGTAGTACCAGCAGTAGCCTCAGTAGTTTCAGCAGCCTCAGTAGTTTCTTCCGTACCACCAGCAGCAGCAGTAGTTTCCACAGCACCAGTAGCCGCAGCAGCAGCAGTAGCCCCAACAGGCACCGCAGCGTGGGCATGGTCGTGGTCGTGTGATGGCTTTTACCAAGGAGGAGGCCGAGACATCGAACCTGGTTATAGGTACTTTGTCTATCCTTGGTAGAGTTGCTCGTGTTTTGGTTAATCCCAGTGGTTCTCTTTGATTTGCTTCCGAAGAGTTTTATGAGTCGTTGGTTCGTCACACACCTAAGAGGCAATGTGATGTGATGGTCGATCTCTCGTCCGTGGTGATTACATGCGTTCTTTCAGTTACCTGGAGGATGTCACAGTTGAGGTCCAGGGACACCAGTTGCCTGCTGATAATTGTAAAATTTTTCGTGTTAAATTTCATACATTTAGTTAATTTTAGATATCACTTGTCCATAAATAATGTGCATTTTGACTTTAATTTTCATTCTATTCATGTTTAGGTTTTTGAACATATTAGTTGACAATGGGTTAGACTACACATGCTATATTTTCATTTAATAAGTTATTTCTTTCATATTGACTAATTAGGTTTACTTTGGAAAATAAAAGATATTTGTAAATAAATATTGTATATAAATAAATTTGTTAAAATACTTTTGTAAATATTCTTTTAGCAATAGATAGACTTTAATTTGTTAATAAATAAATTTTTAATACATAACCCACCCCATCCCATTAAATAATAATAGTATTTTTAATACCCCACCCAATCATATCATGCCACAAACCCTTTTCTCTTATCTCACCAGATCTAGCCACATACCCCACTAAACCATTCTTTATCTTTCTTCCTAACAGGTCATCTGGGGGGCGAAGTAGAAGCTGCTGGAACCAGAGCGGCTGGCGATGGCGCCTGGAGGCGCAGTGTGGCGGGCATGTGTAGCGCCTGGAGCTGACCTGGTTAAGTTGGCGGTCAGAGCTGGTGCAGTGCAAGGGAGCTGGAGGCGGTATTGAGCTAGAGGTCATGCGCAGTGATGGAGGCGGCCAGACCTGGTGCAGAAGCTGCCATGCACAGCTAGGGAGATTGGGCGTGAGGCGCTCAGGTGTGCAGAGGACATGCGAAGCGGGCTGCTACGTACAAAGCAGCTGGAAGCGATGGAGGCATGCAGGAGCAGATCTGTGTGCATGCAGAGCTCTCGTGCGAAGCTGGTGCGTGTGTTGGTGATCGTACGATGCAGAGGCTGGAGCTTGCGTGGGAGGGAGCAGAGGCGCCTGGAAGCCTATTTAAGGACCCAAGGTCCTCAGGTCCGGGGGGTTCTCTAGTCGGATTTTTTTGGGTTTTCTCTACCATTTTAATTCTGTATTTTTCCTTTCAGCATTTGTAGGAGGGTTTAGGGTTCAGAATTTTGGTTTTCATATTTCTGTAAGAGGCAGGGGTTTTCTTATTCAGTTCTTCTATTTTTAGTGAAATCGATCCAGAATGCTTCTTATCTTTTCTTTTGTGAGATTTGAGATTGTTTAGTTCAGCATTTGGAGGATTCTTGGAGGCTTTAGATGGTTGGGCAGGGGAAATTGTTCCATATTTCTTCTGTGTACTGCAAGCTTATGTGTTTAGAGGAGATCGATCCAATGGAGTTCTTTCTTCTGTGTTAGAAAATTAGTTTGACTGCATTTATCTTCCTTTTTTTATTCTATGTTTAGAGGAACACGATCCAGGAGCATTTGATCTTTACATATCTTCTGTGTGGATTTGTCTATTTCTTCTATTCTATATTCTTCTATTTCTTCTGTTCTGGTAGTGAAATCAGATTGGGGAGTGTGTGCTGTGAATGATCTAGGGGATTTTATTCTCCATTTCCTTTGTGTTTCTTTCTCTTGCTAATCAGAGAACTATCGTAATTTTTTTCTTATGGTTCTTCTTGCACTTCTGTAAGCTGTGAGGGAGGTGCTGATTCCAGAAACTGAGTAAGGATTTGCATTTGATATTTGTCTCATTAATCCTTTCTTCTTGCCATTTCCGTAAGTTTTTTGTAAGTGTGTGTTCAGCAATGTTAATCAGTCGTGTGGGAGGTTCCCTTCTAATTTGTTATGCACCATTTCTTTTGGTGCCTGGATGTGAGGAACCTCTACCCTATTTTGTTGGAGCTATACTTCGTGAAGCCCACTGAGCATCTGCTTGTTTGGTGGTGAATTGTGATGGCGAGGGGATTTCTTTTCTTCTGTGTAGTGGAGTTGAGTTGTTGGAGATCGACGAGGGCATTTCTTTGCTTCTGTGTTGATTGGGGGAATTGTTGTGTTAGGGAGATTGGGGTTTTAAGTTGAGGGATTTGAGTGATCTTCTACTTATTCTATTCTGTGTTGGTTTGGAGTTGGTTGTTCTGTGAGGATTCCGAATTAGCAGTTCTTATTGATTGCTCATCCCCTAAGCTGGAGGGGTAAATTGACTTGGGAATTTTCTGTTGGAATTTTTGTTTTGTCATCGTTTTATTTCCTTGCATTTTAGATCATTTCAGAATTAGAGTTGCATTTTTGTTCAATCTTACTTTAATTTCTATTTCATATTTTTGTCTACTTCTTTGATCCCTCAATTGAGTGGGTACAGTGATACCAATTTTCTTTTCTTCTCCATTCCACTTGTTCTTTCATTAAGTTTGATCTATCAAGATTGTGAGGGATTTGATTGATGCTATTTACTCATTCACTTTTAATGCATTGTCGATAGAGTGTTCCAAAAAGTAGTTTCTTAAGTCAAATTCTACACAGCCTCTCTGTGGATATGACCAGTTCTCACCACTTTGCTAATTCATCTTTACTATTTTAAATTTGCGAGACAGTTTAGAGAAGGTGAGCATATTGACGTGTGCAAAGAACTCTAGACAATGGAAGTGCACAGTCAATAATGTCGCGTTCATATTGGCGCCGTTGCCGGGGAGGCGTTAGAGTTTGATTTAAATATGCTTTCATTTGATTTTATTTGCATTGTGCTTCTCACTGACTTGATTTGGGCTTTTCATTTCAGATTTGCACAAGAAGTGTGGCATGGAGATTGGGCTTGACATTTGAGCCCATTGGAGGAGGAGAGCTTGCTGATTTTTTTTTACATTTTCCTTTAATTCAGAATTTTAGATAGAAGAGTGTGAGTGAAACTTGTAGTGAGAATTTTATGTACTCTCTGTGCATGTACAGAGATTTCATTCTAGATGGAATGTAATAATTAGCCTTTTTGGTGGTTTGTGTGGTTTGGAGTTAGTTTATAGTATCACTTTATATTTTCTTAGTTAAGTTTCATTTCATTTAGTTCAAAAATCAAATAAAAAATTAAAAAATCTAAACTCTAAATTTTTTCCAAATCACTCTTTCTTGTAAGCCATTTGTTTTGCAATTAAAAGTTTCATCTTCTTAAGATTAGAATCACTTGTTTTAGGACACTCATCATTTTAATTGCCATTTTAATTCCATTTCTTTTTCTACATTGAAGAGTGCGGGGGAAAGGTAGGACTTCCATCACTTGTTTCATGCATCGGACTTAGCATTAGAAAATCATTGTTTAAACTTGCTTTGTTGCATTTCATATTTGTAAAAGGGACTGATTAAGGCCATCACCCTTTAGAAAAAAGATAAGGTCAGGGATTTCATCACCCTTTCCTTTGCCGAAAAATCACAAAAATTTTCACATTCTTGCATTTGCCTGAACTTTTAATAAAAACCAGTAGACTTGGCCCTAGGGTTCATAATTAGATTTATCCTTTCTTAATTCTAAGACTTCGCTTTGAGTCTGGTGTCTAGGATTAGAGGTTAAAAGACTTATGCTTAAGTGAGTTAGAGGTTATTTAATTGGGTCCTTGTGAAAGCAAGGGGGGCGTCCCTCTTGTGACGACCCAACCAGTAAACTGGCCCAACAACCGTGCCAGTTGGTAGACTTCCCAGGAAGGTCACCCATCCTGGGACTACTCCCAACTGAGCACGCTTAACTTCAGAGTTCTTTTCCATCTCGAGCTCTGAAAATGACTAGTCCAGATTGTTGGTAGTCTGCTGATTTAGTCCATTTAACATATTCTTATATGGGGTATTACAATCTACCCCTCTTATATAAGCGATGTCCTCGTCGCTGCTCACACATAGCACACAATCAAACCCCAGGCAGGCAGGATTCTAGAGGTGGCCCCCACAGGTTCAAGAGGTGGCTCCCACTATGTAGCACTTTGCGCCATTATGGCTTCAAGAGGTGGCTCCCATAGCGTAGCACTTTGTCTTGTGTGGCACTTAGTTCTTGCACTTCCGGCTGGGTAAGGCTCTGATACCATTTGTGACGACCCAACCAGCAAACTGTCCCAACAACCGTGCCAGTTGGTAGACTTCCCAGGAAGGTCACCCATCCTGGGACTACTCCCAACTGAGCACGCTTAACTTCAGAGTTCTTTTCCATCTCGAGCTCTGAAAATGACTAGTCCGAGTTGTTGGTAGTCTGCTGATTTAGTCCATTTAACATATTCTTATATGGGGTATTACACCTCTACTCTACCTCTTACCTGGCCGGTACAAGAAGAGCTAGGATTGGGTTTAAGCAAGTATAAATCTGATTTTGAGAAAAATAACATAGGTCCAAGGAACACTTAGTGTTTAGGTTAATTTGTTTTGAAAGTGTTTTGTTCATAAAAATTCAAAAACCAATAAAAATATAAAAATTCAAAAATCATAAATAGAGGCTTTTCAACTGTGCATCCTTGGTAGATGCTCCCTGAACATAGATTTGGCTCAACCTACAGACGAGATTGAAACATTCTTTCATAGGATGGCCAACCAAGACCAAAACCAAGTTGCTAGGAATGTAGAGGAGGTCGTACCCAGGCAGATGAAGGAGTATTTTATTCCTTCTGATTATCAACCTGCTACTTGCATCAGGCCAGAAATTCTTGCAAATCACTTTGAAATCAAGACAGGAACCATTCAGATGTTGCCATCCTTTTATGGCAATCCTAATGAAGACCCTTATAAGCATATAGATGAGTTCCTAGAGATTTGTTCCACTGTGAGAATCCAAAATTTCATTAAAAATGCCTTAAGACTTACCTTATTTCCATTCTCTTTAAAAGATAAGGCCAAACATTGGTTAGGAACCATAGGGAGAACCATTAGAACATGGCTAGAAATGCAGCAGGAATTTTTGAAGAAATTTTACCCCATTGGCCGCACTAACACCATGAGAAGAGAAATAACCGGATTCTCCAAACTCCCGGGAGAGTTAATGCATGAATCATGGGAGAGATTAAAAGAGTTGCTTAGAAAATGTCCCCACCATGGTCTGTCGAGGTGGCAAATTGTCCAAGCTTTTTATGAAGGATTGACAGAATCAAATAGGCAGATGGTTGATGCCTCGTGTGGAGGAGCATTCATGACTAAGAGCGAGGATGAGGCATATAATCTGTTTGAAACATTGCGTGAGAATTCTATCAATCATGCCTCACTCCACTCTTACGAGAGAGCACTAGGACCTGTAAAGAAGGTAGGGTTGTATGAATTGAGAGGGAGAGGAGAATCAGATTCTAGGGTAGAAGATCAATTAGATAGACTTGATTAGAGAATGGAGTAGAAGTTGGAACAAAAATTTGATCAATTAATGTCTATGACTGGGCAAGCCACACCCAAATTTTCTCAACTACCTGAAACTTGCGCTATGTGTGCTAGCCCAGCTCACTCTACCAATGCTTGTCCCACCACTGCCCAATTGCCTCCTTTTATTCAAGAACAAGTCCAAGCTGCTCAAGGTTTCTACAAACCCTCCTATGAACCATATTCTAAAACATACTGAAAGATGTGTGAAATTATCCAATATGCTAATCTAGAAGGGGGGGGGGGGGTTGAATAGATTACAACAAACTCTATCCACAGTTGCCATCTTTTCGATGATAACACAACCTTATCGAAATCTTAAATAGATTCAAGTTTGATTTGACTTACAGTTAGTGTGCTTGTTGTGAATAGAATATGAATAGCCTATCTAACGTGTGTAGAACCAACGTGCCTACCAATCAACTACCGTGAAAATGCGCAAACCATAGGACACGAGGATTTAAGGTGGTTCGGAGTACACAACTTGTGTATCCTACGTCCACCGTCCACACACACACACGCAGAAACGACTGCTTATGAGCGAGTTTCACTCTACAACACACACACTTACGTCGTCTGATGTAAACACACGATCGGAATAAGATAACCCACGTGAATCAAGCACAAGAGTCGCTTGACCCCACAACACACACATAAGATATGAAAAACAGAGACAAAGAAGAGTTCTGAGTTGAAGTATCAAATCCTGATATGGAACTCTTCACGATGGTCGTCTAGATGCAGTTCAAACTTCATCTTGACAAGTATGAGTTGATGTAGAAGCTTGAATCGCAGACGAACTGTCTTCAATCCCGCTCAGAAGATAGTTCTTCTTCGCTCTTAATGGAGGGTTAAAGCAGAGCAGCAGAAAGATCTTTTCTCTTGAAAGTATGCTAGGGTTTTGTATGGTGGTTGCTTCTGTACGAAAATACCTTCAAAACAATCCTTATATATGGGTGTTTAAGTATGGAGAGTCGTGGTAAAAGGAAACACCCACATAGGAAACATATAGAAATCTTGGAACCGAAGATTCTCTTCGTCTGTCGACAGCTGAATGTTCATTGTCGACAGATGGTGACAGATTTATAGAATCCAGAAGACTGGACTTCCGGGAGGCAGTTTCTTGTGTTCATCTGTCGACAGGTGATCTGAGTCTGTCGATAGGTACTCCTGTCCTGAAGTCTGTTTCACCTCCCTATGCTTGGCTGTCGACAGGCACCTGTGGAGCTGTCGACATGTAACGACCCTCCTCATACCGGTACGATTATACCAATCCCCATCGATATAAAGAGCGTCGTCACAGTGGGATAAAACCCACCACTAGCCGATAGGTTGAAAAGTACATGGATAGTAATTGATTACAGCGGAAATAAATAAATAACTCGACTTTTGATCCATCACCATAACACATTCCACAGTCTATATAGCGAAATAAAATGACAAGTCCAGATTATTAGATGATAAAAGAACCTCATTGTCCAAATAATTGTCCATACTAATGACTTTATTCAAGCTATGCAAAATAAAAGTACAACTGATAATCGCTCCTCAAAAACTACTCCTCCAAAAGATCAACCTTCACTATGTCTTCCTCTAGCACAAGATACCTGTCAACCTATACGCTGAAGCAAGAGTGAGTCCAAAGACTTAGCATGTAAAACAAAGACTTAATCTTAAACATATCACATTCATATTAAGCTATTTAAACACTAAAGAATACATGCTATTATTTAAACTACAAGAACATACATGGAACATACTTTTAACTATCAACACATTTCTACATCACCTAGACATGCTTTATTCTATCACATGTTTATTCTAAATCATGGATACTATATTATACACGTGTACATATTCTCCACACCTAACATGTAACATGAATCATTCATTCACACATTAATTCATTTCATGATACATTTCTATAACTAGATCATAGAATTTGGCATAAAGAAATGAACAACCTAACATGATGACTATTCACTTTTCACATGCACTTTTCATATTTAATTTCACGTTTTGCTTGCTGTTTTAATGTAAATAGATCTGATATGCATGGTTTCACATTTTATAGCATGAATTGAAGAGTTAAAACATAGTCAAGTTGATTGTTAACAATAAGCATTTATAGCATGAAACTTTATACTAATTGAACATTATATCTAACATGTAACCTAAACATTCTTCCTTGTTTTTATCACATTCATAACCATACTTTACTTGCTGTTTTGACATGACTTAAACTCAATTACATGAATTTAGTCTTATTCACACACAATCCCATTCATTTAGTAATCTCACAAGCTCATTTTTCATATTACATAAATGCTATGATGACCTATGTTGATTCACATGCACTATCTCATGAAGAGAAATAAAACACATGACATGAGACTAAACATGATATTACAATTAAAGTAACTAATACATGAAATTATATGAACTTATTGCATTAACATATTAGTTTTCACAAGCAAGCACATTCTTATTAACATTAACTTTTCCCTTACTTATCTCTTCACGCAATCTTCATATTACTTACTCATTCATTTTCACTTATCACATATTATGACATTTGTACTCATCACATGCCACTTTTTTGGGTTGAGTGTGAATTTAATACCTTTCCCCTCATAATTTTGATGATGACAAGTTGTGATTTTAATGCACAATAAATGAAACATGTTAGATACATCACACATAAAATAACAATTCTCAAAAAGCATGTTTCCAAACACATTTTATCATTTATATTCGTGATAATACATTAGACTAATGATTTATGTGTTTATTTCTTAGGGACATACATTTCTTGCAAGGGTAGTGTTGACACACCCCTTAGTGGTGTCGACATAGTGTTTCAAACCCTAAGGCAAAATGATGAAGAAAAGGTCAAGTGTGTCTACACAGCCTCAAGTGGTGTCGACACTAGACCCAGCTCTCAGAAAACCCAGTTGACAGGTCCCTATAGTGTGTCGACACAGCCTCAAGTGGTGTCGACACTAGATCCAGTTCCCAGAAGACCTGTTTGCCAGACTGGGATAGTGTGTCGACACAGTCCCAGGCAGTGTCGACACTAGTGACCTTTCCCAGTGAACAAATTCTGCCAGTTTGGATAGTGTGTCGGCACACTCCTTGGATAGGTCGACACACTCCGAAAACTTTTTCACTTTAAGTTCCACCTGGACACATGGCACTCTAGGGTTCACATGGATCGGTCTTGGATCATGTGCCCACGCACCCCAAGGGTACTTTTGGACACATTGGGCTATAAATACCCTCCTATTGGCCATCCAACCCAAGAGAACCTTTTCAGAGCTTTCCAGAAATCCTTTTGGCGGCATGAAGAGTTCTCCTCCCCGTTCTTGCTCCTCTTGTGCTGTTGCAACCAAATTCTCATTTCTCCAAGCACAAGAAGTGAAGATTGATCCATGAAGATGCAGTGAGATCACTTCCAAGGGAGCAGATCAAGTAGAAGCAACCAATTGAGAAAACTTCAAGGAAGATTCAGTGGCACAAGTTGCAGAGCATCGGCCAGGGACTTCAAGCATTCAAGATCTTCTCAATTCAGTCTTCTACAAGGGAGTACATCTGAAGAACTAGGATTCTACATACAATTCTTCAATTCCCCTTAGTTCTTCTAATTTATTCTTGAGATTGTGCATGAATTGTTGCACCAGACTCCTTGAATGAATCTCTATAGATCAGATCTTTGCTAGAGGATCTGGATCTTGTTGTTTTTGATCTAGCAAGTTGGTTGTGAGCCTTTGTGCTCAGTGTGTTGAGTTGTCGCACTCAAGTTTTGGTTGAGCAGTTGTGCTCAGGTTTCTAGAGTAGTCTTGCTCTAGAGGTTGTGTGTGAGTTGTTGAACTCAGTGTGTGGAGTTGTCAAGCTCCAGTGTGTGGTGTATTCAAGTTCATTAGTGGAGCATCACTGTGTGAGGAATCACATGGTTTGATTTCCGAACCACCTAAAAATCTCTATGCAGTGGTTTGTTTTGTGATCTAACATCACTCTGCGCTAGATGTATACATAGAATTTTTGCTCTCTTCTAATCAACTTAATCACTCACTCAAATCACTTAATTTACACACTCACTCATCATATCTGTGAATCTCTTTTTCAAGTTGTCTCTGATTCAAAGCAATTTTTAAATTGACTAAGCTTCCATAGTTTTTGGCCTAGATCTATTCAACCCCCCCCCTTCTAGATCTGGTCCAACCTAATTTTGATCCTACAATTGGTATCAGAGCGGGTTCATATCTGATCTGATCTAATCTGAGTGTTTCTGGTTGTTTTGTGTGCTTCACTTGCTTGTTTGTTGAGTGTTTCCTTTATTGCATATCTTTTTTATTCAATGGATTCTAGAGGTTTTATTGCTGAAGGCCACTCCATCAATAGGCCACCCTTCTTCAATGGGACTGACTATTCCTATTGGAAGAATAGAATGCAAGTCTTCCTTAGAGCCCAGAACTATGAAATTTGGAAGGTAGTTGAGGTAGGCCCCTATGAAAAACAGGGAGAAGAGGAAACCTGGACCAGGGAACAAGTTAGAAGGGCCACCCTGAACTATAGTGCCATGAACATGATTCAATGTGCAGTCCACCCAAAGGAGTACTTAAGAATCTCCATGTGCAAATCTGCCAAGGAGATGTGGGATAAACTTGAGTTACTATATGAGGGAACATCCCAAGTAAAAGAAACCAAAGCAAACATTCTTGTTTCTGAGTATGAACTATTCATGATGAAATCTGATGAAACAATTTCTGAAATGTTTGCTAGGTTCATGATCATTGTAAATGGACTGAAGGCTCTAGGTAAGGACTATACAGATGCTGATTTGGTAAGAAAAATCTTGCGCTCTCTTTCTTCAATTTGGCACAGTAAGGCCACAGTTATTGAAGATTCTAAAGATTTATCCAAAATCTCTTTGGATGAACTCATAGGATCCTTAATGACTTATGAAATAAACTTGAAAAGAAATGAAGAGCACATGATCAAAACCAAACCAGTAGCACTCAAGGCTTCATCTAGTAACAAGGATAAACATCAGGAGAAAACATGTTCTGATGAGTCTGAGTCCAATGAGGATGAGCTTGCCCTCATGACCTGGCAATTCAGAAAATTCTTAAAATCAAGGAAAGGAAAATTCACTGGAAAGAAGAAGTTCTCTTCTGGGAAAAGAAATACTTCCTTCTCAAATGCTAATTCAAATAGAAATCAGAAAACTGATGAAGTTGTCATTTGTTATAGGTGCAACAAATCAGGACACATGAAGGGAGAGTGTCCTGAGAACAAGAAGGAGAAATACAAGAAGATTCATAAATTCAAGAAGCCAAAGGCAATGGTTGCCACTTGGTCTGATGAAGACTCAAGTGAGAAAGATGAAGAAAAGTCCTCAAGCTCTGAGAGTGAGGAAATTTACTTTATGGCAAATAGCTCAGATGGAAAGGTAAGTACATCTTTTGAAGAATACTCAGTTGATGATTGGCAGGATGCTTATGCTGAACTTGTTGAAAATTATTCTGAAATAAGAAAAGAAAACAAGCATCTAAAGAAGAAAATTGAAAACATTCTGCACAACCAATCCATAAATAAAAGAATTTGTGAATTGGAAAATGAAGTAGCTGAGCTCAATGAAGAAAAATAAAATCTTTTAAATGTAATTGATGAGCTTAAGCTTGCATCCCAAAAGGCCAACCATGATTTTAAAGAATTGTCTGAAAAGCTGGAATTACAACAAAAGGAAAAACAACAAAGTGTTGATGAAATCAAAATTTTAGAAATCCAGCTAAAAGAAAAAGAACAAGTCATTGAAACCTTCACCAAAGGTAAAGACAATTTGGAGGCCTTGTTAGGAGCCAGAATGAAATCTGTATCACATAGACTAGGATTCAACAAACAAAAATCCAAGAAAGATAAATCTGGTGAAATAAGGGAAAAAACACCCTTGATAAATTTTGTCCAAGGTCCTAGTCTTGAAAACACTAAAAACAAGCAAGAGTCAAGCAAAACAACAAAAACTCAAGAAAACAAGAACAAAAAGAAACGTAACAAGTCGACACAATCACCTGACAAGTCGACCTGCTCAACCTCAAAAACCACCAACCAGTCAACCAAAAATTCAAATAAAAAATTGAAAAATAAGAAAAATATAAAAGAAAACATTCATGACAAACCTTGGACTTCCAAGACAGCACATCAAGCTGGTTGGACCAATTCTTGGAACCAATGGTATCATAATCCTTTTTGGTACCATCCTCAATTCTTCTATCCAAACATTTCAATGTACCAACAAAATCCATGGTTTGGACCTCCACAAATGAACAATCATGTCCAAATGCAAAACTCCCATCCTAATGAGAAAAAGAACACTAGTGTTTTTATTCCAAAAGGGAAGGATAAATTGAAAAAGGTAAAAAAACACCATTGAAATGAAACAAATGCAAAAAATAAGTCAAATTTGGATTAGAAAATATTTGATGTCAATGTTCAAACATTCTGATGGTCCCAACAATGTTTGGGTACCAAAATCTTCTCTCCACTGATTAATTTTGCAGGAAGGTCGTACACCCAACTCAAATGTGTGGTTTTTTTATAGTGAGTGTTTACGACACATGACAGGAGATAAAACAAAATTTTCATTCCTGATTGAAAAGGAGGGAGGTTCTGTCACTTTTGGAGGTAAATATAAAGGAAAAATCATTGGATCTGGAAAGGTTGGTCAATCTTCCTCAAACTCAGTTGATAATGTTTTATTAGTTGATGGTCTGAATTATAATTTGCTGAGCATTAGCCAACTATGTGACAAAGGTCACAAAGTTGTGTTTGAATCAGATTTTCGCAGAATAATTGACTCTTCAACTGATAAAATAAAATTCTTTGGAAAAAGAGAAAACAATGTTTACATGATCAACATTGATAAATTTTTTTCTGAAAATATTTGTCTTGTTGCAAATAAAAATTAAATTGCATGGACTTAGCACAAAAGACTTGGTCATGCATGTTTCAGAACAATAAATAAACTCTTAAGGCTGAACTTGGTTAAAGGTCTTCCTGAATCTTTTTCAAATGTAGAAAATCAAGTTTGTGGGATTTGTGCCCAAGGAAAACACACCAGAAAATATTTTAAAATCTTCAATGATGTACTCACATCTAAGCCACTAGAATTGCTTCATATGGACCTTTTTGGTCCAACAAGAATTCTAAGTCTTAGTGGCAAAAGATATGGTTTTGTCATTGTTGATGATTTTACTAGATTCACATGGGTTATCTTTTTATCCCACAAAAGTGATACTTGCCTTGATTTCAGGATTTTCTGTACGACTGTCCTAACTAGTTTTCCTCATAAAATCAAAAATTTTTTGACTGATCATGGGGGTGAATTTGAAAATAAATCTTTCTCTGATTTATGTGCTGAACTTCATATATTTCACAAGTTTTCTTCACTAAGAACTCCAGAGCAAAATGGAGTTGTGGAAAGAAAGAATAGAACACTTGTGGAAATGGCAAGAACCATGCTCTTGGAAAGTAAATTGCCCAAATCCTTCTAGGCTGAAGCTGTAAATACAACAAATCATATTCTCAATAGAGCATTGGTCAGACCAAAAATCAGAAAAGCCACTTATGAGTTGTTGAAAAACAAAAAGCCAACCTTGTCTCATTTCAAAGTCTTTGGGTGTAAATACTTTGTTCATAACAACAATAAAGAAAATCTTGATAAATTTGATGCTAAAAGTCAGGAAGCCATCTTTCTTGGCTATTCTGAAATTTCAAGAGCGTTTAGAGTTTATTCTCTCAAGAACAAAAATGTTGAAGAATGTCCACATGTTACTTTTGATGAAAATTCCTTTTCAACTCATTATTCTAAATCTTGCAGGGACTGTCCAGATAATGAAGAGGATGATTTCATTGTGGATTCTTCACCAACTGTTGAGGAGAATGAAGACCTTGGTGAAAATTTGAGCAATCACTCACCTACTCCAAGTGGATCAGGTAATGTTGTTCCAAATTTAAATGCACCTCCACAGGTAATTCCTGAACACAGAATTTTGAGAGATTACCCAATAGAAAATGTTGTTGGCAATGTACATGATAGGGTAAGAACTAGATCATCATTCTTGAATGCAATTCATGAAGTGTCACGCCCCGATATTTAGCAGCAGAATAAATACCGGGGGACATGAACGATACAAACCGACGTATCACAGTTGAATAGCGCAGAGTCATGAATGAACAAAAGAACACATTTGAGACTATAAGATGGTCATCCAAAAGTATACTTTATTCCATTTTAGTCAACTAATTACAACCTTACATAAGAAAGAACCAACTAAAGGGTCTATCATTCAAATAAAACTTCCAGAAAGGTTTTACTATTACATAAACTACTCAAATATCTACTTCTAAACTGTCAACTACTCATATGGAGGGTGCTCATCACTCTTGCCCTACCCCATCCGACTCCTCTGGTTCCTCATCACTACCTGAAAAGGGCAGGATGATAGGGGTGAGCGAACTAGCTCAGTAGGATTTGCATCTCAATATTGTGCGGGCACTAATATACATGATTAACATTTTACATAGGTAGATATGCACATGAATATGTTGACAATGCATGCTTTTCTAACAAGTTGAATAAAGGAATAAAACGGATAACATATCAAATCAAATGTCGAATTGCATATACAATGGATAGATATTTCAAGAGTAGAATCATATCAAAAGAGACTGGCCATATTCAGACAAATATCATGCGTTCACATGATCTGACGTATCATATCAAATCTTATCATATCAGATCAAATCAAACTTATCAAACGAAGGCACAATTTTCACAACTCTTGCTTATTTGTTTGTGCTATGCCAAGCACCAGAAGTCCATACTCCATCGGTTAATAAGTACGTTGGGGTGCTCCTCCCTAAGATCGGACAAGGCCCCTTTTTTTTGCACAGACATTGGATCAAATTTGGACCGAAGTCTCATATTGTGCCGAACAAACAGATTCATATTATGGCCATAGAGTTTCAATGACAAGCTCATAGTAAAAGGAACATGATCATTCATAGAGTCAAGGTATGACAAATAGCTCAAGAGAACAAGGCAGGATAACGACATATCTTATGTTTCATAATTCATTAATGTCTTGACATGAGGGTGTTTCTAAAGACAGATCATATGCAGAACATGTGCTCTCAATTTCTCCAAGAAGGGTGTGCCTATTTGTGCAAATGTGTAAGTGACGAGTCACGGATCTTCCTAGCATGTATGCATATGGACAAATGATTAATGGAACACCGGAAAGCATGAAACTAATGAAACTCATATGCAATTCATGACATTAACTTCACTAACAAGTCCATACTAACATGTATTCATCCCCATATTCACATCATATTCTTATCTTATCAATTGACAATAGGGAAGATCACAAGATAATCCAATGAACATAAGGACAATCACAATTACACATTAGAATCGTATTCATATAATTACTATTTTTCAATGGGTTGATTTATTTTAGGTCCATGCATACTATATAACATCATGCACATGCTAGTAGACATCATGAAATGGTCAGACCCAAAATATGCAATTTTTGAAAGGGTAGTGTCGACACACCCCTTACTGGTGTCGACACAATACTTCAAACACAAGATAAAATAATGCAAAACTGGTCAAGTAGTGTGGACACTAGTTCAGGTAGTGTCGACACAGTGCCTCAAATACAAGGCAGAAATGTCAAGTAGTGTCGACACTAGAGACAGCTCCCATAAACTTTCTAGGTCAAACTGGGATAGTGTGTCGACACTAGCTCAAGTAGTGTCGACACTAGAGGCCTTCCCAGAACACCTTTTGGGCTGTTTTGGGACAGTGTGTCGACACTAGATCAGGTAGTGTCGACACTAGTGCCCTTCCAGAACAAAACCCATAGGTCAATGGTAACCCGAAAACACATCTCACGCAGATGTTTACTTTTCCTACTTATAACTCTCTAACGAATGACATTTAGACAAAATGTTCAACATGAAAGATGACGAGGACAACTAGTAGAATAACTTTTATGTTATGGGTTTGATCAAATTCAGTCTCGAAGCCCAAGAAAACATATGAAGAACAAAAAGTCAAGTGTAGCCCGAAATTGCAGTATCATGCAGAGACTCTCTTACCATGCTCATAACTCTCCAACGAAAGATTTTTGGACAAAATGTCCAACATAAAAGATGATCATGACTTCAATTAGAAGAACGGTCAGGAAGGAAGTTTAGTCAAATTCGGTCTCAAATCATGTGCATAGTATGAAGAACGGGAAAAGCCCTAACTGTGCGAGACTTCGGGAAAACTACGAATACACAACGTCTACTCCATGAAAACTAGTCCAACCAAGTGCAAATGAACCTAGACTCAAAGATCTACATGATGGCGTTGGTTTCTTTAATCTTGGCCCGAGAACACCTACCTTTGAACGCTAGGAACTCTCTGCAGATTTCTGGGTTGATGCAGAGCGAGGTTGGGAAAGACTACATTTTCCCCAGCCGTTCTCCACTTCCCCAGCGCTCCAAACTTGCTGCTCACGACCCCAACTTGTTGCTAAACCTTCCCCAAGAGTTTAAGGATGAGTTCTTATAGTTTTAGGGTGTATCAACAAGTCATAACGGGACTAGGAAAGGGGCAGCGAATTTTGTTTCCTAGTTTCCAAGAAATCTGGGATTCTCTCACCCAAAGGAGGTAGAAAGGTTTAGGAAACCACCTCTTAGAGTTGGGTTCGGTTTTGGCTTACCTTACATGACTAATCACCCATATTTTAACCCTAAATTGCCCTCCCTAATTACTGCATAATTACATACACGAATTTCTGGGTATTTTCTTGTCCCCAATTTTTATCATTGGGCCAAATGTGCTCCATTGGCCCAATCTTGTTAATGGGTTATTAATACATAATGTTGGAAGTCTCTCCAACATGTTTATTTAATTTATGGTTGGGTTATTTTTCCGTGTTAACAATTTTCCGACTTAGTTTCTAAACTTGGGTAATTTGTCACGTGTGACGTACACTCGGCCAATCGGATTTTTCCGTTACACGAATTTCTTGGTGGAACACTTATAGATAATATTTAGGGTTGGTTTATAATTTTTACGGAATTTTCCGATGTGTTTTATCACTTACGATAGTGGTACGTAAGTTCTATCATTCCGATAATACGGAAGTTATTTATTTACTAATTTCATACTTGGATTTGTTCATGAGTCATAAGTTGTCCATTGGTCCAATTTATTTTATGGACTATCCCCACATATTGCTTGGAGTCTACCCATCATTTTACTTTGGTTCATGATCATATTTTATACACATGATAATGGATTTTCAAACTTATTTCTTAATTATGATAATAAGTGACAATAACTCTTCAACATACCTCAAATGTCTTCTATTGACCCAAATTTCTTACGGATCATTAGAGGATATTATTTGAAGTCCATCTATGATTTTTATTTAATTTTCTGACTCATCGAAGTATGTGTGATAAGGACTTCCCGACTATTCCTTGATTACGACACTCAGTCGCAAAACACCTTAAACTTGGACCCTCCGATTTTCCTTTGCACAAATTTCTTCATGGGTCAATAGGGAGCATTATTTAGAGTTGAACTATGGTTTTTATGAAATTTTCTAATGGCTTTTTGTGTGTACGATAATGACACGTGCATTTTTACTATTTCACAAATATTGAATTTATCATTTTTAATTTATTTCTATTTTTCCAATTACTGAATTTCCGGGGTGTTACATCCTCCCCCACTTAAAAGAATATGGTCCCCAAATTCACATGTGTTTACGGGCTGGACTTACAGAGAATCAAATTGTGAATTTACTCATGACATAATGATTGATTGATGATGGCACTTCAGGATCAAATAAAAACGAGTTAGAATGATACCTCTCCTTTACCTCCTATTTGGATTGTGCTGCCATTTTTTCTCTGAACTTGATTTCTTATTAGGGCAATCCTGAACCTTGTGGTCTTGGCTACCACAACAGAAACACTTGTCCTGAAATTTCCAGCACTCCTCGGACCGATGATTTATTTTGTTGCAATGCTGGCACCTTTCTACAGGAGCGGGAACTAGTTTCTTCTTGCATTTCTTGCACTTCTTTCTCTTGTGTGATCTGTTACTGTTGTTGGCCGTTTCTCTCTAGCTATAGGTTTGGAGTTTCCTATGGTTGTAATTTGTTCTTTCTTATTAGTTTCGCCAACTCCTTTGTCATCCATAGACCTTTCCTTTCCATTTGTATCTCCCTTAGCCATTATTAGGGCATCCTCTAGCAGTTGAGCAGCTTGTCGGAGTGCTTTGGTAAATCTTTGGACCAATCTCTGTCCGTCCATTGATGGTATAGGTATATCCTCCATTGCTGTGTATTTAAGTTCCTTCAAAAATAAATTATCACCCGGTTAGTCTTCTTTACCCCTTGTTGATGCCTTGTAACTTGCAATATTTAGTTATTAATAAAATTTTGGACTAAGCCCATGTTTCTACCCAATCTCACCAGGTAGGTATAGAGTTCTTGATAGTCAACTGGTTTAGTTGTCTGTAATCCATACATAGCCTCATCGACCCATCTTTCTTCTTAACGAAGAGGACATGTGCACCCCAAGGCGATGTACTTGGTCGGATGAAACCCTTTTCTAACAGTTCCATCAGTTGCTCTTTTAATTCCTTCAATTATGCGGGAGACATTCTATATGGTGCCCTAGATATTGGTGCTGCTCCAGGGACCAACTCGATGGTAAAATCGACCTCTCGCTCAGGAGGAATTCCTGGAAAGTCTTCTGGAAAAACGTCAGCGTATTCGCTGACAACATGGGTGTCCTCAACTTTGACTTCCTTCTTTGTGATGACAACAGTGGAAAGAAAGGCCATACAACCTTTCCTCATCAGCCTTTTGAATCGAAGTGCAGAGATAAGTGACAATCTCCAGCGGTTTCTATCCTTTGGTTCTACCCAAGCTCACATTAGGTACGACAGATTTTAACTCGTGTGATCTAGTTTCATTCTACGTTCCTATTCCCTTGGACCCTAAGCTTAGGGCTCTGATACCAACTGTCACACCCTGATATTTAGCAGCGGAATAAATACCGGGGGACGTGAACGATACAAACCGACGTATCACAATTGAATAGCGCAAAGTCACGAATGAATAAAAGAACACATTTGAGACTATAAGATGGTCATCCAAAAGTATACTTTATTCCATTTCAGTCAACTAATTACAACCTTACATAAGAAAGAACCAACTAAAGGGTCCATCATTCAAATAAAACTTCCAAAAAGGTTTTACTATTACATAGACTACTCAAATATCTACTTCTAAACTGTCAACTACTCATATGGCGGGTGCTCATCACTCTTGCCCTGCCCCATCCGACTCCTCTGGTTCCTCATCACTACCTGAAAAGGGCAGGATGATAGGGGTGAGCGAACTAGCTCAGTAGGATTTACATCTCAATATTGTGCGGGCACTAATATACATGATTAACATTTTACATAGGTTGATATGCACATGAATATGATGACAATGCATGCTTTTCTAACAAGTTGAACAAAGGAATAGAACGGATAATATATCAAATCAAATGTCGAATTGCATATACAATGGACAGATATTTCAAGAGTAGAATCATATCAAAAGAGACTGGCCATATTTAGACAAATATCATGTTTTCACATGATCAGACGTATCATATCAAATCCTATCATATCAGATCAAATCAAACTTATCAAACGAAGGCACAATTTTCACAACTCTTGCTTATTTGTTTGTGCTATGCCAAGCACCAGAAGTCCATACTCCCTCGGTTAATAAGTACGTTGGGGTGCTCCTCCCCAGGACCGGACCAAGCCCCTTTTTTTGCACAGGCATTGGATCAAATTTGGACCGAAGTCCCATATTCTGCCGAACAAACAGATTCATATTATGGCCACAGAGTTTCAATGACAAGCTCATAGTAAAAGGAACATGATCATTCATAGAGTCAAGGTATGACAAATAGCTCAAGAGAACAAGGCAGGATAACGACATATCTTATGTTTCATAATTCATTAATGTCTTGACATGAGGGTGTTTCTAAAGACAGATTATATGCAGAACATGTGCTCTCAATTTCCCCAAGAAGGGTGTGCCTATTTGTGCAAATGTGTAAGTGACGAGTCACGGATCTTCCTAGCATGTATGCATATGGACAAATGATTAATGGAACACCGGAAAGCATGAAACTAATGAAACTCATATGCAATTCATGTCATTAACTTCACTAACAAGTCCATACTAACATGTATTCATCCCCATATTCACATCATATTCTTATCTTATCAATTGACAATTGGGAAGATCACAAGATAATCCAATGAACATAAGGACAATCACAATTACACATTAGAATCGTATTCATATAATTACTATTTTTCAATGGGTTGATTTATTTTAGGTCCATGCGTACTATATAACATCATACACATGCAATTTTTGTAAGGGTAATGTCGACACACCCCTTACTGGTGTCGACACAATGCTTCAAACACAAGACAAAATAATGCAAAACTGGTCAAGTAGTGTCGACACTAGTCCAGGTAGTGTTGACACAGTGCCTCAAATACAAGGCAGAAAGGTCAAGTAGTGTCGACACTAGTTCAGGTAGTGTCGACACTAGAGACAGCTCCCAGAAACTTTCTGGGTCAAACTGGGACAGCGTGTCGACACTAGCTCAAGTAGTGTCGACACTAGAGGCCTTCCCAGAAAACCTTTTGGACTGTTTTGAGACAGTGTGTCGACACTAGATCAGGTAGTGTCGACACTAGTGCCCTTCCAGAACAAAACCCATAGGTCAAGTGTAAACCGAAAACATATCTCATACAGTGGTTTACTTGCCCTGCTTATAACTCTCTACCGAATGACATTTAGATAAAATGTTCAACACGAAAGATGACGAGGACAACTAGTAGAAGAACGTTGATGTTCGGGTTTTGATCTAATTCAGTCTTGAATCCTAATAAAACATATGAAGAACAAAAATTCAAGTGTAGCCGGAAATCATAGTATCATGCAGAGACTCTCTTACCATGCTCATAATTCTCTAACGATAGACTTTTGGTTAAAACGTCCAACATAAAAGATGATCGTGACTTCTAGTAGAAGAACTTTAATGAAGGAAGTTTAGTCAAATTCGGTCACGAATCACATACATAATACGAAGAACGGGAAAAGCCCTAACTGTGCGAGACTTCGGGAAAACTACAAATACACAACGTATACTTCATAAAAACTAGTCAAACCAAGTGCAAATGAACCTAGACTCAAATATCTACATGATGGTGTTGGTTTCTTTAATCTTGGCCCGAGAACACCTACCTTTGAATGCTAAGAACTCTCTGCAGATTTATGGGTTGATGCAGAGCGAGGTTGGGAAAGACTACATTTTCCCCAGCCGTTCTCCACTTCCCCAGCGCTCCAAACTTGCTGCTCATGACCCCAACTTATTGCTAAACCTTCCCCAAGAGTTTAAGGATGAGTTTTATAGTTTTAGGGTGTACCAACAAGTCCTAACGGGACTAGGAAAGGGGCTGCGAATTCTGTTTCCTAGTTTCCAAGAAATCTGGGATTCTCTCACCCGAAGGAGGTAGCAAAGGTTTAGGAAACCACCTCTTAGAGTTGGGTTCGGTTTTGGCTTACCTTACATGACTAATCACCCATATTTTAACCCTAAATTGCCCTCCATAATTACTGCATAATTACATACACGAATTTTTGGGTATTTTCTTGTCCCCAATTTTTATCCTTGGGCCAAATGTGCTTCATTGGCCCAATCTTGTTAATGGGTTATTAATACATAATGTTGGAAGTCTCTCCAACATGTTTATTTAATTTATGGTTGGGTTATTTTTTCGTGTGAACAATTTTCCGATTTAGTTTCTAAACTCGGGTAATTTGTCACGTGTGACGTATACTCGGCCAATCGGATTTTTTCGTTACACGAATTTCTTGGTGGAACACTTATAGATAATATTTAGGGTTTGTTTATAATTTTTACGGAATTTTCCAATGTGTTTTCTCATGTACGATAGTGGTACGTAAGTTCTATCATTCCGATAATACGGAAGTTATTTATTTACTAATTTCATACTTGGATTTGTTCATGGGTCATAAGTTGTCCATTGGTCTAATTTATTTTATGGACTATCCCCACATATTGCTTGGAGTCTACCCATCATTTTACTTTGGTTCATGATCATATTTTATACACATGATAATGGATTTTCCAACTTATTTCTTAATTATGATAATAAGTCACAATAACTCTTGAACATACCTCAATTGACTTCTATGGACCCAAATTTCTTACGGATCATTAGAGGATATTATTTGAAGTCCATCTATGATTTTTATTTAATTTTCTGACTCATCGAAGTATGTGTGATAAGGACTTCCCGACTATTCCTTGATTAAGACACTCAGTCGCAAAACGCCTTAAACATGGACCCTCCGATTTTCCGTTGCACTAATTTCTTCATGGGTCATTAGGGAGCATTATTTAGAGTTGAACTATGGTTTTTATGAAATTTTATAATGGGTTTTTGTGTGTACGATAATGACACGTGCATTTTTTCTATTTCACAAATATTGAATTTATCATTTTTGATTTATTTCTATTTTTCCAATTACTGAATTTCCAGAGTGTTACATGAAGACCCACTAGCACTAATTTCCCAAATTGAACCAAAGTCAATTGATGAAGCTCTAATGAATTCAGATTGGATAGATGCAATGCATGATGAACTTCATCAATTTGAAAGAAATCAATTGTGAGAATTAGTACCTAGACCTAGTGACCAATTTGTCATTGGCACTAGATGGGTATTCAGAAATAAATTGAATGAAAATGGTCAAGTCATAAGGAATAAAGCTGGACTAGTTGCCAAGGGGTACAACCAAGAATTTGGAATTGATTTTGAAGAGTCATATGCCCCTGTAGCTAGACTAGAAGCTGTAAGAATATTCCTTGGTTTTGCATCTTCATTGAAGTTTAAAGTTTATCAAATGAATGTCAAAAGTGCATTTTTGAATGCGTACATAAAAGAAAATGTTTTTGTTGAACAACCTCCAGGCTTTGAAAATGAAAAATATCTTAATCATGTTTTTAAGCTTCATAAAGCTCTCTATGGTCTTAAGCAAGCTCCAAGAGCATGGTATGACCGTTTGAGCTCTTTTCTGCTTGAAAAAGGATACTCTAGAGGTAATGTTGATCAAACTTTGTTCACAAAAATTGTAAATCAACAAATAATTGCTGTCCAAATTTATGTTGATGACATAATTTTTGGATCCACCAATAAGAGCCTATGCACTGACTTTGCAAATCAAATGAAAACTGAATTTGAAATGAGCTTGATGGGAGACTTACAATTTTTCTTGGGATTGCAGATTAACCAAACCAGTGAGGGAATCTTCATAAGCCAAACCAAATATGTCAAAGAACTTCTGAAAAGGTTTGACTTCCAGAATCTCAAACAATCAAGCACACCTATTGCAATAATGCAAAACTAGAAGAAGATTCACTTGGTAAGTCAGTAGACAAAGAGACTCTACTCTATCTCACCATTTCTAGACCTAATATTCAATTCAGTGTATGCTGATTGGTTCTATTTTCAATTTCTTGACATGTGATTTGGAATTGGTATCCTGCTGGTTGTAAGTTAGATTTGATTGCCTATTGTGATGTTGATTATGCTGGGTGTAAGCTTGATAGAAAAAGCACAAGTGGCTTGTGTTTATACTTAGGTGGATGCCTAATCTCTTGGGCTTCCAAAAAGCAACACTCAGTGGCTCTATCAACTGCAGAGGCTGAGTATGTTGCAGCTGGTCGATGTGGCACTCAAATTCTTTGGGTGAAACATCAACTTCTTTATTATAACCAAGAGTTAGGTTGTGTTCCCATTCTTTGTGATAACACAAGTGCCATAAATTTGTCTAAAAACCCAATTCAGCATTCTAGAACAAAACACATTGAAATTAGGTATGATTTCTTGAGGGATGAAGTAGCAAAGAAATCTTTTGAACTCCTCTTTATTGAAACTAAAAAACAAATTGCTGACATCTTCACCAAACCTCTTCATGACAGTAGATTTTCATCCTTGAGGAGAGAGCTTGGTCTTTACAAATGTCCATCTTCTTGATCTCTCTCATTTGGGTTGAGTGTTTAGGCATATTCCGAGGGGGAGTCATTGTTTCATCATTCTTCTTTGCTTCCTTGATTTATATTGTTCACATCTCTCACAATTTAACTTATATTTCTTTTTGACAATAAATTCTTCAACTCACATTGTGTTGAACTTCTTGGTATATCAAATGGTGACTTGAAGAAGGACACGTTCTGCTTGTCTGGACACTTTCACTATGCGAGAGTATTTGTCTCCGCCAAGTACCAAGAAATGAATATGCAATTGTTGAGGGGGAGCTTTGTTGTTCAAAGAGAATCACTTCTGTTTTTCAAAATACTTGCATATTTTTATTTTGATGAAAAGTTGTTGGAATCATCATCTCAGGGGGAGCTAGAGAATTCACAACTCATTTTTTTGCAAAATTCAAAACTCTTCTTGAATTACAACAACTTCCTTACATGGTGTACTCATTGAGTTGTCTAGAACCTCAAAATGATTTTTTGAGTGATCTACTACATCTTTGTACAGTCAACTCTCAACTATACTATTCAAGACTACAGAAATTCAAATCTCTTTCAAAGACTGAAGGATAATATGTGACTTGAATTTAAACATTTTTTTTTGCAACTGATGTGGGATATAAATGCTTTCAATTTTATAAAATTCTCCTTACACTCATGATTCAACAGAGCAATGGCACAAATGTTGAGAAACAACACACCTTCACAATGAATGAAGTGCTATGTATGTCATGAAGCCTTTTTGCTATCTCTGTTCAAAGGGGTTGAAAAAAAAAAAAAAAAAAACAACATGCTTCATATATTTTGGTGATGACTGAGTAACTGGAAATATTGGCGTCTGATAAACGTCTATTTTCACGTCAAAAGGTTGTCATTTACCCCTTGAAACTGGATAATGGGTAAATCTCTAGTATCTAGGGACTATGGTGTGTAAAAAGTATTAGTTCTTGAGTGAACAAGATTTACTACATTTGATAGTTTGATTAAAAAAAAATGTGTTTGTCAAAGGAGAATTGCTTAAAATAAACATCCATGTCTTTCATCAGTTTGTTTTAAAGGTGTTTACCTTCATCACACTTGATTTCAATCTAAAAGACATTTTTATTTCTTTCGATTTGGAGAATATGGTGGTTTGTCATTGATTGTTGGATGTCTTATATCCCTCAAGCTATCATTTTAATGGATCAAGTCATTTAATGCATATATCCTGTAGGTTGTTGTGTAAAACTTGAAGTTTGTGAAATTTTTGCACCAATATGACAACTGAATTCTTTGGCCTCTTAAAAATCCTTGAAATTTTAATTCCATCCATATTTCATCATCTTAAACCTTCCCAAAATTTTCAAAATTTTCCCATGCTCGAATATACAAACTTCTTCAGGTCAGGTCGACACCACCTTCATCTAGTATCGACGCAGTCTAAGCCCGTGTCGACACACCCCCTGTCTAGTGTTGACACACAGGCCTTTCTGGGTGATTCAAGTCGTTGGCGGCGGTTTGGGGTTTCTTGTTCCTGCGGTTTATCATACCCTAAAACCCTTTTATACCCCAGGTCGACCCCATGGCCGCCATTTGTCTTTGAAAACGGCAAGAACCTTCATCTCCTTCCCTCCTTTCCCCATCTCTGTCTCCATTCTCTTTCTCCCATCCATTCCATCCCCTGTTCTTCCTCGTTCTTCTGCAACCATGGCTCCCAAGCAGGTACCCCGCCATGGTGCCAGGTCTAGGGCACACGCCAGACCTATTGCAGTGGAAGAACAACCAAGTGAAAGGAGAAGCAAGCGTCGGCATGACCCTGCTCAGCAGCCAAGAGGATCATCTGCATCTCCTACACCATCGAAGAGAGGTATGGCATCCTCTTCCAGCAGAGGCCCTTCCCAAAGGGGATCTGCTCACCCTAGAAGGAAAATTTTGGCATCTCATCCCAGCCCTCTGAGGCAACCCCTTCCAAGTTGGCTAGTGAAGGGAAATTGATTTTAAAACCTAGGGCTGTGGATTTGGAAGATAATGCTTTAGCCACTGCCTTCCCAGAAATCCGTCAGTACTTCAATTTTCAGACTTGGTTGCCATTCATATCTGAATTCAGAAGTATCTACCCCAAACTTGTCCAAGAATTCTACTCGAACTTGGAATGTACACCTGACGGTTACCAGTCTGAAGTCAAAGGTGTTCTCATTGATTTGCCTATTGCGCTGGCTGCTACTTTATTTAGAATTCCTGTTGAAGGAGATGATTATCATGACTTCACATTTGATCTCCCTGAAGCCTACTCTATATTGACTGGACTTCCATCTGATGAATCTGATCCCAAGCAGACTTATGTCTCTAAGTTCAACACAAACACATTTCCACCTGTGTTGAGACTTATCCACCACATTCTCACCACTATTATCACACCTCAAGGTGGTGGAAGGGATAGGCTCACTGATATACAGAGGTTCATTATTTACTGCATGATGAAACATATCAAGGTGAATTTGAATGTGATCATGTACCAGATTATTGGTGAGACTACAAGGAACGATCTACATAGATCTCTACCTTATGCTGCTCATCTTACTTCAGTATTTCAGCACTTTCGAGTGTCCTTGGAGAATGAGCTAGCCCAGTCTATCCCAAAGTCAAACATTTACAGAAGTTTATGGGATTTAGACTGGAAGGTGATCAAGTAAGAAGGGGACCAACTGTAGTTGAGGCCCCAGTGGCTCCAGAGGGTGTACCACCTCCTGGGGTACCTCAATCTTCTGCACATGAGGACGAGCCTCCTGTTGTGAATGAAGCACCCATACCTCATGATGTTCCTCAAACACCTCCCTTTCAAACCTCTTCACCTCTTCTCCCTGAAGTGGAAATTCCTTCTTTCACTCCACAATTCCAAGCTTCTACTTCCACTGGTGGACCTTCTGTTCCACCAGAGTTATATTCCTTTCTCAATGACAAGTTTGATACCATCAATTCATCCATCCACCAACTGTCATTTGCACATATGGTTGATGACTTAGAAGTCATGAAGAATCTCTCAGCACACATAGACAATGAGATGTCTATTCTCAAAAAGGAGCTCAGAGATATCAACAGACATGGATTTGCAAGCTCTTCTTCAGGTTCACAGTCAATTTCAGCTGACTTGTCTGCCTTTCAGTCCAACATGTATGAAAACAGTCAAAGGTTGGAAGAGTTGCTACACACAAGGCTGTCAACAATGCAAACTCAACTCAGATCCAACCTTGCAGCAATGGAGTCAAGGCTGAAGGCCATTGAATCCATCCTTCTTCCTCTTCCTCCTCCTCCTCCACCTACTTAATGTATTTTATCTTTTGATGATGTCAAAGGGGGAGAAGAAAAAGAAAAACACTTGTTTGAAATGTAATTGCATATCATGGTAGTGACCATCTTGTTTTGGATGATAAGAAATACTTGTAATGAATATATTTGAATGAAAAGTAATACTTGTTTTGAATGTGATTGAACATTTTTTGAATGAATGTCAATGAATGTGATTGAATGGATGATTGTAAAGGTGTCTCTCTTGAGTGTGCAAAATATCAAATGTTGCTAAAGTGTGCTCAATGATCTTTGTTGAAAATGAATAAAATTGACTAAAACATGGTTCATTGTCATTTAGTGTATATGTGATTGAATGTTGTGTAAATAAATGGCTTAAAATCACATCTCATTAAAAACTCAAAACTTCATGTGGACTTAATGTTGCCATCATCAAAAAGGGGGAGATTGTTGGGTTGAGTGTGAATTTAATACCTTTCCCCTCATAATTTTGATGATGACAAGTTGTGATTTTAATGCACAATAAATGAAACATGTTAGATACATCACACATAAAATAACAATTCCCAAAAAGCATGTTTCCAAACACATTTTATCATTTATATTCATGATAATACATTGGATTAATGATTTATGTGTTTATTTCTTAGGGACATACATTTCTTGCAAGGGTAGTATCGACACACCCCTTACTGGTGTCGACACACTGTTTCAAACCCTAAGGCAAAATGATGAAGAAAAGGTCAACTGTGTCGACACAGCCTCAAGTGGTGTCGACACTAGACCCAGCTCCCAGAGAACCTAGTTGACAGGTCTGTATAGTGTGTCGACACAGCCTCAAGTGGTGTCGACACTAGATCCACTTCCCAGAAGACCTGTTTGCCAGACTGGGACAGTGTGTCGACATAGTCCCAGGCAGTGTCGACACTAGTGACCCTTTCCAGTGAACAAATTTTGCCAGTTTGGATACTGTGTCGACACACTCCGAAAACTTTTTCACTTTATGTTCCACTTGGACACGTGGCACTCTAGGGTTCACATGGATCGATCTTGGATCATGTGCCCATGCACCCCAAGGGTACTTTTGGACACATTGGGCTATAAATACCCTCCTATTGGCCATCCAACCCAAGAGAACCTTTTCAGAGCCTTCCAGAAATCCTTTTGGCAGCAAGAAGAGTTCTCCTCCCCGTTCTTGCTCTTGTGCTGTTGCAACCAAATTCTCATATCTCCAAGCACAAGAAGTGAAGATTGATCCATGAAGATGCAGTGAGATCACTTCCAAGAGAGCAGATCAAGTAGAAGCAGCCAATTGAGAAGACTTCAAGGAAGATTCAGCGGCACAAGTTGCAGAGCATCAGCAAGGGACTTCAAGCATTCAAGATCTTCTCAATTCAGTCTTCTACAAGGGAGTACATCTAAAGAACAATGATTCTACATACAATTCTTCAATTCCCCTTAGTTCTTCTGATTCATTCTTGAGATTGTGAATGAATTGTTGCACCAGTCTCCTTGAGTGAATCTCTATAGATCAGATCATTGCTAGAGGATCTGGATCTTGTTGTTTTTGATCTAGCAAGTTGGTTGTGAGCCTTTGTGCTCAGTCTGTTGAGTCGTCGCACTCAAGTTGTGGTTGAGAAGTTGTGCTCAGGTTTCTAGAGTAATCTTGCTCTTGAGGTTGTGTGTGAGTTGTTGAACTCAGTGTGTGGAGTTGTCAAGCTCCAGTCTGTGGTGTATTCAAGTTGATTAGTGGAGCCTCACTTTGTGAGGGGTGGATGTAGGAATCACATGGTGTGATTTCCGAACCACCTAAAAATATCTGGGCAGTGGTTTATTTTGTGATCTAACATCACTCTGCGCTAGATGTATGCATAGGATTTTCGTTCTCTTCTAATCAGCTTAATCACTCACTCGAATCACTTAATTTATACACTCACTCATCATATCTGTGAATCTCTTTTTCAAGTTGTCTTTGATTCAAAGCAATTTTTAAATTGACTAAGCTTCCGCAGTTTTTGGCCTAGATCTATTCAACCCCCCCCCCCCCCTTCTAGATCTTGTCCAACCTAATTTCGATCCTACAACTTTTGCATATTATTTTACACTTTATTCACATTCCAATAACTTAAAACGCCATGACACATAGTCCTAACTACCTATTAGAGAACACAAACCAATATCTTATGCTCATAACTCATCGCATTTCATAACACATAACTTTATAACACAACTCATATCACATTTCACATAACTCATATCCCATACCCACCACCTAGGCAGTGAAGTGGTGAATCTTGGTAACTGCGTAGACTGGGAGAAGCCCTCTCCACCTTATCTAGTGGTACTTGTCCAACTTCGAGTTTTTCCTAATGCCTTTAGGACAAACTTTTACAATGTAGAGCTTTCCATAGGGACTTTTCTATGTACAGCTCTCGATGCCTCTAGGGTAGCAGTGTTATTCTTGGCCCAATTAGTTCACATTTTCACACTTTATTTACATTGTTCACATATACTAATTGATCACTTTACATATCATATTTGTCAACTGCACATGTCTCAATTAGCCTAATCATGATACTACTGTTTTCAGAAATAAAACATCTTACAATACAGTCCTAAACATGCTATACATTTATTGGATTGCACAAGATCAAATTCAACGCATTTAATATGAGCAATTTCCACAGTTTAACTAACAATTATTCTCACTGTCATCCATTTAGCTCTAAATTTTTATCACAGGTTATTATCAGTAAGTATGTAACATATAAAATTTTCTAGATTTTTCGGACAGTAAATATAATTTCTACAATTAAATCTAGATTTCAAACATATTTATCAAAATATCATTAAGCATGGTACACATCAACATGTTTGGGCATTAACAGAACAAAACCCTAATACCAGTATTCAATCTATCATGGAAAATTTATGAAATTTAATTCACAATAAAATCCATTTATACTAGATTTAAACATGTTCATATCATGCTCATGACTCAGTCACTAAATTTTAATAATTAACATGGTTCATAGAAAATTTAGGCAACTTCATGATAAGACCTACTGACAGTATACAATCACCCATAAAAATTTCAGTACATACCTATGTCCAGAAATCATTTAAACAGCGAGAGAAGATCAAAAAGCACAATTTCAGGATACTGAAGAAGTAGATGTCAAGGGATGTTGCCGTTTACTTTCAACTGTGGCATCCCTTGCCGTTAACTTAAGAACTTGACTGCAACCTATGTTACCGTCCACTTCTTACCAGCAACACATACAAACATCACTCATTACAAAGGGGAAATTGGAGTTCCAGGACTCGAGGAAAAATCCATTAAAATCCTAAGACTTAAGGGGACATGTATAAGATCAAGATCTAGGTTTACTTGCCTCTAACAAAAATCTACGAAGATCGAAATATGCCGATGAAGCCCTTCTCAGCCCCTCCAAAAAGGTGCTCAGAAACTTCTTCGATCCGGTTCTTCTGTTGATGTAGACGGTCCCTCAGAGTTGGGATCTCTTCTCCTATGCATAGGCTATCCTCCAGTTGGTGTAGCTCTTCGAGAAACACCTCCAGTCGACGGATCTGGCCTTCCGAAGTTCAGCTTTTCAGCATCTCGGAGCTAGGGTTTCACCAAATGTTAAAAAGCCTTTTCCTCGGCCTAAAATGGGTATTTTATAGGCTTGGGGTTTGGGGTACACAATAGGGTAGGTTTCCTACGGGTTAGGATGGGTTTCCTAATCTTTAACGAGCCAAAATGCAAGCATTAATAATTCTGGAACCGTTATGCAGGAGGATATAGACGTCAACATCGATTGTAGTCAATTGCACAGTTGACGTCAACATGCTGGCCGCCAACAGGGGCGTGGCGTCCAGGGGGTGGCCGCCCACTGTGGGTTGGCGTCCAGGTCCTGGCATGTAAATAAATATACATTGCATGCACGTAAATAAACTCATAATTATTTAGAAAATGTATGATAATACTTTCTTACTATGTGTACAACACGTATAATATGCATGAAATCTACATACACTGATAGCCAGATAATGCATGCACATTATATATATTTATACTTGTACTAAATTAACTCTCACGTACTTACATGATCCACAACAAAACTTACCTATCTCATGCACAATGCTATTTAAGTACTATTTATCTACTGTAGATGATTTAATATACATAGAATTAGATAGGCAAATATCACATGCATAAGATAACATACATATACACATATGTATTTCATATATTTATGCACAACATCCATGGAATAGATAGTTCAATATGCACTTCAAGATTTAGATAGTACATGCATAATATCATTAAGATGCAGTATGGAATAAGTTAGCTAAGAATAATCTATACAACAAAAGAAATTCTTGCATGCACACACTTGAATTATCATATGCATAAATATACACACATATACAACATGGTTATGTATATTATACATGAAATAGATAAATACAACATGCACATCGGTAATTAGATTAACATGCGTAATATTACTTAAGTATTATATGCCCAGGATTTTAGTATACATAATATACACAAATTAGTTAATTGCCTATTTTCACATGAGATATCATATATATATATATATATATATATATATGCATGTGTTCGTGAGAAGTATAAAATTAAAATACGCAAAATGAAGTACACATACTATGCACACAACAAGTAAATACTCACACACAATATAAATAGAATAAAAATTCGGGGTATCACACTTTCCCCCCATTGAAAAGATCTTCGTGCTCGACGATTGAATCAAGTACCTGTGGTGACGTCGCTGAGGTCATCTCTTGCTAATCCCTGCTCCTTTATGGTTGTTGATGAAACATCTCTTGGAATGAAATCCGTCTTCAGGTTCGGACACTCCTTAAGCCGATGATCCTTGCTGCCACATCTAAAGCATCTTCCTTCCATTCGCCAACATGCATTCCCGCCATGATGCTTCCCACAATGAATGCACTCGGGCTTCTCGTTGCCTGATTCCACGGTGTATTGCTGACCTTCCTTGAGTTTCTTTTTCTTCCTTTCTTGCCTTTGGAATGGCTTTGGTGCTTCCTCCTTCTGAGTTTCATTTCCCCCTTGATATGATTCCACTTTACTCTCTTGCTTATTTGCCATGCCAAGAACTTCTTCCAAACTACGGGGATCAAGCTCCAGAAGCCTCAGTTTCACTGATGGTTTGAGTCCTTTCATGAAATTCTTCAGCTTGCAGTTCTGCTCACACTTGCTAGACTGAGCACTACGTCTACCACGTCCAACCATATCCTGCAAAATAATTAATTTAGTTAGAATCAAGGTTACTAAAACCTTGCTATTTTTTTTTCATAACTATCTTCCATTCATTATTAATAATTATATTGACAATTTCCTATGAAGACTTTGCAATATTGTGGTGATGATGGTCTATCCAAGTACAATCTCAACCTTTGGCTCGGATACCATCTCTGTAATGACCCTCCTCATGCCGGTACGATTATACCAATCCCCATTGGTATAAAGAGCATCATCACAGTGGGAAACCCAACACTAGCCGATAGGTTGAAAAGTACGTGGATAGTAATTGATTACAGTAGAAATAAATAAATAACTCGACTTTTGATCAATCACCATCACACATTCCACAGTCTATATAGGGAAATAAAATGACAAGTCCACATTATTACATGATAAAAGAACTACATTGTCCAAACAATTGTCCATACAAATGACTTTATTCAAGCTATGAAAAATAAAAGTACAACTGATAATCGCTCCTCAAAAACTACTCCTCCAAAAGATCAACCTTCACTATGTCTTCCTCTAGCACAAGATACCTATCAACCTGTACGCCGAAGCAAGAGTGAGTCCAAGGACTCAGCAAGTAAAACAAAGACTTAATCTTAAACATATCTCATTCATATTAAGCTATTTAAACACTAAAGAATACATGCTACTATTTAAACTACAAGAACATACATGGAACATACTTTTAACTATCAACACATTTCTAGATCACCTAGACATGCTTTATTCTATCACATGTTTATTCTAAATCATGGATACTATATTATACACTTGTACATATTCTCCACATCTAACATGTAACATGAATCATTCATTCACACATTAATTCATTTCATGATTCATTTCTATAACTAGATCACAGAATTTGGCATAAAGAAATGAACAACCTAACATGATGACTATTCACTTTTCACATGCACTTTTCATATTTAAATTCACGTTTTGCTTGCTATTTTAATGTAAATAGATCTGATATGCATGGTTTCACATTTTATAGCATGAATTGAAGAGTTAAAACATAGTCAAGTTGATTGTTAACAATATGCATTTATAGCATGAAACTTTATACTAATTGAACATTACATCTAACATGTAACCTAAACATTCTTCCATGTTTTTATCACATTCATAACCATACTTTACTTGCTGTTTTGACATGACTTAAACTCAAATACATGAATTTAGTCTTATTCACACACAATCCCATTCATTTAGTAATCTCACATGCTCATTTTTCATATTACATAAATGATATGATGGCATATGTTGATTCACATGCACTATCTCATGAAGAGAAATAAAACACATGACATGATACTAATCATGATGTTACAATTAAAGTAACTAATACATGAAATTATATAAACTTATTGCATTAACATATTAGTTTCCACAAGCAAGCACATTCTTATTAACATTAACTTTTCCCTTACTTATCTCTTCACACAATCTTCATATTACTTACTCTTTCATTTTCACTTATCACATATTATGACATTTGTACTCATCACATGCCACTTTTACATATTATTTTACGCTTTATTCACATTCCAATAACTTAAAAAGCCATGACACATAGTCCTAACTACCTATAAGAGGACACAAACCAATATCTCATACTCATAACTCATCGCATCTCATAACACATAACTTTATAACACAACTCATATCACATAACTCATATCCCATACCCACCACCTAGGCAATGAAGTGGTCAATCTTGGTAACTGCGCAGACCGGGATAAGCCCTCTCCACCCTATCCAGTGGTACTTGTCCACCTCCGGATTTTTCTAATGCCTTTAGGACAAACTTTTACAATGTAGAGCTTTCTATAGGGACTTTTCTATGTACAACTCTCGATGCTTCTAGGGTAGCAGTGTCATTCTTGGCCCAATTAGTTCACATTCACTTATTCACATTTTCACACTTTATTTACATTGTTCACATATACTAATTGATCACTTTACATATCTTATTTGTCAACTGCACATGTCTCAATTAGCCTAATCATGATACTACTATTTTCAGAAATAAAACATCTTACATTACAGTCCTAAACATGCTATACATTTATTGGATTGCACAAGATCAAATTCAACGCATTTAATATGAGCAATTTCCACAGTTTAACTAACAATTATACTCACTGTCATCCATTTAGTTCTAAATTTTTATCACAGGTTATTATCAGTAAGTATGTCACATATGAAATTTTCTAGATTTTTCGGACAATAAACATAATTTCTACAATTAAATCAGATTTCAGACATATTTATCAAAATATCATTAAGCATGGTACACATCAACATGTTTGGGCATTAATAGAACAAAACGCTAATACCAGTATTCAATCTGTCATGGAAAATTTATGAAATTTAATTCATAATAAAATCCATTTATACTAGATTTAAACATGTTCATATCATGCTCATGACTCAGTCACTGAATTTTAATAATTAACATGGTTCATAGAAAATTTAGGCAACTTCATGATAAGACCTACTGATAGTATACAATCACCCATAAAAATTTCTGTACATGCCTATGTCCAAAAATCATTTAAACAACGAGAGAAGATCAAAAAGCACAATTTCAGGATACTGAAGAAGTAGACGTCAAGGGATGTTGCCGTTTACTTTCAACTACGGCATCCCTTGCCGTTAACTCAAGAACTTGACTGCAACTATGTTGCCGTCAACTTCTTCCCAGCAGCACATACAAACATCACTAAATACAAAGGGGAAATTGGGGTTCCAAGACTCGAGGAAAAATCCGTAAAAATCCTAAGACTTAAGGGGACATGTATAAGATCAAGATCTAGGTTTACTTGCCTCTAACAAAAATCTACGAAGATCGAAATATGCCGATGAAGCCCTTCTCGGCCCTGCCAAAAAGGTGCTCAGAAACTCCTTCGATTAGGTTATTCTGTTGATGTAGATGGTCCCTCGGAGTTGTGATCTCTTCTCCTATGGATAGGCTATCCTCTAGTTGGTGTAACTCTTCAAGAAACACCTCCAGTCGACGGATCTGGCCTTCCGAAGTTCAGCTTTTCAACATCTCGGAGCTAGGGTTTCACCAAATGTTAAAAAGCCTTTTCCCCAGCCTAGGATGGATATTTTATAGGCTTGGGGTTTGGGGTACACAATAGGGTAGGTTTCCTATGGGTTAGGATGGGTTTCCTAATCTGGAACTAGCCAAACCCGAGCATTAATAATTCTGGAACCGTTATGCAGGAGGATATAGACGTCAACATCGGTTGTAGTCAACTGCAGAGTTGACGTCAACATGCTGGCCGCCAACAGGGGGTTGGCGTCTAGGGGGTGGTCGCCCACTGTGGGTTGGCGTCCTGGTCCTGGCTGCCCACTACACAGTGCAATAAAAACTCTGCCAAACCCTAAAATAAAGGCATAAATGCACTAAAATAATTTAGTATATGTAAAAATAATTACATATATCTTTACCACATAAAGTACTTGCATTATATAATATTTAATTAAATACAACTTACACTAATCATAATTAAGGATAATATGCATCAATAATATACATATATGCACATATACATACACATTACATAATTACATACATTATGCATGAACCTATGATTGAAATGTGTTCATTATTAGTTAAATATTGCATGCACATTATCATTCAAGTACCTTACGCACCATAAATAATTTAACACGCTTAAAATAGATAGATTTCATTTAAACAAGATTAGCATATGTATGTATACATATACACATCCATGATACCAACAACAAGCATAAAATAATTAAATACAATGGATATCTCAATAATTAAATAATTCATACACATTTTAAATATACATTGCATGCACATAAATAAACTCATAATTATTTACAAAATGTATGATAATGCTTTCTTACTATGTGTACAACACGTACAATATGCATGAAATCTACATACACTGATAGCTAGCTTATGCATGCACATTATATATATTTATACTTATACTAAATTAACTCTCACGTACTTACATGATCCACAGCAAAACTTACCTATCTCATGCACAATGCTATTTAAGTACTATTTATATACTGTAGATGATTTAATATACATAGAATTAGATAGGCAAATATCACATGCATAAGATAACATACATATACACGTATGTATTTCATATAATTATGCACAACATCCATGGAATAGATAGTTCAATATGCACTTCAAGATTTCGATAGTACATGCATAATATCATTAAGATGCAGTATGGAATAAGTTAGCTAAGAATAATCTATACAACAAAAGAAATTCTTGCATGCACACACTTGAATTATCATATGCATAAATATACACACATATACAACATTGTTATGTATATTATACATGAAATAGATAAATACAACATGCACATCGGTAATTAGATTAACATGCGTAATATTACTTAAGTATTATATGCCTAAGATTTTAGTATACATAATATAGACAAATTAGTTAATTGCCTATTTTCACATGAGATGTCATATATATATATATGCATGTGTTCATGAGAAGTATAAAATTATAATAGGCACAATGAAATACACATACTATGCACACAACAAGTAAATAATCACACACAATATAAAAAGAATAAAAATTCGGGGTATTATACGACAAGCACACTTCACATTGAGATTTCTGTAGCTGTCTGTGTCTAGTTGTCGATAGGCCTCATTGGGGCTGTCGACAGGCACTTGCCTTTTGTGTTTCTCTTGATCTTTTGCTCTTGACTTTGGTACTTTGACTTGCACACTTTCTCACCTATATTTGAGAACATTGTTAGTGAAATATGATGGACAATTAGATAATCAATTGAGACATGTTCACACATTCACTTGCCATGTTTGCATAACATCAATTTGTATTGTGCATCATCAAAAACATAACACATAATACATGAAAACCCAACCCATACAACCCTGGTTGGAGAAATCACCAGAATTTTTCATGGAAAAATCAATCTGAACAAGTGTGTCAACCTTCTTTTAAGCAATCCATGTATGGTCAATCCTATGCCAATCAGAATTCGGGATTTGGCCAATCTTCTTATTCTAAACCTCCACAAGTCCAAGAAAATCAAAACTCCAATCAATTTGCTTACACCAATTTTTAGCAACCTTCATATCAACCACCACCTCCTCAGCCCAATTGGGAAGATAAAATAAATCAACTCCAAAACATGATGGTGACTCTATGCCAAACTGTGCAAGAACAACAAAGTCAATATGAAAATCAAAACCAAAATTTTCAATAAAATTTGGCAAGGATAGAGTCCTAGATTGCTGATGTATGTCAAAGGAGGGAGTCAGGTCAGCTGCCGAGTCAAGCTATAGCAAACCAAAGAAACAACCCTTCCAGATTTTATCAGAATCAGCAATACCATCAAGTCCAAGGGTACAGACCACCTGCTCGACCAAATGCACCTCCACCACCAAACCAACAACAAGCTTTTGTCCAGAACATTCCAACACCACAAAATCAGAACCAACCTATACAACAGAACTCTCCTCCTGCCCAAGCTAGGGGCCCCCAAGAAGAAAATGTTAAAACTGTGTCTACTTTAAGAAGTGGAAAAATCAGGATAAATCCTCACCCACACATGTCAACATTGAATGAGGATAAAGAAAATGAAATTGAAATTGAAACTGAAGAAGAGATTGAAGAAAATGTTGAAAAAGAAAAATCCAAGGGACAAGAGAAAATGACTGAAGATCCTCTAGACAAAATCAAAATGAATGAAGACCCAAGCGGTTACATTCCATAAGTCCCTTTTCCTGTAGTCTTAAAGCCAAAATCCAAAAACAAACCTACTAGTAATGAAGAACTCTTGGAACTCTTTAAGCAAGTTCACATCAACATGCCTCTCCTTAATGCCATCAAGTATGTGCCTGCTTATGCCAAATTCTTGAAAGAAATGTGTACTCCAAAACGTGAAGTGAGGAATAAAATTGAAACAATCATTCTTTCAGAGACTGTGAGTACTATTGTCTTGAACCAACTCCCGAAAAAGCTTAAAGATCTAGGCACTCGACTAATTCCTTGCACCATCGGTGGAGTCACTTTTGAAAGTAGCCTTTTGGATTTGGGAGCTAGTGTCAATCTCCTACCTTATGCTATTTTTGAGAAATTCAAGTTAGGAGAGTTAAAACCCACTTTTGTTGTCCTTAAACTAGCCGATCGTTCTGTCACCACTCCTAAGGGCTTAGTTGAGGATGTTATTGTGAAAATCAATGATTGCTATTTCCCTGCCGATTTCATCATTCTGGACATGAACACTCCTCAAGATTTAACTCAGTCCACCATCATTCTTGGTAGACCCTTTTTGGCCACAGCAAGAGCTAACATTGAATGTGCTACCGGGATGATGGATATATCATTTGGAGATAGGTGGGTTAGTATCAATATTTTTGGGGCATCTAGGCATCATGATCAAGGAGAGAGTTGTCTAGTGGTAGACTCCTTGGAGGAATCTTGTGAGGAAGAAACAATAGACCAACCCTGTGCTCTAGGGTTTGAGGGAGAGGAAGGACAATTTAGTTCCCTGTTTCAGAATAATGATCCATTAATTCCATCAGAGTGTCTTCCTAAGGTTGAGGTAAAACCACTCCCTGCTAGTTCAAAGAACATCTTTTTAGGGGAGAATGAGACTTGGCCCATCATAATTGCTAGCAATCTTGTAAAGTCAAAGCCAAAGCCAAAAATGTGTAAAGCCAAAGCCAAAACATTCCATGATAAACACATTCATAGAAAATTTTTTCAAGTGCATGATAAGGTCTGGCTATTTAATTCTAGGCTTCGTCTGTTTCCGGGAAAATTGAAATCCTGATGGGATTGTCCTTACACTGTTGTCAAAACTTATGACAATGGTGCTGTCATTATTCTTGATCCTAAAATTGGACAATCATTCACTGTTAATGGGCAAAGGTTAAAGCATTTCTTTGAAAGCCCACATTTCTTAAAAATTGAGTCTACCAAGCTAGCTGAGCCAAATGGAGCCTAATTGTGTCCGGCTGAAGACAATAAACTTAGCGCTTTGGGAGGCAACCCAAGTGTACAGATTTCATTTGTCAGGTAATTCTCTGTCTTACTTTCTTTTCCTGTAAATAACTAGGGGGGAGAGGTAGAATAAGCATGCATTCATAGTCCCCATCCTAACCAATGCTTCATTTTCTTTCTTTATATTGAGCATGTGCAAATAAAAAGAAAATTTCACAATGTTTCATCTTTGAATAAAAAAATTGATTGGCATTGCAAAACACAGACTATGTGTCTAATCTTTAACCATTAAAATTTTATAGTTGTCACAATCCTTTGCAAACATCCATGTTAGGTAGCCTCTCGTAAAAGATTACATGTACTTCTTGTCTACCTTATGTAAGGATTTATGGCAAAAGGTTTTTATACACACACTACACAACCACTTAGACTAGCTGAACCCAAATGTAGCAAATTTGTTAAGGCTAGTAGGTGAGAGGTGATTGGTTTTCTCCCTTTCCCTTAAGTGATTTGCGAAGAAAGTGAAGGCATATGATCAAGGAACCTGATTGTCCATCCTTCCTTTAAGAGGAAAAGGAAAGAAAAGAAAAGAAAAAGCAAAAGAAAATAAAAAATATATCCATGAAAAATGCCCTAGATCTGAGTAAAGTTGTACTCGCTACTCTTGAAAAGTGATGGGTTGTGCAGCATTGTGGACGAAAAAGGAAAAGAAAAATTCTGAGTGCACAAAGTGCAAATAAAGCGGCAAAGTCCTCAGCTCAGATAAATAATCCTCAAGGAAGTTGGGCAAAATGGAACTCAGTGAAACAACCCAATCTGACTGAGCAAGGATCTTATGACACAATTCTTTTCTTCTCCCTCAAATTAATCTAATCTCAATTACTAGCTGAGGCAGAGAAGTTCCATGAGGGCTGATGTGAACTCTTAAGTGAGCTATCATTTGTGCACTAAATTCTATCCATAAGTCCTTACAATTAGGATAGACATATCTCTACATTAATCTTTTACATGATGGATGTTTAGCATTACATCTTCTAGTCCTACATTTGGAGTATTTTTTATTACTAAGGGACTAGCAATGTTCAAGTAGGGGGAGTGATAATTGTAAAATGTTTCGTGTTAAATTTCATACATTTAGTTAATTTTAGATATCACTTGTCCATAAATAATGTGCAGTTTGACTTTAATTTTCATTCTATTCATGTTTAGGTTTTTGAACATATTAGTTGACAATGGGTTAGACTACACATGTTAGATTTTCATTTAATAAGTCATTTCTTTCATATTGACTAATTAGGTTTACTTTGGAAAATAAAAGGTATTTGTAAGTAAATAATGTATATAAATAAATTTTGTTAAAATACTTTTGTAAATAATCTTTTAGTAATAGATAGACTTTAATTTGTTAATAAATAAAATTTTAATACATAACCCACCCCATCCCCTTAAATAAATAATAGTATTTTTAATACCCCACCCAATCATATCATGCCACACACCCTTTTCTCTCATCTCACCAGATCAAGCCACATACCCCACTAAACCCTACTTTATCTTTCTTCCTAACAGGTCATCTGGGGGGCGGTGTAGAAGCTGCTGGAACCAGAGCGGCTGGCGATGGCGCCTGGAGGCACAGTGTGGCGGGCATGCACAGCGCCTGGAGCTAATTATAACCTGGTGAAGCTGGCGATCAGCGCTGGCGCGTTGCAAGGGAGCTGGAGGCGGTACCGAGCTGGAGGCCGTGCGCAGCGATGGAGGCGGCCAGACCTGGTGCAGAAGCTGCCATGCGCAGCTAGGGAGATTAGGCATGAGGTGGTCAGGGTGCAGAGGACGTACGAAGCGGGCTGCTGCGTACGAAGCAGCTGGATGTGATGGAGGCATGCAAGAGTGGATCTGTGTGCATGCAGAGCTCTCATGCGAAACTGATGCGTGTGCTGGTGATCGTGCGATGTAGAGGCTGGAGCTTGCGCGGGAGGGAGCAGAGGCGCCTGAAAGCCTATTTAAGGACCCAAGGTCCTCAGGTCCGAGGGGTTCTCTAGTAGGATTTTATTGGGTTTTCTCTACCATTTTAATTCTGTATTTTTCCTTTCAGCATTTGTAGGAGGGTTCGGGGTTCAGATTTTTGGTTTTCACTTTTCTGTAGGAGGCAGGGGGTTTTCTTATTCAGTTCTTCTGTTCTTAGTGAAATCGATCCAGAATGCTTCTTATCTTTTCTTCTGTGAGATTTGAGATTGTTTAGTTCAGCATTTGGAGGATTCTTGGAGGCTTTAGATGGTTGGGCAGGGAAATTGTTCCATTCTTCTTCTGTGTACTGCAAGCTTCTGTGTTTAGAGGAGATCGATCCAATGGAGTTCTTTCTTCTGTGTTATAAAATTGGTTTGACTACATTTATCTTCCTTTTTTTTGTTCTATGTTTAGATGAACATGATCCAGGAGCATTTGATCTTTACATATCTTCTGTGTGGATTTATCTATTTCTTCTGTTCTGGTAGTGAAATCAGATTGGGGAGTTTGTGCTGTGAATGATCCAGGAGATTTTATTCTCCATTTCCTTTGTGTTTCTTTCTCTTGCTAATCAGAGAACTATAATAATTTTTTTCTTATCGTTCTTCTTGTTGTTTTGTAAGCTGTGAGGGAGGTGTTGATTCCAGAAACTGAGTAAGGATTTGCATTCGATATTTGTCTCATTAATCCTTTCTTCTTGCCCTTTCCTTAGGTTTTCTGTGAGTGTGTGTTCAGCAATGTTAGTTAGTCGTGTGGGAGGTTCCTTTGTATTTTGTTCTCCACCATTTCTTTTGGCGCTTGGATGTGAGGAACCTCTACCCTATTTTTTTGGAGCTATACTTCGTGAAGCCCACTGAGCATCTGCTTGTTGGGTGGTGAATTGAGATGGCGAGGGGATTTCTTTTCTTCTGTGTAGTGGAGTTGAGCAGTTGGAGATCGGCGAGGGCATTTCTTTTCTTCTGTGTTGATTGTGGGAATTGTTGTGTTAGGGAGATTGGGGTTTTAAGTTGAGGGATTTGAGTGATCTTCTACTTATTCTATTCTGTGTTGGTTTGGAGTTGGTTGTTCTGTGAGTATTTCGAATTAGTAGTTCTTATTGACTGCTCATCCCCTAACCAGTCAGGGTAAATTGACTTGGGATTTTTTTGTTGAAATTTCTATTTTGTCATCCTTTTATTTCCTTGCATTTTAGATCTTTTCAGAATTAGAGTTACATTTTTGTTCAATCTTAGTTTAATTTCTATTTCAGATTTTTGTCTACTTGTTCGATCCCTCAATTGAGAGGGTACAGTGATACCAATTTTCTTTTCTTCTCCATTCCACCTATTCATTCATTAAATTTGATCTGTCAAGATTGTGAGGGATTTGATCGGTGCTATTTACTCATTCACTTTTAATGCATTGTCGATAGAGTGTTCAAAAAAGCAGTTTCTTAAGTCAAATTCTACACAGCCCCTCTATGGATATGACCTGTTCTCACCACTTTGCTAGTTCATCTTTGCTATTTTAAATTTGTGAGACTGTTTAGAGAAGATGAGCATATTGACGTGTGCAAAGAACTCTAGACAACGGAAGTGCACAGTCAATAATGTCCCGTTCATCTTGGCGCCGTTGCCGTGGAGGCGTTAGAGTTTGATTTAAATATGCTTTCATTTGATTTTATTTGCATTGTGCTTCTCATTGACTTGATTTGGGCTTTTCATTTCAGATTTGCACAAGAAGTGGAGCATGGAGATTGGGCTTGACATTTGAGCCCATTGGAGGAGGAGAGCTTGCTGATTTGTTTTTGCATTTTCCTTTAATTCATAATTTCAGATAGAAGAGTGTGAGTGAAACTTGTGGTGAGAATTTTATGTACTCTCTGTGCATGTACAGAGATTTCTTTCTAGTTGGCATGTAATAATTGGCCTTTTTGGTGGTTTATGTGGTTTGGAGTTAGTTTATAGTATCACTTTATATTTTCTTAGTTAAGTTTCATTTCATTTAGTTGAAAAATCAAATAAAAAATTAAAAAAATCTAAAATCTAATAAAATTTCCAAATCGCTCTTTCATGTAAGTCGTTTGTTTTGCAATTAAAAATTTCATCTTCTTAAGATTAGAATCACTTTTTTTAGGACATTCATCATTTTAATTGCCATTTTAATTCCATTTCTTTTTCTGCATTGAAGAGTGCGGGGGAAAGGTAAGACTTCCATGGTTTGTTTCATGCATTAGACTTAACATTAGAAAATCATTGTTTGGACTTACTTTGTTGCATTTCATATTTGTAAAAGGGACTGCTTAAGGGCATCACCCTTTAGAAAAAGATAAGGTGAATGATTTCATCACCCTTTCCTTTGCCCAAAAATCACAAAAATTTTCACATTCTTGCATTTGCATGAACTTTTAATAAAAACCAGTAGACTTGACCCTAGGGTTCATAATTAGATTTATCCTTTCTTAATTCTAAGACTTCTCTTTGAGTCTGGTGTCTAGGATTAGAGGTTAAAAAGCTTATGCTTAAGTGAGTTAGAGGTTATTTAATTGGGTCCTTGCGAAAGCAAGGGGGGCCTCCCTCTACTCCACCTCTTACCTGGCCGGTACAAGAAGAGCTAGGATTGGGTTTAAGCAAGTATAAATCCGATTTTGAGAAAAATAACATAGGTCTAAGGAACACTTAGTGTTTAGGTTAATTTGTTTTGAAAGTGTTTGTTTGTTTGGGTTTGTTCATAAAAATTCAAAAATCAATAAAAATCTAAAAATTCAAAAATCATAAATAGAGGCTTTTCAACTGTGCATGCTTGGTAGACACTCCCTAAACATAGATTTGGCTCAACCTATAGACGAGATTGAAAGATTCTTTCATAGGATGGCCAACCAAGACCAAAACCAAGTTGCTAGGAATGTAGAGGAGGTCGTACCCAGGTAGATGAAGGAGTATTTTATTCCTTCAGATTATCAACCTACTACTTGCATCAGGCCAGAAATTCTTGCAAATCACTTTGAAATCAAGCCAGGAACCATTTAGATGTTGCCATCCTTTTATGGCAATCCCAATGAAGACCCTTATAAGCATATAGATGAGTTCCTAGAGATTTGTTCCACTTTGAGAATCCAAAATTTCACTGAAAATGTCTTAAGACTTACCTTATTTCCATTCTCTTTAAAAGATAAGGCCAACATTGGTTAGGAACCATAGGGAGAACCATTAGAACATGGCCAGAAATGCAGCAGGAATTTTTGAAGAAATTTTATCCCATTGGCCGCACTAACACCATGAGAAGAGCAATAACTAGATTTTCCCAACACCCAGGACAGTTAATGTGTAACGGACCGGGGTATTTATGCCCATTAAGGCTCCATATCCAGATCCGCCTCCCGCGAACGCACCGAAGTGTCGCAAGGGATATCTCACACACGTGTCCAGTAAGAGTATAAAAAGACAAACCACAAGAATATAAGACACAAGAAAGTACATGTGCTCATATCTGTTCACAAATTTGTACAACTGTCCCATTACATTAATACATGTCCAATTAAAAATAGTACAACTACCTGGGGCATACCCTGAGGGAGCACAAGCTCACACAACACTAACTACTACACAACTGCTGGTGGTACAAGTCTGACACAACACCACTGCAAGCCAAACACACGGCAAGCCCTGAAAAGAACTGTAGGGGAGTGAGCCTCAACAAGTCACTGGCTCAGTAGGGGCTACCCAAAGCTACACTGAAACCAAAGACACCTCAACCCCAATGGGTCTCACTTGCAACAACAATAACCAAACCATTTCATGCTCACATCATTACAATAAATAACAATTAAACATGCTCATGATGATAAACATAAAGTCCTCAGAATAAAAGTAGGACTACAGGACTAACATAATATCATTAGTCAGCCCAACAACTAAAGTGCCTAGACCACAGTCTCACTGGCACACTAATACAACAACTGGTTGCCTAAGCTATGAGCCACATAGGCAAGTCACTGCCTAAGCTGCAAGCTTCACAGGCGATCCTCAATCATTTGAGTAACAGGACTGCTGACAAAGAGCTGGTCCTTTATACTCCAAACCTCACTACGCCGGAAACTACACACAAGGCAACGGGACTGGCTACTACGAAGCCAATCTATAGCATACTAAAACTATAGTTGGAATCATGCTCAAGAAGAGTAAAACTCAACAAGTGGAAGGTCTTACACAGCCTCCATGGAGCATAGGTTTACTAAACCACAATATGCCTAAGCCCCAAGCCTCATCGGCAAATTACCCACAAATGTAACATAATTAATAATCACAATCTAATCCACAATAAATTATAAACAAAGATCTACTTAAAATGGATAAGATACAACAAGTGGCAGGTCAAACCACAAGACCTCCACAACACACAAGTACTCGGAAAGGTTGGTACACAATGTACCACCACAAAACTACAAAGTAACCCACGAAGAATATAGGTACCTGCTACTCTGAGGTACCACAACTCAAAATACCCGAACATGGGTACAAGTAGGTGATAAACACCACACTGAACCATAATTATATTGTGCCTTCACTTAGACACAACATTACAGGTGAAACCTTAATCGACGAGTCACACAAACCATAACTCAGCCACAACTGTGCCAACACCAGGGCACACCTCGAACTGGTCAAACCTCGACCACGAGTCACAAACTCACGAACCACGACAAATAACAAAGCACAATTCGGAAGGGAACAACGCCGCCACAACCACAACTGGAGCTAACTAAGCACGAGTCAGAAAGAACGACGCCACCACACGGGAACGGACTACTGGCTGATCAGGCCAATATCAACCCGGACAACACAACACAAGAACAACCTCTCAGCCTCGCAGTCACGGACGAAAGGTCCAACTGCCACTCCACAAGAAAGAAGTCAAACAACTGTGGAGACCAACCAACACCACAGCTGCAGACACACAGCTGCAGGCCCATGCCTGGCACCTCTAGAGTCTCTGGCCGGAGCACTCTCAAGTGAGGCACTGGAAAACAGGACTAGCTGGGGACCAGTGATGTCTACTGGTGTCCGTACCCCCAACTACGAGCGCACTACAAGCGACAGAAGAACAAACTCTGGAAAGTCGCTGCCCCACTGCCGTCTTTCCCTCAGCCGGACGTACAACTCAAACACAGGAGTGAGGGTGTCCAGGAAGACGACACAGACCTCAACGGTACAACACAAGTACTGGGACAAAACCCCGAGCACAACAAACACACGTGCCTGGCTCACAAAGAACCTGGGGTACCCGACTAGAGAGGCATTCCGGAATAGGCGCCGGACCACCACACTCGGCTAGCACAAACCACGATACTTACACATATAGCCTTTACTTATAATTCACGATATACAAGTGTTAGGATTAGCTTAACATCGGTCACCATGTGACCCCAAAGCTATCCCATACCAACACATATCTGAACCACAAACTTGCCTATCATTGGTCATCTCATGACCTTCGTGGCAACACATACACCACTTTATACATAAATCAATATAGTACTATTCGAAAGACAACAACGAACCAGGGCTAGGTCCACATATGACCTTCACTGCCCAAACACCACAAAGTCATGGCTAGGCTCACACAAGAACCTCACTGCCCAGTTACTACGACAAATCATAAGTAATACATTATGACAAAGTGTGTAATATACACACACTCAAACCACGTAGACAACACGTGTATATTACACCCTGGTAGGTGTACCACACGTCAGTCACGTAAACCACATGTCCAACACATGGACGACATGCACACATAATTAAACCACTACGTACATCATATCTTATTCACATAAAACATGCCCTTTACATGAGCAGTATGCTCCAAGAGCATAACAAGTGCACTGGCTCACACCGGTCATCGCCATGCACACACAATCACACAATAATCATAACCAGGAAAGCTACGTAAACAACACTGCATGGGATACATGCACAGGTTGGCGGCAACATCGACTGCCGCTTGAAGGAAGTAAACGGCAAGAGATCTAGCCGTCTATATCCCAGCTGGTGAGCTTGGCGACAAGCGATCTTGACGCCAAGTTCTTCGGCCTTAAACCCTGCAGAAACCCTAATCGATCCCACATGCATTCATGATCCCGAAATTATTAAGAAAATAGGAGGAAACAGTTCCTCTAACTCCCATGCATTATAATTAAACTAAAACAACATGCTTTACTACATAAAATCATCAAACCACCCTTTAACCCACATGGTGCAACTTAATCCGAAAATACAATAAAAATGCTGGTTCAAGTGATTAAATCATGTTTTAATGTTTCTATCGAACTAACTGGGTTCGTCCCCTACCTCAGAAACGCAATTAAACTCCCGAAGAACCTCGAATCACGCCGAAACCCGAGAAATGTCCCACAAACACCGCGCTCCAATCCACCATTCCCCGCCCGATCTGCAGCTACCACGCGCACCACGGCCTTCCCACGAGCTCCCGCCGACCGCCAGAACTCGCGAAGAAGCTCAAGGGTGAAGGTGGGGGAAGAGGAAAGGAGAAGGAGGAGAAGAAACAGGGCTCGGGTCTGCCATAAAAACACAGGCATGTCAGGTTAATGTCAACCCTTGGGCCGTTTAACCAGACCGCCACAACTAGACGTCCACAAAGCTTGACGCCAAGTTCAACAGTCAACGTCCTCATCGATGGACGCCAACACACTGCTAGTGTCCAGCAAGCTGAACACCAACACGGACCCAAACCAAACCCACTAAACCTGGATCCACGAGGATCCGGAAAATGCGCGACGTTACATTATTATCACCTAAAAAGAAATGTTATCCTCGACATATAAAACAAATCACAATAAACCAAATTATCACCTAAAAAAAATAAAGTCAAACACAGAAGAAGTAGGATACTCTTTCTCTACTTCAGCCTTTCAATTCATCTCACAATTACTTTGTTCTGTCAATTCCATTGCCTTTCTTTACCTTTCAACCGTAGGCGATCCTACCTTGCCAAAGGTGCTTTATCTCCTTGGACTGAACCTGCTTCCACAATTTCTGGGCTGTGTTTGCAACATTTCTTTCAAGGCCACTTTATCTTTCTCAAATATCTTACACTGTAATATTCTTTCATACCACCATTTTCTTTTTTCCATTTATCACTGCTTGCTGTTATCCTGCCTCATCTGCATTTTCATTCACAACTAACACTTCTTCAAAGAAAATCAATCACCATCTTTGAATTTTCTGTCCTTTCATATTATTCTGCTCACACTGCTTAAAGTCAATCTCTGATTAAAAACCATAATAAACTCTGTTCCTTTATTCCGCTGCGCAAAATTTTACACTTTCTCTTTATCCCAGTAAACTTGAACAATCTTTGAATATTAAATCTTTGCTTTTGCTTCTGCTTCCGCTGCGCTACTCTGATCATACTGGTCACTTTTGCAAAATATTCCACAATTTCTGCTCACAGTATTGCTTTCAATTACTTTCTTCTGGCTTCAACTACTTCTCAAATCATCTTATTCCATTAATTCATGCTGAAGAAATTACTGCAATTTCTGATCTGTCAAACTGCTATTGACATATTGCGCTTTTCATATATCTTTCCCGCTTTACTGACATTCTCTGGCTAATTCCCATAATTCTGTTGCATAAACTTTTCAAATATTCTTAATCAATCTGCTCTAGCATTAAACCCTGAAATATCTTAATAACAGTTTACTTCTGTTTAACTGAATCATTTCTTTGCACCAATATGCAACCTTTAACTGACATTTCTTGACTTATCTGACTTTATTCTCTTCATTATTTACTAAATTCTTCCCTTTTCTGATCCATATCTTTTCTACAAAATGCCTCTCTTATTTCATTAAATGTTCTTTCTGAAAAACTTTTCATAATATGCCATTCATCAACTAAATATCCCTTTTGTGCAATTTTCAGAAACTCTCATTGCACACTAATCCTTCTTTTCTCTCTTTCTTCATTCAACTAATCCTTTCAATACATATTTATACAAATCTTCATATCACACTTCCTGTTACCATCATTATTCATAACAACGCTTTTTCTCAAATTTCTGACCTCAGGCATACTTAATCTATCTGCCATAAATCACTGCTCTTTATGTACTGATACTTCTTTTAAAGCTGATCTGCCCTTCTTAATCATATCAAACTCTTCATAACTCTAATCACATTCTCGTCCACACTGTTTCTTAATATCATCTGACTCAGATCTTTAATGCCACATTACATTTGCTGAGATTCTCAACTGCAACTTATCACACACACACTGACTTGTTCCTTGTCACCTTGTTACCATACACCTGTCTCTGCCAACTTTCTATCTCATTAAAACTTACTTACTGAATTCCATATCCAAACTTGCTAATCTCTTCAATTCCTTTAACTGCAAATCTTTAACAACCAAACTGATATATCACAGAAATACTCTATACTTGTCTCTGCTAACTCTGCACCTTACTAACATATAACAGGCATATCCCTCTCAAGGCACTACTTTACCTTTCTCTTCTAATCTCTGCAACTCAAAACTTTTAAATACTGTACTTTAACTGCTTTAACTGCACTAGTGCCAGGATGCAACCACACAACTTATGCCACCATCCACATTGTGGCACAAAAATTGCTCTCAACTGCCAATCTAACAAACAGAAACACACGGTTTACGTGCCAAAAGCAAACGTAAAAATTACTTTATATCACATAAAACCGCAGACTTACTACCAACAGTGGACATTAATCCATGTATTGGGTCATTGTACTTTCAATGTCTTTTCATATTCTAACTGGACATTGCTCTGATACCAACTTGTAACGGACCGGGGTATTTATGCCCATTAAGGCTCCATATCCAGATCCGCCTCCCGCGAATGCACCGAAGAGTCGCAAGGGATATCTCACACACGTGTCCAGTAAGAGTATAAAAAGACAAACCACAAGAATATAAGACACAAGAAAGTACATGTGCTCATATCTGTTCACAAATTTGTACAACTATCCCATTACATTAATACATGTCCAATTAAAAATAGTACAACTACCTGGGGCATACCCTGAGGGAGCACAAGCTCACACAACACTAACTACTACAAAACTGCTGGTGGTACAAGTCTGACACAACACCGCTGCAAGCCAAACACACGGCAAGCCCTGAAAAGAACTGTAGGGGAGTGAGCCTCAACAAGTCACTGGCTCAGTAGGGGCTACCCAAAGCTACACTGAAACCAAAGACACCTCAACCCCAATGGGTCTCACTGGCAACAACAATAACCGAACCATTTCATGCTCACATCATTACAATAAATAACAATTAAACATGCTCATGATGATAAACATAAAGTCCTCAGAAGAAAAGTAGGACTACAGGACTAACATAATATCATTAGTCAGCCCAACAACTAAAGTGCCTAGACCACAGTCTCACTGGCACACTAATACAACAACTGGTTGCCTAAGCTATGAGCCATATAGGCAAGTCACTGTCTAAGCTGCAAGCTTCACAGGCGATCCTCAATCATTTGAGTAACAGGACTGCTGACAAAGAGCTGGTCCTTTATATTCCAAACCTCACTACGCCGGAAACTACACACAAGGCAACGGGACTGGCTACTACGAAGCCAATCCATAGCATACTAAAATTATAGTTGGAATCATGCTCAAGAAGAGTAAAACTCAACAAGTGGAAGGTCTTACACAACCTCCACGGAGCATAGTTTTACTAAACCACAATATGCCTAAGCCACAAGCCTCATCGGCAAATTACCACAAAGGTAACATAATTAATAATCACAATCTAATTCACAATACATTATAAACAAAGATCTACTTAAAATGGATAAGATACAACAAGTGGCAGGTCAAACCACAAGACCTCCACAACACACAAGTACTCGGAAAGGTTGGTACACAATGTACCACCACAAAACTATAAAGTAACCCATGAAGAATATAGGTACCTGCTACTCTGAGGTACCACAACTCAAAATACCCGAACATGGGTACAAGTAAGTGATAAACACCACACTGAACCATAATTATATTGTGCCTTCACTTAGACACAACATTACAGGTGAAACCTTAATCGACGAGTCACACAAACCATAACTCAGCCACAACTGTGCCAACAACAGGGCACACCACGAACTGGTCAAACCTCACCCACGAGTCACAAACTCACGAACCACGACAAATAACAAAGCACGAGTCGGAAAGGAACAACGCCGCCACAACCACAACTGGAGCTAACTAAGCACGAGTCAGAAAGAACGACGCCACACATGGGAACAGACTACTGGCTGATCAGGCCAATATCCAACCCGGACAATACAACACAAGAACAACCTCTCAGTCTCGCAGTCACGGACGAACGGTCCAACTGCCGCTCCACAAGAAAGAAGTCAAACAACTGTGGAGACCAACCAACACCACACCTGCAGACACACAGCTGCAGGTCCATGCCTGGCACCTCTAGAGTCTCTAGCCGGAGCACTCTAAAGTGAGGCACTGGAAAACAGGACTAGCTGGGGACCAGTGACGTCTACTAGTGTCCGTACCCCCAACTACGAGCGCGCTACAAGCGACAGAAGAACAAACTCTGGAAAGTCGCTGCCCCACTGCCGTCTTTCCCTCAGCCGGACGTACAACTCAAACTCAGGAGTGAGGGTGTCCAGGAAGATGACACAGACCTCAACGGTACAACACAAGTACCGGGACAAAATCCCGAGCACAACAAACACACGTGCCTGGCTCACAAAGAACCTGGGGTACCCGACTAGAGAGGCATTCCGGAATAGGCGCCGGACCACCACACTCGGCTAGCACAAACCACGATACTTACACATATAGCCTTTACTTATAATTCACGATATACAAGTGTTAGGATTAGCTTAACATCGGTCACCATGTGACCCCAAAGCTATCCCATACCAACACATATCTGAACCACAAACTTTCCTATCATTGGTCATCTCATGACCTTCGTGGCAACACATACACCACTTTATACATAAATCAATATAGTACTATTCGAAAGACAACAACGAACCAGGGCTAGGTCCACATATGACCTTCACTGCCCAAACACCACAAAGTCATGGCTAGGCTCACACAAGAACCTCACTGCCCAGTTACTACGGCAAATCATAAGTAATACATTACGACAATGTGTGTAATGTACACACACTCAAACCACGTAGACAACACGTGTATATTACACCGTGGTAGGTGTACCACACGTCAGTCACGTAAACCACATGTCCAACACATGGACGACATGCACACATAATTAAACCACTACGTACATCATATCTTATTCACATAAAACATGCCCTTTACATGAGCAGTATGCTCCAAGAGCATAACAAGTGCACTGGCTCACACCGGTCATCGCCATGCACACATAATCACACAATAATCATAACCAGGAAAGCTACGTAAACAACACTGCATGGGATACATGCACAGGTTGGCGGCAACATCGACTGCCGCTTGAAGGAAGTAAACGGCAAGAGATCTAGCCGTCTATATCCCAACTGGTGTGCTTGGCGACAAGCGATCTTGACGCCAAGTTCTCTTGCCTTAAACCCTGCAGAAACCCTAATCGATCCCACATGCATTCCTGATCCCGAAATTATTAAGAAAATAGGAGGAAACAGTTCCTCTAACTCCCATGCATTATAATTAAACTAAAACAGCATGCTTTACTACATAAAATCATCAAACCACCCATTAACCCCACATGCTGCAACATAATCCGAAAATACAATAAAAATGTTGGTTCAAGTGATTAAATCGTGTTTTAATGTTTCTATCGAACTAACTGGGTTCGTCCCCTACCTCAGAAACGCAATTAAACTCCCGAAGAACCTCGAATCACGCCGAAACCCGAGAAACGTCCCACGAACACCGCGCTCCAATCCGCCATTCCCCGCCCGATCTACAGCTACCACGCACACCACGGCCTTCCCACGAGCTCCCGCCGACCGCCAGAACTCGCGAAGAAGCTCAAGGGTGAAGGTGGGGGAAGAGGAAGGGAGAAGGAGGAGAAGAAACATGGCTCGGGTCTGCCATAAAAACACAGGTATGTCAGGTTAACGTCAACCCTTGAGCCGTTTAACCAGACCGCCACAACTAGACGTCCACAAAGCTTGACGCCAAGTTCAACAGTCAACGTCCTCATCGATGGACGCCAACACACTGCTGGTGTCCAGCAAGCTGAACACCAACACGGACACAAACCAAACCCACTAAACCTGGATCCACGGGGATCCGGAAAACGCGCGACGTTACATAATGCATGAATCATGGGAGAGATTAAAAGAGTTGCTTAGAAAATATCCCCACCATGGTCTGTCGAGGTGGCAAATAGTCCAAGCTTTTATGAACGATTGACATAATCAAATAGACGGATGGGTTGATGCCTCGTGTGGAGGATCATTCATGACTAAGAGTGAGGATGAGGCATATAAAATTTTTGAAAAATTGAGTGAGAATTCTATCAATCATGCCTCACTCCACTCTTACGAGAGAGCACTAGGACCTGTAAAGAAGGCAGGGTTGTATGAATTGAGAGGGAGAGGAGAATCAGATTCTAGGGTAGACGATCTATTATATAGACTTGATCAGAGATTGGAGCAGAAGTTGGAACAAAAATTTGATCAATTAATGTCTTGGACTGGGTAAGCCACACCCAAATTTTCTCAACCACCTGAAACTTGCGCTATGTGTGCTAGCCCAGGTCACTCTACCAATGCTTGTCCCACGACTGCCCAATTGCCTCCTTTTATTCAAGAATAAGTCCAAGCTGCCCAAGGTTCCTACAAACCCTCCTATGATCCATATTCTAACACATACAACCCTGGTTGGAGAAATCACCCAAACTTTTCATGAAAAAATCAATTTGAACGACTGTCTCAACCTTCTTTAAGCAATCCATGTATGGTCAATCCTATGCCAATCAGAATTCAGGATTTGGCCAATCTTCTTAAGTCAAATTCTACACAGCCCCTCTATGGATATGACCTGTTCTCACCACTTTGCTAGTTCATCTTTGCTATTTTAAATTTGTGAGACTGTTTAGAGAAGATGAGCATATTGACGTGTGCAAAGAACTCTAGACAACAGAAGTGCACAGTCAATAATGTCGCGTTCATCTTGGCGCCATTGCCGTGGAGGCGTTAGAGTTTGAACAACTGTCTCAACCTTCTTTTAAACCTCCACAAGTCCAAGAACATCAAAACTCCAATCAATTTGCTTACACCAATTTTCAGCAACCTCCATATCAACCACCACCTCCGCAGCCCAATTGGGATGATAAAATGAATCAACTCCAAAACATGATGGTGACTCTATGCCAAACTGTGCAAGAACGACAAAGTCAATATCAAAATCAAAACCAAAATTTTCAACAAAATTTGGGAAGGATAGTGTCCCAGATTGCTGATGTATGTCAAAGGAGGGAGTCAGGTCAACTACCAAGTCAAGCTATAGCAAACCCAAGAAACAACCCTCCCAGATTTTATCAGAATCAGCAATACCATAAAGTCCAGGGGTACAGACCAGCTGCTCAACCAAATGCACCTCCACCACCAAACCAACAACAAGCTTTTGTCCAAAACATTCCAGTACCACAAAATCAAAACCAACCTATACAACAGAACTCTCCTCCTGCCCAAGCTAGGGGCCCCCAAGTAGAAAATGTTAAAACTGTGTCTACTTTAAGAAGTGGAAAAATCAGGATAAATCAACACCCACACATGTCAACATTGAATGAGGATAAAGAAAATGAAATTGAAACTGAAACTGAAGAAGAGATTGAAGAAAATGCTGAAAAAGAAAAATCCAAGGGAAAAGAGAAAATTACTGAAGATCCTCTAGACAAAATCAAAATGAATGAAGACCTAAGCTGTTACATTCCAAGAGTCCCTTTTCCTGAAGTCTTAAAGCCAAAATCCAAAAACAAACATACTGATAATGAAGAACTCTTGGAACTCTTTAAACAAGTTCACATCAACATTCCTCACCTTGATGCCATCAAGTATATGCTTGCTTATGCCATATTCTTGAAAGAAATGTGTACTCCAAAACATGAAGTGAGCAATAAAACTGAAACAATCATTCTTTTAGAGACTGTGAGTACTATTGTCTTGAACCAACTCCCGAAAAAGCTTAAAGATCCAGACACTCCACTAATTCCTTGCACCATCGGTGGAGTCACTTTTGAAAGCAGCCTTTTGGATTTGGGAGCCTGTGTCGATCTCCTACCGTATGCTATTTTTGAGAAATTGAAGTTAGGAGAGTTTAAACCCACTTTTGTTGTCCTTCAACTAGCCGATCGTTCTGTCACCACTCCTAAGGGCTTAGTTGAGGATGTTATTGTGAAAATCAATGATTGTTATTTCCTTGACGATTTCATCATTTTGGACATGAACACTCCTCAAGATTTAACTCAGTCCACCATCATTCTTGGTAGACCCTTTTTGGCCACAGCAAGAGCTAACATTGATTGTGCTACCGGGATGATGGATATATCATTTGGGGATAGGCGGGTTAGTATCAATATTTTTGAGGCATCTAGGCACCATGATGAAGGAGAGAGTTGTCTAGTGGTAGACTCCTTGGAGGAATCTTGTGAGGAAGAAACAATAGACCAACCCTGTGCTCTAGGGTTTGAGGGAGAGGAAGGACAATTCAGTTCCCGATTTCAGAATAATGATCCAACAATTCCATCAGAGTGTCTTCCTAAGGTTGAGCTAAAACCACTCCCTGCTAGTTCAAAGAACATGTTTTTAGGAGAGAATGAGACTTGGCCCATCATAATTGCTAGCAATCTTGTAAAGTCAAAGCCAAAGCCAAAAATCTATAAAGCCAAAGCCAAAACATTCCATGATAAACACATTCATAGAAAATATTTTGAAGTGCATTATAAGGTCTGGGTATTTAATTCTAGACTTCGTCTATTTCTGGGAAAATTGAAGTCCCGATGGGATGGTCCTAACACTGTTGTCAAAGCTTATGACAATGGTGTTGTCATTCTTCTTGATCCTAAAACTGGATAATCATTCACTATTAATGGGCAAAGGTTAAAGCATTTCTTTGAAAGCCCACTTTTCTTAAAAATTGAGTCTACCAAGCTAGCTGAGCCAAATGGAGCCTAATTGCGTCCGGCTGAAGACGATAAACTTGGTGCTCTTGGGAGGAAACCCAAGTGTACAGATTTCATTTTTCAGGTAATTCTCTGTCTTACTTTCTTTTCGTGTAAATACGTCAGGGGGAGAGGTAGAATAAGCATGCATTCGTAGTCCCCATCCTAACCAATGCTTCGTTTTCTTTCTTTATATTGAGCATGTGCAAATAAAAAGAAAGTTTCACAATGTTTCATCTTTGAATAAAAAATTGATTGGCATTGCAAAACACAGACTATGTGTCTGATCTTTAACCATTAAAATTTTGTAGTTGTCACAATCCTTTGCAAACATCCATGTTAGGTAGCCCCTCATAAAAGATTACATATACTTCTTGTCTACCTTATGTAAGGATTTATGGCAAGAGGTTTTTATACACACACTACACAGCCACTTAGACTAGCTGAACCCGAATGTAGCAAATTTGTTAAGGCTAGTAGGAGACAGGTGATTGGTTTCCTCCCTTTCCCTTAAGTGATTTGCGAAGAAAGTGAAGGCATGTGATCAAGGAACCTGAATGTCCATCCTTCCTTTAAGAGGAAAAGAAAAGAAAAGGAAAGAAAAGAAAAGTAATGAAAAAGCAAAAGAAAAGAAAAAATATATCCATGAAAAATGCCACGGATCTGAGTAAAGTTGGACTCGCTACTCTTGAAAAGTGATTTGTTGTGCAGCATTGTGGATGCAAAAGGAAAAGAAAAATTCTGAGTGCACAAAGTGCAAATAAAGGGGCAAAGTGCTCAGCTCAAGTAAATAATCCTCAAGGAAGTTGGGCAGAATGGAACTGAGTGAAACAACCCAATCTGACTGAGCAAGGATCTTATTCCACAATTCTTTTCTTCTCCCTCGAATTAATCTAATCTCAATTACTAGTTGAGGCAGAGAAGTTCCATGAGGGCTGATGTGAACTCTTAAGTGAGCTATCATTTGTGCACTAAATTCTTGCCATAAATCCTTACAATTAGGACTGACATATCTCTACATTAATCTTTTACATGATGGTTGTTTAGCTTTACATCTTCTAGTCCTACATTTGGAGTATTTTTTATTGCTAAGGGACTAGCAATGTTCAAGTAGGGGGGAGTGATAATTGTAAAATTTTTCGTGTTAAATTTCATATATTTACTTAATTTTAGATATCAGTTGTCCATAAATAATGTGCAGCTTGACTTTAATTTTCATTCTATTCATGTTTAGGTTTTTAAACATATTAGTTGACAATGGGTTAGACTACACATGTTAGATTTTCATTTAATAAGTCATTTCTTTCATATTGACTAATTAGATTTACTTTGGAAAATAAAAGATATTTGTAAATAATAATGTATATAAATAAATTTTGTTAAAATACTTTTTTAAATATTCTTTTAGTAATAGATGGACTTTAATTTGTTAATAAATAGATTTTTAATACATAACCCACCCCATCCCATTTAATAAATAATAGTATTTTTAATACCCCACCCAATCATATCATGCCACACACCCTTTTCTCTCATCTCACTAGATCTAGCCACATACCCCACTAAACCATTCTTTATCTTTCTTCCTAACAGGTCATCTGGGGGGCGGTGTAGAAGCTGCTGGAAACAGAGCGGCTGGCGATGGCGCCTGGAGGAGCAGTGTGGTAGGCATGCGCAGCGCCTGGAGTTGACCTGGTGAAGCTGGCGGTCAGCGCTGGCGTGGTGCAAGGAAACTGGAGGCGGTACTGAGCTAGAGGCCGTGCGCAGCGATGGAGGCGGCCATACCTAGTGCAGAAGCTGCCATACGCAGCTAGGGAGATTGGGCGTGAGGCGCTCAGGTGTGCAGAGGACGTGCGAAGCGGGCTGCTGCGTACAAAGCAGCTAGAAGCGATGGAGGCATGCAGGAGCAGATCTGTGTGCATGCAGAGCTCTCGTGCGAAGCTGGTGCGTGTGCTGGTGATCGTGCAATGTAGTGGCTAGAGCTTGCGCGAGAGGGAGCAGAGGTGCCTAGAAGCCTATTTAAGGACCCAAGGTCCTCAGGTCCGGGGGGTTCTCTAGTCGGATTTTTTTTGGTTTTCTCTACCATTTTAATTATGTATTTTTCCTTTCATCATTTGTAGGAGAATTTGGGGTTCAGAATTTTGGTTATCTCTTTTCTGTAAGAGGCAGGGGTATTCTTATTCAGTTCTTCTATTCTTAGTGAAATCGATCGAGAATGCTTCTTATCTTTTCTTCTGTGAGATTTGAGATTGTTTAGTTCAGCATTTGGAGGATTCTTGGAGGCTTCAGATGGTTGGGCAGGGGAAATTGTTCCATATTTCTTCTCTGTACTGCAAGGTTCTGTGTTTAGAGGAGATCGATCCAATGGAGTTCTTTCTTCTGTGTTAGAAAATTAGTTTGACTGCATTTATCTTCCTTTTTTTTTTCTATGTTTAGAGGAACACGATCCAGGAGCATTTGATCTTTACATATCTTCTGTGTGGATTTATCTATTTCTTTTGTTCTGTATTCTTCTATTTCTTCTGTTCATGTTGTGAAATCAGATTGGGGAGTTTGTGCTGTGAATGATCCAGGAGATTTTATTCTCCATTTCCTTTGTGTTTCTTTCTCTTGCTAATCAGAGAACTATCATAATTTTTTTCTTATGGTTCTTCTTGCTCTTCTGTAAGCTGTGAGGGAGGTGTTGATTCCAGAAATTGAGTAAGGATTTGCATTTGATATTTGTCTCATTAATCCTTTCTTCTTGCCCTTTCCTTAAGTTTTCTGTGAGTGTGTGTTCAGCAATGTTAATCTGTAGTGTGGGAGGTTCCTTTCTAATTTGTTCAGCACCATTTCTTTTGGCGCCTGGATGTGAGGAACCTCTACCCTATTTTGTTGGAGCTATATTTCGTGAAGCCCACTGAGCATCTGCTTCTTGGGTGGTGAATTGAGACAGCGAGGGGATTTCTTTTATTCTGTGTAATGGAGTTGAGCTGTTGGAGATCGGCGAGGGCATTTCTTTTCTTCTGTGTTGATTGGGGGAATTGTTGTGTTAGGGAGATTGGGGTTTTAAGTTGAGGGATTTGAGTGATCTTCTACTTATTCTATTCCGTGTTGGTTTGGAGTTGGTTGTTCTGTGAGGATTCCGAATTAGCAGTTCTTATTTTCTGTTTTTATTGACTGCTCATCTCCTAAGCTATAAGGGTAAATTGACTTGGGAATTTTCTTTTGGAATTTCTATTTTGTCATCCTTTTATTTCCATACATTTTAGATCATTTCATAATTAGAGTTGCATTTTTGTTCAATCTTAGTTTAATTTTTATTTTAGATTTCTGTCTACTTGTTTGATCCCTCAATTGAGAGGGTACAGTGATACCAATTTTCTTTTCTTCTCCATTCCACTTGTTCTTTCATTAAGTTTGATCTGTCAAGATTGTGAGGGATTTGATCGGTGCTATTTACTCATTCACTTTTAATGCATTGTCGATATAGTGTTCCAAAAAGTAGTTTCTTAAGTCAAATTCTACACAGCCTCTCTGTGGATATGACCTGTTCTCACCACTTTGCTAGTTCATCTTTGCTATTTTAAATTTGTGAGACAGTTTAGAGAAGGTGAGCATATTGACGTGTGCAAAGAACTCTAGACAACGGAAGTGCACAGTCAATAATGCCACGTTCACCTGCCAGGTTGTACACGTTGCAGCGTCGTGACTTTGATGTCATCCTTGGCATGGATTGGTTGGAGGCTCACTCAGCTGTGATAAATTGTCAATGGAAGACCGTTCAGTTTAAGATACCTGGAGCGCCCGTTCTCAGCTTTCGAGGTATCTAGTCTACCCGTCGACCTTTTATCTCTTTTTGTAGAGCTCGTCATTTGATCCGCGATGGTTGTGTGGCATATCTTGCTTCTGTTTGTTCTTATGAGCCTAGTGGGTCATCAGTTTTTGATGTACCTGTTGTTTGTGAGTTTTTTGATGTGTTTCCAGTGGATCTACCTGGGTTGCCGCCTAAGCGAGAGGTAGAGTTCTCCATTGAGCTTTTACCTGGTACGATGCCTTTGTCTAAGGCACTTTACAGGATGGCTCCAGCTGAGTTACGCGAGTTGAAGCACCAGTTGCAGGAGCTGCTTGAGTTGGGTTTCATCCGTCTGAGTCATTAACCGTGGGGCGCGCCAGTGTTGTTTGTAAGGAAGAAGGATGACGGTTTGAGGTTGTGCATCGATTTTAGGCAGCTGAACCAGGTAATAGTGAAGAACAAGTATCTGTTGCCTAGGATCGATGATTTGTTTGACTAGTTGCAGTCAGCCAAGGTGTTCTCGAAGATTGACTTGAGATCAAGCTACTATCAGTTGAGGATCAGAGAGTTAGATATTGGCATGACAGCTTTCCGTTCGCGGTATGGTCACTTTGAGTTCGTCGTGATGCTGTTTGGGCTCACGAATGCGCCAACAACTTTTATGGATTTGATGAACATGGTGTTCAGTGAGTACCTGGATAGTTTTGTGGTCATCTTTGTAGATGTCATTTTGGTCTACTCGGCTTCTGAGGAGGAGCACGAGGAGCATCTGAGGATCGTGCTAGAGATGTTGCGGAGTCACCAACTTTATACCAAGTTCGACAAGTGTGAATTTTAGCTGAGGGAGGTGATCTTTCTCGGGCACGTGATCTCAGGTTCTGGTGTGGCAGTGGACCCTGCCAAGGTTGAAGCAGTGTTGTCATGGGAGCAGCCTACTTCAGTGTGACGCACCACATCGTTCAAACCCGTTAACCTGATAACGAGCTTGACACGACTCCGCCTCCCCCGAACGGACCGTAGTCTCGCAAGGGATATCTCAAACACATGTCTAGGATGAATATAAAAGACAAACCACAACAGTAAGAGACACAAAAAAAGGATATGTGCTCATATCTGCATATACAATTTACAACTGTCCCATTACATTATTAGATATCCAAATTAAGAAGAGTACAACTACCTGGGGCATACCCCGAGGGAGCACAAGCTCGCACAACTCTATTAACACTACTGCTGGTGGTACAAGTCTGTCACAACACCTCCTCAAGCCACACGAACGGTGAATCCCGAAAAGAACTGTAAGGGAGTGAGCCTCAACAAGTCACTGGCTCAATAGGGGACCACCCAAAATAACACACAGTACGGAAGAACCTCAACCCCAACGGGTCTTACTGCCAACACCGGTAGCCAAACCATATCATGCTTATAGCAAAGTATAATTAACAATTAACATAATAATTAAGTTAGCTTATACAAATTTCGGAAAGAAGGTAAGACAACAGAACTAGCACGACACCACTAGTCTACCCAATAACTACAAAGCCTAAGCCACAGGCCTCATGGGCACACCATCTCAATAACTGGCCACCTAAGCTATAAGCCACACAGGCAAACCATTGCCTAAACTGCTAGCTTCACTGGAAAGCACATGGTAACAAGACTGCTAACTAAGAGCTAACCCTTTATACCCTTAAATCACGTTGTATCGAATGTCATACTTAAGAAACAAGACTGGCTATCACGAAGCCAATCCATCGCACACTAAATCATATTCGAAAACCTACCCAAGGAAGGGTAAAATAATACAAGTAGAAGGTCTCACTGCAAGACCTCCACTTCACTACCTGAAAAGGCTAGTACTCAGCATACTACGAGAAACCAGTACCCACAAAGAGTACAGGTATCTACCACCACGAGGTACCACCACGGAACACAAACACACCACGGAACACAAACACAACTGTGCTACCACGAGGGCACACTACAACCAATCAAACCACAACCAGTGAGTCTCCGCTCACTAACCACAATAACAAATGTGCCAACACCATGGCACACCTTGACGCGTAAAACAACAACTAACACACGCTACAACTGATAGCAAAGCATGAGCCGGAAAGCACGACGCCACCACACGGGACAGACTACTGGTTCATGACGCCAGTATCCAACCCGGACAACACAACACAAGAACTACCTCTCAGTCTCGTAGTCACGGACGTAAGGTCCAACTGGAGCTCCACAACACAAGTAAAGCCAAAGAACTGTGGAGACCAACCAAACCACCACAACCTACAGGTCACACACCGTACAGGCCCATGCCTGGCACATTTAGAGACTCTGGCCTGAGCTCTCTAAAGTGAGGCACTGGTAAAGGGCTAGCCAGGGCCCAGTACGTCTACTGGTGTCCGTATCCCCCAGCTACGAGTGTGCTACAAGTGACTAACACAAACTCTCACAAGTCACTGTCCCACTGCCGTCTTTCCCTCAGCCGGACAACAACTCTCCCCGAGAGTGAGGGTGTCCAGGAAGACGACAAGACCTCGACGATACCACTGCACCGAGACAAGCCCCGAGCACACTCACGTGCCTGGCTCTCCTAGGAACCTAGGGCACCCAACTGAAGAGGCATTCCAGAATAGGCACCGGACTGCCAAACTCAGCAGTGCACAAACCACGATCTATACTTATATATATTCTTTATTACAAATCAGAGTACAAATGTCAAGAATAGCTTAACCTCGGTCACCCTGTGATCTACAAACTACCTCACACCAATACACAAGTAAACCACGATAACCATTTACAAACTGGCCTATCATTGGTCATCACATGACCTCCTTGCCACATACAAACCATATATACTAGCTATACATTAACTCTTAACCTTACTTACATTACATTAATTAAACCATCTCTATTCATCCACAAAGGACGCTACAAGACTGTGGCTAGGTTCACACTTGAATCATCATTGCCTAGCCATCACAATACTATGTGCCATGCACATATGTAACACACGCGAACTATTTAAATGACACAGGTGCCACACCTCACACCACGATAACACCACATCGAATATGTAAACCACCTACTAACCATGTGGGCAACCTGCTCACAGAGTTTTACGGGTGTCAATGCACCACTTACCAAAGCCATGCACAATAAACGACGATAATCGATAACCAAAACACCAAAAGCATGCAAAGCAGAACCCTCAGCTGTGATCGCGTTAGAGGCCATGACCGCCTTCTGATCGCGACGCCACGATAAGTCGCGATAAGAAACCCTGTCGCGATGGGTCGGCCTATCGCTACCTAGTCGCGACAGTAGGGTCCGTCGCCTTCTCAGGAGAAAACCCTAATCTGGGAACCATCTCCGGATCTTCCATGCAAACCACCCTAAATCCCATTTCAACCCAGTTTTCATGTTCATTTCACCTCCTAGACATGGTAACTACTGTTTTGAAAGCAATAAACAAACCAATATGCAATCCACGTAACAAATCAAGGTAGAACTCCCTACCTTCATGAAGAACTCACAATCCATGCATGGCGCGACGTTCCCCCACTCCTCGCAACGTCCTCGCATCGAGAGTGCGATGAGAACTCCGCCGAAACACCAAATCGCCCAGAAAACCTGCGACAGCTTCTCCCCCGGTCGAGCAGAGCTTGTGAAAGCTCTGTTCAGCCAGCCTGCTTAAAAACCGCACAGTGGTTGGGATCGCGACGTACCTTCCCATCGCGACCTAATCACGACCGATTAAGGTGTCGCCTTCCCATTCTCGACGTCAGCAAACCCCACTCTATGCGTGACACGTGGCGCACATGCAAACGTCGACCCCAGCAGCGGCAACCAGAACGCGACCCCCACTGCCGACGCATTCAGAACGCGACCTACACCCTCATCGCGTTCACATCCAATGAACCAACGGGCACCACGGGCCTAACCTACCGCCCACTAAGCTCCACACAGTGCGCGAAAACCACAACCAAGGCCCAATGACCCCATATTGGTCATGAGCACCGCGCCAAAACCAATAAACACATATCCAAACTACCACTAACCAACAATCTGTGAAGATCCGAAAAATGCGCTATGTTACATTCAGTGTCAGAGGTTCGCAGCTTTCTGGGTTTGGTAGGCTATTACAGGATTTTTCCAGGATCACAGAGCCGTTGACCAGATTGACTAGACTTGTGGCAAGATTTGTTTGGTCAGAGGACTGTGAGAAGAGTTTTCAGAAGCTGAAGACAAGGTTGACTTCAGCACTAGTGTTGGTCCTGCCATCAAGTAGCAGAGGTTTTGTGGTTTACACCGACGCTTTGAGGTCAGGTTTGGGTGCCGTGCTGATGCAGCATGGTGGGGTGGTTGCCTATGCTTCTTGGTAGTTAAAGAAGCATGAAGAGAACTACCCTACCCATGACTTAGAGTTGATAGCAGTAGTGTTCGCTCTGAAGTTGTGGAGGCACTATTTGTATGGTGAGGTGTTTGAGATCTTCACCGACCATCAGAGTTTGTAGTATATCTTCACTCAGAAGGATTTGAACTTGAGGCAATGCAGATGGATATAGTACCTGAAGGACTAGGACCTTACTCTCTCCTATCACCCGGGGAGGGCTAACGTCATAGTAGATGCTTTGAGCAGGCGTGTTCGCTTGAGTTCATTGATGGTCAGAGAGTGGCAGCTATTTGAGGACTTATCTTAGGGAGTTTTCTGCCCTTCGAGGTATAGAGATCGTGCAGTGATGACCAGCTTGTCAGTTCGCTCGTTAGTGTACCGTCAGGTGCTGGAGGCACAACAGGCATATACAGAGTTGGCGGATATTTTGCAGATGCCAGATGTTGAGCTAGACGAGGACAATGAGGTTAGGTAAGAGGCAAATTGTATGTTCCCAGTGATGCGCGCTAGGCACTGTTGTCGGAGGCACACTGGTTGAGGTATGTTGTTCATCCTGGTTCCACTAAGATGTACCATAACCTGAGGAGGTTCTTCTGGTGGCCAGGAATGAAGAGAGGCGTGGCAGAGTTCGTCGCTCGGTGCCTTACCTGTCAGTAGGTGAAGGCTGAGCATCAGCGTCTTGGTGGTGAGCTGCAGTCGTTGCCCATTCCCGAGTGGAAGTGGGAAGACATCACCATGGACTTTGTGGTTGGTTTGCCCCGTACTCTGCAGAGGTATGATGTTATTTGGGTGATCGTGGATAGGTTGACCAACTCAGCGCACGTCCTTCCAATCAGGATGTCTTGGTCAGGGGACAGCCTTGCCAGACTGTACGTGGACTGAGTTGTTTCGTTGCACGGAACCCCAGTTTCTATCATCTCCGACAGAGATCCAAGGTTCACTTCAGGGTTTTAGCACAGTTTACAAAGAGCTCTTGGTACAGAGTTGAGGCTGAGTTCGGCATATCACTCGTAGTCAGATGGTCAGTCAGAGAGGACTATTCAGACCTTAGAGGATATGTTGAGAGCTTGTTTCTTGGACTAGGGTGGCACCTGGGAGTCCCACCGTCCGATGGTAGAGTTTGCATACAACAACAGTTACCACTCGAGCATTGGAATGGCACCATACGAGGCTTTGTGTGGTCAGCCGTGCAGGACACCACTTCACTGGTTTGAAGTGGGTGAGAGGCAGCTTTTGGGACCAGAGATGGTGCAACAGTGTGCAGACACAGTCAGTTTAGTCAGGCAGAGGCTTCCGGCAGCACAGAGCAGGCAGAAGAGCTATGCAGATGTTTGCAGGAGGCCATTGCAGTTTAGCGTGGGTGACCTTGTGTTCTTGCGGGTTTCACCAACCAAGGGTGTTATGAGGTTTGGTAGAAAGGGAAAGTTCAGTCCAAGGTATATTGGGCCTTTCCCTATCACAGAGAGGATCGACGAGGTTGCTTACAGGTTGAGTCTTCCGGTAGAGTTAGCAAGCATGCATAGTGTTTTCCACATTTCACAGCTTAGGAGGTATGTCGCAGATCCGTCAAATGTGTTGGACTACTCACAGCTTGAGGTATTGCCCTACTTGTCAGTGCCAGAGTACCTGGTCAGAGTTGTAGACCGCAGAGTGTTGGGTTTTTCATATATCATGTTTTTGATGATCACATTAACACCCTTGAACATTGATTTAATGCAAAATTGATGTGCTAACTAACATGAAAAACACCATGAAAGTGATTGAGTTAAACATTGCTAAATCATACAATGTATATCACTAACAATGTATTTGCATGTAGGTGCACAAGCATGAAACATGGAGCATTGAAGAGGCATTGAAGAAATGAGCAAAAAGCACAAATATCTGTCAAAGAGGTGTATCTGTCGACAGATGCAATGTACCTGTCGACAGATTCACACAGTCATTCCAAGACAGAACTCAGGTTTGCATCTCTGAGTGTATCTGTCGACAGATGAAATGTACCTATCGACAGATACACACAGACAACCCAGGACAGAGCTCAGGTTTTCTATTCCTGAGTGCATCTGTCGACAGATGCAAACTGCCTATCGACAGATACACTCAGAAACTCATTTTCCTGAAACCCAATTCTCAGCCTGAGTCTGCCTGTCGACAGATGCAAGTGCACCTGTCGACAGCCGATGGAAACATCAGATTTTGGGTTTCCAAATCCGGCCCCAATTGGGTGTTTCCTTCCTCCACGACCCCCACCTTTACCTAACACTATATAAGCATCCTTTTGGAGCCAAATTCGCAGAGAGCAGCCTCCCATCCAAGAGCCTCCAAGGGACCAAGAAGAAAAGCCCCAAATTGCTGCTCTGCTTCAACCTTCCGCCCAGATCGTCGTGGAATCACCATCTATGCGGAGCTGAAGCCGGATCGTCGCCAATTCAACCTTCTACATCGATCAATCTCATCCAATCGAAGTTTGAAGAGCGTTTGGACGATCCACGAGAAGAATTCCAACCGGATTTGTTCCCTAATTCCTAATTCTTCTCCATCTCATAATTTCCATTCAATCGTGTGTGTGTGTGTTTGTGTTTCGAGCATCCCTTGTGCTTGATTCACGATTTGTGGTTGTTCTGATCGTGTTTCATCAGACAACGTGTGTGTGGTTGAGTTGTTGTGTTGAACTCGCTCATAAGCAGTCGTTTCTGCGTGTGTGTGTGGACGGTGGATGTAGGATACACGAGTTGTGTACTCCGAACCACCTTAAATCATCGTGTTCTGTGGTTTGTTCGCGTTTTGATAGATGATTGGTAGGCACGGTGTTCATACGCACGTTTGATTCCCTGTTCTCATTTAGATCAACTCAAGCGGTCTCATACTTAATCGAATTCTAATCAAATTTCATTAAGATCGCTGTAGCATCGAAAAGGCCATCAATAGTTTAAAATTGCCGTAATCTATTCAACCCCCCCCCCTTCTAGATTACCGTATTGTGTATTTCCGCATAACTCTTCAATTGGTATCAGAGCGGGTTTCTCCGATTTATTGTTGTTCGTCATTTGATCTAGCGATCAGGAGATTTTCGATCTTATGGATTCTAGCAAAGGGTATATGGCCGAGGGACATTCAGTAACCAGGCCACCCTATTTTGATGGCACTGACTATCCTTATTGGAAAAACCGTATGCAGGTATTTTTGAGAGCTCAAAATTACGAGCTGTGGAAGATAGTCAGCAAGGGACCATACGTGTTGCCCGAGGACGAAGACACCTGGACGAAAGACCAAATAGCTAAAGGAACTCTCAACTGGAGCGCACTAAACATGATGCAATGTGCGGTGCATCCAAAGGAGTTCTCAAGAGTCTCCACATGCTCAACAGCAAAAGAGATGTGGGACAAGCTTGAACTCATTTACGAAGGTACGTCCGAGGTAAGGGAAACTAAAGTTAGCATGTTAGTGTCTGAATATGAAATGTTCAAGATGAAAACTGATGAAACCGTATCAGACATGTTTGCAAGATTCATGCTAATAGTTAACGGGCTAAAAGGTCTTAAGAAGGAATACTCTGAAAGTGACTTAGTAAGAAAGATCCTTCGTTCTCTTACTTCATCTTGGAATACTAAGGCCACTGTCATTGAGGATTCCAAAGACCTTTCCAAAATGAAATTGGATGAACTAATTGGCTCTCTAATGACATATGAAATCAACATCAAAAGAAAAGAATTAGAAGAAAATCCTAGGAAGTCAATTGCTCTAAAAGCATCCAATAAAACATCAACAAGTTCCAAGAAATCCATTCAACAAGATAGTGATGAGCAAGAAACGTCTAGTGAGAGTGATGATGATGAAATGGCAATGCTCACTAGACAATTCAAGAAATTTCTCAAGTTCAAGAGGAGAGACACAGGTAACTCCAAACCCTTTCCTAAGAAAAATTTTTCACAGAAATATGAGTCCAACAAAAAATCTGACATTGTTTGTTATGAATGCAAGAAACAGGGGCATATGAGAGGAGAATGCCCGGAACTCAAGAAGAAGCTGAAGAAAGAAAAATTCACCTCCAAGAAGGCCAAAGCAATGTTGGCCACCTGGAGTGATGAAGATGAAGATGCACAAGAAACATCTGATGATGAAGAAGTGAAATGCTTGATGGCCAGGAGTGATGACTCCAGCGAGGTAAATTTCTCATTTGATGATTTCACTGCAAGTGAATGGGAGGAAGCATACACTACTTTATTTGAAAATTTCGTGAATATAGATCTGAGAATAGAGCATTAAAAAAGAAATGCAACTCCCTTGTGCATGATAAGAACAATGATGAACGAATTGCATTTCTGACAAAAGAATTAGAAATGATGAAAGTTGATGAAAAGACTCATAATGAAGAAATGGATTGCTTGAAAATGAAATTGCAAGAAATACAAAAAGAAAAAGACTGTTTAAGCCATTCCATTGAATTCCTTCAAGAAGAACAATTGGAAACCAAGAAAAAGTTGGAACAAACTGAAAAGGAATTGAAAGAAAAATCTGAGGACTTAATGAAATTTGTAAAAGGGAAGCAAAATCTAGATGCGGTTTTGGGCGCCAAAATACATGTAACCAAGCATGGATTAGGATATCAACCTGTCAAACAAAAGAAAATAGGAGAGTCATTGATAACTTCATTTGTTGATCCTAGCCCAAGCACAACCAAGCATGCTCCCACAAAGCATAATTCAAGAAAGTCTCAGACCAAGCCAATACTACACAAACAAAATGTTCCCAACAAACAAAAGAAAAAGCCACCTGTCGACAGATACAATGGTGCCTGTCGACAGACAAGAACAGTTTCAATGAATAAACAGTCTATCAAGCAACAGAAAATTGAAAAGAAAATTCCTTCATGCAATGTGTGTAAAAAGATTGGTCATGATGAAAAACAATGTTGGAATAATCCAAAGAAACAAAAAGTCAAACAAGTTTGGATTCCTAAACATCTACTTTGTTGCATGAATGAAATTTTGGGACCCAAAGTAATTTGGGTACCAAAACCTCTTGTCTGATTCACATTTGCAGGAATGCCTAGCAGCCCAACATCAAAACAAATGGTACTTGGATAGCGGCTGTTCGAGGCACATGACGGGCGACAAAGGTAAATTCTGTTTCCTAGTGGAGAAAGACGGAGGACAAGTCATTTTTGGAGGTAATAACAAAGGCCAAATCATTGGCACAGGTAATGTTGGTAAGTGTACCTCCAATTCAATTGAAAATGTATTGTTGGTTGATGGCCTTAATCACAATTTGCTTAGCATAAGTCAATTATGTGATAGAGGTCACAACGTCATTTTTGAATCAAATTCATGTCAAATTGTTGATAAAGAAACAGGAAGTGTGAAATTTTTTGGAAAAAGAGTGAATAACATTTACTTAGTTGACTTAGATGATCCAGAGAATGACAACTTGTGTCTTGTTGCAAATAGACAGGATGAATTGACCTTGTGGCATCGTAGGCTTGGCCATGCGAGCTACAACGTGTTGCACAAGATCATGAAGCTCAAATTGGTAAGTGGACTTCCTGACATTTCTTTTAGCAACAATGAAAGTTTTTGTGATGCATGTGCACAGGGAAAACAGACCCGGAAGTCTTTCAAATCTAAAGCACCGGTAAGCACATCTAAACCATTTGAACTGTTGCACATGGACCTTTTTGGACCAACTAGAACTCTAAGTCTCAATGGCAAACGTTTTGGTTTTGTCATTGTAGATGATTTTTCTAGGTTCACATGGGTCAAATTCTTGGCACACAAAAGTGAAACACTTTCAATCTTCCAAGAATTCTTTAACAAGATTGAGCATGGCAATGTGAATAAAATATGCTCAATCCGCACCGATCACGGGGGAGAATTTGATAACAATGCATTTTCTGATTTTTGCAGGCACCAAGGGATTGAACATCTGTTCTCTTCCCCAAGGACTCCAGAACAAAATGGAGTAGTGGAGAGGAAAAACATAACATTGGTGGAAATGGCTCGCACTCTTCTGGTTGAAGGCCAACTCTCCAAAAGATTTTGGGCAGAAGCAGTGAACACTTCGTGCTACATTCTAAACAGAGCCATGGTAAGACCTGTGATAAAGAAAACCCCTACCAGTTGTTGAAAGGTAAGAAACCCAACCTTGGGTACTTCCGAGTTTTTGGCTCAAAGGTATTTATTCATAACAATGATAAATCTGATTTAGATAAATTTGAAGCCAAAAGTGATCAAGGTGTTTTTCTAGGCTACTCAGAACACTCTAGGGCATATAGGGTGTTTAACAATAAAACACGCACTGTGGAAGAAACTCCACATGTCATCTTTGATGAGACTTATGCCAAATCTAACTTTTGAATATTAACAGACTGAAAAAGAGGATGAAGGAACATCACTTAAGGATCTTCAAGTCAAAGCAAAAGACAAATCTGAAGAAGATTCCAAGACCAAAGGTGGATATCTTCACAGGGACTACGATGAAGATGATGAAATAGCATTCAGAAAACCAGATGAAACACTTGAAGAGAATCCACCAGAAAGTGAACCTCCTGAAGATCGACACTCACAAGATCAAATTCCTCAAGGACAAGATACTCCCGGCCCTTCAACAATCACAAATGTGAGGTACCAAAGATCACCCACTTGATGATGTGATAGGTAGTTTAAATGATTCTGTTCAAACACGGTCTCAAGTAAGAAAAATAATTGAACATGATCTTTTTGCTTTTGTTTCTCAAGTGGAACCCAAAAATGTTGAAGAAGCCTTAAAAGACAACTCATGGATTGATGCTATGCATGAGGAACTTGGTCAATTTCAAAGAAATAATGTATGGAGTTTAGTTCCTAAAACCCCTGAAATCTCTATCATAGGAACTAGATGGGTGTTTAGGAATAAACTTAATGAAGAAGGAAAAGTGATCAGAAATAAAGCAAGACTCGTAGCAAAAGGATATAGTCAAGAATTTGGTGTAGACTTTGAAGAGTCCTTTGCTCCTGTAGCCAGGTTAGAAGCAGTCAGAATTTTATTGGCATATGCATGCTCCCATAAGTTCAAACTCTATCAAATGGATGTTAAAACTGCTTTCTTAAATGGCTATATCAAAGAAGAAGTCTATGTTCTCAACCACCAGGTTTTGAAAATTCTGAAATGCCTAACCATGTGTATAAATTGCACAAAGCTCTTTATGGTTTGAAACAGGCACCTCGAGCTTGGTATGATAGACTAAGCAATTTTCTGGTAAGCAAGAACTACTCAAGAGGTAAAGTAGACCAAACACTCTTCACTAAGAAGGTTCGCAATCACATAATTGTTGTTCAAGTTTATGTGGACGATATAATATTTGGTTCTACTAACCCTTCACTGTGTGAAGAATTTTCTAAACACATGCACAGTGAATTTGAGATGAGTCTAATGGGGGAGCTTCAATTCTTTCTTGGTTTGCAGGTGAAACAACATAAAGACGGATTCTTCATAAATCAAGAAAAGTATGTCAAAGAGCTTCTCAAACGATTTCAATTTGAGCAAGCTAAACCGGCCTCCACCCCAATGAGCACAAGCATCAAATTGAAAATGATGAGAAAGGTAAACCGGTAGATGCAAAGCACTTCCGAGGTATGATTGGCTCACTCCTTTATCTTACTGCAAGTAGACCGGATATTCAATTCAGTGTTTGCCTTTGTGCTAGATATCAATCTAGTCCAAAGGAAAGCCATTTAATTGCAGTCAAGAGAATTTTCCGATATCTCTCAGGCACATGCAATTTGGGTTTTGGTACCCAGCAGGCAGTAGCTTTGATTTGATTTCATATTCTGATGCTGACTATGCTGGATGTAAAATTGATAGAAAAAGCACTAGTGGATATTGCCAATTCCTTGGCGGTTGCATGGTTTCGTGGGCATCCAAGAAACAACACTCGGTTGCTCTCTCCACTGCAGAGGCAGAATATGTCGCTGCAGGAAGTTGTGCAGCTCAAGTGTTGTGGATCAAAAGTCAGTTAGCTGACTATAATGTTCAAATTGGATGCACACCTATCCTATGTGACAACACAAGTGCTATCAACCTTTCAAAAAACCCTGTCCAACACTCTCGGACTAAACACATAGAAATCCGTCATCATTTCTTGAGAGATGAAGTTGCCAATAAAACCTTGGAACTTATTTTCATTCCCACAGAAAAACAATTGGCTGATATTTTCACCAAACCCTTGTCTGAAGATAGATTCACATCCTTAAGAAGAGAATTGGGTTTGTGTAAAATGCAATGAAACTGGCTATCCATATTGGAGTACATGCTCTTTATGTGTGAATGACTATGTGGTATATCAAATGGTGAACTGTGGAAGAACAAGTTCGGCTTGTTTGGAAACTATCATCATGCGTGAGAAATATTCTCCGCCAAGTATCAATAGTCTCATTCCATATAAAGGCCCTGTACTTCACATAGGATTTTTAGTTTCCTTACATTTTATCATGTTAACTCCATGAGACAATGTTTTTTCTGTGACCATGTGCTTGTGTATGACCTTCCTTTCATGAACATGTTTGTCTTGTATCAAGTGCTTGTGTGAATCCTTGCTTAGATGTTGTGTCAACACGTGCACACACTATGGGGGAGTAAGTTAAGGATTGTTGAGTATTTTCTTGAGGAAACTCTTCCAATATCTACTTGTGGAATTCTCACTTCCTTGAACTCAATGAGCAATCAATCTGAAACCAGAAAAATCCACTCTGTTCATATCTGTCGACAGACACATTCCATCTGTCGACAGATACACTCAGTCTTGTTCTGGCAGAAACCTCAATTCCTCAGTCTGTGTGCATCTGTCGACAGACAGACTTATTCTGTCGACAGATACACCCATTCTTCTTTATTGTTCAACTCCATCTTCATACTTTTCAAGAAAGTGTTCCTTACTTGATTTAAAGGTAAACCATTGGTTTGGTTGTGTGCAATATAACCTTTTCATATCCACTTCATGTCAAAGTCGTGAACCAAGTCTAAATGTTCTTTGATGCAATACTTGATCGAGGTCTTTTTAGATCATTTTGAACACAATGAGCAAACCAAATGTTTTTTAAACATCTCTTTGAATAACTCCCTTGTCGAGAAACATGAATCCAAAATGATTTGAAAAATCAGAAAGCTCTTGAATTTAATGTTCTACATTACAACTTACCTAAAGAAATCTCATGTACTTGACAAAAAGCAAAATAATAATAAAAAAAAGGGGAGAAAAGCTACCTATTTCTTCGGTTCAATCAACAAATTTGTTTTTCATTTGTGGGATGGAGGTAGAGCAATGATGAAAATCACTAAGTAACCGGGGACATGGGCATCACCAATGTCAGTCTTCGCGTCAAAAGGTTATTTCATTATCTCTATACAATGGCTTGACGGACACTCACATTGAGTAACTGGGGGTATTGGCATCACAAATGTCTACCTTCACATGAAAAAGTGAAAGTGCTCCTCATTGCCACTCTTTTCCATCTTCGTTGTTTAAAGATTCTAAAATCATACCAGAAATAGAGTGAAGCCTCCGAAAATTTTTGTGTCAAGTCCAATGTGTTTCTTCGGTAAGACGTTCTTGTGGCCATTTAATTCAATTGTCATCTGACTATCATCTCTATTAAGATGCATGTTTTTCTTCAACGGCCTTAATCAAAAGAGTTATTTAATTTTCACTGGCTTTTGTGAAATGTGTTCCTCATGATCTAATTAAAGAACTTATCGTTTTAATTCAAAATCATTTTAGATTTGTGTCATGTCTTCATCTTAATGGATATAATTTTTGTCTTGCACATACACCCATTTTGCCTTAAAACAACAAATGAACACTTGTCCCTTTGAAAAATTTTGACAAAAATCAAGTTTTCACCAAAAAGGAGCTATCTGTCGACAGATAGACTGTCATCTGTCGACAGACGATGGCGCAGATCCGTTTTTGAACCAAACCCTCGCGCCGGTTCACATCCTTTTCGTGGGGCCTCTCTTTTAAAACCCTCTAAACCCATTCTAAGGCCACCCACGACCCATTCTCACCCTTCCTCTCTTGTTCCCTCCTCCTCCTCTCCAAACCCCTATCTTTCCCCCTTCAGGGCTCCGTCTCCGACGATCCTGCTCCTCGTCTGGGATCCCTCCTCTCTCTCCCTTCACACCATTCTCCCTCTTCCTGCGATGGCACCCAAATCGAAGCTTCTCGCTCGCCGTCGTCGCGCTCCGACGGACGCCGGAGAAAGCTCCAGGGCTCCTTCTGAACGCCGCAGCAAGCATCGTGAGGATCGGTTGCCGGAACTCATCGTTCCTCAAGGTCTCCGTCTTATCCGACCCAACGGCACCTTCAAGAAGATTGTCCAATCCCGGTATGTGGACTTCGAGTCCTTAGCACCGATGTTCCCCTCACTCCTACCTTATTTTGACACTCAAGGGTGGACATCCTTCTTATACTCCCACTTGCAATACTCTCCAACTGCCGTATCCGAGTTCTACAATAACTTAGGGCTTTCCGATCAGGGAGATATCTACTCTTCGGTGAAAGGCACTCGTTTTCGCCTCACCGCAAATCTTCTCTCCACAGCCCTTGAAATTCCAAACTCAGGAGTTGAAATCTTCAACTACAATCCCTCTGCTTCTGAGTACTATGAGCTTCTCACGTTGGAACCTTATGACACTACCAAGGAGATTGCTCGTCTCAACGCCAACTCCTTTCCTCCCTTGATCCGGATGATCCATCACATCTTCACTACCTTGATCGTCCCGAAGGATGGAAGTCGAGAGTTAGTCACCGAGGTCCATAAATCCCTATTCATTTTTTTCCTCAAGTGTCAAGAAATCAATCTTCCTGAACTCATGATAAGCCTCATCCGTCGGTGTTTCTCTAACACCAAAAGATCAATGCCATATGCTTGCCCCATCACTTCTCTTCTTATTTTCCTTGGCATTCCTATCCCTCCAAGTGAGCTCATCTCACTAAAATCCCGAAGTGCCTTTGACCTCACTGCCGCCAACCGCATGGGCTACAAGATTGTAGACGGTGTCGTCACAAGGACTCTCAAGGGAAAGGAACCACAAGGAGCTGAAGTGTCAACTGGTGAAGAAGACAATGAAGATGATGAAGCAAATGAAGGCAGTGATGAAGACCCTCAGGATGAGCAAATGCCTGACCAAGCTCAAGAGTTTGATGATGTACCTGTGCCTCCACAACAATCCATTCGTGATTACTTGGCACAAATCCATCAAGAAATGATCTCAGGATTTGCTCACATGACGTCAAGATTTGATCAAGTAGACGCTCGCCTCGACACTTTAGATGACCGTCTTGACCACCTCTACTCCGAGAGAGATGAATCCCGTCACCCTCCTCCTGCTGGACATGACGATGAATAGAGGGTCTCAGGGTCATTAGAGGTCACTAAGAGTCTTAGATGGGAATTAGTCTCACTTGTCTTATCATCTTTTGCTTGTTCATGTTATTTCCCTTTCTTTTTATTGAGTCATGTAATGATTATCAAATGTACTGTGAACTTTCAATGATCAATCAATGAAAACTCAGTTCATGTTTATTTGTCTCTAAATGTGCATGACTTGACCTTTTGCATGTTGTCAAAAAGGGGGAGAACATCAATATATGCATCAATTGAATGTTTTTGTCATCATCAAAAAGGGGGAGATTGTTGGGTTTTTCATATATCATGTTTTTGATGATCACATTAACACCTTGAACATTGATTTAATGCAAAATTGATGTGCTAACTAACATGAAAAACACCATGAAAGTGATTGAGTTAAACATTGCTAAATCATACAATGTATATCACTAACAATGTATTTGCATGTAGGTGCACAAGCATGAAACATGGAGCATTGAAGAGGCATTGAAGAAATGAGCAAAAAGCACAAATATCTGTCAAAGAGGTGTATCTGTCGACAGATGCAATGTACCTGTCGACAGATTCACACAGTCATTCCAAGACAGAACTCAGGTTTGCATCTCTGAGTGTATCTGTCGACAGATGAAATGTACCTGTCGACAGATACACACAGACAACCCAGGACAGAGCTCAGGTTTTCTATTCCTGAGTGCATCTGTCGACAGATGCAAACTGCCTGTCGACAGATACACTCAGAAACTCATTTTCCTGAAACCCAGTTCTCAGCCTGAGTCTGCCTGTCGACAGATGCAAGTGCACCTGTCGACAGCCGACGGAAACTTCAGATTTTGGGTTTCCAAATCCGGCCCCAATTGGGTGTTTCCTTCCTCCACGACCCCCACCTTTACCTAACACTATATAAGCATCCTTTTGGAGCCAAATTCGCAGAGAGCAGCCTCCCATCCAAGAGCCTCCAAGGGACCAAGAAGAAAAGCCCCAAATTGCTGCTCTGCTTCAACCTTCCGCCCAGATCGTCGTGGAATCACCATCTATGCGGAGCTGAAGCCGGATCGTCGCCAATTCAACCTTCTACATCGATCAATCTTCATCCAATCGAAGTTTGAAGAGCGTTTGGACGATCCACGAGAAGAATTCCAACCGGATTTGTTCCCTAATTCCTAATTCTTCTCCATCTCATAATTTCCATTCAATCGTGTGTGTGTGTGTTTGTGTTTCGAGCATCCCTTGTGCTTGATTCACGAATTTGTGGTTGTTCTGATCGTGTTTCATCAGACAACGTGTGTGTGGTTGAGTTGTTGTGTTGAACTCGCTCATAAGCAGTCGTTTCTGCGTGTGTGTGTGGACGGTGGATGTAGGATACACGAGTTGTGTACTCCGAACCACCTTAAATCATCGTGTTCTGTGGTTTGTTCGCGTTTTGCGATAGATGATTGGTAGGCACGGTGTTCATACGCACGTTTGATTCCCTGTTCTCATTTAGATCAACTCAAGCGGTCTCATACTTAATCGAATTCTAATCAAATTCATTAAGATCGCTGTAGCATTGAAAAGGAGCCATCAATAGTTTAAAATTGCCGTAATCTATTCAACCCCCCCCCCCCTTCTAGATTACCGTATTGTGTATTTCCGCATAACTCTTCACAAGTGTAGTAGTTGTGCAGAAAGTAGATTCCGTTGGTCAAGGTCGTCTGGGAGAACCGCGTCGGTGCTAAGGCCACTTGGAGCGCGAGGATGAGATGGGAGAGCAGTTCCCGTATTTGTTTTAGTGATCGGTACATTGTTTTCCCCTTTATGATGCTTCCTGTTTAAACTGAGTTTCTTTTAATTTTGAGAACAAAATTTCTTAAGGTGGGTGGGCTGTAAGACTCGGCCCTCTTGGGCCCTTGGCCCTGTCCTCAGGGTCACGACAAACACCCTGGTCGCGACATGGTCGCGCCAGGGGAGCTCATCGCGACAGGCTTCGGGATGCGGTGCACCTGGCCGTCGCGACATGGTCGCGACGAGGGTGGGTGTCGCGTTCTTATCGCGGCATGTAGTGGCGTCGCGACTACTTTTCTGACTGATTTGACCACTATCCTTTCTGTCAGAATGGCCTTGTCGGGTGTTAGATGCGTACAACATTGACACGACCTGGCAGACCGTCGTGTTCTGGTTTCCCGATCTTCAAGGTTTGACCGTCGTTCGGTGTTGCGCTGGGGATGGCTGTCGCGACATGGTTGTTGTCGCGCCAGGCCGAACCCTCACGTCTTGGGGCCCATCGGTTCAAAACCGAGGCCGGCACCCCATTTACCCCTCTCTTCCTTTCCTTATTCTTCTTCTTCCTTCTTCCTCTTCGGAGCTCTCTCGTGTTCTCCGGTGATTCTTGGCGTTCGTGGTGCTCGTGGTGAGGAGGTGTCATCTCCATCATGTAGGGGACGTGCTCGTGGTGCTTGGAGCGAGGTGGAGGTGGCCATTCTGACGTTAAGGCCCCAACGGGTCGGCTCTACTCTTGGAGGTTGTAACCCTTGACTCCTCTCGTTCTAGCATGTTCCCATTCACCTTGAGATGGTGTTTTCTCCGTGTTTGGGGTTGTAGGGTGTGTGCGGATCATGCTCGTGGTGAGTGAGATTTCCATCGAGTGTAGATTCCTTGTAATCCATGTTTTATGGGGTTTAAGGTTGGTTTGGTTGCTCTACAAGCTTTCCCATGTGTTTCCTATGTTTCCCCACCCCCTATGGATGGTTTTATTTATTTTGGGGTGGTTTTGGGGAGGACTGTACCGAGACCCCTCTCGGCTGAGATCGCGACCGCTATAGAGGTCTCAATGATGTCGCGACCAGTGCGACACTGTCGTGATGCGTCACGACAGCACCAGAGAGAGGTAAGTTCTTGCAGAGTTTCGTTTTTCGTGGAGTCTTCACCGTTTCCGGTTCTTTCTGTACCTGTGGCACCAGTGCTAGTTTCCTAGTATGGTCCTACACTAGTCGTTCGCCCGATGCTCCGTACTTGAGGGCTTGTCCTGTGAGAGAGATTGTTACTGTTGCTTGGGATCCTCGTCCCTGCACGCCTGTAGAGGGAGTACTCCGAGCGGCGGGCGTGTTCGAGTCGCGAACTCTTGAGCAGAGGGGAAAACAGTTATTAGGACAGTGGCGTTGAGTCATTTGTAGAGCCCTCTTGGTTGGTCTGGGATGCCGAGGTTGTTTGGAGTCCTTCCCAGCACAGGCTAGTCAGTCCTATTCACACTGCCTCACTCTTTGTGGCCCCGGAACCACTTAGAGAGGCCAGGCGTGCGACCGTAGTCTGGCCAGACTACGGCTGTTACGGTTGTGTTATTTGACGAGACGTGGATGTTTGGACCTGGGTCGAGGATAAGATGTCAGTGTTCGCACCTGACCGGTTGACTAGTGGTAGCATTTTCCGAAGCTAGTGTCTTGTCCAATCAAGGTTCTCTCTATCTGCATTGTCAGCCGTGTGGTGGTCACAACGTGCAGTCGTATGGAGTTTCTGACTGTGGCGTCCTTCCCTACCGTTGTTAGTTAATATCTTTACTTCCGCACTTCCCTTTATAGGGTAGAAGATATAACTACTATTATTTAATTGTTGATATATTCTTCGACCTGTTAGAGCCAGTAGGAGATTGGTAGTCTCTACTGAGCTTCTGTTGTGAAGCTCATCCCTTTCCGTTCCCGGTGAGACTTCTCAGTAGCGACAGGGCACGCGTCGGGCAGAGGAGGCGAGGTGGTAGTCATCGTCCTCGTAGCTAGCAGTGTTCTCCCCTTCAGTTGTATGCCACACTCAGGGTATGCCCCTAAGGGCTCTGTCCTTCCCTTGTTACTTGTACTAGTTGTGCGTGTGTTGGGACTGTACCTAGAGCGATACGCTGTGGTGTCGCTCTCCTTTCTGCTTCCGCATGTGTGCTTCTAGTTCAGTAGTTGACATTTATTTCCTTAACATATTCTGTTAGACTTGTGTTATAGCCCTTCCGGGTCCCCGGATCTATGAGCAGTGACCATAAAAATCGAGTCCTCAGCTTAGGCCGAGGGTCGTGTTCTTGGGGTCGTTACAACTATCTACTTCCATACGCACATCAAGAAGGTTCGATAGTGATCCAGAAGGTAAGAAGGTGGACTAGAAACATTACAGAGGTATGATTGGTTCACTACTTTACTTAACTGCAAGTAGACCTGATATCTTATTTACTGTATATATTTGTGCTAGGTATCAATCTGATCCTAAGGAATCACACCTGATTTCAGTGAAAAACTTTTTTAGATATTTAGCTCATGCTCACAACATAGGTCTATGGTATCTCAAAACCTGTGAAACAAATTTGATTGGATACTCGGATGCTGACTATATTGGATGCAATGAGGATAGAAAAAGAACCAGTGGTTGTTGTTAATTTCTTGCAGGATGTTTAATATCATGGTCTTCAAAGAAACAAAACTCAGTAGCCTTATCAACTGCTGAAGCTAAATATGTGGCTGCTAGGAGTTGTTGTACACAACTCCTTTGCATTAAACAACAGCTTGAAGACTATGGACTGCACATCAAAATCATTCCACTGTTATGTGACAATACCAGTGTCATAATTTCACCAAGAACCCTGTACAGCACTCGAGGACCAAGCATATTGAGGTTAGGAATCATTTTATTAGAGATCTTATAGCAAATGCTAATAATAGTATTTATTTTATAGATATTCTAAATTAGTTAGCAGACATCTTTATACAAAAGCCTTCCCTGAAGAGAGATTTAGCTCTCTGAGACGAGAATTAGGCATATGCAATTTTTAACATATTTATCTACATAAAACTGAAATAAATAAATCAATTTCAGAACAATATTTAACCTCCTCTCCTATATATAAATCAATTATATTCTCTCCTATATTCTTTTCACTTTTGCGCTATTAGTTACACATTTTTTTATCGTCTTGTGCAATTAATGCTTCACCATTTTCACTTTACCTTTCTTTATTTTATATTGCTGGCAACTCATCCCTTACCGATTCACTCTCTCTCTCCCTTCTCGTCCTTTCAACTCTGAGGTCGGCGAAACCCTCCATCGACTCCACAGAGCCCTCTTCCCTCTTCAAAAACTTTTGATTCTTCTCGCTAAATTTCTTGAGGGGTTTTACTCCTCTTTCTCCTACGATCATTTAGAATCTTCTCTTGTCAATTTCCATGGCCGCTTTTGGGAATTCTAGCAGTTTGGGTGGCTATAGTCGGCGTTCCTCATGGTCGAACAACTCGAGAGGTTTTAGGCAGTCAAGATCAAGGTTTGTGGAAACAAGGCAGTTGATTTGGCAGACTTAGAGAAGCATGGAATGGTCAACATGATTGAAGCACTTGAGAGGATGAAATGGACAGGGTTGTGTACTATTTCTGAACCTAGCTACCTACATTTGGCAATGGTGTTCTACACCTGCCTTCAGTCTGGAGATGGAGGAATACTTACTTCTTTTGTTAAAGGTAAGAACATTCACATCACCTTTGATCTGTTGGAAGAACTATTTGGCGATTCTAAGGAAGTTCACAAGTTGGTAGACACTATGGATATTCATGCTAAAGGACTTGGCATTATTGGAATAGAGTATAAGCTCAGGGAAGAAAAAATTAATATAATTCAGTTTACAGCTTTCAATAAGCTACTGTACTTTATTGTTTGTCAGATTCTAGTACCTTGCAGTGCCACCTTTTCCCAATGTACAAAAGGAGATGCCAATATCATGTTCTGTGCAGTGCAAAAGTAGAAAGTAAATATGGCCCAAATTATGTTTGAAAGATTGAAGTCTGTAGCTGAACTCATTTGGGATAAGAAGAACAAGCTGGCAGTCCCTCTTCCTTATGCTCATCTACTCACAAGAATCTTCCATTATTTTGAAGTAGATCTGGAAGGGGATTTGTTGGAGAGAATAGGGTAGCCCATCCAAAAAAGGAACTTGAAGAAAAGTGGATTCACTTTGTCTGCTAACGTGTGGTCGAAGGTCTCCATGGCTGAAGGAGGCACCATTATGGGAGACACTCATAGTACAGAAGTTCCATCCTTTCAAGAAGTTGAGATTGAAGTTGGAGATATTGAACCAGCTGCATCACTACCTGCTGGCTGAAGGATTGAGGACATTGCTTCTGAGCATATTGCTCCAATTGAGCCTTATGGGCAACTAGATGAAAGAAGTGTACCTGAGCCTGAATTGGTAATTCCTATTGTACAGTAAACTTTTGCATATACCACTAAGGATGTAGCTCCTGTTGAGGGGGAGCATATAGGTGTTCCTTCAGATATCATGCCAGCAATACATACAGAGACTGTTCTTGTTGCGGAAGCTTGTGCTGAATAGATTCATGAAGAAGGTGTTCAAGATAGTATGCCCTTGGGACATTCAGAAAAAGTTCTTATGGAAGATACTCCAGCTTAGGGGGAGCCTACTACTGTTGTTTTTTAGGATCCTTTTGTGGAAGGTATAGTAGAAGATGCCTTTGATGATGATGTCTATGCCCATCAGCATACAAAAATTGAAGCTATGCATGAAGAATCAGCTACTGGTGAAGCTGTCAAGGAAAAGGTTGTATAGGACAGGATTCCTAGGCTCACTAGAAGAAGTCATAACAAGCCAAAGAAAATGAAAATTTGTGTTCATCTTGAGCCTGACATTGAAAGACTGAATGTTCAATGGGAAATGATTTGTTCACTACAGGCAAACCTTATGTCTATATTCCACAACCATCATTCACAAAAACAAACTTTGTGTGAAGTAAATTCTGAGTTTCAAGGGATGAAAACTGAACTGAGCAGTTTGAGCGCTATGGTGGGTGACCTCACTCAATTTGTGAGAACTCACCTACTCTCCTCTGGTTGGCCATCAGGGCCTCCTGAACAGGAAGCAGAAATTGCTGGGCCATCATGGACTCCAGAATAGGAAGTTGAAGTTGCTGGGCCATCTGTATAGGGAACATAGGGTGCTACTGAGCCATCCAGGCCATTTTTCAGGACAAAGCTGTGATTGAGCCATCATGGCCTTTAACCTCTGTTCATCCACCTGCTGACATGGAGGTTGGCACAGAAGCAGCTCATGCTGAGGTTCCTCCTTAGGATATGAGTGATCGACTCCTACTCATTCCTCTTCCACAGCTCCTTTCACTGCCCCTCCTGCTCCTGAGCCATCCAAGAAACCTCTTCCCAAACATATTTCTTCTCCCACTCCTTCCATTGATGAACCAGCGTCATCACCTACACCTCCTCCTTCTATTCCGCCTACTCATTCTGAGGCACCTCCCGGTTCTACTTCTAGTACTTCTTCACCTGGACCATCTACACAACCTCAACCACATTCTTTCTCCTCTCCACATCCTCCTACTCCACCATCCTTCATCACTCTCATTCCTGAAGGGGCTTGCATGGCTAACATTTCGGTCAATCAAATCAAAGATGAACTTGAAGAAGCCATTATCAGGACAGTCTTGTCTATTTCTTCTCACGTTCATAGGACTAACTCCTCTTCCAGTCTTGCTCCGAAAAAGAGGAAAATTTCTAAAGAGCTTGTTCTCCACAGCTATACCCTCTTGTTTCCTCCACTATGGTACTCCTTATATGCTAGTCTCTGAGGCAAATCTCTCTACACTGAGTACCTTCAAAAGTGCACCTTTGCTACAATTTTTGGAATTCCCTACCTCAATCTTTCAGAATACCTTTCTCTCATATTCCCCTTGTCTGATGTGCCTAAAACTGAGATCAATAAGATTCATTCTTCTGTTGAGTCGAAGACTGAGGAATAGTAGGCTAGATCCCATAGAGCTCTTTACAAAAAGTTTGAAATTTCAAGGGATCGCCGGATACCCTCCATCATATCATCCTCTCTCTTTATCAGAATGGTTTGTGCATCAGCACACCTCATCTTGGAAACCTAAAAGTAAGAAAGAAGTCAAGTTGGTCAGGCCGTTTCAGATGTACAACGATTATTGTCATATTAATAATCTCTCCGAGGCTCAACTAGATCAATTCAGGTCTGCTCTAGAAGAAATATGGTCCCAACAAAAGGATTGTATAGCCTTCCTGATGATCAAATTATCCCCATATAATTTCATGAATTACATATCTATTTTGGTGATTAACAAAACTAAGACAATGTGCAACTCTAACATATTTTCTATGAAGCATAGCCATAGGAAATAAACCAGGCAAAATCAAGCAAAGACTTGTAAGTAAATCCTTACATTATTATTTTTAATTTTCAGAGCATGAAATTTCTCTAAGTACACATCAACTCTCTTTGAAGCAAAACGATTCGCTAAGTGGTCGCATCGATTTCGATCTCAGAACGATTCGCTAAGTGGTCGCATCAATTTCGATCTCAGAACGATTCGCTAAGTGGTCGCATCGATTTCGATCTCAGAACGATTCGCTGAGTGATCGCATCGATTTCAATCTCAGAATGATTCGCTAAGTGGTCGCATCAATTTCAATCTCAAAATGATTCGCTAAGTGATCGCATCAATTTCGATCTCAGAACGATTCGCTAAGTGGTCGCATCGATTTCGATCTCACAACGATTTGCTCTCAGATGGATTTTGGTTCACATCGATTTGATAAGTGAGAACAACGACTTGGTCTCATAACAATTTTGTTTCATAATGATTCGATATGTGAGTTTAACAATTTCAATCTCACAACGACTTCGTAAGTGAGCATAACGATTTGCTATCATAACGATTCAACAAGTAAATATAACGATTTCAATCTCACAACGATTTGTCTCACATTGATTTTGTCTCACAACGATTTCGTCCCAAAACGATTTTCTCACAACATCGACTCGATAAGTGAAACAACGATTTGCCCACATCAATTTGATTATAACGATTTGATCACAACGACTCACTTATAACGATTTGGTTATAATGATTTGCTCATAACGATTTGCTTATAGTGTCATAACGATTTGTTATCCAGAATGATTTGGTTATGGATGCATAACAATTTGTGCATACAAAGATTTGTTTACGAATGAGCAACGATTCACATGAACAATGACACATTCACACAACGATTTCATAAGTCATGCTTATATCAACTTCATGGACAATAACAACTTCATATTCAAATATCTTGGCAAGTCAAAGTCATCCCGCGTATTTCTCTTTTATCCATGCATTAAATATAACCGTACATTTCTCTACACGATGCATGTCCAGATATCTTCTATTCTTATGCTTCTGCATGTAATATCTTATCGGAAAGATAGAATGGAATTTCTATTTTGATGTATTCTCACTCTAACGTTGACTGACAACAAGAGACACCTTAGCTGTCTACGTTTTAGCATTTAATGTGTGCAGGCCTCTGACAGCACGACTCTATACAACGTTGCATAAACTAGAAGCTGGAGGATATCAAGAAGGATTTTCCTCTTATGTGCATGGAACACAAAGAACCGTTGACTGCAAAGGAAAGCCATGCAGTCTAACGTTCTCGGAACATAGAGACAACGAATACTTCAACGACTACATTTTTCAAAGAAGAAATAAATAGAAGACTGGTGCCTATGTGAAGATAGATCTTGAGAATTCAAAATCAGCAAGCACCATAGAAAGAGCTCAAGCCTTACTCTAGATGTAAGGCCCTTGAATTTTACCCTCTTATAGGTGTTTGATTGTATGAGAAATTGATGGTTGTGTGCGTAGCTATGTATATGTGTAAACTATTTGAGTAGTGTTGTACATATATGTATATTTTGTTATATATGTTATTTATTACATTATATAAATAGTATTTTAAAGTATGTATGGTAAATGTTTTATAGTTGAATTGTGTAAATATAATTTTCTGCAGTTTTTAAGTTCTGGCCAAACGACCTGTTGGCGTCAACAAGAGTTGACATTCATAGGGAGTCAGTGGCCACATCGATGAACGCCAACTCAAGATTGGTGGCCAGTGATGTTGACGTTAACATCCCAGATCTGTTAGTCTTCAAATCAGGAAACGCCTTTAGAAATGTCGCCCCTTCTTTTGGTAACCGACCCCCAATGGTTAGGAAACCCTACCTAAGCGCGTCTCCGACCCTTAACCCTATAAAATACCCAATCTCCGGCCGAAAGATCCCTTTTGACTCTTTTGTCAAAACCCTAGTTCTCTTGTGCGAAACCTGATCTTTGGACCCTTTGATCCGGCGATTGGTGACTCCTTCCAGCGATCTTCTGCGACTAGAGGGGAGTCTAAGCGTTTGGGAAGGCTTCTCCGACACCGGGTAGCAATCTGCATCAACACAGAACCCGGATTTGGAGGACTTTAGAGGCACTTTAGCTCAGGCCGAGGAGAGCTTCTTCGACCCAATTATCTATTTGTAGAATTTTTCAAAGGCAAGTGAACCATTCCCGTTGTTCATACATGCATCTAGAAGGTCCTAGAAAATTTACAGATTTTTAGTAATGTCTTGGAACCCCCTTTCTATCGGATTTGGATGTTCAGTCTATGTTCTGCACAAACAGGAACATAACAGCAAGGTTTTCTGCCATTAAGATCTGAAGTTAGCGGCCACCTATGTTGTCGTTAACCAGGTAAGCGGCCACCACCTTGCCGCTGAGTTCTTCAGGCAGGGAGAGTTTGTCTGTCTACCTTTTATAAATTATTTTCCAGATTTCTGCGCATGAGGATATACTTTAAAAATTATATGTTATGTAATACCTCTAGTGGATCATGTTGTGCAATTTTTATGAAATTTTTGTTGAATGTGTTATTTATTAAAATCCTTGAATTATCTGTCAGACAGGTTTAAATCTTGTAAAAAAAATACTATTGATATTGATCCGTGTTGAATTTGGATATTGTGATGTTTCTGTAATATGTGCACCAGTATCAGGTCATGCTATGGAAATTGGGCAATTTTCTGATGTTTGTGTAAATAGTTATATTTTCTGAACTGTAAAACGGTGTGCATGCAATATCAGTTTAAATTCGCAAATAAATTGTATGGAACTAGTTAAACTCCTAGAAATTAGATGTAAAATCAAAACTGTTAGATGCATGTTGTAGGATGGATAATGTGCTTGTAACAATGTGAACCATGCAAGTTTGATTGTTGACTAATTTTGTAAAATAACTGTTCTAAATTTTTATGATTAGTGGGTAATTCCTAAAAATATGAAATTCGGTATGCATGATTTTAACCTATAACTAGTCCATGGTAAAAATTTCATGTGAATTGGACAACAGCAGGTACTGAATTGTATGTTACATGATGAAATGACCAATTAAAACATGTTTAGTGTAATTAGTGATAAATTAGATAATTGCAACATGATTAGAATGAATTTGTAACGGTTTAACATTGTAACCAGTAGTACCATGTTAGGAAATCTGAACCATATACATGTATTTGAAAATGAAATTAGTGTGTTAAAAGGTGTGGAAATAGTGTGTGTTTAAAAATGGAAAATGTGTAAATGTGCCATGGGTGACACTGTTACCTTAGAGGGCTGAGGAACTGTACCGTAGTAAAGTCCCTATGGGAAGGTTCATATGAGTGTGATGTCCCATGGGCATTGGGATTAAATCCTAGAGGTGGTCAAGTACCACTGGTTAGGGTGGAGAGTGCTTCTCCCGGTTCTGCGTAGTAACTAAGATCTATCACTATATTGCCCAGGTGATAGGTATGTGTGTGAATGAGATAAGTGTGTGTCCTTTTAGAGGTGGTTTGGACTATGTGTCACAACATGTAATGATAATAATACGATTTTTGTATATATGTGAAATGTGCATGTGTAAAATGTGTAAATGATCATGTGGAAATGTGAACTAATGTGATAATATATGAAATTGTGAACCAATTTATAAATGTTTTATATCCATGTCAAAACAGCAAGCTATTCTTGTTTATAAATGTGTTATGAATGTGCGAATGTACATAGAATCCATGTTAGGAATATCTCTTCCAATAGGTGCAATACCATGCTTAACTTATCTTTATAATGTAGCATGAATGGAGCAAGTGTTGACTTAAGATAGCATGTTAAAGAATGTGTAAAAAGTTTGTTATAAGTTTACTTTATTGAGAAAGAAACATAAGGATATACCATGTTTTATAAATTTGTAGAAATATCATGCTTAGGTTTTTAAAAGAATGCTTAAACCATGTTACATGTATTGATGGTTTTGTTAAAAAGTAAAAATAATGTCTATATGATGTATGTATTTGCAATGTGCATGGTTTTGCTTGCTGAATCTTTTAGACTCACTCTTGCTTCGGCGTATAGGTGCAATGATCTCTACTTCTTCCGGGGAGATAGTCAAGAGTGACTCGGAGCGTGAGTAGGAGATCTTCATGGAGATTTGCATTGTTGTACTCCTTTTTTTTTTTCATAAGTATGTAATAAAGGATGACATGTATTTAAGTTGTGGACAATGTATTTTATTTAATTTCTCAGTTATGTAATATTTAATTTCCTTTCGTACTATATAGACTTTGGATAAATCTGGATGATTGAATAAGATATATTGTTCAGTTCTTTCTATTCCGCTGCTACATGTTCATATTTATGTACATCTCAGCCTATTGAATGTGTTGGGTTAATGTCCCACTGTGGCGACGCTTTTATATCAATGTGGGTTGGTATAACCGTACCGTATAAAGAGGGTCGTTACAGAGATTGGTATCAGAGAACAGGTTGGGATTGTACATAAATATGCATATGCCATCATCTTCATTATATGCTAAGTCTCTATAGATTTTCCACATAGCTATGAAGATAGTTAGGAATTAGGTAGTGAAGTCTCTAAATGTGATTAAATCATTTTGCAGGATATGGCTTCGCGTGGTAGGCATGGTGGTGTTCCTGCTCGTGAGGGTGAGTAGAGGAGAGAGGAGATAGTGGAGCCTAGGCGTGAGGGCCAGGGTGAGCAGCAGGCCCCAGCATCCCAGGGTCTTGTGCTTCCTTCACCGCCACCAGTGGACTATGGATTGTTCATGCATGGTCTACTCAGGCTATGCAGATGCAGGTCCATACTCAGGCTGCACTCCAGGCTCAATTGGAGGCTCAAGTTAGGATAGTAAATAGAGTAGTCTGATCTATTTACTTGCATGTTTGTTATTTTGTTATATTGTATATGTGTGGCTTATGTTGGTTGCTGTAGCAGGCTCAGGCGCCAGTTCCCCAGGCTCAGGACCATGGTGTACCCTCCATCATAGAACGGTTCAAGAGGATGTTTCCACCCTCTTTTAAGGGGAGAGCGATCCGCTATTGGCAGAGAGCTGGCTGAGGGAGATTGAGAAAATCTTCTGAGCTATTTGGTGTGCTGACGATGATAGGGTAACGCTAGCCACCTATATGCTATAGGTATTGATGAACAGTCCATCCCCATATACTTTTAAATTAATTACATGCTTATTTTGGTGATAAACAAAACCTGTCAAAGTTTTCTAACCCTGTTTTATTTTAGCCTTAAGCACAAAGAAAGTCAAGCATTTGTGGTAAGTACTTACATACATCATATCTCAAGAGAGCCATAACGATTCCTTCATTAGCTGTAACGATTTCCTCTCAAGTTCAACGATTTACTGAATAACCTTGCTGTGTCAATCAATCGATATTATAACGACTCTGTAAGTTATCGTAACGACTCCTTCAGAAGTTATAACGACTTGCTCATTATAACGACTCTGTAAGTTATCGTAACGACTCCTTCAGAAGTTATAACGACTTGCTCATTATAACGACTCTGTAAGTTATCGTAACGACTCCTTCAGAAGTTATAACGACTTGCTCGTCATAACGATTCTGTAAGTCATCATAACGATTTCTTTAGAGAGTTATAACGACTTGCTCGTCATAACGATTCTGTAAGTCATCGTAACGATTTCTTTCGAGAGTTATAACGACTTGTTCGTCATAACGATTCTGTAAGTCATCGTAACGATTTCTTTAGAGAGTTTCAACAACTTGCATCTCATAACGACTTGATAAGTGTTTCATAACGATTTCTTATATCATCTGTTATAGAACGACTTGGTTGTGGTAACGATTTCATAAGTTATCATAACGACTTCTTATGAGTCTGCAGCAATTGATTTTAACGATTCTATCAGACTTTCATAACGACTGCAAGTCATGTTCCACGTTTTCCTTACTTGTTAATAGACTTGAGTCGCACTCGTTGAATAGACTGCAAATGTCATTTAATAAAGACTGAACGTCTTTTTGACTGCCATGCATTTAATAAAGACTGAACGTATCTCTGCACGGATACAGACACATATCTTCCATTCTTGTGTATCCTCTGTATGCATCTTCTAGAATGATAACTGTTACTACCATATTTGTGTTTATCTGCTCTAACGTTGAGTGACATCTGGAGATAGTATAGCTGTCTACCATAAAGCTCAACCTTGCAGAACCTTAAGGATACACTATCCTACAACATCTGACACAGAAAGAACTACAAGCCACCTCAGAAGATCTCATCACTTTGCGTGCTCCAAAGAACAAAAGACTGTCGACAGGAAGCTTCCACAAATCCTTCAGTCTAACGTTCACTAAAGCTGTGAGACAACGTCATCTCTTCGTCCTCATTCAAATGGGAGATATAAATATAAGACGAAGTTCCGAAGACGACAACAATTTTTTTTGACGAAGGAAGCTTATTGTCATTTAAGAGAGTCTAGAACGCTGTCACTTTCAAGTCTTCAGAAGATCACAAGAGCCAGAAAATTCTCTCCTTTCGATCTTGGCTCCTAGCTCCTCATGCTGTGAGAAGAAAAATCAAGGAAGAGCTAGATTAGTTCTGAGAGAGTCCACATTGTGTAGATCTTTGACTCTCAGTGCTTGTAGCTTCAGATTGAGTTTTGTAAAAGCTTGATCTAGGGGCTACTCATTTCCTTCAAGATTTTCTTGTGTTCTTCCCTTCGTGTGTGAAGGAAGACCTGGTGGTGTCCAGGGTGGTGTTTTTCCCTTCGGAAGTGAAGGAAGACCTGGTGGTACCAGGGTGTTGTGTTCCCTTCAGGAGTGAAGGAAGACCAGCTGAGCTGGGTGGTTGTTTTTGTCCATAGGGGGACTGTACCCTAGTTAGTGAAATCCTGAGGATTGCTCAGGGACTGGACGATTCATTTGAGGTTGCAGATATGGTAAGGAAGATTCTCAGATCCTTGCCATCTTCATGGACACCAAAGGTCACAGCTATCGAAGAAGCTAATGACCTTAAGAGAATGTCAGTAGAAAAGCTCATCGGGTCTCTCATGGCCCATGAAATAACATGGAAAGATTAGGAGAATCCTCTAGTAGAAAGAAGCAGTCCAATGCGCTTAAAGCTAATAGGGACTCATCTGAAGAATCATTGGATAGCAGTGAAGATAACAAAGATAGTGATGATGAAAAAGCTATGCTGTCAAAAGAGTAGAGAATCTTGGCCAAGAAGAAAGTTCCAGTCTGGTAGGAGGTACTTCACGAAAAACAGAGATCTCAAAGACCAGACGGAAAAGATCAGAAGAGGAATGAGCCACTTTGCTATGAATGCAAGAAGCCTGGACATATCAAGGCAGACTGTCCAATGCTAAAAAAAATGATCACAAGAAAAGGACAGCTCCAAGAAGTTCAGAAGATACAAAAGAAAGCCATGGCAGCTGCATGGGAAAACAGCAGCGACTCAGACAGTGAGTCAAGCTCCAGCAGTGAAGAAGAAGAAGCCAACCTGGCTCTCATGGCAAATACCGGGGATAAGGTAACTTCTGATTCCTCTTTTGATTCCTGTAATGACTCAGATTCCGATAATTTGGAAAATGCATTTAATGAACTCTACGATAAGTACAAAGAAGTGTCCAACTACTTAAGCTAAGCAAGAAAAATATCACCTGTCTCGAAAATACCACTCAGATTTAAAATCTAAAAATGAGAACTAGAAAAACAAATAATGGAGCTAAGAGAAGAAATGAACTATTATGTGAAAAACTTAAAAGACAAGAAGAAACAAATCATTGACCTAGAAAACAGGAAAGCTCAGATGATTTAAGAAAAACGATAAATGAATTAAATGAAGAAAACAATACACTAGCAAGCACCTTAGAAAAGTTTACAAATGGAAAGAATTCCTTATTATTAAAAGGTGCTAGAAGATCTGGTAAGAACAAACGAGGTTTAGGATACATACCTCCAATAATGAAGAAGAAATAATCTATCCTGAAAAATATCCACTCCTAAATTCACTCCAGAACAAGATGTAGCATATAAAGCGAATTTTAAGTACATAGAAAGAGTAACAATAACATCATGTTGTAGTCCTGTAATAAGCTAGGACATTTAAAATCCACCTGTCCAACAAGACATAAGAAGTGGATAATAAAAAGTAAAAGTAATGATACTGACTCATCAGACCCAAAAGAACTTGGGTACCTAAATCTTGATGTCTTTTTTTCAGGTTAATCCTCGAGCATCCTAATGGTATTTGGATAGTGGTGCTCAAGGCACATGACAGGAAACCTGAAGCTTTTCCCCATCTCCAAGATAAAGAAGGAACAGTCACTTATGAAGATATAGAAAGGAAACGTAGTTGGATGGATCAGTAACAGCAAAGAAAAACAGTCATAGAAGATGTGCTGTTAGTCAAAGGTTTAAAGCACAACCTCATAAGTATTAGTCAGCTGTGTGATAGAGGACATCAAATCAAATTTCAAGAGTCAAAATGCAGCATACTAAAGGATGGTACAGTCATCTTTGAAGCAAATAGAAAGAAGAATCTGTACGTGCTCTACCTGAAGAACTCAAAGAGCAAAATGTGTGTCTGGCAGCCAGCAAAGACAAATCAATGATCTGTGGCACAGAAGGCTAGGCACTGCAGCTTGGATGGCTTGAGCAAGCTCAGAAAGAGGAATCTTGTGGAAGGTCTACCGAAAATCAATGGTAAATTAGAAAGTATCTGCAGACCGTGTGCTAAGGGAAAGCACACAAAGAGTTCCTTCAGTCAAAGATGGTGGTGACCACCTCAAAACCCTTAGAGCTCCTATATGGATCTATTTGGGCCAATGAAGACTACCAGTCTTGGAGGAAAGAATTTCGGATTCGTTATAGTAGATGACTACTCAAGATTCACATGGGTATCATTCTTAGAACACAAAAATGATACTTTTGATAATTTTGTTAGCTTCAGCAAGAAAGTCCAGAAAGATCAGAAGTCAGTATAGTATCCATTCGATCTGATCATGGTGGTGAGTTCCAAAATGAAAAAGTTGCTAGATTCTGTGATGATCAAGGAATTCAGCACAATTTCAACACCAAGGACACCACAGCAAAATGGTATAGCCGAACGGAAGACCGAACTCTCTTAGATATGGCAAGAACCATGCTTTGTGAATATGAGTTACCAAGATATTCTGGGCAGAAGCAGTCAACACAGCAGCTACATTGTCAACAGAGTCATGATCAGGCCAATCTGAAGAAGACTGCATATGAGCTGTTAAAGGGAAGAAGCCAAAGATCAGCCATTTCAGAACCTTTGGTTGTCCTTACTTTATTCACAACAACGGAAAAAAGGGATATTGGTAAGTTAGATGCCAAATCAGATGAAGGCATCTTCATGGGGTACACCTCTAAACCCAAAGGCTATAGAGTGTTTAATAAACGTACATTATTGATTGAACAGTCTGTACACGTTATTTTGATGAAACTAACCCCCTTGAGAAAGAAAATAGAAAGTGATATGATGATGCAGGAATGTTCAATAAACTGAAAGACACATCACTTGAAGACACAAGGGATGATCTGCCTCTGGATGAAATGCAACAAGAAGAAATTTCTCATGAAACTCTTCCAAAGAATGGAGATACAAGAAAGATCACCCACCTGAAAACATCATTGGTGATCCATCGGTAGGGGTAAGAACAAGAGGTAACTTGATTCCTTGTGATTACCTTGCTTTGTATCTCAATTAGAGCATAAGACAGTCAATGAAGCCTTAACTGATGAATCTTGGATAATAGCAAGCAAGATGAATTAAATCCAATTCAGAGAAAACAAGTATGGTCACTGTTCCTAGACCATCAGACCATCCTGTGATCGGCACTAAATGGGTGTTCAGAAACAAATTGGATGAATTGTGTAATCTAAGAAACAAGGCCAGACTGGTGGCTCAAGGCTATTGTCAAGAGGAAGGCATAGATTTTGATTGAAACCTATGCACCCAGTGGCTAGACTTGAGGCTATTAGAATTTTACTGCTTATGCTTCTGCATTAGATTTAATTTATTTCAAATGGATGTTAAATCTGCCTTTCTAAACGGTTTTATAAAAGAAGAAGTTTAAGTGGAACAACCCGGGTTTTGATGATATAGACTTTCCGAATCATGTTTTAAATTGCATAAGGCTCTATATGGTTTAAAACAAGCACCTAGAGCCTGGTATGAAAGACTTAGTTCTTTTCTCCTAAAACATGGTTTCAGTAGAGGTCAAGTAGATAGCACTCTTTTTATAAAAACAAAGTCAAAAATATACTGTTGGTCAAATTTATGTGGATGACATCATCTTTGGATCTACTGATGAATCCTTGTGCAAGTATTTGAAAAAGCTACTGCAGGGAGAATTGAGATGAGTATGATGGGAGAGCTTAACTACTTCCTTGGACTTCAAATCACAACAAGGAAAGGAAGGAACTCACATCTGTCAAGCAAAGTACACCAGAGAACTGCTAAAAGAATTTGGATTTGAAAACACCAAGCCACTGTCAACACCAATGAGTACATCAACTAGGATGGATAGTGACAAGGATGGTAAGAAGGTGGATCAAAAGATCTACAGAGGTATGATAGGTTCATTACTTTATCTAACCGCAAGTAGACCTGATATATATTTAGTGTATGCATGTGTGCTAGATATCAAGCCGACCCTAGAGAGTCACATTTAATTTCTGTGAAAAGATTTTTAGATATTAGCCAGGACTCATGATTTAGGACTATGGTATCCAAACTCCTGTGATGTAAATTTAATAGGATATTCTGATGCTGACTATGCTGGATGCAAGGTAGATAGAAAAAAGCACCAGTGGATGCTGTCAATTCTTGCAGGGTGTTTAATCTCATGGTCCTCAAGGAAACAAAATTCAGTAGCACTATCTACAGCTGAAGCCGAGTACGTTGCTGCTGGAAGTTGTTGTACACAACCTTATGGATAAAGCAACAGCTTGAGGATTTGGACTCAAAATCAAGAGAATTCCTCTGCTATGTGACAACACCAGCGCTATCAACCTCACCAAAATCCAATTCAGCACTCCAGGACCCAAACATATTGAGGTCAGATACCCTTTTATTCGTGATCATGTAGCAAATGGCATATTGAAATCGTTTTGATACAAACAATCAGCTAGCAGATATTTCACAAAGGCCTTACCTGAAGAGGATTTACATCTCTTAGAAGGGAGCTAGGCATGTGTATTTGTGAAAAGATTTCATTAAAGCTGGTATAAAAATTCTCAGAATTTAAGAAGGTTCTCTCTCTCTCTCCTTTTGTGGCAAAATCAATTCAAAAGTCTCAGTTTAAGTGTTCCGTCGATAAGTCATAGTTCTTCAAGGCGGTCAAACTCATTTGTCGTTTTCTGACGCCTCACCTTTTGGGAGCATTTATATTCTTTAAATCGATGCGTTAACGATTCCTCTTCCTCATTCACCTTTTCCCCTCTTTGTCCCGACGCATGAGCCGATGCCCTAGCGACTCTTGCTCATCCTCTGCAAATTTGAAGCTTCCATCTCCTTCCCGCGAAATCGTTTGAGGGTTTCTTCTCGTCACCCTCCTCTTCAACCCTTCAAACCTTCTCCTACCTGAATCCATGGCCGCACCAGCTATTGCGACAGTGTGGGTGGTTACAGCGCCGAATACCTCACCCCAGCTCAGGAGGAGCGTTTCACCTTTGTGAAGACAAAGCTCTGTGGTCACAGGAAGTAGATGTTTCAGATCTGCAGAAGAATGAGCGCACATCATGAGAAGATCAACCAGATGAAGTGGAAAGAACTCACCACTTGCTCAGCAGTAAGTTATCCGGACTTGGTAAAGGCGTTCTTTGTGTGCTTAAAAACAGAAGAAGATGGGGCCCCGTTTCTTCAGTCAAGGGCACCCTAATCAGAATCGACCAGGAATGCTTAGGATGCTATTGGAGTAAGCACATTCGGTTTCAGTGGAATTCATTCTGTAGAAACCAAGAAAAGGGTTTGGGGATTGTTGGGCCAGGGTTCAAGATGAGGGATGGCAAGCTAGATATCAATTAGTTAAGTGCTTTCAACCTCCTCCTTCACTTCTTGTTTGTCAGATTTTGGTTCCCCGAAGTGCAGCCTTCTCCTCACTAAGGCTGACTCCGACCTGATGTACTGGGCCATAAAAATGAGGAAATCAATATGGCCGCAATGATGATAGAGAGAATGAAATTTGCCAGGGAGCAGATTTGGGACACTAAAAGCAAGTTGAATGTGTCCCTGCCCTATGCCCATTTACTCACCAGAAACTTCAGGACACTTCGGTTGTAGATGTCTCAGGGGCAGTTGTGGAGAAGAGGGCCAAGCTATCAGGTCCAGAAACTTAAAGAAGAGTGGCTTTTCAGTAGTCAATGGGGTCTGGTTCAAGGCCTCAGTTGCAGAAGGTGAAGGACTCATTGGTGAGCCTTCAGTTGCTCAATCCAGTGGAGGCAGATCCTGTGATGCCCGAATTGCCACTGGAACAGGTTCTGTTCCAGTCCTTGTAGAAACAGAGCTGGAAGGGCCATCTATGGCCATAAATCAATCAGAGGCAGCAGCAGCAGCAGTGAGGGCAGAGAAGAGACAGGCCAGCAGCAGCAGATCCAGTTGTGCTTCATATGAAAGGAGAATTGAAGACTTCTCCCAGAAGACATCTTGCTTGTTATGGAAGAGTCTGTGGCATCAGGCCACATCTTGAAGAAGGTCCAGTGGAAGAGGAGCAGCAAAATCCTCAGGATGATTCGATGTAAATGGATGCTCCCGGTCAGGGGGAGACTGTGCGTTGCTGCAGAGATGCTCACTTGAGGGGGAGCAATCCCAAGAGACACCAGATGTTGCACCTCCAGCACCGAGATCAGGAGGAAGACCAGAGAAAGTCTGAAAATTGGATGCCAGAGAAGGGGACACAGCTAGTTCATCAAGTCTGATGAGGATAATGATCCACCTCCCCAGCTACAAAGGGCAAAGAGAAAGAGATAGCTCCTGAAGTACCCCTTTAGCTGAGCACCATTTGGAAAGACAGGTCAAGCAAAAGATTGTCATCAATTTAAAAACCGTGATTGAGAGTTGGATGTTCAGGGTGAGCTGCTTTGCTCACTTCAGTTTGATGTGAATTCCATCTTTCTAAGCCAAGCTTCAGCCCGCAAGGAATTGGCTCAGATTCGCTCTGCCATGACATGGTTCCATCAAGAAATGGGGACCATGAAGAATATGCTCTCTGACATCCTTGGAAGTTGGAGCCAAGCTCCGCTCCTGCTCCTCCAGCAGCTCAGGAGCCTCACTCAAGTGTACCTGAGCCCTCTGGGCAGTCAGTAGCAGCAGCCGAAGCCCCAGCAGAAGGGCCAGAGAAGAGTCAGGGCCATCAGGGCCAGCTGAAGAGTCAGGGCCATCAGGGCCGCTGAAGAGTCAAGGCCAACAGGGCCCGTTGTAATGGAATCAGGGCCACCAGGGCTGGCAGTGTTGGATCCCTTGCCCTCCTTACCTGAAGAAGTGGTTTCAGATCTTCCACCCATTGCTCCCACTTCTACCAGACTCCCATTCCTCTTCTCACCCACTAACTCCACAGCTCCACTGCTCCACCTCCCTTCAAAAAGCCTAGATCCAGGCCCTCCTCTCCCACCTTTCCTCCTCATCCCATCACATCATCTTGTTTTCTACTCTCATCTCTTCTTCTCAAGAATTTGAGGCCCCTCCAGCATCCTCAGCTGGAGCCTCATCCTCTTCTGGTACATCTTCACTTCCAGAAGTAGGATCTCTCAATTCTGATGCATTTCTAAACCCCCTGCACCTCCCTCCTTTATCACTATTATTCCTACGGATGTCCAATCGACTCTCCCTTTCTTGATAAAAATTAAGGATGAGTTTGAAGAGGTTATCCTAGGTCTGTGCTAAAAGTAGGAGACCACCTTTCCAAGACAGACTCTTCCAGTACTGTCTCAAAGAAACGCAAAACTTTCTTCCTCCACCTCTCCTCTTACCCTCCCTGTGGTTTTCTCTTACAGTCACCCACAAGCATACCTCACTGTACAAAGAATCTCTCAAAGGTTGTCTTTGCCACTCTTCACAATCTTCTTTTCTTAACCTCTCTGACCATTTAGATGTCATTCTTCCCATACTGTCGTCTAAAGCCGAAAAATCCAAATCTTCTCCTCAGCCCACTCCCAAAACTGAGGAGCATGGGCTAAATCTCATAAGGATTTGTACAATCGCGTTCTTCGGCTAGGCAACAAGGTTTTCTCCCAGGGATCACTCCTTGACCCTTCTGAGTGGTTCAAGTTTCACCACCAGAACACCTGGGCCCTGCTATTCAGGAGCTCATCAAGCTGGTTAGGATTTCAAATGTTCAACAACTACAGGTATCTCAATAGATTGCCTGAAGTTCAGCTTACCAGTTCAAGAGAGCCATCAAGGTCCTTACACACTCTGAGCAGTCTGAGGAAATCAGAGTAGATTTTGCAACTCTTCATTTACCTGAAGAAATTTTCCTGCCTCAGATTCATTTCTTGATCATGGAATCTTCAATTGGCTCAATCATTTTTGAGCGCTTTGCTAGAGTCATGGGCAGAATCAAGATTCAGAAAGGCCTTCAAGTTGGTTTTCCTAGATTTCTCTTGGGAATATCATAGAGGGTTGTCAAATCTGATGTTCTTGCCCCTCTCCTCCAGAATGTGAAAGGCTGAATGCCTCTGATTGGTCCAAGCTTTACTCCCTATCAGCACAACAACTTACTCATTGATGTGGCTCAGGCCAGGGAAGGAAAAGCTCTGTCTCTCTTGCCACCTTCTTAGATATGAACTCAATCCATCGGTCCTTGATCCTACAAAGGTTGGCTGAAAGGTACAAGGTGTTTTTAGCTCTTCGCCAGGAATCAAGGAGAAACAGATATTCTACCCTGTCACCATGGATCAATTTCTTGCCTGTGAAGTTTTGGTGTAAAACAACATCCTCTGCACCCCATGGATCCCGATGAGTATGACCTGTTTCTACCAAGCAGCGCAGCATCTATCTATCCAAGATGGCTCCCACCATGGGACCAACCTTCTCCATTGAGAGTGGTGCCTTTAGGCAATTCTTCAAGCGTCAGGAAGAGCAGGCCTGGGAAGCTATCTCATTATGCCTCCCTTCTCTCTCCTACTTTTTTTGCCTGTACCTCCTCAACTTAATGAATGGATTGTGCTCTTTCTCCTCATTGTCTCTTCTTCTTTGTCTCGTCCTATTGCTTTTGCTTAATGACAAAAAGGGGGAGAATGTTTAACCTACATGTGTCTGACACATTTCTTGAATCATGATTTAAGTACTTTAATTCCTCTATGTTAAGTTTACTCAAATGATGATCATAGTTTGTCATCACCAAAACGGGGAGATTGATGAACAGTCCATCCCCATATACTTTTAAATTAATTACAGCTTATTTTGGTGATAAACAAAACTGTCAAAGTTTTCTAACCTGTTTTATTTTAGCCTTAAGCACAAAGAAAGTCAAGCATTTGTTGGTAAGTACTTACATACATCATTTCTCAAGAGAGCCATAACGATTCCTTCATAGTTGTAACGATTTCCTCTCAAGTTCAACGATTACTGAATAACTGCTGTGTCAATCAAGTCGATATTATACGACTCTGTAAGTTATCGTAACGACTCCTTCAGAAGTTATAACGACTTGCTCTATTATAACGACTCTGTAAGTTATCGTAATGGACTCCTTCAGAAGTTATAACGACTTGCTCATTATAACGACTCTGTAAGTTATCGTAACGATCCTTCAGAAGTTATAACGACTTGCTCATTATAACGACTCTGTAAGTTATCGTAACGACTCCTTCAGAAGTTATAACGACTTGCTCGTCATAACGATTCTGTAAGTCATCATAACCGATTTCTTTAGAGTTATAACGACTTGCTCGTCATAACGATTCTGTAAGTCATCGTAACGATTTCTTTCGAGAGTTAAACGACTTGTCGTCATAACGATTCTGTAAGTCATCGTAACGATTTCTTTAGAGAGTTTCAACGACTTGCCTCTCATAACGACTGATAAGTGTTTCATAACGATTTCCTATATCATCTGTTATAGAACGACTTGATGTGGTAACGATTTCATAAGTTATCATAACGACTTCTATGAGCTGCAACAACTTGATTTAACGATTCTATCAGACTTCCATAACGACTGCATAAGTCATGTTTCCATTAATTAATTGTTCTCCTTGAGTTAAGATACGTTGAATAGTCAAAGTCGCATCTCGTCTGTTTGACTGCCAGGCATTTAATAAAGACTGAACGTATCTCTGCACGGATACAGAAAATATCTTCATTCTTGTGTATCCTCTGTATGCATCTTCTAGAACGATAAACTGTTATACCATATTTGTGTCTATCTGCTCTAACGTTGAGTGACATATGGAGATAGTATAGCTGTCTACCATAAAAGCTCAACCTGCAGAACCTTAAGGATACACTATCCTACAACATCTGACACAGAAAGAACTACAAGCCAACTCAGACGATCTCATCACTTTGCGTGCTCCAAAAGAACAAAAGACTGTCGACAGGAAGCTTCCCAAATCCTTCAGTCTAACGTTCACTAAAGTGTGAGGACAACGGTCATCTCTTCGTCTCATTCAAATTGGAGAGATAAATACAAGACGAAGTTCCGAAGACGACAACATTTTTTTTTTACGAAGGAAGCTTTATTGTCATTTAAGAGAGTCTAGAACTCTATCACTTTCAAGTCTTCAGAAGATCACAAGAGCCAGAAAATTCTCTTCCTTTCGATCTTGGCTCCTAGCTCCTCATGCTGTGAGAAGAAAAAATCAAGGAGAGCTAGATTAGTTCTGAGATAGTCCACATTGTGTAGATCTTTGACTCTCAGTGCTTGTAGCTTCAGATTGAGTTTTGTAAAAGCTTGATCTAGGGGCTAGTCATTTCCTTCAAGATTTTCTTGTGTTCTTCCTTCGTGTGTGAAGGAAGACCTGGTGGTGTCCAGGGTGGTGTTTTTCCCTTCGGAAGTGAAGGAAGACCTGGTTGTACCAGGGTGTTGGTTCCTTCTGGAGTGAAGGAAGACCAGCTGAGCGGGGGGTGTTTTGTCCATAGGGGGACTGTACCCTAGTTAGTGAAATCCTGAGGATTGCTCAGGGACTGGACGTAGGACTCCTAAGGAGAGGAGATCCGAATCAGGATAAATCTGGTGTTGTGTGATGTCTTTTCGTGTGATTATTGCTTTATAGCCATTACTAATCCCTTCCAAGAACTCTTTATGTTGTTTGAGCTCAGGTTTATCAGATAAATTTTATTTAAAGACCCATTCACCGACCTGGTGTACCAGGGTGTTGTGTTCCTTCAGGAGTGAAGGAAGACCAGCTGAGCTGGGTGGTTGTTTTGTCCATAGGGGGACTGTACCCTAGTTAGTGAAATCCTGAGGATTGCTCAGGGACTGGACGTAGGACTCCTAAGGAGAGGAGATCCGAACCAGGATAAATGTGTGGTGTGTGATTGTCTTTATCGTGTGATTGTTGCTTTTACTAACCATTACTAATCCCTTCCAAGAACTTTATGTTTGTTTGAGCTCAGGTTTTTATCAGAAATTTTATTTTTTAAAGACCCATTCACCCCCCCTCTGGGTTAGCCAACCGGGCAACAGGTATGTGTAAATGTTATGTATCTATTTCTTTAAGCCTAGATTGTCTAGATTGGTCGTTATGGAATGTTTTGCAGGAGCTAGTGATGGTGGTGGTCCTCGTTGCTACACCCCCGGTCGAGGGTAGTGTGTACAGGTGTTTTGGGACGAGTTCGTGAGGCTCTTTCGGGCCTGTTTGTTCCGGAGCACATCCAGGACAAGATGGGCAGAAGTTTCTCTCCTTGACTCAGGGCTCCATGACCGTACTGGAGTACAAGGCCAGGTTTTTCGAGCTATCTCTATCGAAGTATGTCCCTCACATTATAGCTGATGAGCGCAGGAAGGCGAAGAAGTTCGTGATGGGTCTGAGGCCATCACTGAGGATGAGGTTGGTGGCATTTGACCATCGTACTCTCGATGAGGCTATTAGCGCAGCTTGTCGGCAGGAGGGAGAGATGGAGCAATACTTGGAGGAGAAGAAGGATTCTCAGAAGAGGCCTGCAGCTTTGCTCCAGGGGCAGGAGAAGAAGAAGGTGACGTACTAGTCACCACAGCGTCCTTTAGTATTGTGAAGTCGTCAGGTATCTTCTCAGCATTCCCTAGTGGCAAGAAGGAGTGTCCTCATTGCGGGAGGTCACATGGTGGTACGGAGTGTTGGAAGATGGCGGGGAAGTGCTTGAAGTGTGGGAGCAGTGAGCATAAGATCAAGGATTGCCCCATACTTTAATAGGGAGTCCAGCGCGGACCAGCTCCAGCAGTAGTAGCAGCGCCAGCGACAGGAAGACCAGGAAGGCCTCGAGCCCAAGCTCGAGTGTTTGCATTAGCTCGTGCGGACGCCGAGTAGGAGGAGCATGTGTAGCACCCCGAAATTTTAATTACATAAAAATTTGAATAAATGGAAATAAATAATTCCATAATACAAAAGTATTTAAACAACGTATCATTATCGTATTGTGCTAAAACACATCGGAAAATTCCGTAAAATTATAAATCAACCCTAAATATTATTATTAATGTTTCACAAAGAAATTGTGCCAAAATAAAAATCATATATGGACTTCAAATAATATCCTCTAATGACCCATCAAGAAATTTGGTTCAATAAAAATCATTTGGGCTAGGTTTAAGAGTTATTGCGACTGATTATCTAAATAAGGAAACAAGTCAGAAAACCGTTAACACGGAAATGCGACGCAATCAAAAAATTAAATAAAAGTGTTGGGGAGACTTCCAACATTATATATTGATGACCCATTATCATAATTGGGCCAATGGGCAACATTTGGCCCAAAAATCAAATAAAGCTAGAAAATACATAGAAATTCGTAACCATAAATAAGCTGAAATTAAAAAGAGGCAATTAGAGTTGAATTGGGATGCAATCATGCATTCATTGCAACCCAAATTCGTGCCTAACTATGAGAGAGGTTTCCTAATGCCTCACACACTCAAGGGAGGAGGAAATCATCAAAATAGGAACTAAACATGCCAATCCCGAAATCCTCTTTCCTAGTTATAATAGGACTCCTAAACACCATGATTACTAAATACTCTTCACCCAAACCCTAGGAACGAATTTAGAACTTTCTAGGGTCATGTGGAGGAGCTCTGGTGCTGAGGAGCTGTGGAACGACCACAAGAAGCCGTTCTTCTTCCCCTTCTCATCTGCTGCGACCTGCACAAACCACTCTTTTGAAGTCACCAAAGGTAGGTTTCTCGGGCCAAATCTTAACATATCCCTACCAATGTGTAGAGCATCAAGTTAACTTTCATTTCTCACTGGTTTCATCAAATTTCATTAGTAGATCTTGATTTATAAGCGTTTTGCAAAAGTCGCGCACTGTCAGGGCTTTTCCGTTCTAAATTGTTTCACGTGATTCAAGACCGAATTAGAGTCAACTTTAACATGGAAGTTATCTACTTGAATATGTTTCACGTGATTCAAGACCGAATTAGAGTAAAATTTTAACATGAAGTTATTCTACTTGATGTCACGATCATCTTTCATGTTGAACGGTTTTGTCTATCTCATTAGTTAGAGAGTTATGAACCCCGTAAGAGAGTCATGCATAAAACTGTGTTTTCGGGTTTGCAGTTAGCCTTAGGTTATTCCTGTTTTTCTTGAGATTAAGACCGAAGTAGGTCAAGACTCTAACATGAAAGTTCTTTTATTATTCGTTAGGGTCATCTTTCATGTTAAAGGTTTGTGTAAATGTCATTAGTTTGAGAGTTATAAACTTCGTAATAGAGTCATGCATGATACTGCGTTTTTCTGGTTGCATTTAACTTTAAGTTCTTCATGTTTTTCACAAGGGCAAAGACCGAATTAGGTAAAACCCCCAACATCAAAGTTCTTCCAATAGATGTCCTCGACATTTCTATGTTAAAGTTTTGTCTAAAGGTCAGCATATAGAGAGATATAGGCGTCTCATGAATATCGCTCCTGTGTCAAAACATGGTAAGTCTGAACCAAGAGCATGTCAGATCCCAGTCGGACTCAGGCGCAGATCCTGTGAATGCGACGGCTCGATGTGTCGCCTTCGAGGTCTCGTCGTGACAGCCCGACATGTCACGACCTGATTACGACAAGACCGTTGTCGCGATCATGCTGCCTGAATCGGACCGCCCCAGTCGCGTCTTCACAACTACCTGTCGCCTTCCTTATAGGGATATGTCGCGATCTCAGAACTTTACCTGAAACCACGTGTGTTTCCTGCATAGTTTTCGCATATACCCAAGATCTGTTTAAATATGATATTACTGTGTAAGTTGCATGTCTTGGGTCTAATCCTTACATGATTGTTGTTTAATGGCTTAAAAGCGATTAACCCATTTAAAAAGCTTTAATTACATGAATGCTATTCTAAGTGCTCCTTAAATATTATGATCCATTCGTGCTACTTGTGATTTAATCTTCCTACTGTTCTTCCACGTTTAAATGATAAGAGTTATCATAAAATCTTGCAAACCATGATGAGTTAAAGTGCATAGTTTTATTCCATGTTATATTGTCAAGTGTTTCCCACGAGTTTGAGACCGATGGTTTGTGAATTGAGACACGCGTACCGCACTACACACTAGCACTGTTAGGCAACCTTTTCTTGGGAAATTGGAAACTCTCTACCGGTCATTCCGAATCGGCAGACTAGCGACCTTTTCACCAAGGCCTCCGTAAATCTCCTCTGACCATGGATTCCCACATGGCCGACGAGTTGGTTGTACCATTGAAGTTCCCTGGAGATAGCGTGCACTTCCTTTCTCTCTTGATCTCGTGAGTGTGACTTACAATCTAGACTAAAGCCATTAATGTAAAGATTGAACGAAAGTATAAATTGTACCGTTATGCTGCCGAATTTATCTCTTGACCATTGTTCTCATGAAATCATGTTCAATTTAATTATTACTTCTTCTCATCATCATCATGAACATGACATTACACATGCTACATTTTGAAACTCTCATTGGCCATTATTAATGACTGTGGGTATCTACATTTAAAAATTTAAGTGAGATGCTGACAGGGCACGGCGTGTGTCCAAGGGCTCCAATCTAGCCCCAATGACGGCGAGTCATAGATATACTGTTAACCATGGGGTATAATGATTACTGGCGCTGCATCTGCGCTGGGAAAATCGTGCGTGCGTGTTGAATGATAGATACATAACCACATACACGTGTCCTGGTGTACATTCTTGATGGATCTTTTCTTGGTGTACATTGGTGTCTACGTGCCTGATTAGTGTTACTTGATCATGCTCGTGCGTGCTTGCTTGCTTACTTGCTTGCGTGATATGGCCATCCTGCATTTAATGCAATTAGTGATATCTTGCGTTCTTGAAAGCTATTAACATCAAGTGAAATCTTGCGTGCTTGTACAAAGTGATCTATTTCTAGTTCTCTCTTGTCATCTTGTTCATCAATCTTGTTCTATCATGATCTCTCTCTCTCTAGCTTGTTTTATATATCATGTTTTAACGAGTTTTATCCGTACTTGCATATCATTCATCGTACTTGCCTAGTTCTAAAATGTTAATCACTTATATCATTGCCTGCACATTAAGATATAAATCCTACTGGGCTAGTTTGCTCATTCCCTACTTTTACCCAATCTAGGTGACTATGAAGTTGAAGAGGAAGAGCAAGTCGAGGATGGGAATGCGTCCGAGTGATGAGCGTTCCAATTACGAGTCTATCTATAGTTAGTTTATTTTGAGTGTTAGATTCATGTAGTAGGAAGTGAGGAATAGAATGTACTTTTCCTTTATTGAGTCTTAGTCCTGTAATAGTTTCCACTTTGAATACAATAAGTTGAGATTTGAATACAATTTATATTGAGTTCAATATATGGGCCCTATTATGATGTTGTGTTGATACACATTTAGTGCGTGCTAGCTAGAGGCTTATTTGCCGACTGTCCACGTCTCGAAATATCGACTCGAATTCTTCGAATAATATCCGCTGCGAAATTCTCGGGACGTGACAGTTAAGTGGTATCAGAGCCTAGGAATACCAAATAGGATATGTCTCAGGAATAGGAGATACCTATGGAACCTAGGTCATGAAAATTAAATACAGTTCCTGGTGAGAATGGGTAGAGACTAGGAATATGTTAGAAAGAATTAAACACTCCTACCCATTGACTCTTATAATGTATCTAGAGAGATTAATTGGTTTCCATCCTTTTCTCAGGAACCCTCATAACTCTTACCCTCAACTGCAATGGCTCGTAATCAGTGGCAAGTTATGCAAGAAACCGTGGCTGGACTGACCCAGGCATTACAAAATGTAGTTCAGGCTGGCAATCAGGCTGGAGCTGCAAGGAATGGAGCCGGTGATCTGCACCGGAATTTTAGGAGTTTAAACCCTCCTCGTTTCTCAGGATCCCCTGATCCGGACGAGGCAGAAAATTGGCAAGAGGAGATAGAAAGGATTTTCCAGGTGATGCAATGCACTAATAGAGAGAAAGCGGTACTGGCCACTTTTCAATTTACCAAGGATGCCCGAGCGTGGTGGAAGGCCACATCGGCCCACCTGCCTAATATAGCTGAACTGGAATGGGCTGAATTCCTGGAGATATTTCGGGGAAAATATTTCTCTGAGAGAGTGAAGGAGAAGAAAGCGACGAAATTTGCCGCACTGAAGCAGAAGGGATTGTCTGTGGCTAAGTATGAGGCTCAGTTCGCGCGTCTTGCTGTGTATGCCCCACATCTGGTGGGAACGGAAAGACTTAAGGCAAATCGATTCATGGATGGGCTCAGGCCCATGTTCATTGAAAGACTCGGACCACATAATATTCAAACTTACACTGAGATGGTCCAAAGAGCTCAACTGGTAGAAGATACTATGGCTAAGGTGGAAGGCATGAGGGGAAAGGACATCTCAAAGCCGACCTTTACAAAAAGGGGAGCAGTCGATACAACTGGAACTTTCCCTAATAACAATAATAACAACAACAAAAGGCCAACCACTGGGAAGGACTATAGCATGGAGAAAAAGATCAAAGTAGAAGAAACAACGATTTTTGAATATTGTAACTTTTGCAACAAGCCTGGACACAGAGCGGAAGAGTGCTTGAAGAAGGCAGGAGCTTGCCTGCGATGCGAGAGTCGTGACCACCGCCTTCCCAACTGTCCTATGTTAAAAGACCAAGTTAAGGAACCAAGAAGTGGTAAAGCGTCAGGGACGCGTGAATGCAATAACGCAAGCGGAGCTCCGGAAGGAGGTATGATTGTTAATGCCTAGACTGATCTTATGATGTTTTCTTATTGGTACATTTCAAAGTGGGGGAGATCATTAAGGAGAAATTGGAAAGGGATAATCTAGTAATTATACCATAGTTCCTTTGGTGGAGTAAGATGGAGTTATAACAACCGTGGAAGGAAAACAGGAGTGGAAGGAACCAAATGAATAGTACGGGTGGCCATAGGTGTAGATGTTGGACTAACCTCCACGATGTTGAAACAAGTTAGAAGAATTAAATTCGAAACGACCTCAAAGGTCATAACTATCAAAGCCAATTACCGATCAATGAATTTGGGGACCAAATTCTCTTAAGTGGGGGAGGGTGTAGCACCCCGAAATTTTTAATTACATAAAAATTTGAATAAATGGAAATAAATAATTTCCATAATACAAAAGTATTTAAACATACGTATCATTATCGTATGTGCTAAAACACATCGGAAAATTCTGTAAAAATTATAAATCAACCCTAAATATTATTATTAAATGTTTCACAAAGAAATTTGTGCCAAGAAAAATCAGATTATCCAAGTTTAAAGTGTTTCGCACTTATTACCGTAATTCATGAATAAGTCGGAAAATCATTATCACACGTACTGGAATGAGTTAGAAATTAAATAAAAATCATATATGGACTTCAAATAATATCCTCTAATGACCCATCAAGAAAATTGGTTCAATAAAAATCATTTGGCTAGGTTTAAGAGTTATTGCGACTGATTATCTAAATAAGGAAATAAGTCAGAAAACCGTTAACACGGAAATGCGACGCAATCAAAAATTAAATAAAAGTGTTGGGAGACTTCCAACATTATATATTGATGACCCATTATCATAATTGGGCCAATGGGCAACATTTGGCCCAAAAATCAAATAAAGCTAGAAAATACTTAGAAATTCGTAACCATAAATAAGCTGAAATTAAAAAGAGGCAATTAGAGTTGAATTGGGATGCAATCATGCATTCATGGCAACCCAAATTCGTGCCTAACTATGAGGGGAGGTTTCCTAATGCCTCACACACTCAAAGGGAGGAGGAAATCATCAAAAATAGGAAACTAAACATGCCAATCCCGAAATCCTCTTTTCCTAGTTATAATAGGACTCCTAAACACCATGGTTACCTAAATACTCTTCACCCAAACCCTAGGAACGAATTTAGAACTTGCTAGGGTCGTGTGGAGGAGCTCTTGGTGGCTGAGGAGCTGTGGAACGACCACAAGAAGCCGTTCTTCTTCCCCTTCTCATCTGCTGCGACCTGCACAAACCACTCTCTTGAAGTCGACCAAAGGTAGGTTTTCTCGGGCCAAATCTTAACATATCCTATACCAATGTGTAGAGCATCAAGTTAACTTTCATTTCCCACTGGTTTCATCAAATTTCATTTAGTAGATCTTGATTTATAAGCGTTTTGCAAAAGTCGCGCACTGTCAGGGATTTTCCCGTTCTTAATATGTTTCACGTGATTCAAGACCGAATTAGAGTAAAATCTTAACATGGAAGTTATTCTACTTGATGTCACGATCATCTTTCATGTTGAACGTTTTGTCTAAATCTCATTAGTTAGAGAGTTATGAACCCCATAAGAGAGTCATGCATAATACTGTGTTTTCGGGTTTGCAGTTAGCCTTAGGTTATTCCTGTTTTTCTTGAGATTTAAGACCGAAGTAGGTCAAGACTCCAACATGAAAGTTCTTTTATTAGTCGTTAGGGTCATCTTTCAAGTTAAAGGTTTTGTATAAATGTCATTAGTTTGATTGTTATAAACTTCGTAATAGAGTCATGCATGATACTGCGTTTTTCTGGTTGCATTTAACTTTAAGTTCTTCATGTTTTTCACAAGGGCAAAGACCGAATTAGGTAAAACCCCCAACATCAAAGTTCTTCCAATGGATGTCCTCGACATTTTCTATGTTGAAAGTTTTGTCTAAAGGTCAGCATATAGAGAGATATAGGCGTTTCATGAATATCGCTCCTGTGTCAAAACATGGTAAGTCTGAACCAAGAGCATGTCAGATCCCAGTCGGACTCAGGCGGAGATCCTGTGAATGCGACGGCTCGATGTGTCGCCTTCCGAGGTCTCGTCGCGACAGCCCGACATGTCGTGACCTGATTGCGGCAAGACCGTTGTCGCGATCATGCTGCCTGAATCGGACCGCCCCAGTCGCGTTCTTCACAACTACCTGTCGCCTTCCTTATAGGGATATGTCGCGATCTCAGAACTTTACCTGAAACCACGTGTTTTCCTGCATAGTTTTTCGCATATACCCAAGATCTGTTAAATATGATATTTACTGTGTAAGTTGCATGTCTTGGGTCTAATCCTTACATGATTGTTGTTTAATGGCTTAAAACGATTAACCCATTTAAAAAACTTTAATTACATGAATGCTATTCTAAGTGCTCCTTAAATATTATGATCCATCGTGCTACTTGTGATTTAATCTTCCTACTGTTCTTCCACGTTTAAATGATAAGAGTTATCATAAAATCTTGCAAACCATGATGAGTTAAAGTGCATAGTTTTATTCCATGTTATATTGTCAAGTGTTTCCCACGAGTTTGAGACCGATGGTTTGTGAATTGAGACACGCGTACCGCACTACACACTAGCACTATTAGCAACCTTTTTCTTGGGAAATTGGAAACTCTCTACCGGTCATTCCGAATCGGAGACTAGCGACCTTTTCACCAAGGCCTCCGTAAATCTCCTCTGACCATGGATTCCCACATGGCCGACGAGTTGGTTGTACCATTGAAGTTCCCTGGAGATAGCGTGCACTTCCTTTCTCTTCTTGATCTCGTGAGTGTGACTTACAATCTAGACTAAAGCCATTAATGTAAAGATTGAACGAAAGTATAAATCGTACCGTTATGCTGCCGAATTTATCTCTTGACCATTGTTCTCATGAAATCATGTTCAATTTAATTATTACTTCTTCTCATCATCATCATGAACATGACATTACACATGCTACGTTTTGAAACTCTCATTGGCCATTATTAATGACTGTGGGTATCTACATTTAAAAATTTAAGTGAGATGCTGACAGGGCACGGCGTGTGTCCAAGGGCTCCAATCTAGCCCCAATGACGGCGAGTCATAGATATACTGTTAACCATGGGGTATAATGATTACTGGCGTTGCATCTGCGCTGGGAAAATCGTGCGTGCGTGTTGAATGATAGATACATAACCACATACACGTGTCCTGGTGTACATTCTTGATGGATCTTTTCTTGGTGTACATTGGTGTCTACGTGCCTGATTAGTGTTACTTGATCGTGCTCGTGCGTGCTTGCTTGCTTGCGTGATATGGCCATCCTGCATTTAATGCAATTAGTGATATCTTGCGTTCTTGAAAGCTATTAACATCAAGTGAAATCTTGCGTGCTTGTACAAAGTGATCTATTTCTAGTTCTCTCTTGTCATCTTGTTCATCAATCTTGTTCTATCATGATCTCTCTCTCTAGCTTGTTTTATATATCATGTTTTAACAAGTTTTATCCATACTTGCATATCATTCATCGTACTTGCCTAGTTCTAAAATGTTAATCACTTATATCATTGCCCGCACATTGAGATATAAATCCTACTGGGCTAGTTTGCTCATTCCCTACTTTTACCCAATCTAAGTGACTATGAAGTTGAAGAGGAAGAGCAAGTCGAGGATGGGAATGCGTCCGAGTGATGAGCGTTCCAATTACGAGTCTATCTATAGTTAGTTTATTTTGAGTGTTAGATTCATGTAGTAGGAAGTGAGGAATAGAATGTACTTTTCCTTTTATTGAGTCTTAGTCCTGTAATAGTTTCCACTTTGAATACAATAAGTTGAGATTTGAATACAATTTATATTGAGTTCAATATATGGGCCCTATTATGATGTTGTTGATACACATTTAGTGCGTGCTAGCTAGAGGCTTATTTGCCGACTGTCCACGTCTCGAAATATCGACTCGAATTCTTCAAAATAATATCCGCTGCGAAATTCTCGCGACGTGACAGCATCTTACCGATGGTACGGTTCTTTTCATGGGTGTGCACGCTCGAGTTTTATTTGATATGGGTGCCACTCACTCGTTCATTTCTGAGCATTTTGCTAGGCAGTTAGCATTAGAGTCAGGATTAGAGTCTGAGGAGTTAGAAGTCCCTTTGTTTGTGCATGCACCTGTGGGTACGGTATCGACTAGGAAGTGTATTCCGTCCTTACCGGTGTGCATTGAAGATAGAGTTCTAGGATGGTGTTTCTTCTTGCTAAAAATGAAGGACTACGATGCTATTCTTGGTTTGGATTGGCTAAAGGAGCACTATGCGTTAGTGGATTGTCGTAGGAAGAAGATTGTTTTCCGCATTCCTGGTGAGGATGAATTTTCTCATCCATTGCCAAGGAATCTTGCAGGAAAGTTTGTCATCTCCGCCATGAAGACGATGAGAATGGTGATCAAGGGTTGTGACGCTTTTCTTGCCAACGTGGTATTAGTAGCCAAGGCTGATGAGTCACCTACTCTTGAGGAGATAGATGTAGTGCAGGATTTTCCAGATGTCTTTTTTGATTATTTATCTGGATTGCCACCATCTAGAGAGATAGAGTTTACTCTAGAGTTGCTTCCAGGCACCTCTCCTATCTCAAAGGCCCCTTATCAGATGGCACTTGTGGAGTTAGCGGACCTAAGGAAGTAGTTGCAAGATTTGTTAGATAAGGGATTTATTCGCCCTAGTGTTTCTCCTTGGGGCGCACCTGTATTGTTTGTAAAGAAGAAAGATGGGTCACTTAGGTCATGCATCGATTATAGAAAGCTAAACCAAGTGACTGTGAAGAACAGGTATCCCTTACCTCAGATTGATGATCTGTTTGACCAGCTGCAGAATGCATCAATCTTTTCTAAGATTGATTTGCGGTCTGGTTATCATCAGTTGAGGATTAGGAGTGAGGATGTGTCCAAGACGGCTTTTAGAACCCGTTATGGACATTATGAGTTTTTGGTCCTTCCGTTTGGTCTGACCAACGCCCCCGTAGCATTCATGGATCTCATGAACAGGGTGTTTGGACCTTACCTAGATAGTTTTGTTGTGGTTTTCATTGATGATGTGTTGGTTTATTCTCTGGATGAGGCCACACACCATCAGCATTTGAGGGTAGTGTTGGAAATTCTCCAAGAGCACAAGCTGTATGCAAAGTTCAGCAAGTGCGATTTTCTAATGCGCAAGGTTCCTTTCCTTGGGCATGTTATCTCCGGTGCTGGTGTAGCAGTAGATCCAGCGAAGGTCCAGGCTGTATTCGATTGGGAGATTCCCAGGACCCCTTCGGAGATTCGTAGTTTCCTTGGTTTGGCGGGTTATTATCGGTGATTTATTGAGGGATTTTCATCTCTCGCCGCCCCATTGACCAAGCTAACTAGGAAGGGTGAGAAGTTTGTTTGGTCTGAGAAATGTGAGAGTAGCTTTCAATTATTGAAGGCTAAGCTTACTTTCTCTCTGGTATTGGTATTACCTAGTGGTGATGAAGGTTTTGCCATTTATACGGATGCATCTCGGATTGGCCTTGGCTGTGTATTGATGCAGCAAGGAAGGGTAGTAGCATATGCTTCTCGACAATTAAAGGAGCATGAGCGTAACTATCCGACTCATGATTTGGAGCTAGTGGCAGTGGTTCATGCACTGAAGATCTGGAGGCACTATCTTTATGGTGTCAGATTTGAGGTGTTCACTGACCACAAGAGCCTGATGTATCTTTTCTCCTAAAATGAATTAAACCTTAGGCAGAGAAGATGGATTGAGTTCCTGAAGGACTATGACTTCGACCTCCAGTATCATCCTGGAAAGGAGAATGTCGGAGTGGATGCCCTTAGTTAGAGGAGGTCATCACTCCAGCAAGATTGGAAGATGTTGGAGGATGCGGCATGTGCGATGACTGAATTAGAGCCATCATTGTGTCAGGCTTTTATAGCTCAGTTGTTCATTAGGTCTTCGATGTTGGATGAGGTAATCGAGCAACAGAAAGACGACCCTAGACTCCAAGAGTTGGTGGTCAAGGCAGGCATTGCTTAGGATGAGGATGGTGTGATCAGATTCCATCACCGTGTTTATGTTCCCGATATTGTAAATGTTCGTGAGCATGTTTTAGCAGAGGATCATAGATCGAGATTCTATTCATCGGAGTAACACTAAGATGTACCAGATTTGAAGAGATTTTTTTGCTAGTCTGGCATGAAGAAGGATGTAGCGGAGTATGTGTCTAGATGTCTTGTATGCCAGCAAGTGAAGGTCGAGCGGCAACAACCATCTGGTCTTATGCATAAGATGGAAATCCCAGTATGGAAGTGGGAAGCTGTCACTATGTATTTTGTTACGGGTTTGCCTCGATCTAGACAGGGTAATGCTTCGATTTGGGTAGTAGTAGATAGATTCTCAAAGACTACGCATTTCTTGCCTATGAAGAAAAAGCAGTCAATAGAGAGTTTAGCTAGATTGTATGTTAGTAGTATTATTAGATTGCATGGTGTGCCGAAGTCGATCATTTCGGATCGAGATCTGAGATTCACTTCGAGGCTGTGGAAGGGTCTTCAGGATGCGTTAGGTTCGGAGTTGAAGCTCAGTTCGGCGTTCCATCTCCAGACTGATGGACAGTTTCAGAAGTCAAAGATGAAAAGAAGACTGAACCGATTTGCTATGAATGCAAGAAGCTCAGACATATCAAGGTAGAATGTCCGAAGCTCAAGAAAATTGAGTTCAGAATGAAAGACAACACCAGAAGACCCAGAAGATTTAAGAAGAAAGCCATGGCCGCAGCATGGGAGAATAGTAGTGACTCGGACAGCGAGTCAAGCTCAAGTAATGAAGAAGAAGAAGAAGCCAACTTGGCATTGATGGCCAACGTCGAAGACAAGGGAAACCTTCGAGCATCCAAATGGTACTTGGATAGCGAATGCTCAAGGCACATGCCAGGGAACAGAAAGTTTGTTGGGGAATCGTCCCCCGATCGGCAGCCCTCTCTCGCACAACTCACACATAGAGATCAGAGAGAAGATAGAAGAAGGGAGAAGAGAAACACAAGAACACCAGATTTTTTACGTGGTTCGGAGGTAAGGCCTTCCTACGTCCACGGCCACAGCAGCAGTTCCAATACTATACGTCAGAAACAATCATCCAACACATACAAGGAGAGAACGCCCTACTATATATATACTGGGAGGTTAGGGCGCCATAATCGATATTTACATGGACAATACTTCCCCTCACTCAGATTCACGCAAGTCGCCTGTCCTGGGGTTGAGAAGTTGATTGCCTTGAGAAATCCGACTGCTAAAGTCGAATGCCAAGTTCGACTGCTGACTCCCACTGCTAAAGTCAAATGCTGAAGTCGACTGCTGACTCCCACTGCTGATGTTGACCGCTGACTCCCACTGCTGAAGTCGATTGCTGAAGTCGACTACTGTAGTCGAATGCTAAAGTCGACTGCAAAAGTTGACTTCCTTGAAGACTTCGACTCATTCACTTCTATAAGCCGAATTTAGCTTCTAGGGGCGCTGCCCCCGAAGACCCCCATAGGGGGCGCTGCCCCCCTTCACCCCCCGCGACCCAGACCCCCTGTATTGATCCACATTGGGAGTTCAGGCTCCACACTCTAACAAAGTTATTCTCACATCTTAAAGCTGAAGAAGGAACATTCATGTATGGAGACAATGGAAAGGGGACTGTGATAGGCAGTGGATCAGTAGGCAGTAAAGACAAAACCGTTATCGAAGATGTGCTATGCGTCAAAGGACTAAAGCACAACCTTATTAGTATCATCCAATTGTGCGATAAAGGACATCAGATCAGATTTCAAGAGTCAAAGTGCGATATTATAAAGGATGGTGCAGTCATTTTTGAAGCTAACAGAGAAAAGAACCTGTATGTACTTTGTCTAGAAGAACTAAAGGATTAGGACATATGTCTGGCAGCAAATAAAGAGCAGTCAGTAGATCTCTGGCACCGAAGACTGGGCCACTGTAGCTTGGATGGCATGAAAAAGTTGATCAAGAGAAGCTTGGTGGAAGGCCTACTCAAAGTAAGTACAAAAATGATTGGTGTCTGTGGACCGTGTGCAAAAGGTAAGCACACCAAGTCATCCTTCAAGTCAAAGACTGTGGTAACAACCTCTAAACCCTTAGAACTTCTACTTATGGATTTATTTGGGTCAATGAGGACCACAAGTCTCGGGGGAAAGAACTTTGGATTTGTTATAGTAGATGACTACTCCAGGTTTATATGGGTTTCTTTCTTAGAACACAAGGATGATACTTTGGAGAGTTTTTTTAGTTTCAGCAAGAAGTTCAAAAGGATAAGAAGTATAGCATCATTAGTATCATATCAGATCATGGAGGAGAATTTCAGAATGAGAGCTTTGCAAAATTCTGTGATAGCCAAGGAATAGAACACAACTTCTCAGCACCAAGGACACCACAGCAAAATGGAGTTGCTGAAAGAAAGAATAGAACCCTATTGGATATGGCAAGGACAATGCTACAAAAATATGATTTGCCAAGGTACTTTTGGGCCGAAGCCATCAACACAGCTTGTTACATAATCAACAGGGTAATGATCAGGCCAATTCTAAAGAAGACTGCATACGAGCTATACAAGCAGAAAAAGCAAAACATCAGCCATTTCAGAATCTTTGGATGTCCATGCTTCATCCACAACAATGGTAAAAGAGATATTGGTAAGCTAGACTCCAAATCAGATGAAGGTATATTCATGGGGTATGCTTCCAAACCCAAAGGATATAGAGTATTTAACAAACGAACCTTATTAATTGAGCAATCAGTGCATATTATTTTTGATGAAACTAACCCTTCCTTGAGAAAGGAAGTAGATAGTGATGTTGATGATACAGATAAACTGTCCAAGAAGCTAAAGAACACATCTATTGAGGATAAGGAAGATCCACCCTTGGAAGATCTACAACAAAAGGATACATCACATGACAATCTTCCAAAGGAATGGAGGTATAAGAAGGATCACCCACTGGACAACATAATTAGAGATAATCTGTTGGGGTAAGAACAAGAGGTAATGTAATTCCATGTGATTATTTATCTTTTGTTTCACAAATAGAGCCTAAGACAATCAATGAAGCACTAATTTATGAATCTTGGATATTAGCCATGCAAGATGAACTAAATCAGTTCAAGAGAAACCAAGTATGGTCCCTGTTCTGAGACCATCAGATCATCCTATGATTGGCACCAAATGGGTGTTTAGAAACAAATTGGATGAAGCTGGTCTGATCATAAGAAACAAGGCCAGATTGGTAGCTCAAGGCTATTCCCAAGAGGAAGGCATAGATTTCGATGAAACCTATGCACCAGTGGCTAGACTTGAGGCAATTAGGATTTTACTTGCTTATGCTTCTACATTAAATTTAAAACTCTTTCAAATGGATGTAAAATCTACTTTTCTGAATGGTTTTATAAAGGAAGAGGTATATGTAGAACAACCGCCTGGTTTTGATGACATGGATTTTCCAAATCATGTTTTCAAGTTGCATAAAGTCTTGTATGGATTAAAGCAAGCACCTAGAGCTTGGTATGAAAGGCTTAGTTCATTTTTGTTAAATTATGGTTTCATTAGAGGAAAAGTAGATATCACATTATTCATTAAGTCTAAACTTAAAAATGTGTTACTTGTTCAAATTTTGTTGATGATATAATATGTGGCTCTACTGATGAATCTCTTTGCAAGTATTTTGAAAAGCTTATATAGGGAGAATTTGAAATGATCATGATGGGGGAGCTCAACTACTTCCTCGGATTGCAAATCAAATAAGGAAAGGAAGGATCTCACATATGTCAAGCCAAGTACACCAAAGAATTACTAAAAGAAGTTTGGATTTGAAAACGCCAAGCCACTGTCAACACCCATGAGCACATTAACAAGGCTAGACAGTGACAAAAATGGTAAGAAAGTAGATTAGAAACTTTATAGAGGTATGATAGGTTCATTACTCTATTTAATAGCAAGTAGACCTGATATATTGTTTAGCGTATGTATGTGTGCTAAGTACCAAGCAGATCCTAAAGAGTCTCATTTATTTGTGTTAAAAGGATCTTTAGATACTTAGCCAAAACTCATGATCTAGGATTATGGTACCCAAATTCACGTGAAATTAATTTAGTAGGATATTCTAATGCTGACTATGCTGGATGCAAGGTAGATAGGAAAAGCACCAGTGGATGTTCTCAATTTCTTAGAGGATGTCTGATTTCGTGGTCCTCAAAGAAGCAAAATTTAGTAGCACTATCTAAAGCTGAAGCTGAGTATGTGGCTGCTGGAAGCTGTTGTACACAACTATTGTGGATTAAACAACAACTTGAGGATTATGGACTTCAGATCAAGACAATTCCATTACTGTGTGACAACACAAGTGTAATAAATCTTACCAAGAATCCAGTCCAGCATTCAAGGGCAAAGCACATTGAAATTAGGTACCATTTTATTTGTGATCATGTAGCTAATGGTAATATAAATATTTCTTTTGTAGATACACAAAATCAGCTAGTAGATATCTTCACAAAGGCCTTACCTGAAGAGAGATTTACTTCTCTTAGAAGGGAACTAGGCATGTGTAAATTGTGAAAGATTTATCTGTATAAAACTAAAATATAAAATATTTCAGAATAACCTAATTTCTCTCCCCTGTAGTTAAGCAAAATCTCATTAAAATATTACTTGTTTCTTACTTATCTGAGATGGTTCAATTAATTTTAAAGTATTATTCCTCTCGAACTGGTCACTTTGTCGTTTTCTGCCTTTATGGCGTCAACATCTTAAAAGTCACCTTATCTTTTTCTTATATATCCCGAAATCTGTGTTGCAACGATTCTGTGACGGCCCTGGATATCTATGCCCAATAAGGGTCCATATCCAGATCTGTCTCCCACGAACGGACTGAAGTCTCGCAAGGGATATCTCACACGACTGTCTAGTAAGAATATAAAAGACAAACACAACAGTATATGACACAAGAAAGTACATGTGCTCATATCTACATGTAACAAATTACAACTGTCCCATTACATCATTACATGTCCAATTAAAAAGTACAACTACCTGGAGCATACCCCAAGGGAGCACGAGCTCACACAACACTAACTACTATACTACTGCTAGTGGTACAAGTCTACCACAACGCCACTGCAAGCCAAACACACGGCAAGCCCTGAAAAGAACTGTAGGGGAGTGAGCCTCAACAAGTCACTAGCTCAGTAGGAACCACCTAAGGACCACACATATAACAAAACCATTTCATGCTCACAACAATTGTATTTAAACTACAATTAAATATAAACACATAAACTATTCACAACCTCGGAAAGTAAGAGGAAACAATAGGACTAGCTTCACACTACTAATTCACTTAACAACAGTAATGTCACGTCCTAATAAAAAGGCTATTTATCGGGAGTGACAGGAAAACAGGCACAACAGGTAATATTTACTTATCCATTCATATCGTCATAACGCGGAAGAACGGAATATCAAAGAGCACACCAGATTTCAGAACAGTAAGCTTGATGCAATGATAGTAAAAATCAGCTCATGCTTAGATAGCTCGCTCAAGAATTATTCACATATCATTTCCACAGTACTGAAATTATGATGACCATATTCAGAAAATAGTTGATGCAATCCTAGGCATCCAGACATCCTATCATTCCAGTGGTCGAAAATGAATTCGGGTGCTCCTCCCAGGACTGAACCAGCCCTTTTGCACAGGCCATAAAAATCACAGGGGGTACAAGGACCAAATAATGTCATCATCAATTATTCATATCACTTAAGTGTTCAAGCTATGAACTCTCAGGTGTTCAGATTTTGTAGATTCAATTACCGAGTACCGAAGAATAGACTCAATCAGAGTGCTATTCGTAATTGACAACTTAGAAACAATTCAAGGAAAGTTAAGGTACCCAAAGTGGATGAACTTTGAAGTAATATGATAGTAAATATCAAGGTAATTGAGAGGGTAACTTCTGGCTTTTAGGATGGAAGGTTTAGCATGGATTCAGACATGAAAGAGTGAGAAATCCGAATCAGCACTGCATCTGTCGACAGCCAGAAGGGGCGGTCGACAGAAGACAGCAGACCAGAACTCATATTTCTGGACTGTGGGATCTGTCGACAGCAGCAAAGAGATCTGTCGACATCTACCACAGTCCCAGTTATCTGGGTTATGTTATGGTATGCGCCTGTCGACAGTTGTTGGCTGGCTGTCGACAGGTAGCTACCGAACATCCAAAATTGACTTCAAATCTATCCTAAAACCCTAACTATAAAACCTATGAACCAAGACATGTTGATATCAAATAGAAGAGTCTAATTGGAGTTCTCACAGGGATTTACAAGCTAAACATCGAGATGAAACAAGAAACTATAATTTCCAAACTTAGCTCGCTAGAAAGAAACTCTATGGGGAAATTGAGACATAGTCTTGCTAATAATGGTTAATGAAGATTTATAGGTTGGACACTAAATCACAAAAATATGGATCTCAATCAAAGCTTGGAATACCTACCAATTGAACAAAAGTCTCATATAGTTCTAAACATACTAATACTTCAACATGACTCTACTCATGAATAGGGATCAAAAGTAGAACAATAATTGATTTCTAAATGGAATCAGTTATTCCTTCATCAACAAGAGTAACTACCATGATTGGAAGGAAAAGCAGAGAATCATCAGTATAGTCTCTCGTTTGCTCATTACGAATTCCTTGTGACATTATGAACAAAAACGAATTGAACCATAAGGAGATGAAAGAGTAACTCTACCATGATTGGAAGGAAAAGCAGAGAATCATCAGTATAGTCTCTCGTTTGCTCATTACGAATTCCTTGTGACATATGAACAAAAAAGCAGAGATCATCAGTATAGTCCTTCGTTTGCTCATACGAATTCTTGTGACATATGAACAAAAACCGAATTGAACCATAAGGAGATGAATCCTACCGGTAGGCTAAGCAAGAAAGCTTCCACTTGATCTTGGTGAAAGAGTTTAACTCAGTGGATGAAGAACTTCTTCCAAATTGATGCCGTGCTATACACGACAGGTACTTCACATCAAGTTAACACCAAAGAAGAAGCAGCTACAGAAGAAATAGGAGCAAAGCGGAAGTAGTAGTTGCAGGTGCACAACAACAACTCCAACAACTTCCAGTAGCTCCTCTAACAGCACCTCTAGAAGCAATGAGCAACAAATGCAAGAACAGGGAAAGAACAAGGTGTGTGGAAAGGGTAAGGTGTCATGGTAAAACTCTTTGAACCCATGCATTAACAAGTAGCCCATGCAGCTTTACCTTGGTTACACGCATGTAGTGGTAATGATGACCCCATCTTATGTGTGGTGGCTCTTCAAGGGCCTTACACGTAAGCCATCAGAAAATCCCAGAAATGGCTTACCGTAATTGCCACAAAATCAACTAGCCCAATGATCACTATGCAAAACCATCCAAATGGTGTCCATTTGTAATGAAATTTTAACCATAGTATTTTTTAGAATTTATTTTACAGTAGTGAAAAAATTACCCGAAAAATGGTCGCGTCGACTTAATCTCGAAATCCGTACGTCGAAAATTTGGATAATTCATATTTGACTTCTCCACATTTTTATGGAAATTATGATGTTCTCATATTTTTATTTCGTTGTCGTTTTCTGGTGTCGCCCGTGGGAGTGCGCACTTCGATGTACGACCTAGGGTAACGTACATTACCACAAATTAAGCCTAACTTCTAGTTATCACGTGGGAGTGCGCACTTCGATGTACGACACTAGGGTAACGTACATTACCACAAATTAAGCCTAAAATTTGGTCCTCCAAATTTAATAACATACAGATGTAGTTACTAACCTGAAAACAACTTTGGATACTTGTCCTTGATGGCATCTTCCAATTCCCATGTTGCTTCTTCTTGTCCTCGCTTATTCATTCCATTGATCTTTAATAAAGGAACTTCCTTGTTCCGAAGTTGCTTGATTTTCGATCGAGGATCTGTACTGGTCTTTCTTCATATGCCAAATTTCCTTGTACATCCAAATCTTGGTATCCAATAATGTGTTCCAGATCATATACATATTTCCTTAACATTGATACTTGAAAAATATCATGAACATTGTATAATTGTGGTGGGAGTGCCAATTGGTATGTCATTTCACCAACTCTCTTCATTATTTCAAAAGGTCCAATGTATCTTGGACTCAATTTTCCCTTGATGCCAAATCTTTTTATTCCTCTTCAGGGTGACACTTTAAGAAAAACATGTTCTCCTTGATGAAATTCTAACTCTCTTTTTACGTCGATCGGCATAACTTTTCTGTCGGTCTTGTGCAGCTTTCATCCGATCTTGTACTAACTTGATAACTTCTGTAGTCTCTTGGATCATTTCAGGTCCAAGAATATGCGTCTCTTTTAATTTGATCCAACACAATGGTGATCCACATTGTCGTCCATACAAAGCTTCGAAGGGTGCCATTCGATATAGACTGATAACTATTGTTATATGAAAATTTCATAATTGCTAGATGAGTGTTCCAATCATTTCGAACTCTAATACACAAGCACGACACATATCCTCAACAATTTGGCTCACCCGTTCGGTCTGTCCATCTGTTTGAGGGTGAAATGCGGTACTAAATTTTATTTTCTTCCCAAAGCATCTTGTAATTCTCTCCAAAAATGTGAAGTAAATCTGGCATGTCGATCAGAAACTATGTTCTTTGGAATTCCATGCAAACGTACAATTTCTTTCATATATAACACTGCCAAAATATTAACAGACCATCTTGTCTTATGGCTAAGAAATGAGCTGATTTGGTAGTCTGTCAATGATTACCCAAATAGCATCAAATCCACTCCGGGTTTTAGGTAATCCCACAATAAAATCCATACCAATGCTATCCATTTCCATTCTGGTATCTCAAGTGGTTTAATTTTCCTGCAGGTTTTCTGGTGTTTCTGCCTTATTTTCTGACATGTCAACATTTTGCAATAAAATTTACAATATCCTTTTTCATGTTGCACCCCAGAAATACTTCTTCAAATCCTGATACATTTTGACAGCTCCAGGATGAAAAGTGTAGTGAGACCGATGAGCTTCTTCTAAGATTTGTTTCTTGATTTCGGGATTATCGGTACACACAATATTTCCCGGAATCGAGGATTTCCATGAGAATCTTCATTAAAATCAGGTTTAGAAGCCAATTTTTCTCTGATTTCTACCAATATAGGATCATTGTCCTGTTGCTCATTAATTTGCTTTAGCAAATCTGATTGTACTACCAAGTTGCTAATCACCATTCTTTCTTCTTGTTTTTCAACTTTCAAGCTCAATGTGGAAAATTCTTCCAACAATTTCCATTCACTAATTTGCAACCGAAACATCTTGGCTATAGGATTTCTACTAAGTGCGTCAGCCACAGTGTTTCCTTTTCCCGGATGATATTCAATCTTGAAATCATAGTCTTTGATATATTCCATCCTTCTCCTTTGTCTCATGTTAAGTTCTTTTTGTGAAAACAAATACTTGAGACTCTTATGATCGGAGTACACTATGAATTGGTTATCATATAGGTAGTGTCTCCAAAGCTTAAGAGCAAAGACTACAGCACCAATTCTAAATCATGTACTGGGTAGTTTTTCTCGTGAGTCTTCAACTGTCTTGATGCATAGGCAATTACTCTTCTTTCTTGCATCAATACACAACCCAGTCCAATATTAGAAGCATCGTGTAAAACCTCAATATTTTTCTTTCCACGGCAAAGCTAGATTGGTGCAGATGACAGACATTCTTTTAACAATTGGAATGCTTCCTCACAATTCTCATTCCAGATAAAAGCATTTCCTTTTCTAGTCAGCTATGTGAGCGGTGAGGCAATTCTAGAAAAATCCTTAACAATCGCCGGTAGTAACTGCCATGCCCAGAAAACTTCTTACTTCAGTGAGATTCTTAGTTTGCTTCCATTTCTGTATGGTTTCAATCTTTGAAGAGTCTACTGATAGACCTTCTTTAGAAATAATGTGTCCTAAGAACATTACTTCTTTCAACCAAAATTCACACTTGCTAAACTTTGCATATAACTTGTTATCTCATAACAATTGCAAAGTGATCATAGATTTGCTTCATGCTCCTCCATACTTTTGGAGTAGATCAGTATATCATCAATAAATACAACCACAAACTGATCCAAATACGATCTGAATCATCATTCATCAGACGCATAAATGCAGCCGGTGCATTGGTCAATCCAAACGGCATCACCACAAATTCATAATGTCCATATCTTGTTCGAAGGCTATTTTATAATATCTGATTCTTGAATTTTAAGCTGATGATATCCAGATCTTAAATCAATCTAGAAAAACACTGAGCTCCAGACAACTGATCAAATAGATCATCAATTCTCGGAAGTGGGTACTTATTCTTTATAGTCAATTGATTTAACTGCTGATAATCTATACACAACCGCATAGACCCATCTTTTTTCTTAACAAATAGAACTGAAGCACCCCAAGGTGAGGTGCTAGGTCTAATGAATCCCTTCTATATCAATTCCAACAATTGTCTTTTCAGTTCTTTCAGTTCTTCTATTGACATTCTGTAGGGTGTTTTAGAAATTGGTGTAGCTCCTGGCACCAACTCAATTGAAAAATTCACCTCTCTATCAGGTGGTACGCCAGGTAGCTCTTCAGGGAAAACATCAAGAAATTCTCTTACTACCGGAATATCTTCCAATCCCGCAATGCTTTGATTTAATAGGGTCACGGAAGCCAAATACCCTTGACAACCTTTCTGTACTAACTTACAAGCCTTCACTGCTAAAATTATCGGTATTCTCTTGGTTTGGGGTTTATCAAAATTTATAGAATAATTTTCCTCTCCTAGGAAAGTCACTTGTCTCAATTGGCAATCTAGATTTGCATGGTATTTCGATAGCCAATCAACCCCAAGGATTACATCATAATCCCACATTTCTAAACATATCAGATCACCTGGTAAATCATGTCCTTTGACAATAATCTGGCTAACAGGGTAATATTCTTTAAGCATTTTACCCTCACTTAAAGGAGTTGCAACCTCAAGTTGTGTGGTTAATGGAACTGACTTTACATCCAACAATTTAGCAAACTCATAGCTAATGAAAGAGTGCGTAGCTCCAGAATCAAACAATACAAATGCAGGTTTTGAGTTTACTAATAAAGTACCTTCAATCAATCCGCCTTCCTGCGGGGATTCAGGTTCCACATCCTAAATGGCTTGTAGTCTTCGTTGCTTTACTTGGGGGTTCTTATTTGTTGGTGTTGTCTTAGCCATCGGGTAGTCCTGAATTCGGTGTTGAGTGCTACCACACCGGAAACATGCACCCAATTTATGCCAGCAATTCTCAATCTTATGCCCGATACGATGGCAATGCTTACAAAACTCCTTACTTCCTACCGGAGCTTTGCCAGCCTTCTTAGCAGCTTGCTGAATCTTCGGGGCATTCCCTGACTCATACTTCCTTTTTCGATCTGAAGACCCTTCTCCATATTTCCCTCTAATCTTATCCACAGTTTCGTTCGCAGCTTCAAATGCCAAGGCTCTTTTACCATTTCTGAATAGGTAGTAATCAGATGAGGAGTTAACTACGTAATAAAATTGGGACATAGTCCATTCATAAACCTCTTAGCCTTTAGCTTTTCCGTGGATATAAGATGAGGAGCTATTTTGACAACCGAGCAAATTGAGCCTCATACTCGGATACCGACATTCTTAGCTGCTTTAACCCCAGCAATTCATTCGTTTCTTCTCCTGAACCAGCTCAGAGAATATTGCTCATTAAACAGTTCTACAAACTCTTCCCAACTAACTTGATTTGAATCTTCCAGGGTAGCTTCCACAGTTTCCCCCAAGCACGGGCATTCCAATCTAACGGAATGTAGTGAGACAAACCTTTTCTTCTTCCGTACACTTAATCATTCTGAATATTCTTTCAATGTCTTTTAGCCAATTCTCAGCTTCATCCGGATCCGTACTTCCTGCGAATCTCGGAGGGTCCATACTTCAGAAATCCTTGAACAAGCTTGTCCCATTGTGACTGTTTATTCTAGCTACTACCTTCATTACACGGGTCAAATCATGCATAGAACTTTCCATCTTCCTCAAATTAGCATCACCACCATCCATGATTAATCAAAAGGAATCTGAAACATTCAGTAATACATTCATTAATTTCATAAACATCCCAATCTTGCATTCACACATACACAATTCAATTTCACATAACACACCATCTATATATCAAGTCAAATATTTACATTGTAATACATCCCCATGTATCCACAAAATATATCACAACCTTCTCCTACCAAGTTTACCAATATATACAAAACTCCAACCTCCACTAACCTCTCACTCCACATACATATGGGAGTTGTTGGATCGAAATGGAAAATACACAGTCCTAGAGGGGGGGTGAATAGGATTTTTCTAGCTTTTAGAAAATTCTTCTGAAAATCACAACACTAAAAAAATATGTTAGTGCTTGTTGTGATGTGTGTGATTCAAGTGAAAGAGCTTGGCGGAAACAATCACACAGAAGATTGCACAAGAGATTATCCTGGTTCGGCCCTTCCTACATGGAAGTCCTACATCCAGTCCTCAAGCCAACACTTGAGTTTTTCACTAAACTGCCAAAAGGATTTGCCTTCTCTCACCCTTGAGAGGTAATTACAACACCCACTTGCTCCACAGCAAGTCTTCCCTAACAGGGGTAAAACACAATTGCCTTATACCAAAGGCCTTCCTTCACAAGAGGGGTAAAGCAGAAAAACTTCTGCAGAAATACAGACAAAGAAACCTTGTGTGTTTGCCTCAAAAATGAGCACAAAACACACACTTTCCAGCAAGATTGAATGAAGAGAAGTGAAGTCTGAATCCTAGCTGAAGCTACTTGGGTGGACTTCAAACGAAGGAGCAATTACAATTGCCACCCAACAGATAGATCTTCAGAATAGAAATTCCTAAAGATGAGCTCTGACACAAAGGCTGAACAGGAAGACTTAGAGAGCTTGCAAGATGAGCTTTTCAGAGAGATAGCTTGAAGGAATTTCTCTATTTGTGCACACACGAAAAATTGTTGTGTTTCATGAGCTCTTCTCCATCTCTTTTTAATCTTCAAAAGAACTAGCCATTGAGGAAGATAGACGTTGAGGAAGATAGCTGTTGGAGTAAGATGGTTGTTGCATACTATCCGTTTGAGGAGAGTTTTGAGGATCCTTTGGATCTTGCGACTTATATCCATAGAGTCTTGAATCTTTGCCTCTTTCCAAAGTCCTTTTACAAGTAGGAGCCGTTGTAACAGCTAGAAGATAAGCTCTTTGAGGCCTGAGCTGAGCAACCCATGCTAAAGCATGCGATCTAATAAATGCCTGTTTGAAAGGACAAGACAAAGACAAAAGCAAATCCATACCTTTGTGGTAGGTGAATCAGTGAAGTACAATACATAGTATGGAACCTAGTATTCTTAGTCCTTTCGGAAAATAAGGAAGACAGACAAAAGTTGAGGTATGGGTCTGTCAGTGGTAGGTGAGATGGTCAGATACCATGCGTCTGTTTTATATAAATGCTTTGAGTCTTTTTAGAAGGAATAGATTGAGGCAACGGACATCAAAACCAGAAGTATATTTCAGAGAAATAATTTTTACAGAAATGTGAATATATGAATGAACTGAATTTGTTGTCAGAAAATATATTAAAATAATAGTCTTGTACGATCTTAGGAGTATATGATAAGCAACAAGAAATATGTCATAGATTTTATATTTTACGAACAGGAATGACAATTTAGAACTGACAAACTATAGGTGATAGTGTAGTCGAATTCAGTAGAACATGTAATTCAACTCAGAAAGTGAACATGATTCAATTTAGAAAGAATAGTGTAATTCGACTCAAGAAGGAATCGTTAGTCGAATGAGGTGTAAAGTTATGAGTCGATACAGTGTAAAGACGTTCGACTGTGTGAGTCGAAGTCATGAGTCGAATACAGTACAAAGACATTCGACTGTATGAGTCGAAGTCATGAGTCGAAGACAGTACAAAGACGTTCGACTGTATGAGTCGAAGTCATGAGTCGAATATAGTGTAAAGACGTTCGACTGTGTGAGTCGAAGTCATGAGTCGAATATAGTGTAAAGTTGTGTACTTAGAAAAACTTTGGTCTTTCAGGATATTGAAGCAGTCTATAAATTTTGTAGTATATCTATATAATTTTTGAAATAAATATATAACTAAGAATTTATCATGGTAGATGCAAAATTGTCATTTAAATATTTGTCTTATCAAAAATACTTAATTTCCTTAAGTCTTGGAGGAAGTTGCTTCAACAATTCTCCCCCTTTTTTGTTATGACAAAAATCTTTAAATGGTAGCTAGCTGATAGCCTGAATATATATAAAAATTGATAAATTTTTTATACAAGAAACTGAGTAGCTGCCTTGTCTTTCTGTTCTCCCCCTTTTGACATTAACATAAAGGATAATGTAGGTAATGCAGAGACAGGAGACATAGTAATGCGTGGACCAAAAAGATAAGTGTTGGAGTTACAACTTTCAGAAACAAAAAAATAATAATAATACAATGTTTTCAGTTGATGCCAGAGCTAGGAAGATAGAGAGCTAGGGGAATTTTAGCCACGAATGGCTCTATAAGATTCCAAAGCTTTAGCTCATTGGATGGGAAGATGTGGTCAAACTTTGAAGCATCTATATTGTATGTAGGGCCGGTGAATGGTAATTTCTTCAAAGATTTGATGTGGCGTCTTCTGTAAAAGGCGCGCTTGAGAGAGGCCTTGTCTGGATCCGTTACATATCGGATTTGAAGGGGAGTGAACTTCTTAGAGACTGCCAGTGATAAGAACTCATGCAGAGTGATGTTCCAGTAGAGACCAGAAGAGAGGGCTGCATCCTTGGCCTGATAATAGAATGAGATCTGTGTGCCCATTTAAGGCCTAGGTGCTTTCTTAGGTCAAGGAGGCTCTTGGAGTGATACTCATTCAGAGTGAGTTTCATTTTCTGACACTTAAGATGATGATCTGGATAAGGTTTCTCCCATTGATCAACAATGAACCGTTCGGATTCAGCAAAGCTTAGTTGGAGGTCAAGAAGGTTCTTCTGAAATTTGTGTAAGTGAAGAAAGATGAACCTCTGAAAGCTGAGCTTAGACTTGTACTTGATCTTGAACCTTGTGGAGATCCGAAGGAATCTGTTGTAGAGGGTAGTAGCAAACGCACCTCTATAGAGAACTGCTCCTACAAGGGGGGATGGAGATCAGGTAACAAAGCTGCTGTCATTGATGGAACCACTGGCCTTTGACCTCTGATGAGCATGTCATATTGTCCTTGAGAGACATCATGCAAACCAAGTTTGAACCTCTCAAATTAAAGGCTTTCATGGCAGTGAATTTGGCATGAGATTCTCTGAGAAGAGTGGCAAAGAGATCATGAAACCAGAGAGAGATGTGAGTATAGATTTTGAGATGGTGGTTTCGTGATTGGGCTTCTTGAAATCTCATGGCTTCTTCAGGGTAGAGATCAACAAACTCTTGAGGAGTCAGACAGTGGCTCTTCTGAGAAAACACTTGAAGTTCAGAGATTGAGAACTGGGAGGTGTTGATCAAAGATGGAAGCCAGTGTTCAAAAGTAAATCCTGACATGTTGTGGATTTCAAGAAAGGCTCTAATTGAAGATATTCTCTGAATAGAGCCATGAACTGAGAAGAATGGTAGACAAAGGCATACCAAAAAGGAGGAAGGAGTAAGGCTGCTTGTCTCCAAAATTAGGACCACGGGAAGCTGGTAATTGGAGACTGGGAACCATTTCATTGATTTGTAAATGGGTTTGCTGAGAGCCAGGTTTGGGAATAGTGGGCAGAGATGAATAAAACTGAGGAGGTTGGGTAGACAGGGTTATTGCTACGTCCTGAGTGGCTTCGGTTGGTATTGCAAAGGGTAGATAGAAAATTTGATATCTTTGAAGAGTGGATCTACTGGGTGCTTGGCGAAGGCATATCGAGAGCAGAGGATGAGGGTGCTGTAGGAGTGATTTCTGGAGGGTTTTAACAACAGGAGGGGCCAAAGTGGTAGGTCTGGAAGAAGGAGAGGGACGGATAGGATGGCCATCTTTCACTAGCCTTCTCTTAACCTTTCTCTTAAAAGTGAGAGTTTCAGAATCCTGAAGAGGCCTTTTTCCTAGGGGTCCCTTTTTCTCAACTGTTGCCATGCCAGGCTGCTGATCAGCCACTGACTCCTGTTGTTGCTCCTGCTACTGCTCTTGATGTTGTTCTAGTGTAGGTTGATAAACAACTATTTCTAGAGGAGGCTTGGGAGCTTGCTCATCCTTCTGTTGGGTTTCATCGGAAAAGGGCTGCTGGTCAGCCTGAATCTCTTGATCCTTTTCTACTACTTGCTCAAGCACTTGATCTTCAGAATCTTTTTTTGAGTGACTCTTGGTGCTGTGGCTCTTGAGCAGTAGCTGCTGGGTTCTTCTTGCTGCTGTGAGGGTGAAGGTTCTGTTGGCTTGGGGGTGCCCTGCTCGCACACTAGCCGAAGCATAAGCTCTTTATCTGCTTCACCTCATCAGCCAACTGTCAAACTTGACATCGATCAGTTCAACTTGCATATGAAGAAGAGATAGATTTTCTTGTTGGGATTTAAACAAGCTCCAGAATTGAGCCAAGATGGCTACTACTCTCCCTTAAGACCTTGGCCGGGTCTCAAATTGAGAAGGGGAGTAAGAAGGGTCTCTCTCTTCAAACATTTGTTCCATAGGTGGGACAGGAACATCTCAGAGAATTCCTTTACCTCTGAGATCTTTCAAAACTTCACGTACAGTTTCAGAGGGAGCATCTTGCTCATTAAAAGAGGAGGAGGCAGGAATCTGACTTCTTCATTTTGAACTGGAGGAGGGATAGCTGAAGAAGGAGGCTGAACAAACAATCTAACCTTTCTGGATCTGCTGGGCTTCAATTTGAATATTTGCGATAGGAATGTCTTGGGTGAGCATGGAGACTAATTTTTCATCTGGATACACTTCATGCTCACACTCCGGAACAGAGTCTTTAAACCACAAGTTTTGCTTCTTTCCAACTAAGGAGTAATGACTCCTTCTAAGAGTGATGAGTCCAATTTCTCTCTTTGGTGCTCACAGACACTTCTTCAAACAAATCCACATAAAATTTCTTAAAGATTAAGGTAAGCAAAGACCCATATGGTAGAGACTCTTGTAGGTCCTTTGCTACTATCATTTTCTCTAAGATGACTGCTGGAAGATTGACTTTGTGCCTCTGAATAGCCCAAAAGAGTAGATTCCCATCTTTGGTTGTGATGGAGGAATGGGTACCTGCTCTAGGGGTTATAATATTGGTGATGATATTGTGAATCAACATCTTCTCTGTAGATAGCTCATTTACCTGCAGACCTCTCTTACACAGAGTCCCCAGATTCCCAATAATCCTTAGCTTCTGTTTCTCTATGGGAATGAACTCACTGAGACAATGTCCGATGTTAGGACAATCCATAGCTCCACAAGATATTCCTCAGAGATGGTGACTCTGGTTCCTTTAACATACCTACAATGGTGTTTCCAGTTGAAATTTTCAGGGAGGCATAGAAAACCTACTGCACTAGCCACAAAAGGTTATGAAATCTGACAGAGCTTGGTCCACCCCATTTCTGCGAGGGTTTCTCCTACCCATGCTAGACTGCCATTCAGATGAGAGAACTCAACGGACTTCCCGGAACAAATGGGAATCTTGGCTAGTCGTTGGAGTTGGTCAGAGGTGAGTTGGACGGTGTCTTGAGCCCTAGAAGATGCCATCTAGACAAACGGACGAGAAGGAAACTTAGGAGACCTTCAGAGGAGAAGGAGATATACTCGAAAAGAGTTAAAGATCCTACCTCTTTCTCGAAAGGATGAGGTCTATCAGAGGGCTTCTGAAGTTCCATCGCCGGAGAGCAAGAAGGCGCGAAGAAGAAGACAGAGCAGTTGAGGAGAGATTTCAAATGGGTGTTTCCTTAAGAAAAAAGGGGATATTTATAAAAGAGTCGGACGACGACCGTCTCTTCATGAAAGGTCGTGATTTGAGTTACGAAGAGACAAGCCTTGATAGAGAGTTAATTAAGGAGGTTTAAATGATAAGACGTTTCAGGAACTTAAGTAATTCGATTTAAGGATTCGAATGCATCAGTTGACTGACATGAATCGAATACCTGATTCTTCATGAATCGAATGTATCAGTCGATCTTTACTTAAAAAAAAATCAGGATATATTTTCACAGAGAACAGAATATTCTTCAAGCATGATAATTTAGGAAAACTTTAATCAGGATTGCACATACCAATTTCTCTTCTAATAGATGTAAATCTATCTTCGGTAGGGTTTTGTTAAATATCTGCTAATGATTTTCTGTAGAAACAAATTCAAGAGAGATGTTTCCATTACTTACATGATCCCTGATGAAGTGATGTCTAACCTCAATGTGCTTTGTCCTTGAGTGCTGAATTGGATTTTTGTTAAATTGATTGCACTTGTATTATCACACAGCATTGGATTTCTTGAAGTTGATGACCATAGTCTTCCAGTTGGTGCTTAATCCATAGTAGTTGAGTACAGCAACTTCCAGCTGCAATGTATTCAGCTTCTGTAGTGGATAAGCTACTGAGTTCTGTTTTCTGGAGGACCAAGATATCAAACATCCTGCAAGGATTTGACAAGTACCACTGGTGCTTTTTCTATCTAATTTGCATCCAGCTTAGTCAGTGTTGGGTTGAGTGTATATTCATATCATTTCCTCCTATTTTGATGATGACAAGAAGTGATTTTAAAGAATTTAAATGAAACATGTCAAAACATCATACCTGAAGTCAATGTTCAAAAGCATGTTTCAAATCACATTTATCATTTATGTTCATGATAAATCATTTAACTAATGATATATGTGTTAATTTTCAGGTACAAACACTTTTTGCAAAAGAAGTGTCGACACACCCCTCAATGGTGTCGACACAACACCTCAGTCTCAAAGGCAAAAAGTTGAAGAATTGCCTAGACTGTGTCGACACTAGTCCAGAAGCAGGTCGACACGAGTTGCGATTCCAGATTCCAGATTTACACTACCCAGGTCGACGCACTCTCAGGGCAGGTCGACACTGGATCCTGCTCCCAGAACAGCTGTTTTCAGAACCAGGATAGCAGGTCGACACAATACCAACGCAGGTCGACACTGGATCAGTTCCCAGAACAGCCTTTTCAAGATTTGGGCAGTGTGTCGACACCATCATCAGGGCAGGTCGACACACTACGGAAAGTTTGCAACTTAATTGGATGTTTGCCACGTGTCAGCCTAGGGCGATGGGGTATCAACTCAACCTAGGATCGTGCCCTTGTACCTAAAGGTATCTTTGGAATCTTTAGGGTATAAAGGTCCCTAATCGGCCCCCCATCACATCAGAAGAGACCCACTAACTCTTAGAGCCTCCAAAAAGTTCCTGTGGCTACAAGAGGTCGTCTCCCTCCTCTGCTCTCTGGTGCTTCCAGAAGACCAATTCTCACCAATCAAGTGTGAGGATTGGAGTGTGATCCCTGTAGAAACCTCTGAAGCATCCCAAGGAAGCAGATCCAGTAGAAGCCTTCGTTGGAGAAGAATTCAAGGAAGATCCAACAATTCCAAAGTGCAGAGCATCGATTTTGGACTTCAAGATTGCAAGCCTCTTCCCAATCCAAGCTTCTACAAGGGAGTACACTTGAAGAACGAAGTTATTTAATATAATCATTGTACTTCTATTCTTCTGAGATATCTTTTGAGATTATGCAAGTGCTTTTGCATAGCTCTCATTAGTGCTTCATTTTCGACTAGATCTGTTGCTAGAAGGTCTATGTCTTGAGTTGGTGTCTAGCAAGTCTTATGTGAGCATTGTGCTCAAATTGTGTGAGCATTGTGCTCAGGTTGTTGTGAGCCATTGTGCTCAGTTTGAGTTGTCTAACTCAAGGTTGTGTTGAGCAGTCTTGCTCAGTTGTTCTAGAGTAGTCTTACTCTAGAAGTTGTTTGAGTTGTAAGCTCTCAAGTGTTGGAGTTGTCAGGCTCCAGTGGGTGTGTTACCCAGTTGTTTTAGTGAATCCTCACGGGGTGTGAGGGGTGGATATAGGAATCACTTGGGTGATTTCCGAACCACCTAAAAATCCTTGTGCATTTGTCTAATTGTGGTTTGATCATTTCATCCGTTAGATGCTTGCATAGGATCAGTTAATATTCACTTAATCAACTTGTTTCACATCTATTTACCAACTCACTCAAATCTCATCAGATCTGTGGTTTTTTCACTGATAAAATTGCCTCTGATTCAAAAGTGTTTTTAAATTATATAAGCTTCCGCAAAAAGTGGCAAAGATCTATGATCCCCCCCCCCTTCTAGATCTTTCCTCACCTTCACTTCGATCCTTCATTGGTATCAGAGCGGGTTTACTTTGATCTGATTTGATCTGAGCAGTTTTTGTTTCTGAGTGTTGTGTGTTTGAGTGTTTTCCTGTTTGTTTGCTAAGCATTTTCTTTCTGCTTTAGAGTCATGGATTCCAAAGGTTTCATAGCTGAGGGTCATTCCATAATATGCCACCATTCTTTAATGGGACGGACTATTCTTATTGGAAAACAGAATGCAAGTATTTTTAAGGGCCCAGAACTATGAGATCTGGAAAGTAGTGGAAGTGGGTCCCTATGAAAACCAGGGGAAGAAGACACCTGGACTAGGGAACAAATAAGGAAAGCTACATTGAATTATAGTGCCATGAACATGATTCAATGTGTGCTGTCCATCCCAGGAGTATTCGAGAATCTCAATGTGCAAATCTGCCAAAGAGATGTGGGATAAACTCAATTACTCTATGAGGGAACATCCCAAGTAAAGGAGACTAAGGCAAATATTCTAGTTTCAGAATATGAACTTTTCATGATGAAGCCTAACAAATATTTTTGAAATGTTTGCCAGGTTCATGGTAATTGTGAATGGACTTAAAGGCCTTGGGTAAGGAATATACAGATGCAGACTTGGTAAGAAAAATCTTACGTCACTTTCTTCAATTTGCATACAAAGGCCACTGTCATTGAAGATTCAAAAGATCTGTCCAAAACTCTTAGGATGAATTGATTGGATCCTTAATGACATATGAAATCAACTTAAAAGAATAAAGAACACATAATTAAGACCAAGCTATGGCACTAAGGCCTCTTCAAGCAATAAAGATAAAAGTCAGGAAAAGACAAGTCTGAAGAGTCTGAGTCAAATGAGGATGAAATTGCCCTCATGACCAGGCAATTTAGAAAATCTTGAAATACAGAAAAGGAAAATGTCTGGGAAAAAGAAGTTTTTCTCAGGTAAGAAAACCACTTCCTCTTCGACTTCACAAGAATCACAAATCTGACGAAAAATTGTCTGTTACAGGTGCAACAAACCAAGACACATGAAGGGAGAGTGTCCTGAGAACAAGAAGGAAAAGCACAAGAAGTTCCAGAAATTTAAGAAGCCAAAGGCCATGGTAGCCACTTGGTCTGATGAAGACTCAAGTGAGGAAGAGAAGAGAAGAAATCCTCACTCTGAAAGTGAGGAGGTTTGCTTCATGGCCAACAGCTCAGATGGAAAGGTAAGTACATCTTCGAAGACTACACTATAGATGATTGGCAGGATGCTTATGCTGATTTGGTTGAAAATTTTCTGAATTAGGAAAGAAAATAAACACATCAAAAAGAAAATTGAAAACCTTTACCATAACCAATCTTCAAACCATGAATTTGTGAACTGGAAACTGAAGGAAAATCTCCTGAACCTTATTGATGAACTAAACTTGCCTCTCAAACCTCCCAAGAATTCAAAACTTAACTGAAAAGCTGGAAATTGAAAAACAAGAAAAACAACAGAAGATTGAAGAAATTCAAACTCTTAAAAACCAGCTAAAAGAAAGGGATGAAGTTATCCAAACCTTTACAAAAGGAAAGATAACTTAGAGGCACTGCTAGGAACCACCATGACAACCACCTCTCATGGATTAGGATTCACCAAAAAGAAACCTATGAAAGACAAATTTGGTGAGAAAAAGGGCAAAGCACCACTATTAATTTGTCAAGGGTCCTAATCTTGAGAACACTAAATTCAACAAACAACAAACAAACCTTAACAAACACAAACAAAGCAAAAACTCAAAACAAAAGAAGACAATCAGGTCGACACAATCCCCTGCAGGTCGACACCAGTCCACAAGAACAAGCTTCTGTGGCTGCTATGTCGACACCATACAGGAGAGGTCGACCTGCTCAACATCAAAAGCTGCAATCAACTAAACCAAAAATTCAAATAAAATTTTCAAAATAAGAAAAATTCAAAACAAATATTCATGAAAAACTTGACCTCAAGCCAACATTCAAATGATTGGACTAGTCCTTGGAGCCACGATGGTATGATAACCCATGTTGGTATCATCCTCAATTCCTTTATCCAAATCTCTTGATGTACCAACAATCCCTGATTCCACCTCCCCATCTGAACTCCAATTTTCAATAACCCATGTTGGTATCATCCTCAATTCCTTTATCCAAATCTCTTGATGTACCAACAAAATCCCTGGATTCCACCTCCCCATCGAACTCCATTTTCAATGGAAGACTCCCCTCCTACCAAAACCAAAATCTTGGTGCTTTCATTCCTAAAAGAAAGAACAAACAAAAAAGACTGAAACACCAATTAACAAAACAAAAATCAAAAACAGGTCAATTTAGGTGAGAAAAGATTTACTGACAATGTTTCAAACATTTTGATGGTCCCAAGTCTATTTGGGTACCAAATCTTCTCTCCCACTGATCTTTTTCGATGAATGTCGTGCACCAACACCAATGTATGGTTTCTTGACAGTGGGTGTTCACGACACATGACGGGAGACAGAGCAAATTCTCATTCCGCTTGAAAAGGAGGGAGGGTCAATTTACATTTGGAGGTAAAAATAAAGGAAAGATCATTGGATCTGGAAAGGTTGGTCAAACTTCTTCAAACTCAGTAGATAAGTTTTATTAGTTGATGGTCTTGATTTAAATTTGCTCAGTATCAGCAACTATGTGACAAAGGTCACAAAGTTGTGTTTGAATCTGATTTTTGTAAGATAATTGAGTCATCAACTGATAAAATCAAATTCTTTGGAAAAAGAGAAAACAATGTCTACATGATCAACCTTATAAAAACTTTTCTGAAAATCATGCTTTGTTGCAAATAAAGATGAAATTGCATGGACTTGGCACAAAAGACTTGGCCATGCAAGTTTCAGAACTTGAATAAGTTGTTAAGACTGAACTTTGTTAAGGGTCTTCCTGAAACTTTTTCTAATGTGAAGATCAAGTTTGTGGGATATGTGCTAAAGGAAAACAAACTAGGAAATCTTTTAAAACCTTCAATGAGGTACTTACATCTAGGCCACTAGAACTTCTTCACATGGACCTTTTTGGGCAACAAGAGTTCTAGCTTAAGGCAAGAGATAGGGTTTGTAATTATTGATGACTTTACTAGATTTACTTGGGTTATCTTTCTATCCCACAAAAGTGATACTTGCCTTGAATTCAGGAATTTCTGTACCACTATCTTAACAACTTATCATATAAAATCAAAAACATTTTAACTGATCATGGGGGTGAATTTGATAACACATCCTTTTCCGATCTATGTGTTGAATTTCAAATATTTCACAAGTTTTCTTCACCTAGAACTCCAGAACAAAATGGAGTTGTGGAAAGAAAGAATAGAACTCTTGTGGAAATGGCTAGATCCATGCTCTTAGGAAGTAATCTGCCCAAATCCTTCTGGGCGAAGCTGTTAACACAGCCAATCATATCCTAAATAGAGCTTTGATCAGACCAAAGATCAGAAAAACCCCCTATGAATTGTTGAAAAACAAAAAGCCAACTGTTTTCTTATTTCAAAACTTTGGGTGCAAATGCTTTGTACACAATAATACAAAGAAAACCTTGACAAGTTTGATGCTAAGAGTCAGGAAGCTATCTTCCTTGGCTCTTCTGAAGTGTCCAGGGCTTTCAAAGTGTACATTTTAAAAACCAAACCTGTGAAGAATCTCCACATGTTAATTTTTGATGAAAATTCCTTTCCACTAATGATTCTAAATCTTGCAGAGAAAGACAAGATAATGAAGAGGATGACCTCATTGTGGATTCTTCACCAACTGTTGAGGAGCTTGTCAATAATGAAGAGAACCTGAACAACAATCACCATCTTCAGTGGGTCAGGTAACATTGCTCCAGAAGTGGGTACTTTTCAACAGGTAATTTCTGAACCTCGATATCTGAGAGATCACCCATTAGACAGTGTAGTTGAAATTTAAATGATAGAAGTAAGGACCAGATCATCATTCTTGCAAAATATTGAAGAAGACCCACTAGCTCTAATTTCTCAAATTGAACCCAAGTCAATTGATGAAGCCTTATCCAGTTCTGATTGATTAATGTCATGCATGATGAGCTTCATCAATTCGAAAGAAATCAAGTATGGGAATTAGTACCTAGACCTAGTGACCAAGCAGTGATTGGTACTAGATGGGTTTTTCAGAAATAAGTTAAATGAAACTGTTCAAGTCAAGTAATAAGAAACAAAGCTAGGCTAGTTGCAAAGGGTATAACCAAGAATTTGGAATTGACTTTGAAGAATCATATGCCCCTGTAGCTAGACTAGAAGCTGTCAGAATTTTCCTTGCTTTTGCATCTCCTGAAATTCAAAGTCTATCAAATGGATGTCAAAAGTGCATTCTTAAATGGATATGCAATTGTTGAGGGGGAGTCTTTGTTGTCCAAGAAGAAAACTTTTCTGATTTCCAAATTTGCATATCTTTATTTTGATGAAAAGTGATTGAAATCATCATTCAGGGGGAGCTAGAAAATTCACAAGTCATGACTTTGCAAATTCAAAATTTTTCTTAATCTCATCAATTCCTTGCATGATGCCATCATTAGAAGTCTAGAATCTCAAAATGAACCCTTGAGTGATCTATTATATTTTTTACTAATCAACTTTCAACTATATCTATCAACCCACAGAAATTCAGATCTCTTCCTAGACTAAACATCAACTTGTGCCTTGAACTTAAAACATTTCTTTGTTTGCAACTGATGATTGGATGTATTTGATTTCTATATCACAAACTCTCCAAAATTTTAAAAATTCAACAGAGCAATGGCACTTGTGCTGAGAAACTACACACCTTCATAATGAATGAAGTGCCATGTATGTCATGAGGCACTATTGCTAACTTTGTTCAAAGGGGGAACAAAATAAAAATAAATTCAAAACAAAAGCAAGATGTGCTATGCTTTTTGATGATGACTGAGTAACTGAAAATATTGGCGTCTACAAAACGTATATTTTCATGTCATAAGGCCATCATTTACCCCTTTGAGACTTGACAATGACTAAATCTTAATTATATAGGGACTATGGTGTGTAAAAAGCACTAGTACTTGAGTGAAAGAGATTTATATCATTTGATAGTTTTGTTAAAAGAACAAAATGTGAACATTATTGGAGATGTGTCTAAAAGAATCATCTTCATTCCTCATCCAGTTGTTCATTGAGATTGTGTTTTATTTTCAACATAATTGTATTTAGTCTAGATGACATCTTTAATTCTTTAAGGTTGAGAATATGGTAGTTATAGTGATTGTTAGATATATTATATCCCTCATTTCTCATTTTGTTGATTCAAGTCTTGGAATGCTAATATCCTGTTGGAAATTGTTTGAAAACTTGAATTGTGATGAATTTTTTGCAAAAAATAACAAATGAATTTTAAGCCTCTTAAAAAATCCTTGAAATGATAATTCCCCTCATTGTTTATCATTCTAAAGATGTCCCAAAATTTCTCAAATTTTTCCTCTCAAAAATTCAAATTTTCTTCAAAGGTCAGGTCGACACCATTCTATCTCATGTCGACACACTTCCTAGGTCAGGTAGACACTACCTCTTCCTGTGTCGACACTGCCCTCTTGCCAGAACCTTTTAAGTCGTGGGTTCCAGAAGCCCTTGTTGTTCTGCGGGGTATTGCACCACTGCAAACCCCTTTTAGGCTTCAGGTCGACCCGACGATGCTTTTCCTCTTGTTTCCGGCAAGAAATCTCTCACATTTCTTCCTCAATCAAAACCCTTTCTCAATCATCTGTTCTCCTTCATCAAACCCCGATTCCATTCCATTCTTGCACCATGGTGAGAAAGTGGGTCCTCGCCGTGGAGCAAAATCTCAGGGCTTCCTCCAGGCCAGTTCCGGAAGAGGATGAGTTCCTCAGTTCGAAAGGAGGAACCAAAAGGAGGAATGACCCTGCACAGCAACCAGGGTCTCCTCTACACCTCAGCCAGCACCAAAGAGAGGTAGACCATCTCTTCAGGCAGAGGTAGGGTTTCTAGAACAGCAAATCCGGGCTCCCCTTCTGGAGACTCTTCAGATTCATCATCATCATCTTCAGAGTCTTCAAGTCTCAGGACACCACTAGTGAAGCCAAGCTTATTTTAAAGCCCAGGATAGTGGACTTATCAGACATTCAGTTAGCAGACAGATTTCCAGAAATTCAGGCCTATTTTTCTCTTCAGTCTTGGTTGATATTCATTTCAGAGTTTCAAATTAGTTATCCAAGACTTGTTAGGGAATTTTACAAGAACCTGAAATGCACAGAGGATGGATATAAATCAAAGGTTAAGGGAATAGTTATTGACATGCCGACTGATATAGCTGCCTCTATTTTCAAAGTACCAGATGAAGGGGCGATTATCATCAATTTGAATTTGATCTTCATGAAGCCTATTCTATCTTGACAGGCCTACCTTCTGATGCATCTGATCCCAAACAAACCCATGTTACCAGATTCAACACAAATTCCTTTCCCCTGTGTGAGAGTCCTCCACCACATTTTGACCACCATTATCCACTCCTCAAGATGGGGAAGGGACAAGTTGACAGATATTCAGAGGTTTATTCTGTATTGCATGGTCAAAGATATCAAAATCATCTTCATGTCATTATGTATCAATCATATCTGAAACAACAAGGAAGGACCTCCAAAGATCTCTACCATATGCTGCACATCTGACCTCAGTCTTCCAGCATTTTGGTGTGGCCTTGGAGAATGAGAAATCCCAATCTATTCCTAAAGCCCCAACATCTACACCTTCAAGAATATTAAAAAATTTATGGGATTAGACTGGAGGGAATCAAGTTAGGAGAGGGCCAGTTGTGGTTGAGGCCCCCCAAGCTCAGGAGGAACAACCTCATGATCAAGGGGAACATCCCCAAGCTCAGGAGGAACAACCTCAAGATCAAGGGGACCAGCCCCAGCTCAAGAAGAACAGCCTCCAGCTGAAGGGGACCAGCCCCAAAGTCAAGAGGATCAGCCTCCTTTGATTGTGGAACAACCTCAAATTTCAACTGGAGGTGACATTCCTTTTCATGCCCCACTCTCACCTCAGTTTCCCCATTTCTCTCCTCAACCCAATTTCAAGCATCCACATCTTCTGGTGGGCCTCCTGTTCCACCAGAATTGATCTCCTTTCCTGAATGATAAGTTTGAAACCTTGAACTCCTCCATCCAAACCATGTCAGAAACATTTGAGTTGAGGATTCAACGGTTGGAGAACACTGTATCTGTCAAATTCATAGAACAAAAAGCTGCCTCAGACTATGCAGCTCAAAGATTCAACAGACTGATTGGTACCATGGCAGATGCCTCATTACAGCTTAAGGAGCACCAACAAAAGTTAGAGATAGTACTTCAGAGAATTTTGGCAAATTCCCAAGCTGATGTCTTTAACACCAACTAGACATTACATGAGATCACCAGCACAAGATTGTCCTTTGCTCATTTTGTGGATGATTTGGAAAGCATGAGGAACTTCAATGAGCATATTGATACACAGATATCTGATTTGACAAAGGAATTCAAGATAATGCATAGACCTGGTTGGTCAGCTGATCTTCTTCCTCTTCACAACCCATTGCAGCTGATCTAGCAAGAATTCAAGCTAACTTCATAGAGAATTCAGATAGAATGGAACACTTCTTGCACACCAAACTCACAACCATTCAAGATCAAATCAAGTCCAGCTTGACTTTTATGGAGAAAAGAATGTCTGACATTGAGACCATCTTACTTCCCCTTCCTCCTCCTCCTCCATCTTCTACTTAATGTAATTTTTCTTTTGATGATGTCAAGGGGGAGAAGAAAGAAAGAAAGAGAAATGTTCTTTTGTAATCTTTCTAGAATGATTGTAATGGGTCTCTCTGAATGAAATGAATGCATTTTGCTTAGCCTGAATGATTTTTTATCAATTGTGACTTCAATGTGATTGAAATTTTCATGTGAATGTGAATGAATGAATGCTTGTCAAGTTGCTTGACCTTCTTATGCACTAACTTACTTCAAGTTACTTTGTACTTCGTTAGTACAACCATCAATTGTGAATGTGTCATATTTAAAGGTCTTTAACAAGCATGAAATGAACAAAAATAAGGACATTGAATAACCAAAAATTGGTTAAAATCACATCTCATCAAAACCTCATTGACATATGGATTAATGTTGCCATCATCAAAAAGGGGGAGATTGTTGGTTGAGTGTATATTCATATCATTTCCCTCCTATTTTGATGATGACAAGAAGTGATTTTAAAGCAACTTAAATGAATCATGTCAAAAACATCATACCTGAAGTCAATGTTCAAAAAGCATGTTTCAAATCACATTTATCATTTATGTTCATGATAAATCATTGAACTAATGATATATATGTTTAATTTTCAGGTACAAACACTTTTTGCAAAAGAAGTGTCGACACACCCTCAATGGTGTCGACACAACACCTCAGTCTCAAAGGCAAAAAGCTGAAGAATTGCCTAGACTGTGTCGACACTAGTCCAGAAGCAGGTCGACACGAGTTGCAGATTCCAGGATTTACACTACCAGGTCGACACACTCTCAGGGCAGGTCGACACTGGATCCTGCTCCCAGAACAGCTGTTTTCAGAACCAGGATAGCAGGTCGACACAATACCAAAGCAGGTCGACACTGGATCAGTTCCGGAACAGCCTGTTTCAAGATTTGGGCAGTGTGTCGACACCATCACCAGGGCAGGTCGACACACTACGGAAAGTTTGCAACTTAAATTGGATGTTTGTCACGTGTCAGCCTAGGGAGATGGGGTATCAACCTAGGATCGTGTGCCCTTGTACCTAAAGAGTATCTTTGGAATCTTTTGGGTATAAAAGGTCCCTAATCGGCCCCCCATCACATCAGAAGAGACCCAACTAACTCTTAGAGCCTCCAAAAAGTTTCCTGGCAGCTACAAGAGGTCGTCTCCCTCCTTGCTCTCTGTGTGCTTCCAGAAGACCAATTCTCACCAATTCAAGTGTGAGGATTGGAGTGTGATCCCTGTAGAAACCTCTGAAGCATCCCAAGGAAGCAGATCCAGTAGAAGCCTTCATTGGAGAAGAATTCAAGGAAGATCCAACAATTCCAAAGTGCAGAGCATCGGTTTGGACTTCAAGATTGCAAGCCTCTTCCCAATCCAAGCTTCTACAAGGGAGTACACTTGAAGAACGAAGTTATTTAATACAATTCATTGTACTTCTGTTCTTCTGAGATATCTTTTGAGATTATGCAAGTGCTTCTGCATAGCTCTCATTAGTGCTCTCATTTTCGACTAGATCTATTGCTAGAAGGTCTATGTCTTGAGTTGGTGTCTAGCAAGTCTTATGTGAGCATTGTGCTCAAGTTGTGTGAGCATTGTGCTCAGGTTGTTGTGAGCCGTTGTGCTCAGTTTGAGTTGTCTAACTCAAGGTTGTGTTGAGCAGTCTTGCTCAGTTGTTCTAGAGTAGTCTTACTCTAGAAGTTGTGTGAGTTGTAAGCTCTCAAGTGTTGGAGTTGTCAGGCTCCAGTGGGTGTGTTACCCAATTGTTTTAGTGAATCCTCACGGGGTGTGAGGGGTGGATGTAGGAATCACTTGGGTGATTTCCGAACCACCTAAAAATCCTTGTGCATTTGTCTAATTGTGGTTTGATCATTCATCCGTTAGATGCTTGCATAGGATCGGTTAATATTCACTTAATCAACTTGTTTCACATCTATTTACCAACTCACTCAAATCTCATCAGATCTGTGGTTTTTCACTGATAAAATTGCCTCTGATTCAAAAGTGTTTTTAAATTATATAAGCTTCCGCAAAAAGTGGCAAAGATCTATTCATCCCCCCTTCTAGATCTTTTCCTCACCTTCACTTCGATCCTTCAGTTAGCATCACTATATCCAATTAACTTAAATTCTTAACATCTGGGAAACCATAAACCTAATTTACTTGTATTAATAAGATATCTAAAAATTCTTTTAACAGCAAGAACATGTGATTCTTTTGGATCAGCTTGAAATCTTGCACATAAACAAACACTGAACCTTATGTCTGACCTACTTGCAGTGAGATAGAGTAGTGATCCTATCATTCCTCTATAGATTTTTTGATCTGCCTTTTTACCAAGGGGATCACTATCTAGCTTAATGCCTGAGCTCATAGGTGTACCTAAAGGCTTACATTTGTCAAATCCATACTTGATCAGTAGATCTGAGATGTTTTTGGTTTGACATATGTGAGCCCCTTCTTTGGTTTGCTTGATTTGTAATCCAACGAAATAATTTAGTTCACCCATCATGCTCATTTCAAATTCACTTTGCATCAGTTCTTCAAAGAATTTGCAGAGTGATTCATTAGTAGAGCCAATGATAATGTCATCAACATAAATTTGTACAATTAGAATTTCATCTGAAAATTTTTTGATTAACACAGTACTATCTACTTTTCCTCTTACAAAATCATGTGATATATGATAAGCACTTAGTCTTTCATATGAAGCCCTTGGAGCTTGTTTCAAGCCATACAGTGCTTTCTTTAATCGAAAAACATGATCAGGATTTTTAGTATCTTCAAATTTAGGAGGTTGCTCAACATACACTTCTTCTTTTATAAAACCATTCAGAAAAGCACTTTTAACATCCATTTGAAATAAGTTAATATTAAGAGAGCAAGCATATGCTAATAGAATCCTGATTGCCTCTAATCTAGCAACTGGAGAATAGGTTTCATGAAAGTCTATGCCTTCCTCTTGGGAGTATCCTTGAGCCACAAGTCTGGCCTTGTTCCTAGTGATTACTCCTGATTCATCCATTTATTTCTAAAAACCCATCTGGTTCCAATAACAGGATGATCAGAAGGTCTAGGCACAAGTGTCCAAACTTTACTGCGTTGGAATTGATTTAGTTCCTCTTGCATAGCAAGGATCCAAGATTCATCACTCAGTGCATCATTGATTGTCGTAGGCTCAAATTGTGAAACTAAAGCAGAGAAATCACTTGGAATTTGCATACCTCTTGTTCTTAACCTAGATTGAGGATCACCAATTATGTTTTCTTTGGGATGATCCCGGTGGTACCTCATTCTTTAGGTGGTCCTTCTTGTGATTCTTCTTGTTGTTGAAGATCTTCTAGTGGAGGATCTTCTGATTCTTCATCTTTGTTTTGTTCTTCTTCAAGAGAAGTCTTTTCAAGATCCCTGCAAAGATTATCAACACCATCTTCCTCTTCTTCTATCCTTTTGATAGAGGGGTTAGTTTCATCAAACAAAACATGCACAGTTTGTTCTATCGTTAATGTCTTTCTATTGAACACTCTATATCCTCTAGGTTTGGAGACATATCCTAGCAGAAAACCTTCATCACTTTTAGCATCTAATTTTCCTAAGTTATCTTTACCATTGTTTAAAATAAAACACTTACAGCCAAAAGGTAGAAGATGACTGATGTTGGGCTTCTTATCCTTGTATAATTCATAAGGAGTCTTCTTCAGGATAGGTCTGATCATACATCTGTTGATAATGTAGCAAGCTGTATTTACTGCTTCTGCCCAGAAGTATCTTGGTAAATTATACTCATTTATCATAGTTCTGGCCATATCCAGTGATGTTCTGTTCTTTCTTTCTGCTACACCATTTTGTTGAGGTGTGCTAGGAGCTGAGAAATTGTGTTCAATACCATTTTCTTCACAAAATTCCAGAAATTCTTCATTTTTGAATTCTCCTCCATGATCAGATCTAATACTGGTAATATGAAATTTTTGATTTTTCTGAACAATTTTGCTGAATTTCATAAAGGCTTGAAAAGCTTCAGATTTGGCTTATAGAAAAGACACCCAAGTATATCTTGAGTAATCATCAACTAATACATAGCCATAGACTCTTCCTCCAAGGCTGACTGTCCTCATAGGTCCAAATAGGTCCATGTGAATCAATTCCAGAGGTTTGGAAGTTGTAACAATTGTCTTGGACTGAAATGAGGTCTTGGTCTGCTTTCCTTTTGCACATGCTGAGCACATACCAGATTTTTTAATTTTCATCTTGGGAAGACCCTCAACCAGATCATGCTTTAATAATTTCTTGATTACTGAGGTGCTTGCATGACCAAGTCTTCTGTGCCACAAATCAGCTTCTTCGCTTTTGGTAGTAGCCAAACAAAGATTTACTTCTTTTAATTCTGCTAGTTGCAAAGTGTACAGGTTCTTTACTCTTTGAGCTTCAAACACCTTTTTGATGTCCTTCAGAATTACACACTTATCATTCTGAAAACTTACTAAATGACCCTTATCACATAATTGACTGATACTGATTAGATTGTGCTTGAGACCTTCTACATACATGACATCTTCAATTAAGTCTTTTCCTTTAGTACCAATAGTTCCACACCCTAGCACCTTTCCTTTTCCATTGTCACCATAGGTAACTTGACCAGATTCTTTTCTAAAACGTGTAAATAGCTTCTTGTCACCTGTCATATGGCTTGAGCATCCACTATCCAAATACCATTTGGATGCCCTTAGCTGACCCTGCAAATAAAGCTAAGTTTTAAATTTTGGTACCCAAATTTCTTGGGTCCTTGATGGTTAGTTTTAGGAATCCATCTTAAGTTTCTAGTAGTGCATGTGCTAACTGTGTGACCTAGTTGGTTGCAGTGTGTACAACATAAATCGAAAAAATTCTTCTTGTGTATGTTTCTGTTGTATTTCTGTTTTTGTGCATAAGTATGTTGATTTACCTTTTTGGTACTTTTTATATCATCCTCTTTTACAAATTTAGGAGTTGGATATATTTTAGGATAAATAATATGTTCTTCATTTTGTGAGGGGTATATAACCTACTCCATGTTTCCTTTTTCCTTTTCTTGCACCTTTCATATTTATAAATAATGAAGTTTTGCAGGTGGTTATTTTATCTAAAGTAGCTCTCAGATAACTATTTTCTTCTTGCAATTTTTCTTCATTCTTCTGTTCTCTTAGATTTGATTCTAATTCTAATATCTTGTTATTCTTATTTTTCAAATCTTCACATAATAGTTCATTAGCTCTTTTAGTTTCAGTTGAATCTTTCTTTAATCTTTCAACTTCATTTTTAAGAAAGGTATTGTTCTTTTCTTGATTTAACAAATTTAGCTTAATTATTTTTGTTTGTTTTACAACGGACTTATATTTTTCATAAAGTTCATTGAAGGCATCCTCTAGACTATCTGAATCAGATTCTGAGCAGGAAGTAAAAGATGTTTCAGAATTTACTTGTTCTAGTCTTGCCATGAGGGCTAGATTTGCCTTTTCTTCTTCAGATTCTGAGCTGGAGGAGTCTGAGCTGGTAGCATCTTCGTTGTCCCATGTTGCTGCCATAGATTTCTTTTGAACTTTTTTAATCTCTTTTCCTTTCCCTTCTTCTTTTCAGATTTTTCTGCTTGGTCATTCTTTTTGAGTTTGGGACACTCAGATTTGTAATGCCCCAGCTGGTTGCACTCATAACAGGTTGGCTCTTTCTTTTATCTTTCTTGAAGAACTTTCTTGAGCCAAACTTCTTTTCTCTTAGCTAATATTCTTTGTAATTTCCTCGAGAGCATAGCCTCATCATCACTGTCATCTGATTTTTCTTTAGAGTCTTCGGATGAAGAAGAATCTGCAATCTTTAGAGCATTTGAAATTTTCTTCTTTGAAGAGCTTTCAGAAAATCTTTCCATGTTTATTTCATGTGCCATGAGGGAGCCTATTAACTTATCAATGGACAATTCAGTGAGATCATGGGCTTCCTCTATGGCTGTAACTTTAGGGGTCCATACATTGGTTAGAGATCGTAGTATTTTTTTAACAGTTTCTTCATTGGTTAGGATTTTTCCTAAGGCACTTAACCCTACAATTATGTTTGAGAATCTGTTGTACATTTGTGTTATATTTTCACTTGGAAGCATTTTGAACTGTTCATATTGAGATACTAGTATATCTATTCTGGTTTGTTTAACCCTATCGGTTCCTTCATAGGTTACCTGTAATTTATCCCACATTTCTTTTGCTGTCTTACAAGCTGAAAGTCTATTGAATTCTCTTTTAGATAAGGCACAACAAAGATAATTTTTGGCTTTATAATTCAAGGACATATTTCTCTTATCAGCAATAGATAAACCAGCAGAGGTGGAAGTTACTCCAACTATTTCAAAATCACCTTGTTCAATTACCTGCCAAAGGTCGAAGTCTGTTCCTCTGATGAAGCATTCCATTCTCATCTTCCAGTATTGATAATCTTCACCATCGAAGAATGGTGGTCTTGAAACTGATTGGCCTTCATAGTTGTGAGCTTCAGATGCCATTTCTTCTCAAATCTTTAGATTCTTCTGAGAAGACCTTGCTCTGATACCACTTGTTGGATCGAAATGGAATACACAGTCCTAGAGGGGGGGTGAATAGGACTTTTCTAGCTTTTAGAAAATTCTTCTAAAAATCACAACACTATAATAAATATGTCAGTGCTTGGTGTGATGTGTGTGATTCAAGTGAAAGAGCTTGGCGGAAACATTCACACAGAAGATTGCACAAGAGATTTATCCTGGTTCGGCCCTTCCTACATGGAAGTCCTACATCCAGTCCTCAAGCCAACCACTTGAGTTTTTCACTAAACTGCCAAAAGGATTTGGCCTTCTCTCACCCTTGAGAGGTAATTACAACACCCACTTGCTCCACAGCAAGTCTTCCCAAAACAGGGGTAAAACACAATTGCCTTATACCAAAGGCCTTCCCTTCACAAGAGGGGTAAAGCAGAAAAACTTCTGCAGAAATAACAGACAAAGAAACCTTGTGTGTTTGCCTCAAAGATGAGCACAAAACACACTTTCCAGCAGGATTGAATGAAGAGAAGTGAAGTCTGAATCCTAGCTGAAGCTACTTGGGTGGACTTCAAACGAAGGAGCAATTATAATTGCCACCCAACAGACAGATCTTCAGAACAGAAATTCCTGAAGATGAGCTCTCACACAAAGGCTGAACAGGAAGACTTAGAGAGCTTGCAAGATGAGCTTTTCAGAGAGATAGCTTGAAGGAATTTCACTATTTGTGCACACACGAAAAATTGTTGTGTTTCATGAGCTCTTCTCCATCTCTTTATAATCTTCAAAAGAACTAGCCATTGAGGAAGATAGCCGTTGGAGTAAGATGGTTGTCGCATACTATCCGTTTGAGGAGAGTTTTGAGGATCCTTTGGATCTTGCGACTTATATCCATAGAGTCTTGAATCTTTGCCTCTTTCCAAAGTTCTTTTACAAGTAGGAGCCGTTGTAACAGCTAGAAGATAAGCTCTTTGAGGCTTGAGCTGAGCAACCCATGCTAAAGCTTGCGTTCTAATAAATGCTTGTTTGAAAGGACAAGACAAAGACAAAGACAAAAGCAAATCCATACCTTTGTGGCAGGTGAGTTAGTGAAGTACAATACGTAGTATAGAACCTAGTATTCTTAGTCCTTTCGGAAAATAAGGAAGACAGACAAAAGTTGAGGTATGGGTCTATCAGTGGTAGGTGAGATGGTCAGATACCATGCGTCTGTTTTATATAAATGCTTTGAGTCTTTTTAGAAGGAATAGATTGAGGCAACAGACATCAAAACCAGAAGTATATTTCAGAGAAATAATTTTTACAGAAATGTGAATATATGAATGAACTGAATTTGTTGTCAGAAAATATATTAAAATAATAGTCTTGTACGATCTTAGGAGTATATGATAAGCAACAAGAAATATGTCATAGATTTATATTTTACGAACAGGAATGACAATTTAGAACTGACAAAGGTACTATAGCTGATAGTGTAGTCGAATTCAGTACAACAGGTAATTCGACTCAAAAAGTGAACATGATTCGATTTAGAAAGAATAGTGTAATTCGACTCAAGAAGGAAATCGTTAGTCAAATGAGGTGTAAAGTTATGAGTCGAATACAGTGTAAAGACGTTCGACTGTGTGAGTTGAAGTCATGAGTCTAATACAGTACAAGACGTTCGACTGTATGAGTCGAAGTCATGAGTCGAATACAGTACAAAGAGGTTTGATGTATGAGTCGAAGTAAGGAGTCGAATACAGTGTAAAGACATTCGACTGTGTGAGTCGAAGTCATGAGTCGAATATAGTGTAAAGTTGTGTACCTAGAAAAACTTTGGTCTTTTAGGATATTGAAGTAGTCTAGAAATTTTTGTAGTATATCTATATAATTTTTGAAATAAATATATAACTGAGAATTTATCATGGTAGACGCAAAATTTTCATTTAAAGATTTGTCTTATCAAAAATACTTAATTTCCTAAAGTCTTGGAGGAAGTTGCTTCAACAGGAGTTACATATATACAATCAGTGTTTGCACAAAAGAGAGGTATACAAAAAGATGAGTGGTCTATGTCTTCTTCTAGTTTTGGGTAAGATCTATAATAGTTTCCATTTGCAGTGCTTGCTGCTCTACTCCGGCCCCATGGTACAGCTCTCTAGCTGCATCAGTCAATGCCTCCCAATGATCTTCAACTTGGTGGAGCAACAGATCTTGTCCCAACTTCAAGTTATCCAGATTGATCATAACTTGGCTCATAATTTCTAAGGAAGCACATGGATTGCCTACCATGAAAGCACCTGCAGTCAAGTTGAGCACCTCATCCTTAATTTGCAGGTGGGCTTCTCGCTGCGCTTGGGCATACAATTCTATATCGTGACGTAGCAATTCCATGGCAGCAACCAACCTTTCTTGGGCATTCATGTCCATTCTGAGATGATTAACATGTTAAGCATTTACATGATTACAAAAATCATGCTAACTAATCCCATGTTTCTACCCCAACTCACTGATTTCCCTAGGTTTATCGAACTAATGCTCTGATACAAAATTTATCTGTCATGTCCTAATAAAAGGCTATTTATCGGGAGTGACAGAAAAACAGGCACAACAGGTAATATTTACTTATCCATTCATATCGTCATAACGCGGAAGCTTAATTACATAAATACTCCTCATAACAACTAAGTGAGGAGTAGATCAAAACAAACTTAATTTACATATCCCTTTTTACACTACTAAATAGAAATAGAAACATATTGGCTTGCTCATCATGTCGGTCCACTCAACACTCAATCCCTTAAGCATCACTCCCATCTGTGTTACCTGAAAATGGTAGGAAATAATGAGCTAACTAGCCCAGTAGAATTCAAATTCCATAGCTCAATTGATAGTTCAAGAATGTATACATGGTATCCAAGACAAGGACAGAACGGAATATCAAAGAGTCACACCAGATTTCAGAATAGTAAGCTTGATGCAATGATAGTAAAACTCAAGTCATGCTCAGATATCTAGCTCAAGAATTGATTCACATATCATTTACACAGTACTGAAATTATGATGACCACATTCAGAAAATAGTTGATGCAATACCAGACATCCTTATCATTCCACGTGGTCCGAAAATGAATTCGTGTGCTCCTCCCAGGACTGAACCAGCCCTATTTGCACAGGCATAAAAATCACAGGGGGTACAAGGACCCAATAATGTCATCATCAATTATTCATATCACATAAGGTGTTCAAGCCTATGAACTCTAAGGTGTTCAGATTTTGTAGATTCAATTACCGAGTACCGAAGAATAGACTCAATCGGAGTGCTATTCGTAATTGACAACTTTAGAAACAATTCAAGGAAAGTTAAGGTACCCAATGTGGGTGATCTTTGAAGTAATATGACAGTAAATATCAAGGTAATTGAGAGGGTAACTTCCTTGGCTTTAGGATGAAGTTTTAGCATGGATTCGGAAATGAAAGAGTGCAGAAATCCGAATCAGCACTGCATCTGTCGACAGCCAAGAACGGGCTGTCGACAGAAGACAGCAGATAGAACTCATATTTTCTGGACTGTGGGATTTGTCGACAGCAGCAAAGTGATCTGTCGACAGATCTCCACAGTCCCAGTTATCTGGGTTCTGTATGGTATGCGCCTGTCGACAGTTCTTGGGCTGGCTGTCGACAGGTAGCTACCGAACATCAAAAATTGACTTCAAATCTATCCTAAACACCCTAACTATAAAACCTATGAACCAAGACATGTTTGATATCAAATAGAAGAGTCTAATTGGAGTTCTCATAGGGATTTACAAGCTAAACAATCGAGATGAAACAAGAAACTTATAATTCCAAACTTAGCTCGCTAGAAAGAAACTCTATGGGGAAATTGAGACATAGTCTTGCAAATAATGGTTAAATGAAAGATTCTTATAGGTTGGACACTAAATCACAAAATATATATGGATCTCAATCAAAGTTTGGAATACCTACCAATTGAACAAAAGTTCTCATACAGTTCTAAACATACTAATACTTCTACATGACTCTAACTCATGAACATGGATCAAAAGTAGAACAATAATTGATTTCTAAATGGAATCAAATTATTCCTTCCTCAACAAGAGTAACTCTACCATGATTGGAAGAAAAAGCAGAGAATCATCAGTATAGTCTCTCGTTTGCTCATTACGAATTCCTTGTGACATATGAACAAAAACCGAATTGAACCATAGAGAGATGAATCCTACCTTGCTAAGCAAGAAAGCTTCCACTTGATCTTGGTGAAAGTGTTTAACTCAGTGGAAGAAGAACATCTTCCCAAATTGATGCCTTGCTAGACATGACAGCTACTTCAACAGCAAGTTAACACCAAAGAAGAAGCAGCTACAGAAGAAATAGGAGTAGAGATGGAAGTAGTTGCAGGTGCAACGACAACAACTCCCAACATCACTTCCAGTAGCTCCTCTAACAGCACCTCTAGAAGCAATGAGCAAGAAATGCAAGAACAGGGCAAGAACAAGGTGTGTGGAAAGGGTACGTATGATGGAAGGGAAGTGGCTTTTATAAGCCTAATGACTTCCTCATGCAGAGGCACGTCGACCATGAGGTGTTATGGTAAAACTCTTTGAACCCATGCATTAACACGTAGCCCATGCAGCTTTTACCTTGGTTACACGCATGTAGTGGTAATGATGACCCCATCTTATGTGTGGTGGCTCTTCAAGGGCCTTACACGTAAGCCATCAGAAAATCCCAGAAATGGCTTACCGTAATTGTCCCAAAAATCAACTGGCCCAATGATCACTATGCAAAACCATCCAAATGGTGTCCATTTGTAATGAAATTTTAACCATAGACTAATATGATGATTTTTCAAATTATGGTGATTTTAGTTTAATTTTTAGAATTTATTTTAAAGTAGGTAAAAAATTATGCGAAAAATGGTCGCGTCGACTTAATCTTGAAATCCGTACGCCGAAAAATTCGGATAATTACATATTTGACTTCTCCACATTTTTTTTAAAATTATGATGTTCTCGGATTTTTATTTCGTTGTCATTTTTCGGTGTCGCCCTGTGGGAGCGCGCACTTCGATGTACGACACTAGGGTAACGTACATTACCACAAATTAAGCCTAACTTCTAGTTATCACAATTTAATAACAATCCTAATGTATTTTAACCACATTATTCTCATTTTCTTAACACTTTGAATTTCTGGGGTGTTACAAGTAACGCCTGGGCCTCAAGCCTCACAAACAAACCATAGCCACAACCAATTATTTAAGTTATAAGCCGCGTAAGCAAATCACTGCCTAGGCTATAAGCTTCACAGGCAAATCTCAAGTACGTGGGTAACAGGACTGTTTACTAAAAACTGGCCCCCAAACCACAACATGTCGGAAGCCACACACAGAATGGCAAGGTTGGGTACAACCGCCAATCTTTCACACACAAAAACCATATACGGAAATTTACTCGAGAAAGGGTAAAGCACCTTGAGTGGAAGGTCACACCTCCTGACCTCCACGAAACACAGTTCCACGTCAATACCAGAACAGACTGGTACACGACGTACCATCACAAACCATTACCCACACAGGGTACAGGTACCTATTACCACAAGGCACCAACACGGAAACCACAAGTAAACCAGTGCCGTAATAGGGCACACGATAGAGAGCTAAACCACATTTAGTGAATCAACACTCACCAACCATAACCAAAACTGTGCCACCACTCGGGCACACCACAGACCACAACCATAGTCACAACTGTGCCAACACCAGGGCACACCTCGAACGAGTCAAACTTTGACAATGAGTCACTAACTCACAAACCACGACGAGTAGCAAAGCTCGAGTCAGAAAGGAACAACGCCACCACACGGGAACGGACTACTGGCTAATCAGGCCAGTATCCAACCCGGACAACACAACACAAGAACAACCTCTCAGTCTCGCAGTCACGGACGAAAGGTCCAACTGCCGCTCCATGAGAACAAGTCAAACAACAGTGGAGACCAACCAACACTACACCTGCAGACACACAGCTGCAGGTCCATACCTGGAACCTCTAGGGTCTCTGGCCGGAGCACCCTAAAGTGAGGCACTGGAAAATAGGACTAGCTGGGGACCAGTACGTCTACTGGTGTCTGTACCCCCAACCATGAGCGCGCTACAAGCGACTGCACACCAACAAACCCAAGCCGCTGCCCTACTGTCGTCTTTCCCTCAGCCAGACGTACAACTCTAACACAGGAGTGAGGGTGTCCTGGAAGACGACACAAACCTCGACGGTACCACACTGTACCGGACAAACCCCGAGCACAACAAACACACGTGCCTGGCTCACAAAGAACCTGGGGTACCCGACTAGAGAGGCATTCCGGAATAGGCGCCGGACCACCACACTCGGCAAGCTCAAACTGTGATATATTCACAAACACTTTCTGTTACTGATCACGGTACATATGTTAGGAATGGCTTGTTCCAGTCACCCGGTGACTTACAAGCTAACCTACACAATCACACACATAAACCACATCTATACTATATATATATAACACAGTCTTAAAAAGCTGATGTGGCAGCAGCAGAGCCGCCTCCGCAGAAAACTCACATAAACAACAGCAGTCCGTGTAAAAAGAGAAAATAAACGCAGCATGCTTAAAAACTACCACAATGCACGTCTCCCATCTATCAGGCACGATCTCAACTTAAAAAAAAAAATACAGACTCCTCATGTCCGATTTTGAAGCACACGTCTTGCAATCTTACATGTAACCGTCGTTAAAATTCAAATTTAATCTCTATTCATAACCTTCGTGCTCCCAACTGTTCACGCTTTCCCTATCTGCAGATGAGGATGACGGACGAGGACAGCCCCGCCGATGCCAAATAGGAAACAAATTAGGTACAGTTCTGTGCTGCGCATGTGTTTTAATTTCAAGATTCAGAAATTTCTTCTTACATTTTTGAAAAAAAAAAAAACTAACCTATGAATACGACAGCCGCTTTCCCCATCCGCTTCCGGCAACTTCAATCTCACTGAGATCATCTTTGTGTCCTCCTGCTCCCCGACAATAGGTATAGTTCTGTGTTGTGCATGTTAATCTGAAAGTTCAGAAGTTTCATGTAAAAAAATTCTAACCTCGACGCTGATGAATACAACAGCAAATCCGAGCAGGCAACCCGGCGTAACCATCACTCTCCTTGACAGAGGTCGGTGTCGCCTAACTTGCTGGAGACTGTCAGTATAATCTTCTCCTGTAATCTACTTACAAATTTTATCAGGTACACATCTTAGATAGTTTTTGCATAATTATGAATAGAATTAAATGTTGGAAAGCTTACCTTATACATAGATGTTGTAGATAGCACTGTAACTGCTGCAAATATTTACGATCGCCGCCCTACAAAACCCCACAGTCCCGCGGTTTGACAAGTTTCCCATTTTTGAAACCTGCACAATCATGGTTTCTACACCAAGATTTCAGAAACTGCCCGTAAGGGCTAACTCAATTCAGGCTCATAACTGCTTCGTTCTGAGCTGTAAGATAGAAATAAATATTAAAAACTAAAACAAAATATTAACACATGTTTAAGAATCTAAAAAGAGTAAACAAACAAATTTGGGACCTTGAAGACAATTAGTAATAGAGGAATCAATGAATAACCAGTGGAAGAACACCTATCTAAGGGGAGGTAGCCATTAGAACTCTTGCGGAGAGGTCACAATACTGAACATTCCTTCCTGTTCACGTCCGTCGGGCAACTCGCAGAAACGCAGCGCCCCTGCTCGCCCTGCGGTGCCAGCGACGCTTGCAGGTTGTATCCGTCGACCAGGCTGACGTCGTAGAAGTCCTGCCCTCCGTTGGTGCCCAGCGTCAGTTCTAACAGGGTAGCCGGCGGGGTGGCACCCGCACCGTTGCAGTCAAGTCTCCCTCTGCCGCAGTCCCCGATGCTGCACTTGAAAAGGCCCCAGAATCGGCCGGACCACGCCGCCGGTGTGATCAAGTTCGCGGAAGCACCACTGGCGAGCTCCAACCCTGTTTGCGCCGGGGCAGATGAGCCTGCGTCGGAGAGGGTGCCCGCCTCGCCTTCTCCTCCCTGGACCCCCATCCACGCCCCCCTCACCTTCTCTTCCCTGGACCCCCCTCCACGGCCCCCTAACTCCCTAGACCCTCCGTGGCCACGCCAGCGAGAAGCCAAACCAATGCCCGAATCACCTTCTCCTCCCAGCGAGGTCCCGGACAACCCGCCACCCAACGCTTTCCTCCCGCCGTTCTCTGCGGCGCCCGCCGTGGCGCCAGCACCCAGGGCCGGGGAGGGGGAGAGGGTGGGCCTGTGGTGCGTGGCCAAGCCCACCATGCCGGCCGATACGCTGCTGGACGCCATGGACTACGCCTGCGGGGAGGGCGGGGCCGACTGCGAGGAGATCAAGCCGCAGGCGAGCTGCTACTACCCGGACAATGTGGCGGGTCACGCTTCCTGTGCGTTCAACAGCTACTGGCAGATGACGAAGAAGTCCGGAGGAAGCTGCAACTTCCAGAGCATCGCTGTGCTAATAAACTCAGACTATCTGAAGGTGAGGGCGGGGCGGCCGGGGGCTGGGGCTGGAACTGCCGATGGCGGCGGCAGTGTAGCGGGATGGAGAGAGAGAGTGAGGTCCAGTGAGGCGAGCCCCATGGACATCGAGAAGATGCAGTCGGCGGTGGGATTGGAGCTGCAGGGATGACCCAAAACTCTCCCTCCCTCGACCCTTCCCTCCACGGCCCTCTCTCTTCTCGGACTGGATCCCCTCTACAGACCCTCCATCCATGCTCCCTCCCAGTTTTGGTTTCTTCCCCTTCCTGGACACTCCCCTCCACGGCCCCCCTCGCCTTCTTCTACTCCCTGGACCCCCCAACACGGTCCCCTCTCTCTCCAGACCATCCCCTTCACGGACACTCCATCATCGCACCACTCCCAACTTCACCTTCTTCCCCTCATCTGACCCAACCTGCACGGCCCCCTCCCCGGCTCTGCTTCCCCTCACTCCACTCTGCCCGTGCTGCTCACACCTTGGGAAGATATGGCCGATGTCCTGGAGGCGGCAAAATATGTCAGGTGGGACACAGGCCTGACAGATAAAATAATGGAGGAAGATTCAGGAGAGATCTGATGTGTTTAGTTTTTTAAAATTTAGACTGTACTGCTTTAAAGATTTCAACAGCGACAGAGATAGAGTAATTTTAATTTATTTAATATGGCCAAGATTATTTATGTTGTCATATGACTTTGTAAATCATTTTTACATGTTGTTTTTTTTATGTTAAAATTATTTATATATGGATGTTTCAATCTTGAATATATTTGACGTAATTTTAAAATTACGGAAAAAAATTTTAAAACCAATATCCTGTAAAAAATTTACTCAACAATAACATTACATTTTTTTGTCACTATCATGTAATTGAAATTTCTCCAACATAATTGATTTTATATTTCACTTTACAATGTTACATATTTACGCAGAATAATATCTAAAATATATTTACATCTGTCATACAATTTGTTAATCTTTATTATTACATGTATGATGTAAATTCATTCCGATGAACTCTTAGTAAAAAATAGCATTTTATTATTTCTCAATTATTTTTAAATATTGATTTTGTCCAAACTATGTTATGTGCATTTAAATATTTCATCTCAGAAAAAATTTCTCTATCTTTTAATTAAAATTTTTTATATTGTTATGTAGTTAAAATTTTAATATAAATTGAACATCAAATTGTGTTCAAGTTTGACAAAATATGGATGAAAAAAAATGGAGCTAAGCAATATATGACGTGGATTGTCTAAGAATGTTATTTACAAATTAATATCTCATGGCATAGACTAATATGTGATGTGAATTTATTATGTATTGAATTTATTTTTTAACTTTATATTACAAACATTGTGATATTATTGAATATGTAATTTATTTTTAATAGTTGAAAATCTATTAAAATAAATAAATTTTTATAAATACATAAATATATTTCTACCTAAAACATTCCAGTGCATGGCACGGGCATAGAACTAGTTAATAATAATACCTCAGCCTGTCATCGGTCACAACACCACGAATTAGCCACAATAATTAATATACAATAAACACAATGACGTACAATGTGCCATGCATACACAAACCACATGCACGACATCAAAACCGCGAAATATTTCACATTAATCTTGTGCGCTAGGATGTATTAAATCCTACACACGCACATAAAGAACTAGTAAACTACATAGCCAGTAAGCTGACCTCAAAAGCCCTGTGCTCTAGAAGCACCACAGGTGTTAATACACCGCAACACATACAACAAAAACACCGTGAAACACACTGTGCACATGCACAGGTTGGCGGCAACATCGATTGCCGTCCAATGTATATAGACGACAATGTCTCTTGCTGTCAACACCAAGTAAGCGACCACCACCTGGACATTTACCCACAATCAACTGCTAGATACCTAGCCGTTAATCTCCCAACGAAGAACTTAGCGTCAACCGATGTTGACGTCAAGATCTTCACTGCAGAACCCGCACAGAACACATAAAATAGCCTTAGGCTGATCACACGGGCAATATAGCCATAAAAACAATAGAAAAACGAGGGGAAACACTTCCCCTTACATCTGTATACCATAATTAAACTGGAAAATCAAGATCCAACACTTGGATTGATCAAACCACACCAATCTCTCAACATGGTAACCCTTTTTCCCAAAAACACAATTAACAAACAATCCATGACAAATCAAACAGGAGAAGTCAAGGGGTCCAGTCCCTACCTCAGAAACACAAACAAACTCCTAAAGAACCTCAAATCGCGCCGAAACCCCAGGAGCTTCCCGCGAATACCGCCCTTCAATCGTCATTCCCCACCTGATCTCCCGCTGCTGCGCGCATCACGATCTTCCCACGTGCTCCCGTCGACCGCCGGAAGTAGTGAAGAGGGACAAGGATACAGGTGGGGGAAAAGGAAGGGAGAAGGTGGGGAAAGAAGAAGGCTCGGGTTCTCCTAAAAACACAGGCACCACAGGTTAACGTCAACCTCTGTCCCGCTGACCAAAACCGCCACGACTAGGCATCCACATCACTCGACGCCAAGTTCATGCAATAAAACCCATTAAAATAAACGATAGACGTCCACATCGATGGACACCAAAAACATGTTAACGGCAACACCATTGCCGCCAACACACAGTCGACGTCACACACCTGGACGCCTACCTACTGTTGATGTCCAGCGCACTGAACAAGATCCATAACCAAGCTCGGTAAGAATCCAATAAGAAACACACAAGCTAATGGGCCACACATTGGCCACCAAACCCGCTAAACATGGATCCACGGGGATCCAAAAAATGCGCGACGTTACATTATTTTCACCTGAAAAGAAATGTCGTCCTCGACATTCAAAACGAACCACAGTAAACAGGACTATCACCTAAAAAGAAATAAAGTCGTAATCAGAACAATTAGGATACACCTCTTTTTGCATTTGCCTTTCAATTTATCTGCTCAACTCTGTACTCATTCTGCTGCTCTTTTCTCTTCCTTTCATTCATAGTTACTCTACTCAGTTACTACAAACTGCCCTTTCTTTACTTTTCAGCTATAAGCGATTCTACCCTGCCGGTGGCACTTTATCTCCTTAGACTCGACCTACTTCCACATTTTCTGGGCTGTGTTTGCCAAATTTCTTTCTGGACCATTTTCTTGCTTAAAACCTTTCACCTTATTCTGCTATCTTTGAGTGCTCTGACATACTAAACCTTGCTGAAATTCTTGGATTCTTCTGTACCATCCATTATCCACTTGTGACTGCCAGCTTTTGCTTTACATTATCTGCTTTCACATTCTCAACTGTTTACTTTTTAGAAAATTTGCATCATCATCTTCGAATTTCCTACCTCTTCTGACCATTTACATAAACTGCCTTGACTCATATCTGATTATAAACCTCTGCCTCAACTGTGCACAAATTTAGACTTTCTCTTAATTATTTGAACCTCAAATAATCTGCAAATCTCAAACCTTCCACACTTCCGCTGCACTATTCTGATCACACTGGACCTTAGGCAAAAATACTTCATAATTTCTAATCACAATTCTAACTCTACTGGCTTCCTAACTCATTTTACTTATTCACTTAATACTGAAAGAAAACACTGTTATTTCTAATCTGCTTTTCTCTTTCTGATCATACCATTAACTCAAATTCTGAATTCTGATATATCACTATTAACAAATCTCGCTTAAATCACACTTTCCAGCTGACACTATACTTCTCTGACTGAGTTCACATAACAAATTCATAACTCTTCACTATTTTTCGTTCCCACTGCTGTGACACTATATCTTCTTATTAGAAATACTACTTACCCAAATTCTCTCTGCACATTTCTCTACCTATCTAATTATTACTGTTATTTAATATGCCATATTCATTCTTCCTTTGATCATCAATACTGAACTTCAACACTACAACATAATACCATTTCTGCAAAGTATTTCTTTCAACTATTTCATTGGCTGACTAATTTCACTATACCAACTATACTGTAATTTCTCTTATTAAATATTGCCATAACCATAAACTGAACCTTAAAAAAAAAAACTTTTAAACAAAGTAACTTATTCCATCTGATTCCTTTATTTCACATTACTAATTTACTACTCAATTGCTTCTCAACTGATTCATCTTTTTTTATTCTGACTTATATACTTTCAAATTACTTTAATTACTCAGCCTTGATCTCAATCTATTTCTGACACAAACTGCATACAAATGCTAGTATCGCTGCTCTTATTTTTTAGCACTGTAACCCTACACAAATGTTTCTGTGAAATCTTTACGTTCTGCCTCTTACTAAACAAATATCTTTCTTATGAAATTCTCAGAAAAATCTAACTGTTCACTATTCTTATTCTATTCTTTCTTTACTCAACTGCTCATCTCTGTTTATTCTTACATGAATCTTTGTGTCAAACTTTCCATTAACCTTATTATTCATAATAGCACTGTTCTTCAACTTTTCACTGCAGCCACTTCAAATTACGAAACATACTTAATGATCATCTTAATCACTGCTCCTCTGTTTAGTAATACCCCATCTCACCCCATCTCAAGCTAAACTGCCTTCTTCAATCATTTCAAATCTGGCATAACGCTAATCACATTATTATCCAAGCTGCTCCTCAACACTTAATAACGCAAATCTCAGCCATAGTTCACACATCTAATAATTCTGATCACACTATTCTATTTCTCATCATAACACTGTTCTCTCTGCTATTCCATCACATTACTTCCTTATACCTGTCTCTGCCAATTCTGATCCTCACTAAAATACTCTTACTGAATTCCATAACTGAATTCACTAATTCCTTAAATTTCCATAACTGAACACCTTCCTAATTGCAAACTGGCACTCTTGTGTAACCTCTCACACTGTACCATTAACCATACCATTCCTTAATAACTACCAACACTGCCACTTTCCTTCCAAGTATGCACATTCCTGTGCTATTTCTAACAGTTACCGCTTTAACAAACAATAACTCACAATTTGTGTACCAAAAACTTTCGTGAAAACCACACTGAAAATCACATAAAACCACAGACTTACTACCAGCAGTGGACATTAAACCATGTCTTGGGACATTGTAACTTCAATTGTCTTTTCATATTCTAACTGGACCATGCTCTGATACCAACTGTGACGGCCCTGGATATCTTTGCCCAATAAGGCTCCATATCAAGATCCGTCTCCCGCGAACGGACCGAAGTCTCGCAAGGGATATCTCACACGACTGTCCAGTAAGAATATAAAAGACAACCACAACAGTATATGACACAAGAAAGTACATGTGCTCATATCTGCAAGTAACAAATTACAATTGTCCCATTACATCATTACATGTCCAATTAAAAAGTACAACTACTTGGAGCATACCCCGAGGGAGCACGATCTCACACAACACTAACTACTATACTACTACTGGTGGTACAAGTCTGCCACAACGCCACTGCAAGCCAAACACACGGCAAGCCCTGAAAAGAACTGTAGGGGAGTGAGCCTCAACAAGTCACAGGCTCAGTAGGGACTACCTAAGGACAACAAATATAACCAAACCATTTCATGCTCACAACAATTGTATTTAAACTACAATTAAATATAAACACATAAACTATTCACAACCTCGGAAAGTAAGAGGAAACAATAGTACTAGCTTCACACTACTAATTCACTTAACAACAGTAACGCCTAGGCCTCAAGCCTCACAGACAAACCATAGCCACAACAAATTATTTATGTTATAAGCCGCGCAAGCAAATCACTGCCTAGGCTATAAGCTTCACAGGCAAATCTTAAGTACGTGGGTAACAGGACTGTTAACTAAAAACTGGCCCCCAAACCACAACATGTCAGAAGCCACACACAGAATGGCAGGGTTGGCTACAACGACCAATCTTTCACACACGAAAACCATATACGGAAATTTACTCGAGAAAGGGTAAAGCACATTGAGTGGCAGGTCACACCTCCTGACCTCCACGAAACATAGTTCCACGTCAATACCAGAACAGACTGGTACACGACGTACCATTACAAACCATTACCCACACAGGGTACATGTACCTATTACCACAAGGCACCAACATGGAAACCACAAGTAAACCAGTGCCGTAATAGGGCACACGATAGCGAGCTAAACCACATTTAGTGAGTCAACATTCACCAACCATAACCAAAACTGTGCCACCACTCGGGCACACCACAGACCACAACCGTAGTCACAACTGTGTCAACACCAGGGCACACCTCGAACGAGTCAAACCTCGACTATGAGTCACTAACTCACAAACCACGACGAGTAGCAAAGCTCGAGTCGGAAAAGAACGACGCCACCACACGGGAACGAACTACTGGCTGATCAGGCCAGTATCCAACCGGGACAATACAACACAAGAACAACCTCTCAGTCTCGCAGTCACAGACGAAAGGTCCAACTGCCGCTCCATGAGAAGAAGTCAAACAACTGTGGAGACCAACCAACACCACACCTATAGACACACAGCTGCAGGTCCATGCCTGGCACCTCTAGGGTCTCTGGCCGGAGCACCCTAAAGTGAGGCAATGGAAAACAAGACTAGCTGGGGACCAGTACGTCTACTGGTGTCCGTACCCCCAACCACGAGCGCGCTACAAGCGACTGCACACCCACAAACATAAGCCGCTGCCCTACTGTCGTCTTTCCCTCATCCGGACGTACAACTCAAACACAGGAGTGAGGGTGTCCTGGAAGATGACACAGACCTCGACGGTACCACACTGTACCGGGACAAACCCCGAGCACAACAAACACACGTGCATGGCTCACAAAGAACCTGAGGTACTCGACTAGAGAGGCATTCCATAATAGGCGCCGGACCACCACACTCGGCAAGCTCAAACCGTGATATATTCACAAACACTTTCTGTTACTGATCACGGTACATATGTTAGGAATAGCTTGTTCCAGTCACTAGGTGACTTACAAGCTAACCTACACAATCACACACATAAACCACATTAATAATAATACCTCGGCCTGTCATCGGTCACAAAGTGACAGTGGAGGTCACACTAAACACTGACCACGATAATCATATAATAATCACACTTGTACTTTACTAATTATCCATCCAGAATAATCTATATAAGATTCTAGAGGATCGAGGCTAGGTTCAGACGTGAACCTCATCGCCACAACACCACGAATTAGCCATAATAATTAATATACAATAAACACGATGACGTACAATGTGCCATGCATACACAAACCACATACACGACATCAAAACCACGAAATATTTCACATTAATCTTGTGCGCTAGGATGTAGTAAATCCTACACTGGCACATAAAGAACTAGTAAACTACATAGCCAGTAGGCTGACCTCAAAAGCCCTGTGCTCTAGAAGCACCACAGGTGTTAATACACCGCAACACATACAACAAAAACACCGTGAAACACACTGTGCACATGCACAGGTTGGCGGCAACATTGATTGCCATCCAAAGTATATAGACGACAATGTCTCTTGCTGTCAACACCAAGTAAGCGACCACCACCTGGCCGTTTACCCACAATCAACGGCTAGATACCTAGCGTTAATCTCCCAACGAAGAACTCAGCGTCAACTGATGTTGACGTCAAGATCTTCACCGCAGAACCCTCACAGAACACACAAAATGGCCCTAGGCCGATCACACGGGCAATCTAGCCATAAAAACAATAGAAAAACGATGGGAAACACTTCCCCTTACATCTGTATACCATAATTAAACCGGAAAAGCTAGATCCAACACTTGGATCGATCAAACCACCCAATCTCTCAACATGGTAAGCCTTTTTCCCAAAAACAGAATTAACAAACAATCCATGCAAACAGAGCATGACAAATCAAACAGGAGAAGTCAAGGGGTCCAGTCCCTACCTCAGAAACACAAACAAACTCCTAAAGAACCTCAAATCACGCCGAAACCCCAGGAGCTTCCCGCGAATACCGCCCTTCAATCCGTCATTCCCCGCCTGATCTGCCGCTGTACGCGCATCACGGCCTTCCCACGTGCTCCCGTCGACCGCCGGAAGTAGTGAAGAGGCACAAGGATACAGGTGGGGGAAAAGGAGGGGAGAAGGTGGGGAAAGAAGAAGGCTCGGGTTCTCCTAAAAACACAGGCGCCGCAGGTTAACGTCAACCTCTGCGCCGCTGACCAAAACTGCCACGACTAGGTGTCCACATCGCTCGACGCCAAGTTCATGCAATAAAAACCATTAAAATAAACGATAGACGTCCACATCGATGGACGCCAAAAACATGTTAACGGAAACACCATTGCCGCCAACACACAGTCGACGTCACACACCTGGACGCCAACCTACTGTTGATGTCCAGCGCACTGAACAAGATCCATTACCAAGCCCAGTAAGGATCCAATAAAAACACACAAGCTAATGGGCCACACATTGGCCACCAAACCCGCTAAACCTGGATCCACGGGGATCCGAAAAACGCGCGACGTTACAGATTCATCTCCCGCTCTCATCTCTTTCATCTTGCTGAAACGAAAACCATATCGTTCCCAACATCGATTCTTTGCGATTTCAAAGATTTCATCCCTTTCCACGAAAGATCTCCTTGGGGATTTTGCTCCAATCCTCTTCACGACCATCCAGAATCACTTCTAGTTCAGAACCATGGTCATTTCTGGAGTTTTCGGCAGCGTCGGGGGCTATGGAGCTCCATTTCTCACCGCAGAGCAGCAGGAGAGATTTACATCTGTAGCAACCTGAATTTTTACAAAAAATAAAATTTTAAATAAAGAATTTAAAACCTAGCTAAATGGATATTTAAATAGAGCATTAAATAAAACCCATTAAATGGAAAAGAGTAATGGGCTTTGCTTATTGGATTTTCTAGAATTTATTGGGTCAAAATATGAATTTACAAAGGGAGAATAATAGGAAAATACCCTAAATTCGTAACTAAATTATTACCTAAATAGAAAGGGGGTATTTAATGCATTAAATAGGAAGTTAGAGTTGGAATTGGATTCCTAAACCTACCCTATATGGTTTAGCACGAATTTAGATCTCTTCCTAGTCTAAATAGAGATTGGAAGCAAGGAAGGAAGGTGGGAGTAAGAAAATTTCGTAATTAAAGAGGAATTAGAGTAATAGTAGGAATAGAAATGCATACTTGCATAAATACACCTCTTAAACTCCCTTGGGCAACCCTAGCTCGTTGCCAAGAGTTGCTGGACGTGGACAAGAGGCTAGGGAGGAGAGGATTTCGTGGAGAAAAGAAGAGCTTGAAGCTTCTTCCATTGTTCTTCAAGTTCTAGCCCTAGAAGACAAATTGAGTCAAAGGTAGGCATTCTCACAAGCATAAACCATGAAACTTTTTCTGTAGGTTCTTCCTACCCTCTTGAACGAAACCCCCAAGTTTCATATTTTTCCATCCATCCTATCTTTTGTTCTTAATTTTTGAAGAACTGCAAACATGATTACCCCGAGGTGTCATGTTTAATTCAAATCTCTATGTATACTTGATCCCATGCTACAAAAGTTTTACTGTAGATACTTCATGTTGTTAGAGATCATTTGCCCCTAAAAAGCCTAAATTTCATTGAGCATGTTGCCCGTATTAAATCCATCTTGCTCTCTGTGTCTGGTTCTGTGTTACTCGTTCTTGTTTGTTCTCAAACCATGTTCTCTCTCGAATCCCTATTTATTGGAGATACCCTTACATGTCTAGTTTAATTTGCAACTGATTTCATGATTTTTCATCGTGTATATAATTACTTATGGATTTCTGAACAACCCTCTATCAAAAAATGAAATCCCTGGACCGCAATCCAATGTCTGGTCTGACTCCTGTCAGAGTCAGGCGCAGACAGCCAGAAGGCGACGCCTCGACATGTCGTTTTCTGGGGCCTGATTGCGACAGCCACCTTGTCGCGACCAAGAAGGCGACAGGTGAGCCGTCGCGTTCTCAGTACCCGATTTGCATGCCCTGTCGCGACCTGTGCAAGACCCTGTCGCGTTCTGTCCTGACCCTGTCGCGATCAGTACAGGGGTATGTCGCCTTCATAAGTTTTTGATGAAAAACCCATAAAAAAAATAAAATAAAATGTTTCTGTCACTTTCTAAATAATCCTTACGCCTTCTTACCGTTATACCCCCAGTAAAAACCCTACTTAAAAATGGTGCTATATTGAATGATTTAAAATACATGTTCACGACTTACTTCTATCTATGATTCCTCTTTCACTTGCATACACTTGAACCATCCATTTATGGCTGAAATCTTACTGAAAATGTCTCATAATGTATTGCAATAAAACATACTAATTGCCCTATTTTAAAGGACTTGCATTCGTTTTCTTGCGTTGTTTATATACCGATATTGACGCTCCACTGTCCTAGAATTCCTCTAGAACGTCGAGCACCTATTTTATATACACACTTTTCTTGGCTTGTGGTGAACTCTCCGTCGGATATTCCTTTCGCCGGACTAGTGAACCCTTGCACAAGGCCTCCGTAAGTCTCCTCTAATCATGGATTCCCACATGTTCGACGAACCGGTTGTACCCTAACACCCATTACACCTTAGGGATCTATATGATCCAAACGGCTATTAGAGATTCACTCTCGTCTTAAATCACGTCGGACCTCTGGATCTGTGCATAACAAGGCCAGTGGTAGGGTCGTGAGTTCCACCTGACTGCCAATACGACGTGCGTGTGTTGTGCAACTGTTACTATCGCCTGTTTACTCGACGTGTTACATGCAATGTCCACTAGCTCTCATCTATACTCTACTCGCTCACCTATTCACGTTCACTCTATTAGCTCATCTATTCATCTAGTGCTCTTATCTACTTCTTGGTACTCTATATTGGCCATTGACTGATTGTCTAAAGATAAACAATATAACCAATGCCTGGCAATATATAAAGGGCCCGATCTGGTCCTGGGATGTGCGCCCGAAAGTGCTAGTGCCCATGGGAGTTAAATGATCAGAGTGTTTGGCATTACACTCAAGTACTATCTATCTCGACTATCTATATGACAATCAAAAAGACAAAACGTGCTATACTCTCTCGTTGTCTAGAATGAGAAACAAGTGCTATACTCGTCGTGCTATCGTTATACTTGTGCTAGTTGTGCTATGGCCATCCTGCTATTCGTGCTATACACGATACTTGTGCTCTTTTTGGAAACCATACTCGCTCTCGTGCGATTGTGCTATCTCTTGCTATATTTTGACTCTCTTGTACCTGCTATCTTTAGATACTCTGCTATTAAATGCATTAATTATTTAAAGCCTGCTTGAGCCTGAGATTTAAGTCCTACTGGGCGTTATCGCTCACCCTGCGTTATTTGATGTTGTGTTCTCAAGTGAGACCGAGGATGACACATACACTCACGAGGAAGGGAATGACCAAGAGTGAAGCTAGGAGTACCCTCAAGTCGTTATGTTATCTTAGAGTTTTAGTTAGTTATTTCCTTCTAATGCAATGTAATTGGGCCCTATAGAATGGCTCTGATATTAGTGGTTGTAACTAGACATTTGGAAAATTATTAATGAGAAAGATTTGCTTTAGTATTATTCAGTGTGCAATGGTTTGATGTCTAGTATACGCTCTATACCTTTTCTTGCAACTGCCTTCGCGCTCCGATATTCCGCGTTGGGGCGTGACAACATCCGTGAAGACCAAGTTGTGCGGGAACAAGGCAGTGGATGTAGCAGACCTGGAAAAGCATGGAATGCATAGCATCATTGCAGCAATGGGCAGAATGAAGTGGACGAAGTTGGCAACCTTGTCAGAGGTAAGTTATCCTGACCTGGTGAAGGCATTTTATGTCTGCATGAAGACTGAGGAAGATGGGTCTTTGACATCCATTGTCAAAGGTGTTGAACCACTCTCTATTTGTTCTGTATTTTGGTGATAATAAAATTTATGATGTAACTTAAATTGAATATTTTGTTTCATCTGTGTCGCATCAATCTCATAGCAAAAGCTAAGTCTTTCATTGATGCATATTTGGCGCACTAAAATGATAAAATCAATGTTTAATCAATATACATCGATTTCTGTTTAAGTGCCAAAGTATCAAGCGCCGCAACGATTTGCTAAGAAGTCGATGCCATAACGATTTGATAAGTGGTCGTAACGATTTCTTCTTTGAGCGCATTGATTTGATAAGAAGTCGTTCCCATAACGATTTGTTAAGGAGTCGTTCCCATAACGATTTGTTAAGAAGTCGATGCCATAACGATTTCATAAGTATTCGCAACGATTTCTTTAGAAGCCATAACGTTTTGTTAAGAAGTCGATGCCATAATGATTTCATAAGTATTCGCAACGATTTCTTTAGAAGCCATAACGTTTTGTTAAGAAGTCGATGCCATAACGATTTCATAAGTCATGCTCATAACGATTTCTTCATGGATTCTGTTGAAACACAGATTGCCTTATATTTCAAATATGCTTGGCGCTTAAATAAAAAGTCAAATATTCTGACAAAAAGCTGCATGCATATTTCAGAATCCTGTCATAAAGTATGACCTACTATTTTCAGTATGTTAGCAGAAGCACAGTACCTTGCATCGTTTATCATAAACACTCTTTTATGCTAACACTCTCTTCTATGCTCACAGACATCGAAGACCATCAGAGTCTGATGAAGAGAAAGATCAGCAACGACTAGAAGAGCTCCAACGGATCTCTTCAACGGATCTATTCTAAAGCTGCTCAGTATAAAAGATGGAGCATTGCTGAAGAACAAAAGAGCCTTTTCTTGAATATCTTGAAGGAGTGTACATCTGTGAGAAGCACCTTCACGCCACATACACTCAAGGAAAGAGAGAAAGAGCCTGAGCCAAGAAGAAGCATTCAAGCATTTCAAGCTCTCAAGCTTCCAAGCTTTCAAGCATTCGAGCCTTCTTTTCTCTCTTCTGTTTCTCTCCGAGCTTATTGTATATCTGGGGAGAGTTTGGGACTGTGAGCTTTACATGAGTGTTCATCTTGTAAGGTCTCTCAGTCTGATCTTTCTAAGAAGATCTGTGTCCAGCTGTAGGACTGTATACAGTTGTTAACCCAGCTAGGGGTTGGTGTCTAGCAGAACCTAACTGGGGTTTGTACCAGTTGTCAACCCAGCTAGGGGTTTGTGTCTAGCAGAACCGCACTGGGGTTTGCTCCAGGAGGTTGGCTTCTTTACCTGTAAGAGAAGAGGGCTGCCTTCTTGCCCGGAAAGAGAAGAAGACCTGGTGGGGGATCCAGGGTGTTGTAAGGTCCATAAGGGGGACTGTACCCTTGGTTAGTGAAATCCCAAGAGTTTGCTTGGGGACTGGACGTAGGACTTCCATGTGGGAAGGGCCCGAACCAGGATAAATCTCCTGTGTCCTCGTGTGATTGTTTATTTGCTTCCGCACTGCTACTCTTTATCACACTAAACTAACCAAACTTTCAAGTGTTATTTTCTGTGTTTAAGATTCTATTTCAGATTTCAGAAAAACCTATTCACCCCCCCTCTAGGTGCTGGTACCAAAAGGGCCACAAAAGGAACCTAGATTAGGATTTCATATGATTTTATGGAGTCTCTATTTGGAGTTTGCACCACGTCACAGTGGACTTCACACTGTCACATCCAGGCGATGGCTACGGATTGTTGGATGCAGATTCAACAAGCTGGATGCATTCAACCGGATTCTGCATTTCATTGTGTGCCAGATTCTGGTCCCTAGGAGTGCCACTACTCTACTTGTACAAAGGCAGGCTCAGACCTGATGTTCTGGGCTATCCAGAACCAAGACATAAATATGGCATAGGTGATTATGGAAAGGATGAAGTTTTTCAGTGCTCCGATCTGGGATAAGAAGAGCAAGTTAAATGTGTCCCTTCCCTATGCACAATTGCTCACCAAGGTGTTCCAACATTATGACATTAGTTTCGTCGGACCTGTAACTGAGAAAATGGGGCAGGCTATTTGCAGCAGAAACATGAAGAAAAGTGGTTTTTCGTTGGTTCGAGGTGTGTGGACCAAGACCTCAGTGGCAGAGGGTGAGGCCATCATTGGCGAAGCCCAAGAAGTTCAAGAAGAGGCAGTTCCAGAGATTGTAGCAGCAGCAGTACCAGATGCTAAAATTGAGCAAGAAGATGCAAGGGCAGAAGCGCCAAGCAGTCAAGAACAGCAGATACAAACACCTGTGGTTCAAGCAGAATCAGCAGTGGCAGCAGCAACAGATGTCCAAGTCAGTGAAATAGAAATCAGAATTGAAGACTCAATGGCAAGCAATAACAGGATTGAAGACATTCCTCAAGAATTTATTGAGCCTGTTGGACAGAGTTTAGAAGTTGCACCTCCCTCCTCACAAGTAGCTACAATACTTCGGAGTGTACTGGACTCTATAACCAGTACTAAGGTGGAGTCAGAGATCTCGGTAGATCTAGCTGCAGAGGTTGTAGCATCTGGCCACAATATAGATGTTGTCATGGAGGATGCTCCTATTCAGAGGGAGCAAGAAGTAGAAGATATTCCAGTTGATACCCATATGGTTGATGCTCCCACTGAGGGGTAGCAGTCAATTGAGAAGGAAGCAACAACTCAGGGGGGGCACACTGCTAGTGTCCCCGTTAATGATCAGTTTAGAGAAGGCATTGTGGAAAGTGCCTCAGGTGAAGAATATAATGATGAAAATGTGGAGCCCATTGCAAGGGCAAGCAACAAAGGGAAAGAAGCAACTTCTGGGATTCCCCTCTTGACCAGGAGGCCTCATCAGAGGCAGAGGAAGAAGAAATTGAAGGTCAATCTGAAGCCCTTAGTTGCTAGAATGGATGAACAAGGAAAGATTCTCTGCTCTGTGCAATCTGATATAGCATCAATATTCATAAGCTAGAGCCAGTCAGCTAATTCAGTTGGAGCTTTGGATGCTGAGCTCCACAGTGTAAAGGAAGAACTGAGAATTAACAAAGATGTTTTAAGATGGATGAGGGACGAATTTAGCAGTATGAAGTCATCCATTTCAGAGTTGACAAATCTTGTGCGAGCTCAGGTTCCTCCTACTCCCACTCCATCAATACCTCAGCAGTCTGGGCATCATGAAGAAGTTGTTTATGAAGATCTAGCAGGGCCATCAGGGCCAAATGTTGTGGCATAAGTGGCAGTTTCAGGGTCAGTTGATGAAGAGTAGTCTGGGCCAACAGTTGTTGATGAGGTAGCTGCTCCAGTGCAAGATAGTGTTGAAGCTGTGAAGACTGGGCCATCAGGGCCAGCAGAAGATGTTTCTGCGCCAATCGGGCTAGTGGTTTCCGAGGCTGAGACTTCAAGAGTAGAAGAACCGGCTGTAGCTCCAGAAGCCCCTGCTCCTTCTCCTCTTCAAACACCAGCCCCTCCTTCACCACCATCTTCCTCCACAGCTCCTCCAGCACCTACCACCTTCAAACAACCCATGCCTTGCACCATTTCCTCTCCAACACCATTTCCTTTGCAATCCTCCTCATCTCCTGTCACCTCCACATCTCCTCCTCCTCTTCCTCCTCCATCTGTTGAGCTTCATCAAGCATCCTCATCAGCATGTGCCTCTTCTTCTGGTCCCTCCTCTTCTTGACCATCCATTTCACCATTAGTCACCTCTCGTTCCCTCCTTCACCCTCCTACTCCTCTATGTATAACCATCATTATAGAAGGTTAAACACCCTGAGATCCATGGCATCAATGATGAATTCGAAGAAGCCATTCTTTGATCTGTTCTGGTCGTTGGCACCCATATTCATAGAAATGGCTCTTCCAGCCATGCTCCTAAGAAGAGAAAACTTTCTTCCAATCCTCCTGTTTCCTCTGAACCTCGCTACCCACCTCTTTGGTTTCCCCTTACAGTTGTCACTAAAAATAAACCTCTGTACAAGGAATATATTGTAGAAACTACCTTTGCCACCATTCTAGATCTTCCCACTCTCCATCTCACTAATCACTTGAATACCATTCTTCCTTATACCTCTCTCTCTAAATCTGAACAAACTAAAATCTTTTCCATGGCTGAAGCCAAGACTGAAGAGCAGTGGGCTCGGGGACAGAAATCTCTTTACAGCCAGTTCCTTCGAGCTAAATCAGCCAGGTTTCCACCCGGGGATCATCCGTTGTCTCTCTCTGAGCGGTTCCAAATCCATCACAAGGATACTTGGGGGCCTTTTATTTAAAAAGAAATCAAATTTATCAGGCAATATCAGATATACTGTAACTACTGCTACCTGAATAATCTTCTTGAAGTCCAGCTTGGCTAATTCCGGCAAGCTATTTCTGTTCATGGTTCGCATGATGCTCACACCAAATCCCTTATGATTGATTTTGCAAAATTGGAGATTCCAAATGTTGTCTTCTTGCCACCTCTCCATTCTCTCATCATGGAATCTGCAGTAGCCTCCTTGATCTTTGAAAGGGCTGCTAAGGTAATGGCCAGAATTTCAGCTGTAAAGGGCCTCTCTGTTTCATTTCATAGATTTGTTTTCATAGAGTACCATCAGGGCTACATCAAGTCAGATATTCTTGCCCCCATTTTGGCTGACTGTGAGCGCCTCTCTCCATCCGAATGGGAAAAGGCTTATCCTCTTTCTACTGAGCAGCTTAAGGCTCTAAATGCCTCTCAGGCCAAATCTAATCAGCCTTTGCTGACTGTTGGACAGTTCCTTGACTCCATTCACATCACCTTATTCAAACTTCTTATGATTTATGGACTGAAAGATACAAGGTCTTTGTGGCTATGAAGAAAGATCTCCTGCAGCATCAGATCCACTATCCATTAAAGATTGATCACTTTCTTCGGCTTGACAGTTTCAGTTCATTCAGTACCTACAAACTTTCACTTGGCACCACTGAATATGACACTTTTCTAGGTACTTAGTGGCGGCTTCATATTCAAAAGATGTTACCTGACATGTGACCCTTTTACTCCATATCTTCTGGGGCTTTTTAGGCTTATTTTGAGGAGCATGAATGCCAGGCCTTGCCAATTATACAACGGCACGCCTCTCTCTTGTCTCCTACTTTCTACATCTTTGTAACCCCTCAAGATAAATAAAACTGTTCTTTGACACCCCTCATCTTCTCTCTTCCTGTCTTTGTCTCCTTGCGTTATCCTTTTTCTTAATGACAAAAAGGGGGAGAAATATCATACTTCTGAAATACATAAAAATAAAAATAAATTCCTTTTATTTTTACCAGCAAAGTTACTTAAGTTTTCTTTCAGAAGCATCTATATCCTTGTTATGTTTGTCATCACCAAAGAGGGGGAGATTGTTGATCAGATCATCCCCATATAATTTCATGAATTACATATCTATTTTGGTGATTAACAAAACTAAGACAATGTGCAACTCTAACATATTTTCTATAAAGCTTAGCCAAAAGAAATAAACCAGGCAAAATCAAGCAAAGACTTGTAAGTAAATCCTTACATTGTTGTTTTTAATTTTTAGAGGATGAAATTTCTCTAAGTACACATCAACTCGCTTTGAAGCATAATGATTCGCTAAGTGGTCGCATCGATTTCGATCGTAGAACGATTCGCTAAGTGGTCGCATCGATTTTGATCTAAGAATGGTTGGCTAAGTGGTCGCATCGATTTCGATGTCAGAACGATTCGCTAAGTGATCACATCGATTTCGATCTCAGAATGATTCGCTAAGTGGTTGCATCGATTTTGATCTTAGAATGATTCGCTAAGTGATCACATCGATTTCGATCTCAGAACGATTCGCTAAGTGCTCGCATCGATTTTGATCTCACAACGATTTGCTCTCACATCGATTTTGGTTCACATCGATTTGATAGGTGAGAACAACGACTTGGTCTCATAACGATTTTGTTTTATAACGATTCGATAAGTGAGTATAATGATTTCAATCTCACAACGACTTCGTAAGTGAGCATAATGATTTACTTTCATAACGATTTGACAAGTGCATATAACGATTTCAATCTCACAACAATTTGTCTCACATCGATTTTGTCTCACAATGATTTCGTCCCACAACAATTTTCTCACAACATCGACTCGATAAGTGAAACAACGATTTGCTCACATCGATTTGATTATAATGATTTGATCACAACGACTCGCTTATAACGATTTAGTTTTAACGATTTACTCATAACGATTTGCTTATAGTGTCATAACGATTTGTTATCCAGAACGATTTGGTTATGGATGCATAACGATTTGTGCGTACAACGATTTGTTTACGAATGAGCAACGATTCACATGAACAACAACTCATTCACACAACGATTTCATAAGTCATGCTTATATCGACTTCGTGGACAATAACAACTTGATATTCAAATATCTTGACAAGTCAAAGTCATCCTGCGTATTTCCCTTTTATCCATGCATTAAATATAACCGTACATTTCTTTGCACGATGCATGACCAGATATCTTCTATTCTTATGCTTCTGCATGTAATATTTTTTCAGAAAGACAGAATGGAATTTCTATTTTGATGTATTCTCACTCTAATATTGACTGACAACAAGAGATAGTTTAGTTGTCTATGTTTTAGCATTTAATGTATGCAGGTCTCTGACAGCACGACTCTATACAACGTTGGATAAAGTAGAAGCTGGAGGATATCAAGAAGGATTTTCCTCTTACGTGCATGGAACACAAATGACCATTAACTGCAAAGGAAAGCCATGCAGTCTAACGTTCTTGGAACATAGAGACAACGGATACTTCAACGGCTACATTTTTCAAAGAAGAAATAAATAAAAGACTGGTGCCTACGTGAAGATAGATCTTGAGAATTCAAAATCAGCAAGCACCATAGAAAGATCTCAAGCCTTAATCTATAGCCGTCATAGCTCTTGCTCTCCGTGTGTAGTGTAAAAACCTTGAGAGAGCCTTCAAGTACTGAGAGTAGTCTGAGTTGTAGATCTTTTTCCCTATCAGTATTCGCTTCGGATCAAGCATTATGCTATTAGCTTGGTCCAGGGGCGTATCATCTCTTGTACACTCTGTTGTGTTTAGTCCCTTCGTGTGAAGGAAGACCTGGGGGTTCCAGGGTGTTTATTTCCCTTCATGTTGAAGGAAGACCTGGTGGGATCTAGGGTGTTGTTTTCCTCTTCGAATTGTGAAGAGAAGACCAGCTGCTGTTGGGTGTGTAAGTGTCCTTGAGGGGGACTGTACCCTTGGGTAGTAGAATCCTGAGTTGTTGCTCAGGGACTGGACGTAGGACTCCTGTGGTGAGGAGGTCCGAACCATGATAAAATCTTGTGCAGTGTGTGTGTGCTTGCCTGTGTTTGCTGTTTGTCTTTTCACTAACACTAACTATTATTGAAGTGTGTTTTGTGTGAATGTTTTGTGGACAGGTTTAGGTATTCAAATTTTAAGAATCCCATTCACCCCCCCTCTGTGCTTGCTAGCTGGGCAACACTTCCATGTTGATTTTGCCACTCTCAAGCTTCCAGAGTTCACTTTATACCTCAGTTGCACTTCCTTCTCATGGACTTGATATGGTCCCATCATTTTGAAAGAAATGCCAGAGTCAAAGCTCAGAATCAGGTTCATAACGGAGTTTCCTTAGCTTTCTCTCGCTTTCTTTTTAGAGAGTATTATAAGGGGGTTCATCAAATCTTCAATTTTAGCCCCTCTGTTAGCTAAATCTGAAAAACTTTTTCCTACTGAGTGGCGCAAGATATATCACCAGGACGCTCTCCAACTAGATCAGCTAGATTCAGCTCAGTTCAAGTCCGTTGAACCCACATTATCTCCTGAGCCGTTCATGGATCTGAACTCCATCGATTTAGTGACAGATCTTTATTCCATCTGGGTTGAAAGGTACAAGGTATACATTGCTTTGAGGCAAGAACTTCTACCTCACAACATTGCTTATCCTATTTCCATAGATCAGTTTCTGCAACATGCTAGTTTTGACACCCGCAACCCTTACAGGATGACTCTTAGTATTCCTAAATACAATCAGTTTCTTGAGGATCAGAGGCAACTTCACATTACCAAATTCAAAGTAGATATGGGGCCTTCCTATAATATCAAATGGGAATTGTTTAATAATCATTTTGAAGAGCAGGAAGTAAAAGCTTGGCCTATCATCACACGCCTTGCTTCTCTCTCGTCCCCGACCTTCTATATATCTAACTCTCAGTGATAAATATCTTCCCTCTTGGCTTCCATTTCTCTTTGTTTCTTTCATTCCCTACATTTCTTTTTGATTCATGACAAAAAGGGGGAGAAAATACTCTGAAATACATATTTCTAACTTTACTTAAAATTAAATTTCTTCTTCATAATTTTATTATTTTGTCATCACCAAAAAGGGGGAGATTGATGAATAACTTATCTCTATCTATATATGGTGATAAACAAAACCGTGGAAATATTTGACTAACATATTTTTTCTAAAGTTTTCAATAGGTATCAAATAAAATAAACTTTGTAAGTTGGTTACACTCATTTTGTAACAGCCCTTATAAGAATATGTTAAATGAACTAAATCAGCAAACAACCAACAACTCGGATTAGTCATTTTTAGAGCTCGAATAGGAAAAGAACTCTAAAGTTAAGCGTGCTCTGTTGGGAGTAGTCCCAAGATGGGTGACCTTCCTGGGAACTCTACCAACTAGCACAGTTGTTGGGCCGATTTGTTGGTTGAGTCATCACACATTTAAATTAGAAGTCAAAAGCATATGATTTATCTAAGTGTACATCGACTACTATTGTAAGTTCACATCGACTACTATTTTAACAACACATCGATTCTACTAAACATCGACTATGTTTCAACATCGATTACCTTTTTTATCGATTATAGTCTACTCTCACATCGATTACCTTTAAACATTGACTATGTTTCAACATCGATTACCTTTTTATCGATTATAGTCTACTTAAACATCGACTACTCTCACATCGATTTCATCCAAACATCGATTACGCTCACATTGATTTCACTTAAACATCGATTACGTCTCAACATTATGTTCACATTGATTCCATTTCAACATCGATTATGCTCACATCGACTTTATTGGAACATTGATTATGTTTAGACATCGAATATCCTTTGGACATCGACTGTCTCTAAACATCGACTTCATTGGAACATCGATTATGTTTAGACATCGACTATCCTTTGGACATTAACTATCTCTGAACATCGACTTCATTAAAACATCGATTATGTATAGACATCGACTATCCTTTGGACATCGGCTGTCTCTGATCATTGACTCTCTATGACCATCGATTATGGTTATACATCGACTATCCTTTGGATATCGGCTGTCTCTAAACATCAACTCTCTATGAACATCGATTATGTTTAGACATTGACTCTCTTTGAACATCGACTATGTTTTGGACATTGATACCTTGATAATGACCTTTACAATTATTATATTGATTATGGTTTTAAATAAGGTCTAAGTAGATATGATAATCATATTTTGACTTGCAGTTCGTTTCAATTTAATTTTAAAATGCTGAGCATTTCAAATCTTCCCGCAAATTGTCATGTATCCTTTGCACTAAGGCATTTATTGGTTATCATGGATACATTATTTATGCACGTCATCTTTTACTGGTTATCACCCTCAAGACATATTAGCTAGAATTTTAAATGATGACAAAATGACGTTTCTTTAGTATATCCTCCTGCAGTATGGCCAGTGACATTGACTGACACTTTAGATACATTTGAGTTGTCTATCTTCTAGCATTTATTGTCTGTAGGTTTCTGGTAGTCACACACGTTCACAACGTTTTGACGGATCGTGTTGACTGGAATGAAGAAGATACCCACATGATCTACCTTTCACCATGTCTCTATCCAAGCATTTATTATCGACAGATTTTTTGGGTTTCTTATGATAGACCTGCTACAACTGTCAGGAGACACGATTCATGATGAGAGACAACATACACTTCAATGGATACTCCTCAAGAGAAGATAAATAGAAGTGTGTTGACGCTATGAAACATTATCCTTTCGGATAGAAAGAAAGAAGACCTCGATCCTTCATTCAGAAAAGTCTCTTGCTCTTTGCTCTCCACAAAGCACAGTTCTTCTATTTCTTCTGGTGTGTGAGAACTTGTTTTAGATCTGAGAGAACCTTATCTTAGTGTAATTCTTTTTGTCTCTCAGATTTTGCCTCAGATCAAGCATTATATTGTTACTATTAGCTTGGTCTAGGGGCCATCACCTCTTTACTCTTCTTTTAATACTCCTCTTCATCTGTGAAGAGAGGATCTACTGTGCAGTGGGTGGTTTCTTCTCTTTTGTAGAAAGGAAGACCTGTTGTAACATGTGGTGTATTGCCTCTTCGTGGAGTGAAGAGAATGTCAGTTGGTGCTAGATATGTAAGTGTCCTTAAGGGGGACTGTACCCTTGGTTAGTAGAATCTCAAGTTGATGCTTGAAGACTAGATGTAGGACTCCTTGTGATAGGAGATCTTAATAAGGATAAATTTTTGTTGTTCATGGGATTGCTTTTTTTTCTCCTTATCCGCAACTTATTAGATCTAACTGTTTCATTTGGTGCTTCTAAAGTTATTCTATCATAGAATATTTCTAAGTTGAATTTTTAGCAATCCATTCACCCCACCTATAGTACCCCAGAAAATTCATAAACTAGAAAATATAGATAAATTAAAATTTTATCAATTAATAAATCAAACTAGTTAATAAGGTATGCATCATTATTGCATGCATAAAAACTCATATAAAATTTTTGTAAAAATAATAGTTATACTTTAAATAATGTTCATTGGTGACTCAACAAGAAATTTGGGCATAGAAAAGTCATTTGGACCAAGTTTAAGAATTTTTGTGACTTATTATCGTAATTAAGGAATAAGTCGAAGAACCCATTATCACATGTACCAAAGTAGATTATAAATCAAAACAAATATGTGGGTAGACTTTAAACAATATAAGTTGATAGCCCATTATGAGAATTAGACCAATGGATAATTTTGGCCCATGAATAAATTCTCTAATAAAGGGATAATTCAAACTCATTAAGTAAGTTAAGTAATGGGTTAAACAAATAGTCCAAACAAGAATTAATAGGCCAAAAAGCCAAGAGCCCATCCTTGGATGGGAGATAATTAAGCCTAAATTCGTACCTAAATTAATAATAAATGGAAAAATGGTTAAGATAATGACTATTTTGACTCTTAATTATCTTAAAAAGAATCCTAAACCTAGTCTAACTTAATAGGGCTCTATCCTAATCTAAAAAGCGGAGATAAATGAGAAATTATTGAATAAATGTAATAAATAGAATAAAGAGGGAATGAATTGAAATAAAGGGAATTAAATCAAAACCCATTAAGCTAAATTAGTAAATGGGTTATATTAGTGGTCCAAACATAGAAGAATGGGCCCAATTATGAAGAGCCCATCTTTGGATGAGAGATATTTTAGCCTAAATTCAGAGTTAATTAATTAATAAATTAAATAAGGGTAAAATAAAGCCTAAATGGGTTTTAATTATCCTAAAAAGAAGTCCTCATCTCATCCTAACCCATTACCCATGAAATTAGACCTCTCATCTATCCTATTAGGTGGATAATGCAAAAACATAGGGAGATAAATGAGGAAATTCAGAGTTTGAAGGAGAAGGAAGAGTTTTAACTAAGTAGGACTCTTAAACTAGCTAATACACCTCCCAATTCGTCCCTACCAACCCATAGATCATTGTTGGATCCTTGGAGAATGAGGAGAGAAGGCTGAGGATGAGGAGCAAGGAGAGGAAGGGCTTGGAGAAAGACGATCTCACCTTCTACTTCGTCCAAAACCCTAGGATTTCTTTACAGCATAAAAAGGTAGGCAATCTCTCAAGCACAAATCGATTAACTTCGGCCATAGGTAGCCCATACATCCACCTTTGAAAGCCCCATGATTTTCGTAATTTTCATTGCTCTATGAAAGAGTATTAAATGCTCTAAGCTCTATTCTCATCAAGTACCCGAACCTACATGTTTGCTTTCAATTCATGAAAAGACTTGATCCCATGCCTTAGAGATTTTATCATAGATACTACATGATGTTAGGGTTCTAATGATCCTATTTTTTCCAATTTTCATCATGCATCCTATGCGAATTAAATCGTTTTCCATGACTGTGCATGTTTTAGGTAACCAAAATATAACCTAATTAAAGCATGTCCAATCCATGCCTATTTAGTAATTACTCATGTCTATTGATAGATCTTCTACGTGTCTACTTTCATTTAAAACTAGTTTCATGAGTTTGGACGTTCCTACGATTTGTTATCGATTTTTGAATAGCCCTATGTCATACCATGGAGGGTTGGACCGAACCTGAAAAAGGGCTGATTTCCCTTTTGGGTTTCGGGACACCTTCTGAAATCGCGACGGCCGACCCGTCGTGATCTCAGAAGGGTCGCGATGGGCCTGACCGTCGTGTCTTGAACGTGACGGCCCGACTCATCACAATTCCTGATGGCTCACACAGATTGGCCATGTTCAAGCAGAACGCGACTAGCGGCTATGTCGCGACCTGAAACGCGACGGGTACCCTCGTCGCGATTTCAGCATATCGGCCAAAACCCTAATTTGCTTCTATAACGCAGATCTTTATCCCGTTTAAACCCTGTTTATCTTTAATTAAGCACTGTTATGAATATTAACGACCTGTTAAGCAACATTGGGTATTATTTACATGTTTTTAATTAATTTAAAAGCTATGTGCACAACTATACATGTGCTCATGATTATCTTACACTTGCACACGCTAAGCATTATTATTTGCCATGAGAACCTAGTAAATTACTTAATAATCTATCTGGTAATTATGTGTAATTATTTCACTTAAATTCCCTTTTATTTTAATAACACTTGTCTTCATTTTATTCGCGCATTTGCATACTGTTATCGCGTCCCTCTTCCTTCGAGCACTCGAGGCAAGACGGACAATATTTCGTTACACCCTTCTTTCTTGACTTGGACCACCTCTCCGTTGGGAATACTCCTAAATGGACCAAGGACTCCTTGTCATGGCCTCCGTAAATCTTCTTGCCTTTGGCAGACGTCCATTACCGACGAGCGGGTTGTACCATTAAAAACCTTTACACTCTTAGGGATCAGTAAGATCCAACGGCCTTAGTATGTTCTCTCTTACCTTGGGATCACGCCAAACCTCTGGTCTGTGTCATAACCCGACTGTGACTTCTGTCAGACTGCCGACACACGACCTAGTGCTGTGCAACTTTCTTTATCGATGTTTATCATTGTTTTACAAATATGTCCCTGTTCTCATCTACTATCTTGATACTCTCATATGTTCATTTTCTCTCTACACTCTCATCTACTTGTCTACTACTCTCATCTATTCTTGGTACTCTATTTGGCCATACAATTGATTGTCTAAGATAAGAAACAAGACTATGCCAAGCAATAGGGCCCGATTTGGTCCTGGGGAGAGCGCCTGAAGAGTGCCATTTCCCATGGGAGTCAACATGATCAGGGTGTGTACAACATGCACTCAGTGCCATTTAATACTATCAAGATTTAATCTATGACAATCAATCAATCAATATACAATAATCTCTCGGTTGATAAAATGATCGACCAATCATTTCATGCTATCGCTACTAGTGCACTTTTGTGCAACCATAATACACTATCTCATTATATGGCCAATCATTTATCATGCTAGTTTTGCAATATTCTTTTTGGAAGTTTTTATCATTCTCTTGCTGTCATGTGTCATTACACTCTTGTCTATACTTGATCGTTCTCTCTAGTTATCCTGTTTTACAAGACATTAATTACTTAAAGTATGACTATTTATATGAGATATTAAGTCCTACAGAACGTTGTCGCTCACCCTGCGCTATTGTTCAATGTGTTTCAGGTAAGCCGGATGATGACGTTACCCACACCAACGGGAATGGACTAGAGTGATGAGCGACCTGGAGTCTTAGTGATGGAGTGACTTTAGTATCATAGAGTTTAGTTAGATATTTGTTTAAATATCCTTTCCAATTTAATGAAGTCTTTGAGCCCTATGTTTTGGCTATGAATTATTGGTTGTAGTAGTTTAGGTGAAATATCAATAAAATGAAGATTTTATTGCAATTATTGTTCATTAGCTGCTCTGATCTTTTACGACTAAATATGCAATTTACGTTACCATACACTTTACTCACATCCCCCCGATTTATTCTGCTGCTAAATTGGCGGGGCGTAACAGTTGCTATCAGAGCTTAGGCTGTCCTTTTTATGATATTTTAAGTCTAGGATGTTCTTTGTGAACTGCCATGACTCGTGTCTAAGTCAACCACCATACCCATGTGAGGATTGGGTAGAACCATGGTTAAGAATTAAACATTTACCTATATACATGTATCAGCTTAATGTTAGTATAATATCCTAATACCAACCTTATTCTTGAAGGAACTCTTAATGGATGCCGAACATACGCCACTGCAAGACAAAATGAAGTCAACTCAAAATCTAGTTCGGGCATGTCGGAAAGCCACCCAACTACTAGAAGAAGCCTTAAGAACGACCAAAAATATTAGAAAAGCAACCAAAAAGAATCGGAAGAGAAGACACAACCATGACAAGGAGGCAAACCCACAGAAGGAATGTAGCGAGAACTTTTACAAGATCATCTGCCTTCATTGTAGTAAGTCAGGTCATGTGGCTGAGGAATGTTGGCGAAGAGTGGGTGCTTGTCCACGTTGTGGTAGTTTGGAGTATCGGATACAAGACTGTCCCCTCTTAAAGGAAATACCCACTGGCACCAAAGCTCTTAACTCTATGACAAAAGAGAAACAACCAAATAGTGGCAAGAGAAAAATAAAGAATAAGAAGAAGGACAGGCGATTAGCCCATATTCACGAAGGATGATGCAAGCACTGCAATAGGATAGGCCACATATCAGAGGAATGCTATAGGAAAGAAGGCGCTAAGCTGCGCTGCGGAAATCGCAACCATCGAATTTCCGAGTGCCCTATACTGAAGGAGCAGGAGAAAGAGAAACGCCCGACTGGGCAAAAGAAGCCTGGCCAACTTCAAGCTATACATGAAATTGAGATCACCGAGGAGGGTGGAGTCGTGGAAGGTAACTCTAAACTTACAATGATTAATACATTTTAAGCATGAAATGATGATTCGTATGTAACCAACGTAGTCGTGGAATTTGGGGACCAAGTTCTTTTTAGAAGGGGGAGGATGTAGTGTTGGCCCTTTATGTACGGCAGCAAGGTAACCTAGAGGGGGGGGTGAATAGGTTTTTCTGAAATCTGAAATCAAAATGTGAACACTTAAAAGTTTGGTTAGTGTTAGTGTGATGAAGAGTGGCAGTGCGGAAGCAAAAGAACAATCACACAAAAGGACACAGGAGATTTATCCTGGTTCGGCCCTTCCCACATGAAGAGTGGCAGTGCGAAGCAAAAGAACAATCCACAAAAGGACACAGGAGATTTATCCTGGTTCGGCCCTTCCCACATGTCCTACGTCCAGTCCCCAAACAAACTCTTGGGATTTCACTAACCAAAGGTACAGTCCCCTTCAAGGACACTACAACACCGTGGATACCCACCAGGTCTTCTTCCCTTTCCCGGGCAAGAAGGCAGCCCACTTCTTTTCTAGGCTCAGAAGCAAACCTACTTCTTTTACAGGTTCAGAAGTAAACCTCCTGGAACAAACCCCAGTGCAGTTCTGCTAGACTTAAACCCCCAGCTAGGTCCTGTTGGTACAAACCCCAACAAGGTTCTGCTAGACACTAACCTCTAGCTAGGTTACACACTATATATAGTTCTACAGCTGGACATAAATCTTTCTTAGAAAAGAAAGATAAGACTGAGAGCTATTACAAGATGAACACTCAGGACTTAGCTCACAGTCACAGACTCTCCCCCAAGATTACAGTGAGGACATGGAGAATGGAAGAGAACAAGGCTTGAAGGCGATAAAGACTTCTGCTTTGAAAGCTTCTGTAGATTTTTGGCTCGAGCTCTTCTCTCTTTCTCTGAGTGTTTGTGGCGTGAAGGTTCTTCTCACAGTTGTACACTCCTTGAAGGATTTTCAGGAAGGCTCCTATTTATGTTCTTCAACAATGCTCCATCTTTTATATGAGCAGCTTTAGAATAGATCTGCTGAAGAGATCCGTTGTAGCTCTTCGAGTCGTTGCTGATCTCTTTTCTTGATCTACCTTTGGTGGTCTTTGAGATCTGTGAGCATGGAGCAGTGTGTCAGCACAAAATAGTGTTTTCACGATGACAGTGCACTCTGTTGTATTTCTCTTAACATGCTAAAACTGATAGGTCAAATCTTTTTCTGACACTGCTTTGAATCAAGCATGCAGCTTTATCTGTCAGAAGATATTTGACTTTTCAAAGAGTGCCAAAAACACTTTCAAAATATTCAAGAGAAATCTATGTGAATATGACTTATACAATCGTTGTTCATTTACCAGTAAATCGTTGCAAGTTTATGAACAAATCGATGTGAAAGACAAGTCGTTATGATCATTGAAGAAATCGTTGTGATCACTTAAGAAATCGTTATGGGAACGATTTCTTAACAAATCGTTGTGAAGGCAAGTCGATACGTTCACTTAAGAAATCGTTACGGTCTAAAGAAATCGTTATGAGCATGACTTATGAAATTGTTATGCAAGGAAATTGTTATGAGACCCAAGCCGATGTGATCACTTATGAAATCGTTATGAGACCCAAGCCGATGTGATCACTTATAAAATCGTTATGAAACCCAAGCCGATGTGATCACTTATGAAATTGTTGTGGCTATAAAAGGAATCGTTCTGAGATCGATTTCTTAACAAATCGTTATGGCCACTTAGCGAAGTCGTTGTAGCGCTTTAAAAAATCAATTAAAATAAAATCGTTGTAGCGCTTATTAATTTTGGCACTTAAACTGAAATCGATGTATATTGATTAAACATCGATTTTATCATTTTAGTGCGCCATATTGCATCAATGTGAAACTCAGTATTTTGCTATGAGATTGATGCGACACAGATGAAACAAAATATTCAATTTAAGTTATATCATAAATTTTATTATCACCAAAATACAAGAACAAATAGAGAGTGGTTCAACAATCTCCCCCTTTTTGGTGATGACAAAATTTATGAGAATTTTCTGACAAGAATATATATAAAGCATAGAGGTTTTAGAAAATTCATACAAACTCTCCCCCTTTTTGTTACTAACCAAAAGGAAGGATCTTACCATGGATTTCTCTCCCCCTTTGAGAGAATTTCCTACCATAGAGGGGTTCAACAATCATAGTTGATAAGGAATGACTCCCCCTTAATCTGTGCTCCCCCTGAATGAGAGACTCCACCTGAATGAAACTTTCAAATAATTGTTAGCAATAAAGACCAATTCAATTTTTGTGACTACTCTTTCTTCAGATGATTTGAATGAAGAGTCTGCAGTCACTCCTGCCTTGAGCATCCTTGGTTTTTGATGCTTCAAGGCTACCCTGCACACAACTTATTCATAAATAGGTACCCAAATCTTTTTGGGTCCTTCATGTTTAGATGCATGAAAATATCCTTTAGGGATCCAAAGTAAGTGCCTTGTTGTGCAGGTGTTTACAGTATGTCCTAGTTTACTGCAATGAGAACAACAATGAATATAGATTGTTTTGTTGTTCTTATTTTCTTTGTGCTGAGTTTTTAGAACGAGATTTCTGTAACCATTTTCTTTTACAGGGGCCTTTTTCTAGGGCATCTTGGTTTCTTTTACAAATTTTGGTAGGGGATATTTTTCTTGAATTATGGCTTGTTTTCCTTTTTCTGGAGGTATGTATCCAAGTCCTTGTTTGTTATTTCTAGATTTTGACCCTTTTAGACATAGAGCCAAAGAAGTTTTTCCTTTGGTTAATTTTCTAACCGATTCTTTTAGGTAGAGATTTTCTTCAGTTAAAGTTTTTAATTTTTCTTCTAACTCTAACTTTTCATTGTCCTTATTTTTTAAATTTTCATTCAAAAGATAAATATTATCTTTATTGTCCTTTAATTATTTTTCAAGTTGCTCCAGTTCGGATTTAAGATCAGAATTGGTGTTTTCTAAGCAAATAGTGTTGTTTTTCAGACTCTTTAATTCTTTTACAACCCCTTTATGTTTTTCATACAGTTCATTAAAGACTTCTTCTAAGTCTTCTAATTCTGACCCTGAATCTATGCAAGAATTAAAAAATGAGTAAGAATGTACCTCATCTAGTCCCACCATGAGGGCTAGATTAACCTGCTCCTTTTCGGAATCTAAGCTTGATGATTCTGAGCTTGTGACCTCATCATTTTCCCAAGCCGCCGCCATGGCTTTTCTTCTAAATTTCTTGTGCTGCTTCTTGGGCTTATCAGTTTGACCAATCTTCTTGAGCCTTAGACAGTCTGGTCTCAGATGTCCAGGTTTTCTACATTCATAGCAGACTGGTTCTTTCTCCTTTTTCTCTTTTCTTTAGATCCTTCTTGATCTGTTTTTCTTCTTCTTCAAAATCTTTGAAGCTTGGACAATACTTCATCCATATTACAGTCTTCAGAATCTGCATCCTGGGAACTAGAAGAAGAGGCGGAAGGAGCAGCTACAACTTTAAGAGCATTAATACATTTCTTCTTAGATGAGCTTTCAGATAATCGCTACATATTTATTTCATGTGCCATGAGAGAACCTATTAAATTATCAATTGATAATTTAGTTAAATCATGGGCCTCTTCAATAGCAGTTACCTTAGGTGTCCATGAAATAGTTAAGGACCTAAGTATTTTTCTAACGGTTTATTCATTAGAAAGATTTTTTCCAAGAGAATTTAAACCTACTACTATACTTGCAAAACTATTATACATAGTAGTAATGTTTTCATTTGGAAGCATTTTAAATTGCTCATATTGAAAGATAAGAACATCTATCCTAGTTTGTTTTACTTTATCTATTCCTTCATAGGTTATCTGCAATTTATCGCATATTTCTTTAAGAGATTTACATGCAGAAACTCTACTGAACTCTCTTTTAGATAGGGCACAGCATAGATAGTTTTTAGCCTTAAAGTTTAGAGATAGCTTACTCTTATCAGCTGCTGTAGTGGCAGTAGTGCCTTCAGCTGGAACAACAATGAAATCACCTACCTCAATTACCTGCCACAGATCAAAGTCTGTGCCTCGAATGAAGCATTCCATTCTCATCTTCCAATATTGGTAGTCCTCTCCATCAAAGAATGGAGGTCTGGTGACTGATTGGCCTTCAGCATATCCTTGAGCTGCCATGAATCTTTGCTCTAAGATCGTTGGATCTTCTTGAAAGTTCAAAGACCCTCTCTGATACCACTTGTTGGCCCTTTATGTACGGCAGCAAGGTAACCTAGAGACGGGGGGGGGGGGTGAATAGGTTTTTCTGAAATCTGAAATCAAAACGTGAACACTTAAAAGTTTGGTTAGTGTTAGTGTGATGAAGAGTGGCAGTGCGGAAGCAAAAGAACAATCACACAAAAGGACACAGGAGATTTATCCTGGTTTGGCCCTTCCCACATGGAAGTCCTACGTCCAGTCCCCAAGAAAACTCTTGGGATTTCACTATCCGAAGGTACAGTCCCCTTCAAGGACACTACAACACCCTGGATACCCCACCAGGTCTTCTTCTCTTTCTCGGGCAAGAAGGCAGCCCACTTCTTTTCTAGGCTCAGAAGCAAACCTACTTCTTTTACAGGTTCAGAAGTAAACCTCCTGGAACAAACCCCAATGCGGTTCTGCTAGACTTAAACCCCCAGCTAGGTCCTGTTGGTACAAACCCCAACAAGGTTCTGCTAGACACTAACCTCTAGCTAGGTTACACACTGTATACAGTCCTACAACTGGACAGAAATCTTTCTTAGAAAAGAAAGATCAGACTGAGAGCTATTACAGATGAACACTCGGGACTTAGCTCATAGTCACAGACTCTCCCCCAAGATTACAATTAGCACAGGGAGAATGGAACAGAAGAAGGCTTGAAGGCGATGAAGACTTCTGCTTTGAAAGCTTCTGTAGATTTTTGGCTCGAGCTCTTCTCTCTTTCTCTGAGTGTTTGTGGCGTGAAGGTTCTTCTCACAGTTGTACACTCCTTGAAGGATTTTCAGGAAGGCTCCTATTTCTGTTCTTCAGCAATGCTCCATCTTTTATATGAGCAGCTTTAGAATAGATCCGTTGTAGCTCTTCTAGTCATTGCTGATCTCTTGTCTTGATCTACCTTTGGTGGTCTTTGAGATCTGTGAGCATAGAGCAGTGTGTCAGCACAAAATAGTGTTTTCACGATGATAGTGCACTCTGCTGTATTTCTCTTAACATGCTAAAACTGATAGGTCAAATCTTTTTCTGACATTGCTTTGAATCAAGCATCCAGCTTTATCTGTCAGAAGATATTTGACTTTTCAATGAGCGCCAAAAACATTTTAAAAATATTCAAGAGAAATCTATGTGAATATGACTTATACAATCGTTGTTCATTTACAAGTAAATCGTTGCAAGTTTATGAACAAATCGATGTGAAAGACAAGTCGTTATGATCATTGAAGAAATCGTTGTGATCACTTAAGAAATCATTATGGGAACGATTTCTTAACAAATCGTTGTGAAGGCAAGTCGATGTGTTCACTTAAGAAATCGTTACGGTCTAAAGAAATCGTTGTGAGCATGACTTATGAAATCGTTATGCAAGGAAATCGTTATGAGACCCAAGCCGATGTGATCAGTTATGAAATCGTTATGATACCCAAGCCGATGTGATCACTTATGAAATCGTTATGAGACCCAAGCCGATGTGATCACTTATGAAATCGTTATGAGACCCAAGCCGATGTGATCAGTTATAAAATCGTTATGAGACCCAAGCCGATGTGATCATTTATGAAATCGTTGTGGCCATAAAGGGAATCGTTCTGAGATCGATTTCTTAACAAATCGTTATGGCCACTTAGCGAAGTCGTTGTAGCGCTTTAAAAAATCAATTAAATCAAAATCGTTGTAGCGCTTATTAATTTTGGCACTTAAACTGAAATCGATGTATATGATTAAACATCGATTTTATCATTTTAGTGCGCCATATTGCATCAATGTGAGACTCAGCATTTTGCTATGAGATTGATGCGACACAGATGAAACAAAATATTCAATTTAAGTTACATCATAAATTTTATTATCACCAAAATACAAGAACAAATAGAGAGTGGTTCAACATGTAGTACCTCGGAAAATTCATAAATTAGAAAATATAGATAAATTAGAAATTTTATCAATTTATAAATCAAACTAGTTAAAAAGGTACGCATCATTATTGCATGAATAAAAACTCATATAAAAATGTTGTAAAAATAATAGTTATACTTTAAATAATGTTCTTTAGTGACCCATCAAAAAACTTGGGCATACAAAAATCATTTGGACTATGTTTAAGAATTTATGTGACTTATTATCGTAATTAAGGAATAAGTGAGAGAACCCATTATCACATGTACCAAAGTAGATTATAAATCAAAATAAACATATGGTAGACTTTAAACAATATGGGTTTATAGCCTATTATGAGAATTGGACCAATGGATAATTTTGGCCCATGAATAAATTCTCTAATAAAGGGATAATTCAAAATCATTAAGTAAATTAAGTAATAGGTTAATCAAATAGTCCAAACATGAATTAATGGGCCAAAACGCCAAGAGTCCATCCTTGGATAGGAGATAATTAAGCCTAAATTCGTACCTAAATTAATAATAAATGGAAAAAAGGGTTAAGATAATAACTATTTTGACTCTTAATTATCTTAAAAAGAATGCTAACCCTAGTCTAACTCAATATGGCTCCATCCTAATCTAAAAAGGGGAGATAAATGAGAAATTATTGAATAAATGTAATAAATAGAATAAAGAGGGCATAAATTGAAATAAAGGGAATTAAATCAAAACCCATTAAGCTAAATTAGTAGATGGGTTATATTAGTGGTTCAAACATAGAAGAATGGGCCCAATTGTGAAGAGCCCATCTTTGGATGAGAGATATTTTAGCCTAAATTCGGAGTTAATTAATTAGTAAAATAAATAAGGGTAAGATAAAGCCTAAATGGGTTGTAATTATCCTAAAAATAAGTCATCATCCCATCCTAACCCATTACCCACGAAATTAGACCTCTCATCTATCCTATTAAGGGGATAATGCAAGAAAATAGGGAGATAAATGAGGAAATTCGGAGTTTGAAGGAGAAGGAAGAGTTTTAACTAAGTAGGACTCTTAAACTAGCTAATACACCTCCCAATTTGTTCCTACCAACCCATAGATCATTGCTGCAGCTTTGGAGAAGGAAGGGAGAAGGCTGAGGACGAGGAGCAAGGAGAGGAAGGGCTTGGAGGAAGAGGATCTCACCTTCTACTTTGTCCAAAACCCTAGGATTTCTTTACAGCGCAAAAAGGTAAGCAATCTCTCAAGCAAAAATCGATTAACTTCGGCCATAGGTATCCCATACATCGATCATTGAAAGCCCCGTGATTTCCGTAATTTTCGTTGCTCCATGAAAGAGTATTAAATTCTCTAAACTCTGTTCTCATCAAGTACTCGAACCTACATGTTTGCTTTCAATCCATGAAAAGACTTGATCCAATGCCTCAGAGATTTTATCATAGATATTGCATGATGTTAGGGTTCTAATGATCCTATTTTTCCCAATTTTCATCATGCATCCTATGCTAATTAAATCATTTTCCATGACTGTGCATGTTTTAAGTCACTGAAATGTAACCAAATTAAAGCATGTTCAATCCATGCCTATTTGCTAATTACTCATGTCTATTGATAGATCTACATTTCTAATTTCATTTAAAACTAGTTTCATGATTTTTGGACGTTCCTACAATTTGTTATCAATTTTTGAATAGCCCTTTGTCATACCATGGAGGGTTGGACCGAACCTGAAAAAGGGCTGATTTCCCTTTTGGGTTTCAGGACACCTTCTAAAATTACGACGGCCAGACCCGTCGCGATGTCAGAAGGGTTACGACAGGCCTGGCCATCGCGTCTTGAATGCGACAGCCTGACTCATCATAATTCCCAATGGCTCATACATCAGGCCCGGTTCAAGCAGAACGTGACCGGCCTCTATGTCGCGACCTGAAACGCGACGGGTACCCCCGTCGCAATTTCAGCATATTGGCCAAAACCCTAATTTGCTTATATAACCCTGATCTTTATCCCAGTTAAACCTTGTTTAACCTTAACTAAGCACTATTATGAATATTAACGACTTTTTAAGAAACATTGGGTATTATTTGCATATTTTTAATTAATTTAAAAGCTATGTGCACAACTATACATGCTCTCATGATTATCTTACACATGCACACACTAAGCCTTATTATTTGCCATGAGAACCTATTAAATTACTCAATAATCTATCTGGTAATTAAGTGTAATTATTTTAGTTAAATTCCTTAATATTTTAATAAAACATGTCTTCGTTTTATTCGTGCGTTTGCAGTTATCGCGTCCCTCTGCCTTCGAGCACTCGAGGCAAGATGGACAATGTTTCGTTACACCATTCTTTGTTTACTTGGACCATCTCTTCATTGGGAATACTCCCTACCGGACTAGGGACTCCTTGTAAAGGCCTCCGTAAGTCTTCTTGGCTTTGGCGGATGTCCATTGTCGGCGAGTGGGTTGTACCATTAAAAGCTTTTCACTCTTAGGGATCAATAAGATCCAACAGCCTTAGTGTGTTCTCTCTTACCTTGGGATCACGCCAAACCTCTGGTCTGTGTCATGACACGACTAGTGGGCGGATGTAACTTCTACCAGACTGCCGGCACACGACTTAGTGCTGTGCAACTGTCTTTATCGTTGTTTTACGAATATGTCCCTGTTCTCATCTACTATCATTATCCTCTCATCTGTTCATTTTCTCTCTATAGTCTTTTCATTTTCTCTCTATAGTCTCATCTACTTGTCTACTACTCTCATCTATTCTTGGTACTCTATTTGGCTATACAATTGATTGTCTAAGATAAGAAACATGACTATGACAGGCTATAGGGCCCGATCTGGTCCTAGGGAGAGCGCCCGAAGAGTGCCAATTTCCCATGGGAGTCAACATGATTAGGGTGTGTACGGCATGCACTCAGTGCCATTTAATACTATCAAGATTTAATCTATGACAATCAATCAATCACTATAGTATGATCTCTTGGTTGATAAAATGATCGAACAATCGTTATATGCTATCGTTACTAGTGCACTTTTGTGAAACCATAATACACTATGTCATTATATGGCCAATCCTTTATCACGCTAGTTTTGCAATATTCTTTTTGGAAGTTTTTATCGTTCTCTTGCTCTCGTGTGTCATTACACTCTTGTCTATATTTGATCATTCTATCTAGTTATCCTACTTTACAAGACATTAATTACTTAAAGCATGCCTGTTTATATGAGATATTAAGTCGTACTGAGCATTATCACTCACCCTGCGCTATTTTGAATGTGTTTCAGGTAAGTCGGATGATGACGTTACCCACACCAACGGGAATGGATTGGAGTGATGAGCGACATGGAGTCTTAGCGATGGAGTGACTTTAGTATCATAGAGTTTAGTTAGATATTTGTTTAAATATCCTTTCCAATGTAATGAAGTCCTTAAGCCCTATGTTTTAGCTCTGAATTAGTGGTTGTATTAGTTTAGGTGAAATATCAATAAAATGAAGAGTTTATTGCAATTATTGTTCATTAGCTGCTCTGATCTTTTGCGACTAAATGCGCAATTTACATTACCATACACTTTGCTCACGTCCCCCCAATTTATTCCACTGCTAAATTGGCAAGGTGTGACACCCCCTCTGGGCTTGCAACCTGGTCAACATAGTCATGACCAATGTGCTAGTGTCACTCCTTTCGACACCCCTTGTGGTTTGCTCCATAGTGAGTGTGGTACAGTTGGCTTATTACCACTTAGTTCTACAATTGGTCTTGCAGTTTCTTAAATGTTCTTCTGCTAGTTTATCTTTTGGGGTTTACTCAGTTTAGTAGTTCCTGGTTAGCAATGTGCTTCTAGTTAATTGCAATGTTTTAGTGTTTCTAGTAGTTGTACATGTTTAGGATTGATCAACTGTTCACCTACAGAGTATCAGTTCTTAACTTATGTATGTTAGAAAGCATGCTCGGGTTCCAATTTTTGGTGTGTTCCCTTTTAGCCCTTACATGTGAGCTGCCTAGAGGGTTTGTGTTAGTTAGCACTTCCTTTTGTTACTTGTGGAATATATGTGTTGTGGTTATTTTGAGGAGTTTCTCTGTTGAGTCCTTGACTTTGTGAGGTTCACACCCGTACACCCCCCTTTTTAGGTGTTAGTGAGTGTGGTTTCATGGAGGCGGACCTATGCCACCAGTAATTGTGTGATTTGTGACTTTTGTTGTACACCTTGGGGTATGCCCCAAGCTTTTGTACTTTTCCATTGGATATGTAATAATGTTGTGGGACAATGTAATTTTATAAATGTGAGATCATGTACTTTATCCTACATCTTCATACAGTGTGACTGCCTTTTATATTCTTACTAGACATGTCTGTAAGATATCCCTTACGAGATTTCAGTTTGTTTGCGAGAGGTGGGCCTGGATATGGAGTCTTTTCGAGCATAAATATCCATGATCCTTATAGTTGGTATCCAAGCAGTGCAGTTAGAATATGAAAAGACATTAAGATTACAATATCCTAAAATATGATTTGATGTCCACTGCTCGTAGTAGGTCTATGGATTTTTTGTATGAGTTTTCGTGTATAGTTATGTTATGTTATGATTTGTGATGTTGTTGGTGTGCTGTGGAATCAGTATGAGAAGTAGTGTAGCTGAGAAAAGATTTGATTTGACATGTTAATTTGTGGAAATGAGATGGTTCTCTGAGGAAAATGTGCTAGAATGTGATGATGATGTTAAGTAAACAAAAAATTTAACAGGATTAGTGGTACGATGTTAATGGTTCAGGTATAAAGAGAGACAGTTAATGTGGATATATCAATGTGTTACTTTTGCTGTAGAGAGGTATGATTGTCTGAAAAGTTATTGGTTATGGAAGACTAAAAGGATTGTAATAGAGATTTTTAAAGTATTTGCAGATCATACCAGTAAATGCAAGAAGGTTGTTCAGAGGCTAAGATGATTAGAATTTTTGAAGGTTTCAGATTATGGATAGTTGAGTAGAGAAGGAGTAGTTCATGGCAACATGTTTAAGAATGGGGTTGTTAGTAAAAGAGATAATAGTGTCAAAAAGTTCTATATAAAGGTTAGTAAGAGTGTGTGCAGATATGAGCACTTTGTTACAGAAAGCGCAGATGAAGATGAGTGTTGAAAGTTCTGAATATACGGTATCCAGCTAACCAATGGAAATTTGTGGTAATCTAGCAGAAAGATTTGTTAGAGATTGTGATATTAAAAACCTGGTTAGTGATGTTTAGCAACTATGCGTAGTATATGGTAGTGAAAAGTGAAGTATGTATCAGGAAAGATTGAAGCTAGAAATGTCAAGAGCAAGATGAAGTTGTTTAATTAAGATCAGATAAAATAAGGTATGATGAGAAATGTTATGATCCTAAGGATGTGAAATTAGGTATTTCCAGTAGAAAGGATCAGGCAGAAAAAGGGTAAGTTAGTTGAGAAGTGGATAAGAGATGTTAGTCTGAGGAAAATGAAAAGATAGAGTGCGAGAGAACAAGAGTTTTAGTTGAGGTAATTAAAGGGTTTGAATGGAATTGATACTAGTGAGTATATTGTATTGGTAGTCCTTTCAGTGTTTGAGGATGGATTAGTTAAGGTAGAGTAAGCTAAAAGGTAGATGTTGAGATTATTTGTGTATAGATAGAGATTTCGGATTTTGTAGAAATTGTTTAATTGTAATGAAAGTTGAATAAAAGTTGATTAATGTAGACTATAAAGTAGTACTGTAGAACAGAGAAAAAGGAAAATGCATATCATTGTATTTAAGGGAATGGGTGTTTGAATTTCAAGTTTGGCAGTATTTTAGTGAAAGGTAGTTATATGCAAAAGGAAATTACGTCTATGATTGAAAGAATTTGATTGGTGTAGTGAAATTAATCAGGTAAGAGGATAGTCAAATGGGTTATTCTGCAGAGATGGTATTTTGTTTAGTATAGTTAACAATAAGTTTAAAATTGAGCATTATTGATTAGAAGAAATGATGAGTGTAGTAGATTATATGGTGGTTATAGTCATATGATTAAGGTAGTGTTCAGTAAGAGTCTATGTGGTCATGTCGAACAGATAATTCACTTAGGTAGAAGTATTCTCTAGTAAGAGCATTTTTAGAGTTTGACGCAAGAGCGAGAATAGATAGTTATAAAATAATAAGCAGAGTGAGTATGGAAAAAAAGATATATTCATATATTAAGTTCGTTCTAAAATTTCTAAAGTTAGTGAAATGTTGTATATAAAAATAGAAAGATATGGTTAGTTAAGAAGACAAAGATGTTGGGTCAGTTAGCTGACAGTTAGAAGAGTTGACCAGAGTTAGTGGCAAAATATCAGCAGTGTTATCTAAGCAGTCTTATTCCATCGTATGAAAGTACACTATTATAACGGTATATACAAATTTAGTGTATGATTTTAGGTAAGCAATAGAGATTGAATTAAAATAGTCTAAATGAATGGGTTATTCCAAAAAGTTAGGGTCTCAATTTGGGTTATCAGTGAGAAGGCGGAAATTATAGTAATATGCATTTTACCAGAAAGGGAATTATGAAGTTCAGTAGATAGAAGGGAGTGGAATATAATGATAACAATATGGTAGAATTTAGAATTTGAGTATATGGCGCAAATGAAATTAAAGAAAAATAGTTGTGTTAAAGAAAGTAGTTTGGGAGTTCAAGTATTTTCTTCTAGCGGCAATTGATTAAGTGTGTATTTTAGGTTACATCAAGTGGTACTAATAATTGAACGAAGCATGAATTTAATCCAGTCAGAGTAGTATTGAAATGGAAAGAGTTGAGGGCAATGATAGAGAGTAGAGCTAGTAGAATATTATAGATAAATCAGATTTTATCAAAGTGGCGCAACGGAAGCATGGTCAGCCCATAACCCACAGGTCTTGGGATATCTCAGGATTGCAGTATTAGAGATTTGAATAGTTGGAAAAGAATATAAGGTTTTTGCAGAAATAATTAGGAGGTAGTGGTATCTATGAAGGTATGAGTTTAATGTAGAGCAAGCAGATGGAATGCTTGAAAAAGCTTGCTTTCAAATTGGCCTATTATTTATTGTTGATGCGCAGGGTAAAGGAACAACTTAAGTCAGATGTTGATTATGGCGTGAGAATTGTATAGAGTGGTGGCTTGGATTTCAGCTGAATCAGTCAATAGATGAATGTTGAAAGCAATAGCAAAACAGAACAGTGAAAAGCAAGGTAATAAGGGCAAGCATAAAGTAATGGCAACCGAGGAATAGCATGAGATTATCATGGAAATATGCAAGCAATTGTTGAGGTAATGCGCTAAATGGTATGTAAATGCAGAGGATTTAGTGTTGTGTTTTACTTTCCTTTGAACGAAACGTTAGTTTAAAGTATGAGTAGAATCGAGATAGTCTATTAGTAGTAATAAGCAGATAATGGAATGGCAGAGGTAAACAAGCATAAAGAGATAATGGAATGGAAGATGGTTTAGAGTGGCAGGATATTCATGGGCAGAGGTTTATTGTCCAAGATTTTAAGCAGGCAAAATGGCAGAAAAAGAAATATTGTAGACAGATCCAAGATAAATGTGGGAGTAGGTTGAGTCTAAGGAGATAAAGCACCAACGACAAGTTAGAATTGCTTGTGCTAAGATTGGTAGTCAATAGAAAGATGTGGCAAAATAATAGAGCAAAGAAAGAAAGACCAGATTGATTCAATTAGAACAGAAGGTCAATGAAGTGAGTTAAAGAGGAAGGAAAGCGTAGGAGGATTTGTTAGAAAAGTTCAATGAAGTGTTACATACTAGTTAGAATAGTGAAGTTAATTTTAGTTATTTATTTAATTAATGTACATTGTTCTAGGTTTCGACCACTACAACGTTTTCTCATTGCCACCTTTTTCGGAGCTTTGTTGGCTTGTGGGATGCATTGCGCATGTAAGGATGATGCATGGTAGGATGTTTGTGAATGCGGCCACCAACTACGACACATTATGAACGCGGTGGTCTTCTAGGATGTGTTCTTGATGATGATCAGTTCAACCCCATGTAAATAAATAAATTACATATCTATTTTGGTGATTCACAAAACTCAAATAAAGTATGATCTAACAAGTTTTTATGAAGCTTAATCACAGGAAACAAATCAGGCAGAATCAATAAATAATTAATTATTCTTAGCATTTGAAAGTATAGAGCATGTAATTTTTCTAAGCACACATCGACTTCCTATGTGTTACAACGATTTCATTAGAGTCATAATGATTTCCACATTTCTATCGATTTCATCTTCACAAGGATTTAATAAGTATCATACCGATTTTGGCTTCATAACAATTTCGATCTCACAACAATTTGCTAAGCGTTCATAGCAATTTCGATCTCACAACGATTCGCTAAGTATTCATAACGATTTCAATCTCACAACGATTCGCTAAGTGTTCATAATAATTTCGATCTCACAACGATTCGCTAAGTGAGCATAACGATTTGCTCTCACAACGATTCGCTAAGTTAGCATAGCGATTTCGATCTCACAACGATTCGCCAAGTGAGCACAACAATTTTCTCTCACAACGATTTGGTTCTTGTAACGATTTGAGAACAACGACTTGGTCTCGCAATGATTTGCCTTCATAACGATTCGATAAGTTCCACATAGATTTGGTCTTCATAACGATTCGATAAGTTACACAACGATTTGCTTGCTGTAACGATTCGATAAGTCATAACAACGACTTGGTCTGTGTAACGATTAGATAAAGCAAAACAACGATTTGATCACTACATCGACTCGATAAGTGAAACAACGATTTGGTTATAACAACTTGCTCATAATGATTTGCGTATACTCTCATAACGATTTGTCTCTACAACGATTTGGTTATGATTGTATAACGATTTGTGTTCACATCGATTTGTTTATACATGTGCAAAGATTTACATAAACAACGACTCATTGACATAACAATTTCATAAGTCATACTCACAACGATTTCATGAGTTATAATGACTTGATATTTAAACATATTTCAAATATTTTGAAAGTCAGAAGTCTTCCCTCGCTTTTCTCCGATATCCATGCATTTATTATGACTGAACATTTCACTGCACAATGCATGCACAGACATCTTCTATTCCTATGCTTATATTGGGAACATCTTTTTGGAAAACAAATTGATATTTCTATTTTGATGTATATTCGTTCTAACGTTGACTAAAAACAAGAGACAGCATAGGTGTCCATCATTTAGCATTTATTGTGTGCAGGTCTCTGACAGCACAACCGTTTACAACATTGGACAAAATCGAAGATGAAGGATATCAAGAAAGATCTTCTCTTTGCATGCGTGGAACGTAAAGAACCATTGACTGGAAGCTCTGAAAGATGTGCGGAATTATCTATTATGGTAATCTAGAAGGGGGGTTGAATAGATTACTTCCAATTAACCACTACGTCCTTCTTTCCGATGGAAACACAGACTTATCAAAATCTCAAATAGATTTGATTGAATTCTAACCAAGATGTATGTGTTGATTAAGAGTAGAACAATTAACAACCTATCTAACGTGTGAGTGATCAACGTGCCTACCAAACATCTACCGTAAAACGTTCAAACCACAGACACGATGATTTAAGGTGGTTCGGAGTACACAACTTGTGTATCCTACGTTCACCGTCCACACACACACGCAGAAAGATTGCTTATAAGTGAGTTCGACTCTTACAACACACACACTCAAGTTGTATGAAGCAAACACGCATTTAGAACAACTAGCCACACGTGAATCATGCACAAGGGACGCTTGAATCACAACCACACACACAAATGTATAAGAGATATGAAAAGACAGGAGTTCTGAGGTAAAAGAACAAATCCCAATGAAGAACTCTTATCGCTGGTCGTCTAGAAAAACTCCAAGCTTCTCTTTGATGATCCTTAGATGACATAGAAGCTTGAACCATGGACGAACCATCTTCAACTCCTCTCAGAAGATGAATCTTCTTCGCTCTGGATAGAGGGTTGAAGCAGAGCAGTAGGGAGAAGCTTTCTCTCTTAGGTTTTGCTTAGGGTTTTTGTATGGTGGCTTCTTGCTGCGAAAATACCTCAATATGTTATATATATATGGGTGTCCAAGTTTGGAGAGACGTGGTAAAAGGAAACACCCAAATATAAAATATATCCAAATCTCGTAACTGAGTTTTCTCTTCGTCTGTCGACAGCCAGTAATGTGTCTGTCGACAGGTGCTATTAGATTTCCAATTTCCAGAACAATGGTCTTCCAGGAAGGACTTTTCTGTGTGTGGCTGTCGACAGGCGATTTGTGGCTGTCAACAGGCACACTTCACTTGTGTTTCCAGAAACTTGTATGTCTTCCCTGTGCTTAGCTGTCGACAGGTACCTTTAGGGCTGTCGATAGGTGCTTGCTTAATGTCTTGTTCTTGAGTCTTTGCTCTTGTATTTTGATACATGTCTTGCGTACAATTCACACCTACATTGAAGGACATTCTAAGTAAGATATAATGAATGTATACATCATCAAAAACATTTAATCTCGACATCATACATGTGAACCCAACATTCTCCCCCTTTTTGATGATGACAAAATTTTCAATTTATGCACAATTGATGTTTCTCCCCCTTTTGGCAACATTAAAAAAGATAAACCATGCACTCATGAATAGAAATGAGACAGATAACTGTGAATTGCATTCATTGAGCATTCAGTAAAAGAAGGGAAATTACAAGACTAACGAAGCAAACTAATACACCAATCATAGGACGCAAGCCTAGCGAGAAATAAAACTAGATAACCCAGACTGAATCCTAGACTCTCTAGACATCGTCATTCCCAGTAGTAGGGGGATGACGGATCCCATGATGCTCTGTGGAGAGCCTGGTAAGTCTATGCTGAATTTGCACATTAGTGTCAGCCAAAGCATCCATCGTTGTATCAACTTGATCAAACCGAGCATTGAGATGTGCAAAACCAGTGGTGATCTGTTGCTGCATGTGGGCCAGTTAAGCAGTGAGGAAATCTCTAAGACATGGTTCTTGAGGCTCTGGTGGTCCTTGATCTTCGGCATCTTCTGCATCTTCATCATCATCTCCCTGAGCGTCCATTGGCTCTACGTGGGAGGCTTCATCATTGGATTCTTCATCCTCAAGATCTTCTTCTTTAACTGCCTGCTCCTTGCCCTTGAGTTCCCGTGTGACTTTTCCATCAATAAGTTTATAGCCCATCCTATGGGCTACAGTAAGATCAAAGGAACTGTGGGATTTGAGATCAACCATCTCCCCCTTTGGAATGTTGATGCCAATGAACAGAAGGAGAGAGGTAATGGGGCAAGCATAGGGCATCGACCATTTAGAGTTATGGAAGCATTGGCAGAGTAGGTCGATCATGAGAATAGGCAGATTTACTTCTTCACCATTGAAAAAGGAGTAGAAAAGGGATTTGTGAACTTCGGTCACAAGTTCCTGACTGCCATCCCTTGGCATAATAATGGTGGTGAAGATGTGATGAATGAGATGATGAAGAGGAGGGAAGGAATTGGCATTCAACTTCATACGATCTTTGGTAGAATCATATGGCTGCAAAGTAATGAGATTGTAGTAGTCTGATGCAGCAGGATGATTGATCAGAACATCAATGCCAGAGTTGGGGATTTGAAAAGCACAAGTGAGGAGTGGGTGTGAGTTTGAAGGGAGTTCCTTTCACCTGAGTGTAGAGATCACCAGCATCTGACGTCCCCAGATTGTTGTAGAACTCCGTCACAGCGGTTGGAGAATACCACTTGTGGGAGTAACAAAAAGTGATCCAGCCCTAGACGTCAAATAGGGGCTGCAGATCGGGGAACATGTCTTCCAAAGAGACGAAATCCACATAACGGGGTTGGACAAACATGGTGAAGGTTCCTGAACTTTGATGAGTTGAAAATTTGGAGGGACGATGAGTTCTGGCAGACAGTCGTCCCGATGCTTGCTTCGGAGCTCGGGAGGAACCCTGAAGCCTTCACCGGCTTTTGGAGAGAGGGGACGGCGACGGGAAGCAAGACATTTTCCCTTGGGAGCCATGAGGAAGAGGAGGTTGGAGTGGAGAAGATCTCTGAATAGAGAAAGAGACAGGAATACGAGAAGAGCCAGGAAAGACCGAAATCTAGATCTGGCTCCCTGGAGAGGGAAAGTTGGGGTTGTGAGAAGAAGGAGAGAGTGTTTTGGAAGTGGGGAAAGGAGGAGGAGGCGTGGGTTCCCTTTTAAAGAGTTTTAGAAAGAGTTTGAAAGGGAAGGGGACCCACAAAATCCGGCCAACAAGGCGCGTCGGTTGGGCTTCTGAACCGCCATGGCCGCCGACTGTCGACAGGTGACTGTGCAGTTGTCGAGAGGGACAGATAGGTTTTGCCAGAGTTGAACTTTTTACAGAATTCGCTGGGCAATGAGCGTCCACATGGTATTTAAGGTTGAAAATAGGTACACACACATTATAAAATGTCATACCCACTGATATTAAGATACGTCAAAAGTGTACAATGTTTATGAAATAATACCCCAGTAGTCTTAAGCTATAGCAATTAGAAGACATCGTACAAACACATATGAAAATAAGATAACCCCTTTGAATAAAACCATTGTAGAAAAACATATTTCTTAGTGGGTGATGGTCAGTTGGTATATGAATAAGATGTCTACAGGAGCAGTTAACCATAAACATCAAATTTCTCGTGATTACAATCATGGAAGCTTCACTCTATTTCTACGTTGAATTATATCTTGCAGCAACTCAATGGGAAAGGTTGTAATTAGGATCACGATCACCTTTAGACGTGAGGATAGACATGTGGAGTGCCCGTATCCCCAGTTACTCAGTGGGACTGACCATCATACCATTATACAGAGATAATGAATAAGCTTTTTGACGCAAAGACAGACATTTTTTATGCCCATGTCCCCGGTTACTCAGTAATACTCATCATTGCTCTGCCATTGCCCCATTACATTATTTTGTTGATGCACTTTTCGAGTATTAGAAATAGGTAGCTTTTCTCCCCTTTTTTTTGTTTTGTAAATCAGGGTCAAGGAGTATTTAAGGTTAAAAGCCCATGCAAGACATAAAGTTGAATGACCTTAGGACTTATCAAGTCACTTGAGAAAAATGATTATCCACAAGGGAGTTATTCAAGTGAGTTAGGTTAAACCCATTAGATTTGTGCAATGTACTCCAAATGATACAACCTAGACTCATACAAGAATAGTATGTCAAAATCATTGTGACTCAGACAATATGTTTGGTATTATGTGGATATGAAAGATTATAACACAAGTAAGTACCCAATATTCACCTTACATTAGTTGAATGAACATGCTCATGAAGGATGTTGAGAGAAGATGCAAGTTGCATTTGAAGTGGTATCTGTAGATAGCTGATTTGAGCCTGTCGACAGATGTAGACAGTTTTGAATTACTGAGTTCAGGCAGATCATGGCTATCGACAGCTGGGATGCGCTGCCGACAAATCCACACAGACTGAAAGAATGGAGTTCGGGGAGGACAATTACTGTGTCTGGCTGTCGGCAGCTGGGATGCTGGCTGTTGACAGATGAAGATAGGCTTCAAAGCTTGGTGTCTGTGAAGACATAGCTGTCGACAGATGTGTTTGGGGCTGTCGACAGGTGCTTGACAAATCAGGTTTAAGGCTGAGAATAGAGAGAACTTTGAACTTCATGCTTGGGAAATTATGACATATAAAGAATGGAGATTTTCCCTCATGAATTTCACTCACTAAACCTAAACTCACTCCCCCATAGTGTGTGCATGTGATGACTCAACATTCAAGCAATTCAAACAGGATATTCATATGCATGGGAAGCATTTGCACACAAGAGCATATAAGCACAGATGGTCATTTGGTTTCAAAAGTAAATAGGCCAACCTAAAAGAAACTATATACCTCATTTGAAGTAGATGACCTTTGTATGCAACTTAACTATGGATACGTGGTGGAGAATATTTTCTCACGCATAATGATAGTTTCCGAACAAGGATAACTTGTTCTTCCACATGTCACCATTTGATATACGCCATAGTCATTATACACAAAGAGCATATACTTCTAAATTGAGTATGAGTTTCATTGCATTTTACACAAGCCCAATTCTCTCCTCAATGTAGGGAACCTATCTTAAGACAAGGGTTTTGTGAAGATATCAGCCAGTTACTTTTCAATGGGTATGAAGCTAAGCTCCAAGGATTTGTTGGTTACCTCATCTCTCAAGAAATGATGTCTAATCTCAATGTGTTTGGTCCTTGAGTGTTGAATTGGGTTTTTGGAAAGGTTGATAGCACTGGTATTGTCACATAAAATAGGTGTGCATCCAATGTCAATGTTGTAATCACACAATTGACTTTTGATCCACAACACATGTGCCACACAACTCCCTACAGCAACATATTCTGCCTCTACAGTGGAGAGTGCAACCGAGTGTTGCTTCTTGGATGCCAATGAAACCATGTAACCACCAAGAAATTGACAGTACCCACTAGTGTTTTTTCTATCAATTTTACACCCAGCATAATCATCATCAGAATATGAAATCAATTCGAAATTACTATCTGCTGGATACCATAAACCCAAATCCTGTGTCCCTGAGAGATATCGGAAAATCCTTTTGACTGCAACCAAATGGCTTTCCTTTGAGCTAGATTGGTATCTAGCACAAAGGCAAATGCTGAACTATATATCTGGCCTTCTTGCAGTGAGATAAAGGAGAGAGGCAATCATACCTCGGAATTGCTTTGCATCTACCGTTTTACCTTTCTCATCATTTTCCAGTTTAATGCTTGTGCTCATTGGTGTTGAGGCAGGCTTAGCTTGTTCAAACTAAAACATTTCAGTAGCTCCTTGACATATTTTTTCTTGATTAATGAAGAAGCCATCTTCATGATCTTTTACCTGCAAGCCAAGAAAAATTTGAAGCTCCCCCATTAAACTCATCTCAAATTCACTGTGCATGTGTTTAGAGAACTCCTCACATAGTGACGGGTTAGTGGAACCAAAGATGATGTCGTCCACATAAACTTGAACAACAATTATATGATTGCGAACCTTCTTAGTAAAAAGAGTTTGGTCCACTTTACCTCTTGAGTAGTTTTTACTCACTAGAAAATTGCTTAGTTTGTCGTACCAAGCTCGGGGTGCCTGTTTCAAACCATAAAGAGCTTTGTGCAACTTATAAACATGGTTAGGCTTTTCAATATCCTCAAATCCAGGTGGTTAAGAAACATAGATTTCTTCTTTGATGTAGCCATTCAAGAAATCAGTTTTAACATCCATTTGAAAAAGTTTGAACTTGTTTGAACATGCATATGCTAACAAGATCCTAATTGCTTCAAGCCTAGCTACATGTGCAAAGGATTATTTAAAATCTATCCCAAATTCTTGGTTATACCCTTTTGCTACTAGTCTAGCTTTGTTTCTCACCACTTTACCCTCTTCATTTAGTTTATTCCTAAACACCCATCTTGTACCAATGACAGAAATTTCAGGGGTTCTAGGAACTAAACTCTAGACATTATTTCATTGAAACTGACCAAGTTCCTCATGCATGGCATCTTTCTAAGAATTTTCTTTTAGAGCCTCTTCAACATTTTTAGGTTCCACTTGAGATATAAAAGCTAAATGATCTTGTTCAACTATTTATCTAAGCTGAGACCTAGTTTGAACTTTATTATTTACATTTTCAATTACATTTTGAAGCGGGTGATCTTTTGAGTACCTGACATTTGTGATTGTTAAAGGACCCAGTTGATCTTGGACTTGAGGAAGTTGTTCTTGGACTTGAGGAAATTGATCTTGGACTAGAGGAAGTGGATCTAGAAGATTTTCATCTCGAGTCTTGTCCTCTTGAGGATCTTCTCCACTTTCAGCATCTTGTTTTATGAAGAGTATTCCTTCATCATCATTATCGTACCTGCGAAAGTATGCATTGTTAGTCTTTGTTTCTACTTGAGGTTTTCTTTTGTTGTCTCATGTTGTTTCCCAAGTAGTGTTCCTTCATATTCATCATCATACCTGCGAGAATTTGCATCATTAGTCTTTGCATGATACTCATCAAAAACAACATGTGGAGTTTCATCCACAATTCTATTTTTATTGTTAAACACTCTATATGCTCTAGAGTGTTCTGAGTATCCTAGGAAAATACCTGGATCACTTTTGGCTTCAAATTTGTCTAAATCAACTTTGTCATTGTTATGAATAAACACTTTGGAGCCAAAAACCCTGAAGTACCCAACACTGGGTTTCTTACGTTTTAAGAGTTCATAGGGAGTTTTCTTCATCACAGGTCTTATCATGGCTCTATTGAGGATGTAACACGAGGTGTTCACTGCTTCTGCCTAAAAACTTCTTGTGAGTTGGCTTTCAACCAGAAGAGTGCGAGCCATTTCCACCAAGGTCCTGTTCTTTCTTTCCACTACTCCATTTTGTTCTGGTGTCCTTGAGGAGGAAAACATGTGATTTATTCCTTGGTTCCTACAAAAATCAGAAAAAGAGTTGTTGTCAAACTCTCCCCTATGATCAGTGCGGATTGAGCATATTTTATTTGTGCTCCCATGCTCAATCTTATTAAAGAACTCTTCAAAGATTTTTAATGCTTCATTTTTGTGAGCCAAGAATTTAACCCAAGTGAACCTAGAAAAATCATCCACAATGACAAATACAAAACGTTTGCCATTGAGACTAAGTGTTCTAGTAGGTCCAAAAAGGTCCATGTGCAACAATTCATAGGGTTTTGAAGTGATTATCGGTGCTTTTGACTTGAAAGACATTCTGATTTGTTTTCCCTGTGCATATGCATCACAAAAACTTTCATTTTTATTGAAAGAAAATTCACGAAGTCCACTTACCAATTTCATCCTCATGATCTTGTGGAAAACATTGTAGCTCGCATGGCCAAGCCTGTGATGCCACAGAGTCAATTCATCCTGTTTACCTGCAACAAGACACAAACTTTTGTTTTCTGATTCATCTAAATCAACTAAATAGATGTTATTCACCATTTTTCCAGAAAACTTGAGACTTCCTATTTCTTGAACAACAATTTTGCATGCATTTGATTCAAAGATTACTTTATGGCCTTTATCACACAGTTGGCTTATGCTAAGCAAATTGTGATTAAGACCATCAACCTGATGATCAGTCTATCCCCATGTAATTTTAATTAATTACATATGTATTTTGGTGATTAACAAAACTAAACTAGTTTTTATAAATAATATCTAATGAATATTTCATAAGTCTTAAAGTACAGGAAAAATACCAAGGTCAAACAAGCCAATAAAGGTATGCATTACTTCTCTGAAGCTTTAATCTTTTCAACATGATATTTCTCTAAGTCCATATCGATTTCTGTTGAAATTTATAACGATTTCCTTACAAGACTAAAAAGTCATGTTGTTTCAAACAAGTCGATGCTGTAACGATTTCATAAGTTACCGTAACGATTTCTTTAGAACTCGCAACGACTTGCCTGTCGTAACGATTTCATAAGTTACCGTAACGATTTCTTTAGAACTCGCAACAACTTGCCTTTCGTAACGATTTCATAAGTTACCGTAACGATTTCTTTAGAACTCGCAACGACTTGCCTGTCGCAACGATTTCATAAGTTACCGTAACGATTTCTTTAGAACTCGCAACGACCTGCCTGTCGTAACGATTTCATAAGTTACCATAACGATTTCTTTAAAACTCGCAACTGATGGTCAGTCTGTCCCCATGTAATTTTAATTAATTACATATATATATATATATTGATGATTAACAAAATTAAACAAGAGTTTATCAATTATATCTAATGAATATTTCATAAGTCTTAAGTACAGGAAAATTACCAAGGTCAAACAAGCCAATAAAGGTATGCATTACTTGTCTGAAGCTTTAATCTTTTCAACATGATATTTGTCTAAGTCTATATCGACTTCTGTTGAAGTTCATAACGATTTCCTCATAGGACTGAAAAGTCATGCTATTTCAAACAAATCGATGTCGTAACGATTCTATAAGTGATCGCAACAATTTCCTTATAAGACTGAAAAGTCATGTTGTTTCAAACAAGTCGATGTCACAACAACTCTATAAGTTACCGTAACAATTTCTTTAGAGCCCGTAACGACTTGCTCGTCTCAACGACTCTATAAGTTACCGTAACGATTTCTTTAGAGCTCGTAACGACTTGCCTGTCACAACGACTCTATAAGTTACCGTAACGATTTCTTTAGAGCTCGTAACGACTTACCTGTCACAACGACTCTATAAGTTATCGTAATGATTTCTTTAGAACTCGTAACGACTTACCTGTCGCAACGACTCTATAAGTGACCATAACGATTTCTTTAGAACTCGCAATGACTTGCTCTCCGTAACGATTCTATAAGTATTCATAACGATTTCTTTAGAACTCGCAACGACTTGCTCGTCACAACGACTTCATAAGTTACCATAACGATTTCTTTAGAACTCGCAACGACTTGCTTGTTGTAACGGCTTCATAAGTTACCATAACGATTTCTTTAGAGTTCATAACGACTTGATAAGTGTTCATAACGATTTGCTCTCTATAATGACTTGTTAGTATTCATAACGATTTCATAAGTCATATAGCCATCGATTTCATAACTTGATATCTTATTCATCTTAAAAGTGTTGACTAGTCAAAGTCCACGTAGACATCTCTCTGACGCTTTTGCATTTATGAGATCTGAACGTATCTCTGCATGCATGCAGACTATATCATCCTTTATCGTGCCTACTCTGATTGCATCTTTTAGACTTAAGCTATTTGGCATTACTATTTTCATGTCTATTGCTACTGACGTTGATTGACATCAGAGACAGCTTAGCTGTCTGCTATTTGAGATTAACATTTGTGCAGACCTCTGAACTAGCTTCATGGTACAACGTTAAATAAAATAGAAGCCAACGGATATTTCTGAAGATCTCATCTCTTTGCGTGCTCAAGTGATCAAAAGACTGTGACTGAAAGCTTCCAAGACTCCAGATGTCATTCAGTCTAACGACTACTCAAAAGAGAGACAACGGACACTTCAACATCTAGATTTCAAATTGAAGATATAAATACAAGTCAGAAGAACAGAAGAAAAGAACAACGCATATTCAAGCATTCAAATTCTTCTGAAGAAGTCCAGAGCCAAGAACTTCATTCCACTTAGCTTTTGCTCTTTCCTCTCCACTAGTTTGTGAAAATCATAAGAGAGCCTGTGTAGTTCTGAGAGTGTGCTTAGCTTAAATCTCTTCCTCTCAGTTCTAGTTACTTTAGATCCTTGCTTATCAAAAGCTTGATCTAGGGGCTTGAATTTCATTCATTCTCTTTGTGTTGTTCCCTTCGGTTGTGAAGGAAGACCTGGTGGTTTCCAGGGTGTTGTTCCCTTCGGTTGTGAAGGAAGACCTGGTGTGGTATCCAGGGTGTTGTTCCCTTCGGTTGTGAAGGAAAACCTGGTGTGGTATCTAGGGTGTTGTTCCCTTCGGTTGTGAAGGAAGACCTGGTGTGGTATCCAGGGTGTTGTTCCTTTGATTGTGAAGAAAGACTTGGTGGGGTATCCAGGGTGTTGCTATTCCCTTCAGGTGTGAAGGAAGACCAGCTGAGCTGGATGTTGTAGCGTCCTTAGTGGGACTGTACCCTAGTTAGTGAAATCCTGAGTTGTTGCTCAGGGACTGGACGTAGGACTCTTAAGGAAAGGAGGTCCGAACCAGGATAAACCTTGTGTTGTGTGATTGTCTTCTTTGTGTGTTTGATATTTAAACTAACAGTCACTAACCTACTTCGAAGAACGTTTGTGTGAATGTTTTTAGTTACAGGTATTAATAGATTAATTTTTAAAAGACCCATTCACCCCCCCTCTGGGCTCGTCAACTGGGCAACAAGTGGTATCAGAGCGAGTCTCTTCGACAAAGAAAGGATCCAACGATCTGAAGAGTAAAGATCCATGGCAGCCCAAGGTAACTTTGAAGGTCAGTCTGTCAACCGACCCCCTCTCTTCGATGGTGAAGATTATCCTTACTGGAAGACCAGAATGGAATACTTTCTACAAGGGCACGACTATCAAATTTGGTCCATAGTAGAAGAAGGTGATCTGTTAGTCACAGATGAGAAAGCTCAATGGACAGATGATGACAGAAGAAAGATTTCCTTGAATTGCAAAGCAAAGAGCATCTTATGCTGTGCTCTAAGTAAGAAGGAGTTCAACAGAGTCTCAGCCTGCAAATCCTCAATGGAAATGTAGGAAAAGCTCAGGATTACTTATGAAGGCACAGGCAAAGTAAAGGAAACAAGAATCGACATTCTTGTCACTCAGTATGAAAGATTTCAGATGCATCAGGTAAAGTCAATCACTCAAATGTTAAGTCGATTCACCTCGACACCAAAGGTCACAGCTATAGAAGAAGCTAATGACCTGAAGAGAATGTCAGTAGAGAAGCTCATTGGGTCCCTCATGGCCCATGAGATCAACATGGAAAGGCTAGGAGAGTCATCTAGCAGAAAGAAGCACTCCAATGCTTTAGAAGCAGAAGAAGATTCACCAGAAGCCAGCTCAAATGAAAGTGAAAGCGATGAGGACAGTGAAAATGAAAAAGCAATGCTCTCTAGGAGATTGCAACAGATCTTGGCCAAGAAGAAAAAGTTTCAATCCGGCAGAAGGCACTTTAAGAAAAACAAGGACTTGAAAAGATCAGATGGTAAAGAAATGAAGAAAGGAGAAACCATCTATTACGAATGTAAAAAGCCTGGACACATCAAAGCTGATTGTCCAAAATTTAAGAAACCAAAATTCAGAAAGAAAGAGAGCTCCAAGAAGTTCAGAAAGTATAAGAAGAAGGCAATGGCAGCAGCATGGGAGAACAGTAGTGACTCAGACAGTGAATCAAGCTCATGCAGCGATGAAAAGAAGCCAACTTGGCCTTTATGGCAAATGTTGATGAAAAGGTAACCTCTGACTCCTCCTTCGATTCATGTAATGATTCTGATTCAGATAACTTAGAGGAAGCATTTAATGAATTATATAATAAGTACAAGAAGTAACTAAACTATTAAAAGCAAGTAAGAAAAACAATACCTGTTTAGAAAACACTAATTCTGATTTAAAAAAGAAAATGAAGAATTAGAAAAATAAACAATCGAACTTAAAAAGAAGAAATGAATTACTCTGTGAAGATTTAAAAGATAAAAATAAACAAATAACAAAATTGGAAAAACAGGAAAGTGTAGATGAATTAAGAAAAGAAATTAAAAACTTAAATGAAGAAAATGATAAATTATCTAGCACATTAGAAAAATTGACCAATGGTAAAAACTCCCTCATATTAAAAGGTGCTAGAAGATCAGGTAAGAAGAAAAATGGATTAGGATATACACCCCAAGATAATGAAGAAACCATAGTTTATCCTAAAACATATCCAACACCAAAATTTGTACCTGAACAAGATATAGCATACAAAGCTGATTTCAAAATATAGAAAAAGTAACTAAATTATCCTGTTGTAGTCACTGCAACAAGTTGGGACATGTCATAACTACATGCCCAACAAGACATAAGAAATGGATAATAAAGGAAAAATCAATGATACTAACCCATCAGGACCCAAAAGAATTTGGGTACCTAAAACTTGATGTTTTTATTTTAGGACATCTCTCGAGTATTCAAATGGTATTTGGATAGTGGGTGCTCAAGACACATGTCAGGAAACTAGAAGTTATTCTCTCATCTCCAAGCTGAAGAAGGAATAATCACTTATGGAGATAATGGGAAAGGAACAGTGATAGGCAATGGCTCTGTAAATAACAAATGAAAAATAGTCATAGAAGATGTGTTATTAGTCAAGGGATTGAAGCACAATCTCATTAGCATCAGCCAGCTGTGTGACAGAGGCCATCAGATCACGTTTCAAGAGTCCAAGTGCAGCATAGTGAAGGATGGAGCAGTCATCTTTGAAGCAAATAGAGAAAAGAATTTGTATGTGTTGTACCTTGAGGAACTCAAAGAGCAAAATGTTTGTCTGGCAGCAAGTAAAGACAAGTCTACAGATTATGGCACAAACGACTTGGACACTGCAGTATAAATGGCATGAGAAATTGCTGAAGAAAAGTCTTGTGGATGGACTACCAAAAGTCAGTGGAAAGTTAGAAGGTGTTTGTAGACCTTGTGCTAAGGGAAAGCACACTAAAAGCTCCTTCAAGTCAAAGATGGTGATGACCACCTCAAAACCCTTAGAACTCCTACATATGGATCTATTTGGGCCAATGAGGACTACCAGTCTTGGAGGAAAGAACTTTGGATTTGTCATAATCGATGACTATTCTAGATTTACATGGGTATCATTCCTAGAGCATAAAGATGACACTTTTGAAAACTTTGTTAGTTTCAGCAAGAAGGTCCAGAAAGATCAGAAGTTTAGCATTGTGTCTATTCGATCAGATCATGGTGGTGAATTTCAAAATGAAAAGTTTGCTAGATTCTGTGATGATCAGGGAATTGTGCATAATTTCTCAGCACCTAGGACACCACAACAAAATGGTATTGCTGAGAGGAAGAACAGAACCCAATTGGATATGGCAAGAACTATGCTCTCAGAATATGATCTGCCAAGTTATTTTTGGGCTGAAGCAGTCAACACAGCAAGCTACATTTTCAACCGAGTGATGATCAGGCCAATCCTGAAGAAGACTGCATATGAACTGTTCAAAGGAAAGAAGCCAAAGATCAGCCATTTCAGAACCTTTGGATGTCCCTGCTTTATTCACAACAATGGAAAAAGGGACATTGGTAAGCTGGATGCCAAATCAGATGAAGGCATCTTCATGGGGTACTCTTCTAAACCCAAAGGCTATAGAATATTCAATAAACGCACTTTACTAATTGAACAGTCTGTACACATTATCTTTGATGAAACTAACCCTTCCTTGAGAAAGGAAGTAGATAGTGACAATGATGATGCAGATGAACATTCCAAGAAACTAAAGGATACATCAATTGAGGACAAGGATGATCCACCTCTGGAAGAATTGCAACAAGAAGAAGTTACTCATGAAAATCTTCCAAAGGAGTAGAGATACAAGAAAGATCACCCACTTGAGAACATTATTGGTGATCCATCCGTAGGGGTAAGAACAAGAGGTAATATTATCCCTTGTGATTACTTAGCTTTTGTATCTCAAATAGAGCCTAGGACAGTCAATGAAGCTCTTACTGATGAATCTTGGATAATAGCCATGCAAGATGAATTGAATCAATTCAAGAGAAACCAAGTATGGTCACTTGTTCCTAGACCATCAGATCATCCAGTCATTGGCACCAAATGGGTGTTCAGAAATAAATTGGATGAAACTGGTGTAATCTTAAGAAATAAGGCCAGATTGGTAGCTCAAGGCTATTCTCAAGAGGAAGGCATAGATTTCGATGAAACCTATGCACCTGTACTAGACTTGAGGCTATTAGGATATTACTAGCATATGCATCAGCTTTAAACTTGACATTATTTCAAATGGATGTTAAATCTGCATTCTTAAATGGTTTCATAAAAGAGGAAGTTTATGTGGAACAACCTCCGGGTTTTGATGACACATAATTTCCTAATCATGTTTTCAAACTTCATAAGGCATTATATGGTTTAAAACAAGCACCTAGAGCCTGGTATGAAAGGCTTAGCTCTTTTCTTTTAAACCATGGTTTCAGTAGAGGTCAAGTAGATAGTACTCTTTTCATAAAGTTAATGGTCAAACACATTCTATTAGTCCAAATTTATGTAGATGACATTATCTTTGGGTGTACTGATGAATCCCTTTGCAAGTACTTTGAAAAGTTTATGCAGGGAGAATTTGAAATGAGCATGATGGGAGAACTTAATTACTTCCTTGGACTACAAATCAAATAAGGAAAGGAAGGAACTCACATCTGTCAAGCAAAGTACACAAAAGAATTCTTAAAGAAATTTGGATTCGAAAATACCAAGCCACTGTCAACACCGATGAGCACATCAACAAGGATGGACAGTGACAAAGATGGTAAGAAAGTAGATCAAAAGATCTACAGATGTATGATTGGTTCACTGCTTTATTTAACAGCTAGTAGACCATATATACTATTTAGTGTATGCATGTGTGCTAGATATCAAGCTGATCCTAAAGAATCACACTTAATTTCGGTGAAAAGAATATTTAAATGTTTAGCTAGAACTCATGACTTAGGTCTGTGGTATCCAAAATCTCGCGAAATCGATTTAATAGGATACTCAGATGCTGACTATGCTGGATGCAAGATAGATAGAAAAAGCACCAGTGGTTGTTGCCAATTTCTTGCAGGATGCTTGATATCATGGTCTTCAAAGAAACAAAACTCAGTGGCACTATCAACAGCTGAAGCTGAATATGTAGCTGTTGGAAGTTGCTGTACACAACTCCTATGGATAAAGCAACAACTTGAAGACTTTGGATTAAGTATCAAATCAATCCCACTGCTGTGTGAGAACACCAGTGCCATTAATCTCACCAAGAATCTAGTTCAGCACTCAAGGACTAAACATATTGACGTTAGATATCATTTTATTCATGATCATGTTGCAAATGGAATATTGAAATATCTTTTATTGATACAAATAGCCAATTAGCAAACATTTTCACAAAAGCCTAACCTGAAGAGAGATTCACATCTCTTAGAAGGGAATTAGGCATGTACAATTTGTGATAAAAGTTTGCTTACAACTGGCACATTAATTTTCAGATTTAAGTTATTTTTCCTCCATGTTTTTAAGCGAAAGAAATTCAAATTACCCCTTGTAACTGCTCTTTCATTGAAATTGGTTTGAATAGTCAACACCTTTTGTCGTTTTCCTCCGCCCTTTAGCGCCTAACTTTCCACCCCATTATTTATTCCAAAATTAAATGTGATAACGATTCATCTCCCGTCTTCAACCCTTTCCCTCTTTATCTGCTTGTGCGAGCCGATGCCCTAACCTCTTCAACAACGACTCTCGACCCTTTGAAAATTTGCTCCCATTCCCGCGAAAAATCTCTTGAGGGCTTTCACTCCTTCCCTCATCTCAATCCTCTAGAAACCTTCTTCACCTGATTCCATGGCCGCATCCGTCATCACTGGAAGTCTTGGGGGCTACGGCGCTGAGTTCCTCACTCCTGAGCAGTAGGAGAGGTTCACCTTTGTGAAAACTAAGATCTGTGGAAACAAGGCAGTGGACATAGCAGATCTTGAAAAGAACGGTATGCACAGCGTAGCAGCAGCATTGAGCAAGATGCAGTGGTTGGGAATCACCACGTTCTTAGAGGTAAGTTATCCAGACCTCGTGAAGGCCTTTTTTTTCTATTTGAAAGCAGAGGTAGACGGGTCCCTAGTTTCATCTATTAAGGGAACCCTGATTAAGATAGATTATGACCTATTGCACCGGTTATTTGGGGTGAAGATTTCAGGGCACAGTGGGGTTCACACCGTGGACGCCCAAGTTAAAGGTCTTGGTATTGTAGGACCGGGGTTCAGACTGAGGGATGGCAAATTAGACATTAATCAGTTCAATGCTTTCAACCGCCTCCTTCATTTCATAGTTTGCCAAATCTTAGTTCCTAGAAGTGCAACGTTCTCAACCTGCACCAAGACTGACTCAGATGTAATGTTTTGGGCCATTCAAAACAAGGAGATTAACATGGCCGAAGTGATGTTTGAATGAATGAAGTTTGCTCGTGACCAGATCTGGGATACCAGGAGTAAGCTTAATGTGTCGTTGCCTTATGCCCACTTGCTTACAAAGATATTCAAACACTTTGGTGTTGATTTGTCTGGGGCGGTAGTAGAGAACATGGGCCAAGCTATTAGGTCCAAGAACCTGAGAAAGAGTGGTTTTTCATTGGTCAATGGAATTTGGTCTAAAAACTCTGTAGCAGAAGGAGAGGCCATTATTGAAGATGTCCCAGAAGTTCAAGAAGATGTGCCCGAAGCCTCAACAGAGCCAGCAGGAGCAGCATCAGTAGCAAATGATGAACCATCAGAGCTTGCAGCATCATCTGAATTGGCAGTAGCAGTACAAGCAGAATCACAACCTTTAGTAGCTCAAGTAGAAGAACCAGTGGAAGGTGCAGCAACTCCTCTGCCCTCCTCCAGTGTAGCCTCTATCCTTAGAGAGGTGCTGGACTCTATCTATACCCCTCCAGTCATTACAGAAACCCGTGGAGTGTCAGTAGAAGAAGTTGTGGCATCAGGCCACATTGAAGAAGCAGAGCAATCAGCTGCTCCAGGAGTCGCAGTTTTTGTAGATGCTCCCATTCAGGGGGAGCAAGATAGGATCATGGAAGATGCTCCCATTCAGGGGGAGCAAGAGACTGAGGACCTCTCTGCATCTCAAGGGGTGCATACAACAGATGCCCCTGTTCATGAAGAACAGACCACAGCTAATCAGGATACAACTGAGACGAAAGGCAAAAAGATTACTCACAGAAGGCGAAGGACATCACAGAAGCTGAAATTGAAGCCTATTATGAAAAGATTGGAAGCACAAAATGAACTCTTATCCTTAGTCCAATCAGATGTAAGCTCTATCATTGTTCGCCAGGAATCTACTTCCAATGATGTATCACAAGTAAAACATTATTTGAAATGGTTTAACAAGGAAATGAGCAGCATGAAGGCAACACTTTCTGAGATTTTGAAGGCAGTAAGTTCTCCACCTCCTGGGACTCAAAATGTTTCAGAAGTTGTTCTCAGGCCATCAGGGCCAGTAATCGCAGAAGAAGGCAGTGTGCCAGTCCAAGTTCAAACTCAGCAGCAAGCAGAAGAACCCGGACCATCTGATGAGAATGCAGGGCCATCTGGGCCATCTCTCAGTGCAGAAGCTTCACTACAGCCTACTATGGTTGAAAGGCCATCAGGGCAGAATCTTGAAGAGGAGTCTCATGTGACTGTTTCAATGGCAGATGGAGTACCCTCTGAGGATCAAGGGCCAACAGTACAGGCTGAGGGTTTGTCATCCCTGGAGATTTCGGCAGCAGTTGGAGAAGCACAGGTTGTTGTTCCCGAGCCTTCCACTCTTCCTACTCCAGCCCCTCCTTCTCCACCCTCCTCATCCACAGCTCCTCCAGCACCTCCTGTTCCTAAAAGGCCACGTTCACGAAAAATCTCCTCTCCCACTCCTTTCACTTCTTCCACCACTTCTTTACCTTCCTCCACTGTTGAAGTTCTTCCCGGATCTTCTTTAGCTGGAGCCTCCTCATCTGGTCCCTCCTCCTCAAGACCCAATGATCCTTCTACCATCACTCCTAATTCTTTGATTCACCCACCAGCACCTCCATCTTTCATCACTCTCATTCCTGAAGGTGCCCAACTCCGCCAACCTGAGATCCATGGCATCAAGGATGAATTTGAAGAAACAATTCTCAAATCTATCCTAGCCACTGGAACTCACTCTCACAGGACTGGTATTTCCAGCCCTGTCTCCAAATGAAGGAGACTTACTTACACCCTTTATGTCTCCTCAGATCCTTGCTATCCACCTCTGTGGTTTTCCCTAGCCATTGCAAATAAGCATAGACCCCTTTATGAGGAATACCTTCAAAAGGTGGTTCTTGCTCATATTTTTGGTTTACCTTTCCAAAATCATTCCAACCATCTGACTACCATTTTCCCTTACACTTCTCTTTCAAAGGCTCAACAGTCAAAAATCTTTTCTGTGACTGAAGCCAAAACTGAAGAGCAGTGGGCTCGGATCAACAGTGCTTTGTACTCCCAATTTAAGAGAGTGCAAGCTGCCAGATATCCTCCCAGGGAAGCCCCTCTCCCTCTGTATGAATGGTTCCAGATCCATCACAAGAACTTGTTTGGACCCTTCATTCAAAAAGAAATCAAGTTCATCAGGCAGTATCAGATGTTCTGCAATTACTGCTATGTCAACGGCTTGGATGAACCTTAGTTGGGGCAGTTTCGTGCAGCCATTACAGCTTTGCGGTCCACTCATTGTGAACCTCTTCAGGTAGACTTTGCTACCTTGAAGTTCCCAGACATTGTGTTCCTTCCACCGCTCCACTCCTTGATCATGGATTCCTCGGTTGGTACACTTGTCTTTGAGAGAGCTGCTAGAGTCATGGCCAGGTTGCATGTCTATGAAGGCCGTGATCTTTCTTTCCAAAGATTTGTGTTCAAACACTATCTTGAAGGGCAGATTTCAGCTGATATCCTTGCTCCCATTCTTTCAGAATGTGAAAGGCTGACCTCTGATGAGTGGCTCAAGCACTATCCTTTGTCTGCTCAACAGCTGTCTCATCTGAATGCCTCCCAGGCACAAGCAAATCTACCTCCTCTGACACCTTGTGACTTTCTGGACGCCAATTCCCGTCACCTCATTAGGAATACATTCGCAATCTGGCTTGAGAGATTCACAGTTTTCCGTGATTTAACGAAGGAGCTCCGGTCTCATCAGATCTTCTATCCTATCAAGATGGACAAGTTTCTCCTCTTTGCCAGCTTTGGGTCCTTCTCGACTTTCAAAATAGCCTTTGGTTTGGATAAATATGGGGACTTTATTTCTGAGCAGTGGAAACTTCATCTCAAGCGGATGGCCCCAACTATGGGACCCTCCTATAAAATTGAGATTGGAGCTTTTCAAGCACATTTTGAAGAGCAGGAAAGATTGGCACTTCTTGTCATCTGACAGTCTGCCTCCTTGTTGTCTCCTGCCTTCTATCTTGATCCTTCTCTTCGACCTCAAGAACAATAATAAAATTCACTTCTCTTGTCTTCATATATTTCTTATCCTGTCTTTGTCTCAGATTACTCTTTTTTCTTTTTGATTAATGACAAAAAGGGGGAGAAATACTTATGTCTGAAACATCTATATTCATTTTTTCATCCATACTTATTGTTCAGTTTTGTCATCACCAAAAAGGGGGAGATTGATGATCAGTCTGTCCCCATGTAATTTTAATTAATTACATATATATATATATATATTTTTGATGATTAACAAACCAAACAAGAGTTTATCAATTATATCTAATGAATATTTCATAGGTCTTGAGTACAGGAAAAATTCCAAGGTCAAACAAGCCAATAAAGGTATGCATTACTTCTATGAAGCTTTAATCTTTTCAACATGATATTTCTCTAAGTTCATATCGACTTCTGTTGAAGTTCATAACGATTTCCTCATAAGACTGAAAAGTCATGATGTTTCAAACAAATCGATGACGTAACGATTCTATAAGTGATCGCAACGATTTCCTTATAAGACTGAAAAGTCATGTTGTTTCAAACAAGTCGATGTCACAACGACTCTATAAGTTACCGTAACGATTTCTTTAGAGCCCGTAACGACTTACTCATCACAATGACTCTATAAGTTACCGTAACGATTTCTTTAGAGCTCGTAATGACTTGCCTGTCACAACGACTCTATAAGTTACCGTAACGATTTATTTAGAGCTCGTAACGAGTTGCCTGTCACAACGACTCTATAAGTTACCGTAACGATTTCTTTAGAGCTCGTAACGACTTGCCTGTCGCAACGACTCTATAAGTGACCAGAACGATTTCTTTAGAACTCGCAACGACTTGCTCGCCATAACGATTCTATAAGTATTCATAACGATTTCTTTAGAACTCGCAACGACTAGCTCGCCGTAACGATTTTATAAGTATTCATAACGATTTCTTTAGAACTCGCAACGACTTGCTCGTCACAACGTCTTCATAAGTTACCATAACGATTTCTTTAGAACTCGCAACGGCTTGCTTGTTGTAATGACTTCATAAGTTACCATAACGATTCCTTTAGAGTTCATAATGACTTGATAAGTGTTCATAACGATTTGCTCTCTATAATGACTTGTTAGTATTCATAACGATTTCATAAGTCATATAGCCATCGATTTCATATGTTGATATCTTATTCATCATAAAAGCGTTGACTAGTCAAAGTCCACATAGACATCTCTCTGACGCTTTTGCATTTATGAGATCTGAACGTATCTCTGCATGTATGCAGACTATATCATCCTTTATCGTGCCTACTCTGATTTCGTCTTTTAGACTTAAGCTATTTGGCATTACTATTTTCATGTCTATTGCTACTGACGTTGACTGACATCAGAGACAGCTTAGTTGTCTGCTATTTGAGATTAACATTTGTGCAGACCTCTGAACTAGCTTCATGGTACAACGTTAAACAAAATAGAAGCCAACGGAAATTTCTAAAGATCTCATCTCTTTGCGTGCTCAAGTGATCAAAAGACTGTGACTGGAAGCTTCCAAGACTCCAGATGTCATTCAGTCTAACGACTACTCAAAAGAGAGACAACGGACACTTCAACGTCTAGATTTCAAACTGAAGATATAAATACAAGTCAGAAGAACAGAAGAAAAGAACAACGCGTATTCAAGCATTCAAATTCTTTTGAAGAAGTCCAGAGCCAAGAACTTCATTCCACTTAGCTTTTGCTCTTTGCTCTCCACTAGTTTGTGAAAATCTTGAGAGAGCCTGTGTAGTTCTGAGAGTGTGCTTAGCTTAAATCTCTTCCTCTCAGTTCTAGTTGCTTCAGATCCTTGCTTGTCAAAAGCTTGATCTAGGGGCTTGAATTTCATTCATTCTCTTTGTGTTGTTCCCTTCGGTTATGAAGGAAGACCTGGTGGTATCCAGGGTGTTGTTCCCTTCGGTTGTGAAGGAAGACCTGGTGTGGTATCTAGGGTGTTGTTCCCTTCAGTTGTGAAGGAAGACCTGGTGTGATATCCAGGGTGTTGTTCTCTTCGGTTGTGAAGGAAGACCTGGTGTGGTATCCAGGGTGTTGTTCCCTTCGATTGTGAAGGAAGACCTGGTGGGGTATCCAGGGTGTTGCTATTCCCTTAGGGTGTGAAGGAACACCAGCTGAGCTGGGTGTTGTAGCGTCCTTAGGGGGACTGTATCGTAGTTAGTGAAATCCTGAGTTGTTACTCAGGGACTGGACGTAGGACTCCTCAGGAAAGGAGGTCCGAACCAGGATAAACCTTGTGTTGTGTGATTGTCTTCTTTGTGTGTTTGATATTTAAACTAATAGTCACTAACCTACTTCGAAGAACGTTTGTGTGAATGTTTTTAGTTACAGGTATTAATATATTAATTTTTAAAAGACCCATTCACCCCCTCTCTGGGCTCGTCAACTGGGCAATAGCAATGACTTGCCTGTCGTAACGATTTCATAAGTTACCGTAATGATTTCTTTAGAACTCGCAACAACTTGGCTGTCGTAACGATTTCATAAGTTACTGTAACGATTTCTTTAGAACTCGCAATGACTTGCTTGCCGTGTCAATTTCGTAAGTTATCATAACGATTTACTTTGCACAAAGATTTGTTTAAGCGCTCATAACGATTTACTTTGCACAAAGATTTCTTTAAGCGCTCATAACGATTTGCTTTGCACAAAGATTTCTTTAAGCACTCATAACGATTTGCTTTGCACAAAGATTTCTTTAAGCGCTCATAGCAATTTGCTTTGCATAAAGATGTCTTTAAGCGCTCATAATGATTTGCTTTGCACAAAGATTTCTTTAAGCGCTCACAACGATTTGCTTTGCACAACGATTTCTTTAGAGCTCATAACGACTTGATAAGTGTTCATAACGATTTACTCTCTATAATGACTTGTTAGTATTCATAACGATTTCATAAGTCATATAGACAACGACTTTACAGTTTATATCAACTTGATTTTTATCTTATCTCTTGAAGCGTTGACTAGTCAAAGTCACGCATATATCTATCTGTCACTCCTGCATTTATGAGTTCTAAACGTATCTCTGCATGCATACAGACAATATCATCCATTATTGTGCTTACTCTGTATACATCTTTTAAAACAAGCTATTTGGGATTGCTATTCTAATGAATGCTCACATCAACGTATACTGTCAACAAGGGACAGTTTGAGTTGTCTACTGTCTAGCATTTAATGTGTGCAGGGTCTTGAAGACATTCTATCATACAACGTTGGACCTATAGACGTCAGAAGACCCTATCTCTTTGCGTGCTCAAATGGATAAAAGATTGTTGAAGCTTCCAAATATCAAACAGTCTAACGTCTATCAATCCAAGAGACAATAAACACTTCAACGGTTGTATTTCAAATAAGGAGATATAAACTCAAAGACAGAAGAAACAAGAACCAACGAAGTAGAGAACAAGCATCCTGTGTTCAAACGTTCAAATTCTTCTGCAAGAAGTCCAGAGCCAAGAATCTCATTCCTCATCACCTTTAGCTCTTCACTCTCTGTGCTATAATAGACTTTCTAAGAGAGCTCGTGTAGTTCTGAGAGTGTGCCTTGTTTTAATCCTTGCTCTCAGTGCTAGTGGCTTCAGATCTTGGCTACTTAAAGCTTGATCTAGGGGCTTGATCTCATTCCATTCTCTTTGTGTTGTTTCCCTTCGGTTGTGAAGGAAGACCTGGTGGCATCCAGGGTGCTATTCCCTTCGGTTGTGAAGGAAGACCTGGTGGTATCCAGGGTGTTGTTCCCTTCAGTTGTGAAGGAAGACCTGGTGGCGTATCCAGGGTGTTGTTATTCCCTTCGGGTGTGAAGGAAGACCAGCAGAGCTGGGTGCTGTAGTGTTCTTAGGGAGACTGTACCCTAGTTAGTAGAAACCTGAGTGGTTGCTCAGGGACTGGACGTAGGACTCCTAAGGATAGGAGATCCGAACCAGGATAATTCTTTGTGTCATGTGATTGCTTTCATTGTGTGTTTGATATTTCAACTAACAGTCACTAACCTCATTCGAAGAACATTTGTGTGAATGTTTTTAGTTACATGTATCTTCTAGATTATTTTTAAAAAGGACCATTCACCCCCCCTCTAGGCTCATCAACTGGGCAACAAGTGATATCAGAGCGAGTCTCTTCGACAAAGAAAAGGATCCAACGATCTGAAGAGTAAAGATCCATGGTAGCCCAAGGTAACTTTGAAGGTCAATCTGTCAACCGACCCCCTCTCTTCGATGGTGAAGATTATCCTTACTGAAAGACCAGAATGGAATACTTTCTACAAGGCCACGACTATCAAATTTGGTTCATAGTAGAAGAAGGTGATCTGGTAGTCACAAATGAGAAAGCTCAATCGGTAGATGATGACAGAAAGAAGATCTCCTTGAATTGCAAAGCAAAGAGCATCTTATGTTGTGCTCTAAGTAAGAAGGAGTTTAACTGAGTTTCAGCCCGCAAATCCTCAATGGAAATGTGGGAAAAGCTCAGGATCACATATGAAGCAACAGACAAGGTAAAGGAGACAAGAATCGACATTCTTGTCACTCAGTATGAGAGATTTCAGATGCAATCAGGTGAATCCATAACTCAAATGTTCAGTCGGTTCATTGACATCACAAATGGACTAGCTGGTCTGGGGAAAACATATGAGATTGGAGACATGGTGAGGAAAATACTTAGATCCTTACCGTCCTCATGGACCCCAAAGGTCACAACAATAGAAGAAGCTAATGACCTGAAGAGAATGTCAGTATAAAAGCTCATTGGGTCCCTCATGGCCCATGAGATCAACATGGAAAGGCTAGGAGAGTCCTCTAGCAGAAAGAAGCACTCCAACGCCTTAAAAGCTAAAGAAGATTCACCAGAAGCAAGTTCAGCTGAGAGTGAAAGTGATGCGGACAGCGAGAATGAGGAAGCAATGCTATCTAGAAGATTGCAGTAGATTTTGGCTAAGAAGAAGAAGTTCCAATCGGGTAGAAGGCACTTCAAAAGGAATAAGGACTTCAAGAAGCCAGATGGAAAAGAGATGAAGAAAGGAGAACCCATCTGCTATGAATGTAAGAAGCCATGACACATTAAAGCTGAGTGTCCAAAATTCAAGAAGCCGGAGTTCAGGAAGAAAGACAGCTCCAAGAAGTTCAGAAAGTACAAAAAGAAGGCGATGGCAGCAGCATGGGAAAATAGTAGCGACTCAGACAGTGAGTCAAGCTCCTGCAGCGATGAAGAAGAAGCCAACTTGGCCTTCATGGCTAATACTGAAGAAAAGGTAACCTCTGACTCTTCTTTTGATTCATGCAATGGTTCAGATTCCGATAGTTTAGAAGAGGCTTTCAATGAACTATATGAAAAATATAAAGAAGTAACCAAACTATTAAAAGTAAGCAAGAAAAATATAGTCTGTATAGAAAATACAAACTCAGATCTAAAATCAGAAAATGAACAATTAGAAAGTCAAATAGCTGAACTTAAAAGAAGAAATGAACTGTTATGTGAAGACCTAAAAGCTAAGAATGAACAAATAACTAAATTAGAGAAACAAGTAAGTTCAGATGAACTGAAACCTGAAATTAAAACACTAACAGAAGAAAATATACAGTTATCTAGCACGTTAGAAAAATTCACCAATGGTAAAAACTCCCTCATATTAAAAGGTGCTAGAAGATCAGGTAAGAAGAAAAATGGATTAGGATATACACCCCTGGATAATGAAGAAATCATAGTTTATCCTAAAACATATCCAACACCAAAATTTGTACCTGAACAAGATACATCATACAAAGCTGATTTCAAATATATAGAAAAAGTAATCAAATTATCATGATGTAGTCACTGCAACAAGTTAGGACATATCATAACGACATGCCCAACAAGACATAAGAAATGGATAATAAAAAGTAAAATCAATGATACTAACCCATCAGGACCCAAAAGAATTTGGGTACCTAAAACATGATGTTTTTATTTCAGGTTATCCCTCGAGCATCCAAATGGTATTTGGATAGTGGGTGCTCAAGGAACATGTCAGGAAACCAGAAGTTATTCTCTCATCTCCAAGCTGAAGAAGGAACAGTCACTTATGGAGATAATGGGAAAGGAACAGTAATTGGCAGCGGCTCTGTGAATAACAAAGGAAAAACAGTCATAGAAGATGTGTTATTAGTCTAGGGATTGAAGCACAATCTCATTAGCATCAGCCAGTTGTGTGACAGAGGCCATCAGATCAAGTTTCAAGACTCAAAGTGTAGCATACTGAAGGATGGAGTAGTCATCTTTGAAGCTAATAGAGAAAAGAATTTGCATGTGCTCTATCTTGAGGAACTCAAGGAACAAAACTTCTGTCTGGCAGCAAATAAGGATAAATCTACTGAATTATGGCACAGACGATTAGGTCATTGCAGCATAGATGGCATGAGAAAATTGCTGAAGAAGAATCTTGTGGAAGGTCTACCTAAGGTCAGTGCAAAAATGGATGGTGTCTGTAGACCTTGTGCTAAGGGAAAGCACACCAAGAGCTCCTTCAAGTCAAAGACAGTGGTGACCACCTCAAAACCCTTAGAGCTCCTTCGTATGGATCTATTTGGGCCAATAAAGACTACCAGCCTTGGAGGAAAGAACTTTGGATTTGTCATAGTCGATGATTACTCATGATTCACATGGGTATCATTTCTAGAGCATAAAGATGACACATTTGATAACTTTGTCAATTTCAGCAAGAAAGTACAGAAGGATCAGAAGTTCAGCATTGTTTCTATCCGATCAGATCATGGTGGTGAATTTCAGAATGAAAAGTTTGCTAACTCCGGATATCTCTCAAACTTCAGATGTTCAGGTAGATTTTGCTACCCTCCAAGTGCCTGAAGAGTTAGCCCTTCCTCAAATTCATTTTCTAGTTTTGGAATCCTCTGTAGGATCCCTCATCTTTCAGCGTTTTGCCAGAGTAATGGTCATAATTAAAGTATAGAAAGGCTGCCTGGTTGCTTTTCCTACATTCCTATTTAGGGAATATCACCAGGGGCATGTAAGTGCTGAAGTTCTAGCACCCATTCTGTATGAATGTGAAAGGCTGACATCCTCAGAATGGTCCAAGTTCTACCCTCTGTCAGCTCAGCAGTTGCTTGCACTCAATGAAGCTCAAGCCAGGGAAGGCAAACCAGCCATTTCTCCAGCTACTTTCTTGGATATGAATTCTATACATCTTCTTAATGACCCTTTCAAAGTCTGGGAGGAAAGATATAAAGTATATGTGGCTATGCACAAGGCTCTTAAAGACAACCACAACCACTATCTTGTGACCATGGACCAATTCCTCACCTGTGCCAGCTTTGGGACTCGTCTTTTTCTCAAGATGAACATGGACAAGAATGCATATGCTGATCTCCTCTATCAGCACCTAGATCTTCATCTCAAAAGGATGGCTTCCTCCATGGGACCAACCTACTCTTTGTCTTTTGGAGTCTTTAAAACTCTTTTTGAAGAGCAAGAAGCACAGGCATGGGAAACTATTTCCCATTTTACCTCTCTTTTGTCTCCTGCTTTCTATTTACCTGTACCACCTCAAAGTTAATGAAAATTCCCTTGGTTATCTGCTTCTATCTTTCTCTTCTTTCTTTGTCTTAGATTGTCTTTTTGCTCAATGACAAAAAGGGGGAGAAAATTAGCATGTCTGAAATACACTCCAATAATTTTTTTAGGAAGAAAATTAGCATGTCATATCTTCAGACTGATTTCATTTTTTTTCCATGCTTATTGTTCAGTTTTGTCATCACCAAAAAGGGGGAGATTGATGATCAATCTGTCCCCATGTAATTTTAATTAATTACATATGTATTTGGGTGATTAACAAAACTAAACTAGTTTTTATAAAGAATATCTAATAAATATTTCATAAGTCTTAAAGTACAGGAAAAATACCAAGGTCAAACAAGCCAATAAAGGTATGCATTACTTCTCTGAAGCTTTAATCTTTTCAACATGATATTTCTCTAAGTCCATATCGATTTCTGTTGAAATTCATAACGATTTCCTTAAGAGACTGAAAAGTCATGTTGTTTCAAACAAGTCGATGCTGTAACGATTTCATAAGTTACCGTAACGATTTCTTTAGAACTCGCAACGACTTGCCTGTCGTAACGATTTCATAAGTCACCGTAACGATTTCTTTAGAACTCGCAACGACTTGCCTATCGTAACGATTTCATAAGTTACCGTAATGATTTCTTTAGAACTCACAACGACTTGCCTGTCGTACCGATTTTATAAGTTACCGTAACGATTTCTTTAGAACTCGCAACGACTTGCCTGTCGTAACGATTTCTTAAGTTACCATAACGATTTCTTTAGAACTCGCAACGACTTGCCTGTCGTAACGATTTCATAAGTTACCGTAATGATTTCTTTAGAACTCGCAACGACTTGCCTGTCGTAACGATTTCATAAGTTACTGTAACGATTTCCTTAGAACTCGCAATGACTTGCTCGCCGTATCGATTTCGTAAGTTATCATAACGATTTGCTTTGCACAAAGATTTCTTTAAGCTCTCACAACGATTTGCTTTGCACAAAGATTTATTTAAGCGCTCATAACGATTTGCTTTGCACGAAGATTTCTTTAAGCACTCATAACGATTTGTTTTGCACAAAGATTTCTTTAAGCACTCATAACGATTTGCTTTGCACAAAGATTTCATTAAGCGCTCATAACGATTTGCTTTGCATCATATAACGATTTGCTTTGCACAAAGATTTCTTTAAGCGCTCACAACGATTTACAGTTTATATCAACTTGATTTTTATCTTATCTCTTGAAGCGTTGACTAGTCAAAGTCACGCATATATCTATCTGTCACTCCTGCATTTATGAGTTCTGAACGTATCTCTACATGCATGCAGACAATATCGTCCATTATTGTGCTTACTCTGTATACATCTTTTAAAACAAGCTATTTGGGATTACTATTCTAATGAATGCTCACATCAACGTATACTGACAACAAGGGATAGTTTGAGTTGTCTACTGTCTAGCATTTAATGTGTGCAGGGTCCTGAAGACTTTCTATCATACAACGTTGGACCTATAGACGTCAGAAGACCCTATCTCTTTGCGTGCTTAAATGGATAAAAGATAGTTGAAGCTTCCAAATATCAAACAGTCTAACGTCTATCAATCCAAGAGACAACAAACACTTCAACGGCTGTATTTCAAATAAGGAGATATAAACTCAAAGACAGAAGAAACAAGAACCAATGAACCAGAGAACAAGCATCTTGTGTTCAAATGTTCAAATTCTTCTGCAAGAAGTCCAGAGCCAAGAATCTCATTCCTCATCACCTTTAGCTCTTCGCTCTCTGTGCTGTAATAGACTTTCTACGAGAGCTCGTGTAGTTCTAAGAGTGTGCCTTGTTTTAGATCCTTGCTCTCAGTGCTATTGGCTTAAGATCTTGGCTACTTAAAGCTTGATCTAGGGGCTTGATCTCATTCCATTCTCTTTGTGTTGTTTCCCTTCGGCTGTGAAGGAAGACCTGGTGGCATCCAGGGTGCTATTCCCTTCGGTTGTGAAGGAAGACCTGGTGGGGTATAGAGGGTGTTGTTATTCCCTTCGGGTGTGAAGGAAGACCAGCCGAGCTGGGTGCTGTAGTGTCCTTAGGGGGACTGTACCCTAGTTAGTAGAAACCTGAGTGGTTTCTCAGGGACTAGACGTAGGACTCCTAAGGAAAGGATATCCGAACCAGGATAATTCTTTGTGTCGTGTGATTGCTTTCAATGTGTGTTTGATATTTCAACTAATAGTCACTAATCTCCTTCGAAGAACGTTTGTGTGAATGTTTTTAGTTACAAGTATCTTCTAGATTATTTTTAAAAAAGACCCATTCACCCCCCCCCCCCTCTGGGCTCGTCAACTGGGCAACACAACCAACAACACATTGTCTATAGAGTTAGAGGCGTACTTACCTACCTTACCTGTGCTAATGATTTGGCCCTTATTATTATCTCCAAAGTCAACCTGACCTCCATCTTTGTCCACTAGCAGACAGATTTTTTCTTTGTCGCCTGTCATGTGCCTCGAGTAGCCACTATCCTAGTACCATTTGTTTTGATTTTCGGCTGCTAGGCATTCCTGCATTGATGGATCAGACAAGAGGTTTTGGTACCCAAATTACTTTGAGTCCAAATTTTTCATTCACGCCAAAAAGTAAATACTTTGGAATCCAAACTTGGTTGAGTTTCAGTTTGTTTGAATTGTTCCACCATTGTTTTTCATTATGGCCAAGTTTCTTACAAACATTGCATGAAGGAGATTTTCTCAAAGCAATTGTTTTGTTATTTTGATTAACATTTTTTTACATTTTTCCCTTTTGTTGCCTAGATGGCTGTCCCTTGACAGCATATTTCCAGGCCTGTCGACAGCACTCATTGGGTCTATCGACAGACTTCTCAATCTGTTGAACAACTGAAGTCTTTTGTTTAGGTTGTTGTTGCTTGCCCTTTGCTTGAGTTTTCTTGTTCTTGGGAGGAACTTGTTTTGCTTGTGCTTGGACTACAATCAACAAAGGATGTTATCAATGTCTCTCTAATTTTCTTTTGTTTTAGTGGTTGGTATCCAAGCCCATACTTTGTTACATTAATTTTTGCACCCAAAACAACATCAAGATTTTATTTTCCCTTTCAAAATCTTGTAAGATCTTCAGTCTTTTCTTTTAACTCTTTTTCAGTTTGTTCCAACTTTTTCTTGATTTCTTGATGTCCATGTTGAAGATTTTCAAGAGAATTTATTAGACTTTGTTTTTCCTTTTCACTTTCTTGCAATTTTTCTTTCATGCAATCCATTTCCTCACTGTGAGCTTCCTGATCAATTTTCATGATCTCAATATCTTTATTTAGAATGGCAATTTGTTCATCATTGGATGTGCTATGAACAAATGAGTTGATTTTCTTTTTCAGTGCTTTGTTTTCAGACTTGAACTCAGAAAAGTTCTCAAAGAGTAGTGTGTAAGCTTCTTCCCATTCATCTACAGTATAGTTCTCAAAGTGGAAGAGTTTACCTCAGCGGAGTCCTCACTCCTTGCCATTAAGCAGTGAATTTCTTTATCTCCTGAGCTTGCTTGTGCGTCCTCGTCTTCGTCTTCATCACTCCAAGTTGCCAACATTGTCTTGGCTTTCTTGAAGGTGAATTTTTCTTTCTTCAGTTTCTTATTGAGCTCTCAGCATTCTCCTCTCTTATGCCCTGGTTTCTTACACTCATAGCACACAATCATATCAGATTTCTTGTTAGATTCAAATTTATTTGAAAAGTCTTTATTTTGAAAAGATTTGGAGTTACCTGAGCCTTTCCTTTTGAACTTAAGGAATTTCTTGAAGTGTCTAGTGAGCATAGCCATTTCATCGTTCTCACTATCACTAGACGTTTCATTGTCATCACTTTCCTGTTGAACATCCTTTTTGGAACTAGAAGAATTTTTGTTGAAAGCTTTTAGAGCAATGATTTTCTTGGATTTTTTTTAGTTTCTTTCCTCTTTACAATTATTTCATAGGTCATCAAGGAACCAATTAGCTCATCTAATTTCATTTTTGAAAGATAATTAGAATCCTCAATGACGGTGGCCTTAGTATTTCAAGAGGATGGAAGAGACCGAAGTATCTTCCTAACTATGTCACTTTCTGAGTATTCTTTCTTAAGACCTTTCAACCTGTTGATTATTAGCATGAACCTTGCAAACATATCTGATATGGTTTCATCATTTTTTATTTTAAACATTTCATACTCAGATATAAGCATGCTGGCTTTGGTTTCCCTTACCTCAGACGTACATTCATAGATGAGTTCCAGCTTGTCCCATATTTCTTTTGTTGAAGAGCATGTGGAGACTCTTGAATACTCCTTGGGATGCACAGCGCATTGCATCATGTTCAATGTGCTCCAATTCAAGATGCCTTTTTTAATCTGTTCCTTTGTCCAAGTATCATCATCCTTGGGCAGCACATACGCTCCTTTGCTGACGTTCTTCCATAGCTCAAAGTCTTGAGCTCTCAGAAAGACCTGCATACAATTTTTCCAATATGGATAATCAATGCCATCAAAGAAAGGTGGCCTGGACACTGAATGTCCCTCAGCCATAAACCCCTAGTTAGATTCCATGAGATCGAGAATCTCTTGATCGTAAGATCAAGCTACAAAAGTCGTAAATAGGAGAAACCTCGCTCTGATACCAATTGAAAGATGTGCGGAATTATCTATTACGGTAATCCAGAAGGGGGGTGAATAGATTACTTACAATTAAACCACTATGACCTTCTTTTCGATGGAAACACAGACTTATCAAAATCACAAACAGATTTGATTTGAATTTGAACCAAGATGTATGTGTTGATTAAGAGTAGAACAATTAACAACCTATCTAATGTGTGAGTGATCAATGTGCCTACCAAACATCTACCGTAAAATGTTCAAACCACAGACACGATGATTTACGGTGGTTCGAAGTACACAACTTGTGTATCCTACATCCACCGTCCACACACACACGCAGAAAGACTTCTTATAAGGGAGTTCGACTCTTACAACACACACACTCAAGTTGTCTGAAGCAAACACGCATTCAGAACAACTAGCCACATGTGAATCAAGTACAAGGGATGCTTGAATCACAACCACACACACAGATGTATGAGAGATATGAAAAGATAAGAGTTCTAAGTTGAAAGAACAAATCCCAATGAAGAACTCTTGTCACTGGTCATTCAGAAGAACTCCAAGCTTCTATTTGATGATCCTCAGTCGACGTAGAAGCTTGAGCCGTGGACGAATAGTCTTCAACTCCGCTCGGAAGATGGATCTTCTTCACTCTGGACGGAGGGTTGAAGCAGAGTAGCAGGGAGAAGCTTTCTCTCTTGGGTTTTGCTTAGGGTTTTGGTATGATGGGTTCTTGCTGCGAAAATACCTCAATATGTTCTTTATATATGGGTGTCCAAGTTTGGAGAGACGTGGTAAAAGGAAACACCCAAATATAAAACATATCGAAATCTCGTAACTGAGTTTTCTCTTCGTCTGTCGACAGCCAGTAATGTGTCTGTCGACAGGTGCTAACAAATTTCCAATTTCTAGAACAATGGTCTTTCGGGAAGGACTTTTCTATGTGTGGCTGTCGACAGGCGATTTGTGGCTGTCGACAGACACACTTCACTTGTGTTTCTAGAAACTTGTCTATCTTCCCTGTGCTTAGCTGTCGACAGGTACCTTTAGGGCTGTCGATAGGTTCTTGCTTGATGTCTTGTTCTTCAGTCTTTGCTCATGTATTTTGATACATGTCTTGCCAACAATTCACACCTACATTGAAGGACATTCTAAGTAAGATATAATGAATGTATAGATGATTAATAGAAGCATGTTCTTTCATGATTATAACTTGCTTGACTTTGTCACTATCATCATGTTTCAAATATTCACACAACATCAATTGACATTCTTCATCATCAAAAACATTTAATCTCAACATCATACATGTGAACCCAACAAGCTCGACAATACCATGTAGTCTAATGTATACAAGAGCATAGAGACAACGGACATATCAACGGCTACTTCCTCAAGAGAAGATATAAATATAAGACTCAAGACTCTCGAAAGACAACTTTTGAGGAAGAACTTTTGAAACGATCAACTTGATAGAGAAATGTTCAAGCCAAACAGTCTTAGAAGAAAAGCCTCTGTCCATTCCAATCCTTGTAGCTCTTGCTCTCTATGTCTTTTAGAGAGCCCTTTTGAGTTCTGAGAGACTTCGCCTTTGTAGATCTTTCTCTCCCAGTCTCAGCCTCAGATTTGATACTTGTTGTAAATCAGGTCTAGGGGCATTTCGCCTTTATTCACACTCCTGTGTAGTTCCTCTTCTGGGGTGAAGAGAGGACCTATTGAAACAGGTGGTTTTATTCCCATCATGTTGAAGGAAGACCTGGGTTCCAGGGTGTTGTATTCCTCTTCAGGTGAAGAAGAGAAGGTCAGCTGTGGCTGGATGTGTAATTGTCCTTGAGGGGGACTGTATCTTTGGGTAGTGGAATCCTGAGTTGTTGCTCAGGGACTAGACGTAGGCCTCCTGTGGAGAGGAGGTCCGAACCAAGATAAAATCCTTGTGTAGTGCAGTTGCTTGTTTGTGATTGTTGTTTTCTTTACTACTAACACTAACAGTCAAACGTAGTGTTTTGTGTGAACGTTTTTGTTGATAGGTTTAGATAATCATATTTTAAAAATCCCATTCACCCCCCCACGGGGCTTTCTAGTTGGGCAGCAAGTGGTATCATAGCCAAGTCTCTTCGACAAAGAAGATCCAACGATCTGAAGAGAAAAGATAATGGCAGCTCAAAGTCATTTCGAAGGTCAGTCCGTCAACAGACCACCATTGTTCGATGGTGAAGACTCCACCTATTGGAAGACGAGAACGGAATTCTTTCTTCAAGGGCTCGATTATCAGATATGGTCAATTATAGAAGAAGGAGATCTTCTAGTTACTAATGACAATGACAAATGGACAAAAGATGATAAGGAAAAGATTTCTCTCAACTACAAGGCCAAGAGTATACTGTGTTGTGCTCTTAGCAAGAAGGAGTTCAATAGGATCTCTGCCTGCAAATCCGCAATGGAAATGTGGGAGAAGCTGAGGATCCCCTATGAAGGGACAGATAAAAGTGAAAGAGACAAGAATAGATATCTTGGTGACTCAGTATGTTAGATTCCAGATGCAGTCAGGAGAGTCAATCACACAGATGTATAGCAGATTTACAGATATCACCAATGTATTGGCTGGCCTTGGAAAAAGCTACGAAATGGGAGATAGGTCAGAAAGATCTTAAGATCCCTTCCAGCCTCGTGGACTCCAAAAGTAACGGAAATAGAAGAGGCCAATGACTTAAACAGAATGTCATTGGAGAAACTCATTGGGTCACTCATAGCTCATGAGATCAACATGGAGAGGTTCGGAGAATCCTCAAGCAGGAAAAAGCACATCAATGCACTTAAGGCTACAGAAGGTAGCTCTGACGAAGAATCTGAGGATGAAGTCAGCAATGAAGGCAGTGATGATGAAGAAGTGCTTCTATCCAGAAGATTACAGCGCATACTTGCGAAGAAGAAGTACCAATCTGGAAGGAGATACTTCAAGAAGAGCAAAGACTTCAAGAAGGCCGAAGGCAAGGACATAAAGAGAGCTGAGCCCATCTGCTATGAATGCAAGAAGCCGAGACACATCCAGGACGTGTGTCCAAAAATAAAGAAGACTGAAGTCAGAAAGAAAGATTCAACTAGATAATTCATAAAATACAAGAAGAAGGCCATGGCAGCAGCTTGGGACAACAACAGCGACTCAGACAGTGAGTCAAGTTCAAGCGAATAAGAAGAAGAAAAGGCCAACTTGGCCATCATGGCAAATATTGAGGAAAAGGTAACCTCTGACTCCTCTTTTACTTCTTGTAACGAATCTGATTTGAATAGTTTAGAAGATGCTTTCAATGAGCTGTATAGAAAATAGAAAGATGCATGGCAACCGCTAAAAACTCCGAAGAAAAATCATGCTTGCTTAGAAAACACCAATTCAGATCTAAAATCTAAAAATGAGCAACTGGAAAGGCAAGTTACTGAACTAAAAAGAAGAAACGAACTATTGTGTGAAAATTTGAAAAATATAAATGAACAAATAGCAAGACTAGAAAACCAGGAAATGGTAAGTAAATTAAATCAAGAAATTAAAACACTAACAGAAAAAAATGAAAAGTTATCTAGTACGATAGAAAAAATTACAAATAGAAAAACAATGTTAATACTAAAAGGAGATAGAAGGTCAGGAAAGAAGAAATATGGCTTAGGATACACTCCTCCCGATAATGAAGAAACAATAGTAATCCTAAAATATATCCAACACCTAAATTTGTAGCCGAACAAGACACTGCATACAAGTCAAACTTTAAATATATTCCAACTGAAAAAGTAAGTAAAATATCTTGTTGTAGCCACTGCAACAAATTAGGTCATATTAAAATAACATGTCCAACTAAACATAAAAGATAGATAATTAAGAAGAAAAATGAGGAAACTAACCAGCAAGGACCCAAAAGAACTTGGGTACCTAAAGTTTAGTGTTTTCACTACAGGGAAGCCTTCGAGCATCAAAATGGTACATGGATAGCGGGTGCTCAAGGCGAATGACAGGGAACAGAAAGTTGTTCTCCCATCTTGAAGCTGAAGAAGGCACAGTAACATATGGAGATAATGGAAAAGGGACAGTCATTGGTAGCGCAATAGTAGGCAGTCAAGACAGGACTCTCATAGCGGATGTTCTATGCGTGAAAGGACTCAAGCATAATCTAATCAGCATCAGCCAGCTGTGTGACAAAGGCCATCAAATCAAGTTTCAAGAATCAAGATGCATCATTCTAAAAGATGGTAAAACTGTGTTTGAAGCCTACAGAGAGAAGAATCTCCATGTACTTGATTTGGAAGAATTAAAAGATCAGGATGTGTGCCTTGCCGCAAGGAAGGATCATTCAGTGGAGCTTTGGCACAGAAGATTGGGCCATTGTAGCTTGGATGGAATAAGAAATCTAATCAAGAGAAACTTAGTGGAAGGTCTGCCCAAAGTAAGCACAAAAATGGAAGGTGTCAAAGACTGTGGTAACATCCTCAAAACCTTGTGCAAAAGGAAAGCACACTAAATCATCCATTAAGTCAAAGACTGTGGTAACAACCTCAAAACCTTTGGAACTACTGCATATGGATCTATTTGGGCCGATGAGGACCACAAGTCTTGGTGGAAAGAACTTTGGATTCGTCATAGTGGATGACTGCTCTGGATTTACTTGGTTATCTTTCTTGGAGCACAAAGATGACATGTTTGACAGCTTTGTTAGCTTTAGTAAGAAAGTTCAGAAAGACAAGAAGGACACTATAAGGTTTTGGGTCTTAGCGGATCCCTATTGGATCTTGTAGAGGTTCGGATGTGGTTGGCGACAATGGATATTGCCGTTGACTTGTGGTTGACGGCCATGGGCTAGCCGTTGACTTGGTTTTAACGTCCAGCGATGTGGACGTTTGTCATTGAACTTGACGGCAAGCGGTCCGGACGTCGACCCATTGGCGGTTCCAGTAGGCGGCAAGAGATGTGGATGCCTATTTGCAGCGCCTATAGAAATAGAGCAGCCCGCAAACAACATCCTTCTTTTCCTCTCCTTCTCTTTCCCTCCACCTTTACCTTTGTCTGTTTCCACCACTTCCAACGATCTGTGGGAGCTCATGGGAGGACCCTGGTTCGTGTGACGGTGTTAGATCGGGCGGGAAACGCGAAGATTTGGTGTGATTCGCGCGGAGACTTTGAGGGGTTCCGATGCGATTGGTGGCTGTTTAGGAGTTTTTGGGGCATTCTAAGGTAGGGACTTAACCCCTTAAACCCTCCTTAACGGATCATCATGCTTAACTAATGTAGATTAGTATGCTAATTATGTTCTAGGGTTGGGTTATGCCATGCCGGGATTTTGGGTGTTTTGGGCGATCCAAGTGTTGGAACATGGATTTCCGAAGTTCTTGTAGTGTTAGAAGATGTGAGGAGATGTTTCCCTCCATCAAGTTTATGGTTGTTGGGCGGATTTGCCCAGTTGGACTGACCTGGCGCTGTTCTGGGTTCAGGGGGCTGAGGATATTAACGTCCACATATGTTGACGTTGAGATCTTCAATGTTGATGTTAACGACAAGATCTGTTGCCATTTACATCTTGATTGGCGACATTCGATGTTGCCATTAATATCTTGTGTCCTAGCAGGCTTTGGTGCTGTTTTGTGTTTCAAGTTGTTGACGTGCGATGTCCGCCTGTTAACACATTATGCCAGGCCTAAAGTGTGGCTCTACCTGTGCGTATGCGTAATTAACTATGTCGAGACGTGACATGAGGTGTCCATCTATTGTACGGTGTTTTAGACGTTAAGAGTGTTACCGTCTGTACTCGAGTCGAGTTACCATGCTTCTGTTTCTGTTTGTCACCTGGACCTAGAGCGACGCTCTGTCTAGATGACCGACGTGTGGGGGTCCTCCGTCGGTGAGCCAGGACGTTGAGAGCGTCTCTGTCCTGTGCGTACTCCTTGTGGTGGTTTTGAGATGGTCTCCGTAGAGCCCCTTCTCTACCGCTAGGGTCAAGCGTAGGGGGAAAACCGGTCATGGACCAGACGTGAGAGAGAGCATCTGTAGTGTGCACATGTGGCTGGGGTTGATAGACTCTGTGGTGATGGGACACCGAGCCACAGACCCTAGCTAAGTCCTACTTACTATGTGTGTGAGTGTGTGTTACTGAGCGGCGAGGTTTACAGTTTTGTAACGCACTCCTGTCAAGGAGACGCGTTGTTGTTACTAGTTTTGGTTGTGATGCGACGTGTATTTACTTTCTATTTTTACTTTCCGCACTTTAGTACTGTTGCCGGTGGGGGTTACTTTTCCCTACTGGGTCTCTTTTCTTGAGACTCACTCCCCTCCCTTTCAGGTGGGTCGTCGTCGACTCCAGTTCCAGGCGAGTCTAGCCACTCCAGTGTTGGTGCGCCCTAGTTGCAGTGAGTAGTACTTTTTGTTGTACTTCTGTACTCTATACTTAGCTCAGACTCTGAGTTGTACATGTTTTGTTTCATGTATAGTGAAATTTTACAGCTTTACATGGTGTGTATCTTCTTATATATAGTCTCCTCGGACATTCACTTTTTACCCTTCCGAGCTTGTCTCGTGGGTTAGCGGGTCAGAATTCGGGTTACTGGTTGGTTACTAGTAATGCGGATTCTGGGTCGTTACAGTTTGGTATCAGAGCCTGGTCTGATGAGATATATATAAGGAAATACCCATCATGTTAACTCAGAGTACAAAGAGTACAGTAGCAGCTAACTAGCCCGGAGTTAGTTAATGTATTAATATATGTGTGTATTTTTGCTCTGTGTATAGTACTATGGCACCTAGGCGACGTCCTAGAGAGGGAGTGGCTGAGCAGGCGACTCGACAGGAGGCTGGAGACGCCCCGCCACCTCAGCAGACGCAGCCTTTGCCACAGGACGCACACAGTGGTATTGTTCCGCCACCGCCGCCACCTCCTCCTCAGGCAGCTCAGGGATTAGACTTGACCCGGTTTCTTGAGGGGATGGCTCAGTTTGTAGCTCAACACTGTGATGCGCCGGTACCCCAGGGTAGTACTGGGAAGGTGTTGAGGGAGTTCTTACAGTTTCAGCCTCCCAAATTTTTGGGCCAGCCTGATCCAGACATCAAGCGGGCGTGGTTGGATGTAGTGGAGCGGACTTTCCGTTCCATGGAGTGTGTTCCCGAGGAGCGAGTGTTGTTAGCTAGCTACCAGTTGCAGGCGCAGGCGTTGACTTGGTGGTCCTCTGAGTGGGAGACTACTTTTCAGTCTCGTCCACTTAGACAGATTCCGTGGCGGGAGTTTGTCGTTTCTTTTGAGAGGGCTTTCTGCCCTACTTATGTCCGGACGAAGAGATTGTACCAGTTTCTGGACTTGCAGCAGAGGGACTCTACTATAGTGCAGTACAGAGCCGGATTTGTAGTGCTAGGGCGTTACGCTCCGCAGATTATGGCAGATGAGAGTCTGAGGACTCAGCAGTTTGTGAGGGGCCTGAGGCCAGAGCTCAGGCAGGCGCTGATAGTTGCGCGTGTCACAGACTTCGACGCGGCCTATCAGACAGCGGCAACGTTGGAGGCTGACACTTTACGGACCCGTGCTCGGAGCGCAGAGGTTCAGACACAAGTAGTTCCTACTCAGCCACGGCAGCAGCAGAGTAGTGTGCAGGCGACTCCGAAGGCCACGACTTCCTACGCGTCCACTTTGTTGGGACGACGGCGATGTCAGGATCTCGGAGGAAGTTTCGACGTGACAGGAGGCAGGCAGAGCAGAGACAACAGTCTGTTGGGAGTGTTCAGCAGCCGGTAGGGCAGCCTTCGCAGCAGGTACAACGTTCTTTTGCTGGTCAGTGTTACCGGTGTGACCAGATAGGTCACATGGCGCGAGATTGCCCTTTCTTACCCCGTGTGCCGCAGCAGCAGACCCAGTCACAGCCCCGAGTGCAGCAGCAGCAGCAGCAGCAGGCACCCGTGCAGTAGCGTCAGCAGGCCGAAGATTCTGGTGGGTCGAGAGGTAGAGGTCGTGTTACTCACTTGACCCGTGCAGACGCGGAGGCAGCTCAGCTAGTGGAAGGTACTGTTACAGTTTTTGGTTATATAGCTAGAGTTTTGTTTGATTCTGGTGCCTCTCACTCTTTTGTGTCTAAAGAGTTTTTAGACTCCCTTAGAGAGTCTATTGAGCTAGCAGTGGAGTTGCCGACAGGGACATTGTCCTTACGTCCTACTGTCTCGAGGAGGTACCTGTGCAGTTGCAGGATCAGTGGTTGTCAGCTCGCTTGTTTGCTTTGCAGTTGCAGGATTATGATGTGATTTTGGGTATGGACTGGTTAGAGCGGTATGGTGCAGTGATGGATTTCCAGAAGAAGAGGGTGCACTTGCGGATACCTGGGGAAGCGGCGTTCTACTTCCAAGGTATCGTACCTCTTACTTCTCGCTTTTTTAGTTTCTGCTTTGTGGGCGGGGAGGTTGCTTGCCTCTGGTTGTCAGGGTTTTCTAGTTTCGGCAATGACCCTTGACCAGGTTACCTCGGGAGTGGGGGACATTCCCGTAGTGTGTGAGTTTCCGGAAGAGTTACCTGGTCTACCTCCAGAGATAGAGATTGAGTTTACTGTTGAGTTGGTTCCTGGCACTGTACCATTTGCACAGGCACCGTACCGTATGGCACCAACAGAGTTGAGGGAGCTGAAGAGGCAGCTTGAGGAGCTATTGGAGAAGGGCTATATTCGTCCTAGCTTTTCTCCTTGGGGGTCACCTATTTTGTTTGTCCGGAAGAAGGATGGTAGCCTGAGATTTTGTATTGATTATAGGAAGCTGAACCAAGTGACCATCAAGAATAGGTATCCATTGCCTAGGATTGACGATCTTTTTGATCAGCTTCAGTCTGCTCATGTCTTTTCGAAGATCGACTTGAGGTCGGGCTACTATCAGTTGCGGATTAGAGACTCTGACATTGAGAGGACTGCTTTTCGGACCAGATATGGACATTTTGAGCTTTTGGTGATGCCGTTTGGGCTCACCAATGCACCAGCGGCCTTCATGGATCTGATGCACCGGGTGTTCCACCAGTTCTTGGACCGATTTGTCGTAGTGTTTGTTGATGACATTCTGGTGTACTCCGTTTCGGAGGAGGAGCACGCCGAGCACTTGAGGACTGTGTTGCAGACCTTGCGAGAGCACCAGTTGTATGCCAAACTTAGTAAGTGTGAGTTTTGGCTACAACATGTTCACTTTTTGGGGCATGTGATCTCAGGTGAGGGAGTTTCTGTAGATCCAGCGAAGGTCGAGGTAGTTTTGCAGTGGGAGAGTCCCAGGACTGTGTCTGAGATTCGTAGCTTTTTGGGTTTGGCAGGTTACTACCGCAGGTTTGTTCGGGACTTTTCTCAGGTTGCTGCACCCTTGACTCGGCTGACGAGAAAGGGGGTTCCGTTTTTGTGGTCGGAGCAGTGTGAGCAGAGCTTCATAGAGTTGAAGCGACTGCTTACGTCAGCGCCAGTCCTTGTGTTACCTTCAGGTGAGGAGGGTTTTGAGGTTTGCACTGACGCTTCAGGTGTTGTTCTGGGTGCGATTTTGATGCAGCAAGGCCAAGTGGTGGCTTATGCGTCTCGCCAGCTTAAGCCCCACGAGGAGAGTTACCTGACCCATGACCTAGAGCTTGCAGCTGTGGTATTTGCTTTGAGGATTTGGCGTCTTTACCTATACGGAGTGAGTTTCGTAGTCCGTACCGACCACCAGAGCTTGAGGTATGTGTTTTCTCAGAGGGATCTAAATATGAGGCAGCGTCGATGGATGGAATATCTGAAAGACTATGATTTTAGCATTGAGTATAAGCCTGGAAAAGCAAATGTAGTTGTAGATGCTTTGAGTAGGAAAGCACAGATGAGTCATCTGATGCTAAGGGAGTGGCAATTGTGGCAGTCTACAGTAGAAGGGTCTTTCAGAGTTTCGTCCAGTCGTCGACTATGTATGTTGGGCAGTTTGTTGGCAGCTCCCGCCGTTGTGAGACAGGTTGTTGAGGCTCAGCAGGCAGATCCCGAGTTACACAGTGTGTTACTTCTCCCAGAGGTTGAGCTTCGTGAGGACGGGACTGTCAGGTTCCGAGATAGACTCTATGTTCCTATTGAGGAGTCTGTCAGGAGAATTGTGTTGGAGGAGACACATGGTTCCAGGTACTCGATTCATCCAGGGTCGACCAAAATGTACAACAGGTTGTAACGTCAGTTTTGGTGGCTTGGGATGAAGAGAGACATAGCAGCTTTTGTTGCTATGTGTTTGGTCCGCCAGCAGGTGAAGGCCGAACATCAGCGTCCAAAAGGACTTGTGCAGCCGTTAGAGATTCCGGTGTGGAAGTGGGACCATGTGACGACTGACTTTGTTTGTGGTTTGCCGAGGACAGCTGGAGGTTTTGACAGCATTTGGGTTCTTGTGGACAGATTGACGAAGACTGCTAGATTCATGCCTCTCAGGACTAGTTGGGGTGTGAGTAGGTTGGCCGCGTTGTATGTAGAGCGGATTGTTCCTTTGCGCGGAGTGCCGATCTCTATTGTGTCAGATAGGGATCCTCGCTTCACTTCTGGGTTCTGGTGCAGTTTCCCGAGGGCTTTGGGAACAGAGTTGGCTTTTAGTTCCGCCTACCACCCTCAGTCAGATGGTCAGTCAGAGCGAACTATCCATACATTAGAGGACATGCTTAGAGCTTGTTTTCTGGAGTGGCAGGGATCGTGGACATCTCACTTGCCGTTGGTCGAGTTCGCATATAATAATAGCTATCAGTCCAGTATCAGTATGGCACCATATCAGGCTTTGTATGGATGACCGTGTCGCACTCCTCTAGACTGGTTCGAGGTTGGCAAACGGATTGTCACGGGGCCAGAGTTAGTTCAGCAGGCAGTTGAGGTAGTTCAGCTTGCGAGGCAGAGGCTTCAGTCAGCTTAGAGTCGGCAGAAGAGTTATGCAGATCAGCGCAGACGACTGCTCGAGTTTCAGGTAGGGGACCAGGTTTGTCCGTGTGTCTCCTATGAAGGGAGTGGTGAGGTTCGGTAGGCGTGGAATGTTGAGTCCCCGCTTTATTGGACCTTTCTCTATTACTGAGCGTGTCAGAGGTTTAGCGTATAGACTTGAGCTTCCTTCAGAGTTGGCAGCAGTCCACGACGTGTCGATGCTTCGGAGGTACCTTTCTGACGAGTCTCACGTTCTCCCGAGCACATAGTGGTCTGAGGTGACTCCAGTGTTGACAGTACCAGAGTTTCCGTTGCATATTGAGGATCACCGAGTTCAGAGATTGAGGAACAAGGCAATCCCTTTAGTTCGTGTTGCGTGGCAGCGGCATTCAGTTGGTGAGTCGACATCGGAGCGAGAAGACGAAATGCGCGAGTAGTTTCCGTACCTCTTTGGTGAGTCTTCTTTCTTTATGTTCTTTGAATTTCGGGGGCAAAATTCCTTAAGGGGGGAGGACTATAAGGTTTCGGGTCTTAGTGGATCCTTATTGGATCTTGTAGAGGTTCGAATGTGGTTGACGACAATGAATATTGCCGTTGACTTGTGGTTGACGGCCAGGGGCTAGCCGTTGACTTGGTTTTAGCATCCAGCGATGTGGACGTTTGTCGTTGAACTTGACGGCAAGCGGTCCGGACGTCGACCCATTGGTGGTTCTAGTAGGCGGCAAGAGATGTCGACGCCTATTTGCAGCGCCTATAGAAATAGAGCAGCCCGTGAACAGCATCCTTCTTTTCCTCTCCTTCTCTTTCCCTCCACCTTTACCTTTGTTTGTTTCCACCACTTCCAACGATCTGTGGGAGCTCGTGGGAGGACCCTGGTTCGTGTGACGGTGTTAGATCGGGCGGGAAACGCGAAGATTTGGTGTGATTCGCGCGGAGACTTCGAGGGGTTCCGACGCGATTGGTGGCTGTTTAGGAGTTTTTGGGGCGTTCTAAGGTAGAGACTTAACCCCTTAAACCCTCCTTAACGGATCAACATGCTTAACTAATGTAGATTAGTATTCTAATTATGTTCTAGGGTTGGGTTATGCCATGCCGGGATTTTGGGTGTTTTGGGCGATCCAAGTGTTGGATCGTGGATTTCCGATGTTCTGGTAGTGTTAGAAGATGTGAGGAGATGTTTCCCTCCATCAATTTTATGGTTGTTGGGTGGATTTGCCCAGTTGGACTGACCTGGCGCTGTTCTGGGTTCAGGGGGCTGAGGATATTAACGTCCACATATGTTGACGTTGAGATCTTCAATGTTGATGTTAACGACAAGATCTATTACCGTTAACCAAGTGTTGCCAGCAATATGAGTGTCGTTTACATCTTGATTGGCGACATTCGATGTTGCCGTTAATATCTTGTGTCCCAGCAGGCTTTGGTCCTGTTTTGTGTTTCAAGGTGTTGATGTGCGATGTCCGCCTGTTAACACATTATGCCAAGCCTAGAGTGTGGCTCCGCCAGTCGTAATTAACTATGTCGAGATGTGACATGAGGTGTCCATCTATTGTACAGTGTTTCAGACGTTAAGAGTGTTACCATCTGTACTCACCTCGAGTTACCGTGCTTCTATTTCTGTTTGTCACCTGGACATAGAGCGACGCTCTGTCTAGATGACTGGCGTGTGGGGTCCTCCGTCGGTGAGCCAGGATGTTGAGAGCGTCTCTGTCCTGTGCATACTCCTTGTGGTGGTTTTGAGCCGGTCTCCATGGATCCCCTTCTCTACTGCTAGGGTCAGGTGTAGGGGGAAAATCGGTGATGGACCAGACGCGAGAGAGAGCGTCTGTAGTGTGCACACGTGGCTGGGGTTGATAGACTCTGTGGTGACGGGACATCGAGCCATAGACCCTAGCTGAGTCCTACTTACTGTGTGTGTGAGTGTGTGTAACTAAGCCGCGAGGTTTACAGTTTTGTAACGCACTCCTGTCAAGGAGACTTATTGTTATTACTAGTTTTGGTTGTGATGCGACGTGTATTTACTTTCTGTTTTTACTTTCCGCACTTTAGTACTGTTGCCGGTGGGGGTTACTTTTCCCTACTGGGTCTCTTTTCTTGAGACTCACTCCCCTCCCTTTCAGGTGGGTCTTCGTCGACTCCCGTTCCAGGCGAGTCTAGCCACTCCGGTGTTGGTGCGCCCTGGCTGCAGTGAGTAGTACTTTTTGTTGTACTTCTGTACTCTGTACTTAGCTCGGACTCTGAGTTGTACATGTTATGTTTCATTTATAGTGAAATTTTACAGCTTTACATGGTGTGTATCTTCTTATATATAGTCTCCTCGGACATTCACTTTTTACCCTTCCGAGCATGTCTCGTGGGTTAGCGGGTCAGAATTCAGGTTACTGGTTGGTTACTAGTAATGCGGATTCTGGGTCGTTACAGACACCATTGTCAGTATTCGATCAGATCATGGAGGAGAGTTTCAAAATGAGAGATTCGCTAAGTTCTGTGATGATCAAGGGATAGAGCACAATTTCTCAGCACCAAGGACCCCACATCAAAATGGAGTAGCTGAGAGAAAGAACATAATCTTATTGGATAGGGCTAGAATGATGCTGTCAGAGTATGACTTACCAAGGTATTTCTGGGCCAAAGCCATCAACACAGCATGTTAAATAATCAACAGAGTAATGATCAAGCCAATCCTGAAGAAGACTACATACGAGCTCTACAAGTAGAAGAAGCCAAAGATCAGTCACTTCAGAACCTTTGGATGTCCATGCTTCATTCATAACAATGGAAAAAGAGATATTGGTAAGCTAGATTCAAAGTTTGATGAAGGTATATTTATGGGGTATGCTTCTAAACCCAAAGGATATAGAGTATTCAATAAGCAAAGTTTATTAATTGTGCAAACTGTACATGTTATCTTTGATGAGACTAACCCTTCCTTGAGAAAGGAAGTAGATAGTGATGTTGATAATGCACATGAATTATCTAAGAAATTAAAGAACTCATCCATCGAGGACAAGGAAGATCCACCCTTGGAAGATCTACAACAAAATAGCATATCACATGATGATCTTCCAAAATAATGGAGATACAAGAAGGATCACCCATTGGATAACATTATTGGAGATCCATCGGTTGGGGTAAGAACTAGAGGTAACACAATCCCATGTGATTATTTAGCCTTTGTATCTCAAATAGAGCCTAAGACAGTCAATGAAGCACTGTCAGATGAATCTTGGATATTAGCCATGCAAGATGAACTTAATCAGTCCAAGAGAAACCAGGTATGGTCCCTTGTTCCAAGCCCATCAGATCATCCTGTGATTCGCACCAAATGGGTGTTCAGGAACAAATTGGATGAAGATGGTGTGATCACAAGAAACAAGGTCAGACTGGTGGCTCAAGTGATGACCAAACTGTCCCCATAATAAATATTTCCATTCATTTATATATTAATTTTGATGATTAACAAAATAACACTAATGGATTACTTGAGCCTTAAGTACAGGAAATAAAAGAAAAATGAAAGTTCAAGACAATCTGGTAAGTCTCATCAATTCTATCCAAGTCTTTGTATCGACTTCTTTGATAAGCAGAACGATTTCCTCTTTGACCGGAAAACTCAAAACAAATCGATATCGTAACGATTTCTTTAGAGCTCGTAACGATTTCTTCAGAACTCGCAACGACTCTCTAGCCGTAACGATTTCTTTAGACCTCGTAACGATTTCTTTAGAACTCACAACGACTCTCTAGCCGTAACGATTTCTTTAGACCTCGTAACGATTTCTTTAGAATTCGCAACGACTCAATAGTCATAACGATTTCGTGTAACGATTTCCTTACAACTCAATAGTCATAACGATTTCGTGTAACGATTTCCTTACAACTCAATAGTCATAACGATTTCGTGTAACGATTTCCTTACAACTCAATAGTCATAACGATTTCGTGTAACGATTTCCTTACAACTCAATAGTCATAACGATTTCGTGTAACGATTTCCTTACAACTCAATAGTCATAACGATTTCGTGTAACGATTTCCTTACAACTCAATAGTCATAACGATTTCGTGTAACGATTTCCTTACAACTCAATAGTCATAACGATTTCGTGTAACGATTTCCTTACAACTCAATAGTCATAACGATTTCGTGTAACGATTTCCTTACAACTCGATAGTCATAACGATTTCTTGTAACGATTTCTTCAGAACTCGCAACGACCTGCTTGTTGTAACGACTTCATAAGTTATCACATCAACTTCCTTGCAGTTCATAACAACTTGCTATAATTCATAACGATTTCATAAGTCAGCAAGATTCTTTTTATCGAATTTCTTGATGCATCAGTATAATGCTTTTAAATAGCGTTGAAAAGTCAAAGTCATATCTTGTCCGTTGACTGCTATGCATTAAATGCTCTCCGATCGTATCTCCCATGCATGCAGACAATATCTTCCATTTCTATGCTACTCTGTCTACGTACTTTTTCTTGGACAGAAAGGAGCTTTGCTATATACTGCAATATCTGTTCCATCTCAACTAACAATAGACAGCAGTCCTAGCTGTCTTCTATTTATTGATGATATGCTTACAGATATCTGACAAGACTCTCTGGACAACGTTGGACACAAGATACAAAGTTCTATGACATCTCTTTGGCGTGTACACCAGGATAAAAGACTGACGATCAGAAGCTTCCTCAGTGACCAGTCTAACGTACACAAGGATAAGAGACAACGGACACTTCAACGTTCGAATTTGAATCAGCAGTTTAAATAGAAGACTCAAGACGGAAAAGAGAGAGGGTGTGCAACAGCGCTTGATTTTAGAAGAAGAAAGAAATCCATCTCTTAGAATCTTTAGAACTTTGAAGAAGAGCGAAGCCTCCACTCCAAACCTTGTTCTAAGCTCTTAGCTCTCTGTGCTCAAAAGGAATCTTCTCATTTGTAAGAGCCTGTGTGGTCCTTGGAGAGAAAAACCTTGTTAAATCTCTTTCTCTCTCGGGGGCTTAGGAGCTTCAGGTTGTAGCTGGTCAAGCTAGAATCTGAAGCCTGTTTTCACACCCTTTTTCTGATTAGTTTGTGTTCCCTTCTGGACGAAGGAAGACCTGGTGGTATCCAGGGTGGTTGTTGTTCCCTTCTGGACGAAGGAAGACCTGGTGGTATCCAGGGTGGTTGTTGTTCCCTTCTGGACGAAGGAAGACCTGGTGGTATCCAGGGTGGTTGTTGTTCCCTTCAGGCTGAAGGAAGACCAGTTGAGGCTGGGTGTAAGGATCCTTAAGGGGGATTGTACCCTTGATAGTAAAATCCTGAGGTATTGCTCAGGGACTGGACGTAGGTCTCCTGTGGAGAGGAGTTCCGAACCAGGATAAAATCCTTGTGTCTTGTGGATGTGTTTTGTGTGATTGTTGTCTTGTTTGCTCTAACTCTAACCTTGTTATTAAGTTGTGCAATCCTTTCAGTAAACAGGTTTTAATCAGAGATCGAAGTTTTAATAACCCATTCACCCCCCCCTCTGGGCTAGCTAGCTGGGCAACAAGTGGTATCAGAGCCCGTCTCTTCGACAAAGAAGAAGATCCAACGATCTGAAGAGCAAAGATCAATGGCAGCCCAAAGTAACTTCGAAGGTCAGTCAGTCAACAGGCCTCCCTTGTTCGATGGTGAAGATTATACGTATTGGAAGACCAGGATGGAATACTTTCTACAAGGCCACGATTATCAAATCTGGTCAATAGTGGAAGAAGGTGATCTGGTCGTCACAAATGAGAAAGCACAATGGACAGATGAAGATAGAAAGAAAATCTCCTTGAACTGTAAAGCTAAGAGCATTCTATGTTGTGCTCTAAGCAAGAAGGAGTTCAACAGAGTTTCAGCATGCAAATCCTCCATGGAAATGTGGGAAAAGTTAAGGATTACATATGAAGGTACAGACAAAGTAAAGGAAACAAGAATCGACATTCTTGTCACTCAGTATGAAAGATTTCAAATGCAAACAGGTGAGTCTATTACCCAAATGTTTAGTAGATTTACTGACATCACTAATGGCCTAGCAAGTCTAGGAAAGTCATATGAGAATGCAGATATGGTAAGGAAGATTCTCAGATCCTTGCCATCTTCATGGACGGCAAAGGTCACAGCTATCGAAGAAGCTAATGATCTTAAGAAAATGTCAGTAGAAAAACTCATCGGGTCTCTCATGGCCCATGAAATAAACATGGAAAGACTAGGAGAATCCTCCAGTAGAAAGAAGCAGTCAAATGCGCTTAAAGCTAATGGGGACTCATCAGAAGAATCCTTAGATAACAGTGAAGACAGCAAAGATAGTGATGATGAAGAAGCCATGCTCTCAAGAAGATTGCAGAGAATCTTGGCAAAGAAGAAGAAGTTTCAGTCTGGTAGGAGGTACTTCAAGAAAAACAAAGATCTCAAGAGACCAGATGGAAAAGATCAGAAGAGGAATGAGCCACTTTGCTATGAATGCAAGAAACCTGGACATATCAAGGCAGACTGTCCAATGCAAAAGAAAAATGATCACAAGAAGAAGGACAGCTCCAAGAAGTTCAGAAGATTCAAGAAGAAAGCCATGGCAGCTGCATGGGACAACAGCAGCGACTCAGACAGTGAGTCAAGCTCCAGCAGTGAAGAAGAAGAAGCCAACCTGGCTCTTATGGCAAATACCGAGGATAAGGTAACATCTGATTCCTCTTTCGATTCCTGTAATGACTCAGATTCGGATAATTTGGAAAGTGCATTTAATGAACTCTACGATAAATACAAAGAAGTATGCAAATTACTTAAAACTAGTAAGAAAAATATAATCTGTCTAGAAAATACAAATTCAGACCTAAGAACAGAAAATGAAGAACTTGAAAAACAAATTACTGAACATAAAGAAGAAATGAATTATTATGTGAAGATTTAAAAGAGAAAAATAAGAAAATAAATCTTCTAGAAAAACAAGAAGACTTAGGTGAATTTAAAATAGAAATAGAAAGACTAAATAAAGAAAATGATAATCTATCAAGCACACTAGAGAAATTCACCAACGGTAAAAACTCTTTAATATTAAAAGGTGCTAGGAGATCGGGTAAAAAGAAAAATGGATTAGGATATATACCCCCAGACAATGAAGAAACCATAATATACCCTAAAACATATCCAACACCAAAATTTGTACCCGAACAAGATATAGCATACAAAGCTGATTTCAAATATATAGAAAAAGTGACTAAGTTATCCTGCTGCAGTCACTGCAACAAGTTAGGACATATTAAAATTACATGTCCAACAAGACATAAAAAATGGATATTAAAAGGTAAAGTTGATGATACTAACCAATCAGGACCCAAAAGAATTTGGGTACCTAAAGCTTGATGTTCTCATTTCAGGTTAACCCTCGAGCATCCAAATGGTATTTGGATAGTGGGTGCTCAAGGCATATGTCAGGCAACAAGAAGATATTTGTTGATCTCCAAGCTGAAGAAGGTACAGTCACCTATGGAGACAATGGAAAAGGGACTGTGATAGGAAGCGGATCTGTGAACATCAAAGGAAAATCAGTTATAGAAGATGTAATGCTGGTCAAAGGGTTAAAGCACAATCTCATCAGCATCAGCCAGTTGTGTGACAAAGGCCATCAAATTCAGTTTCAAGAATCAAAATGCAGTATCTTAAAGGATGGTGCAGTCATATTTGAAGCCTACAGAGAAAGAAATTTGTATGTTCTATATCTCGAGAAACTCAAGGATCAAGATGTATGTTTGGCAGCTAGTAAAGATCAATCAACTGAGCTGTGGCACAGAAGATTGGGCCACTGCAGCTTGGATGGGTTGAACAAGCTCAGAAAGAGAAAACTAGTTGAAGGACTGCCAAAGGTAAATTTCAGATTGGATAGCGTTTGCAGACCTTGTGCAAGAGGAAAGCACACCAAGAGCTCCTTCAAATCAAAGACTGTAGTAACCTCCTCAAAGCCCTTAGAACTACTTCACATGGATTTATTTGGGCCAATGAGAACTACCAGTTTGGGAGGAAAGAATTTTGGATTTGTAATAGTTGATGATTATTCAAGATTCACTTGGGTATCCTTTTTAGAGCACAAAGATGACACATTTGAAAATTTTGTCAGCTTCAGTAAGAAAGTTCAGAAAGATCAGAAATTCTCAATTGTCTCTATTCGATCAGATCATGGTGGTGAGTTTCAGAATGAAAAGTTTACGAAGTTCTGTGATGATCAAGGAATTGAGCACAACTTCTCAGCTCCAAGGACACCTCAACAGAATGGAATAGCTGAGAGGAAAAACAGAACTCTTTTGGATATGGCAAGAACCATGTTGTCAGAATATGATCTGCCAAGATACTTCTGGGCCGAAGCTATCAACACTGCATGTTATATCATAAATAGAGTGATGATCAGGCCAATTCTGAAAAAGACGTCTTATGAACTCTACAAAGAAAAGAAGCCAAAGATTAGCCATTTCAGAATATTTGGATGTCCTTGCTTCATCCATAACAATGGAAAAAGGGACATTGGTAAGTTGGATGCCAAATCAGATGAAGGCATCTTCATGGGGTACTCTTCTAAACCCAAAGGTTATAGAGTTTTCAATAAACGTTCCTTATTGATTGAACAATCAGTACATGTTATTTTTGATGAATCTAACCCTTCCTTGAAAAAGGAAGAAATTAGTGACATTGATGATGCAGATGACTTGTCCGAAAAATTAAAGAATACTTCAATTAAGGACAAAGAGGATCCAACTCTGGAAGAACTGCAGCAAACAGAAATCCAACATGAAGATCTTCCAAAGGAATGGAGATATCAGAAAGATCACCCTCCTGAAAACATCATTGGTGATCCATCTGTAGGGGTAAGAACTAGAGGTAATGTAATTCCATGCGACTATTTAGCATTTGTTTCTCAAGTAGAGCCTAAGACAGTCAATGAAGCTTTATCTGATGAATCTTGGATATTAGCCATGCAAGATGAACTAAATCAGTTCAAGAGAAACCAAGTATGGTCACTTGTTCCTAGACCATCCAATCATTCAGTCATTGGCACCAAGTGGGTGTTCAGAAATAAACTGGATGAGTCTGGAATAATCTTAAGGAACAAAGCCAGATTGGTGGCTCAAGGCTACTCCCAAGAGGAAGGCATAGATTTCGATGAAACTTATGCACCTGTAGCTAGACTTGAGGCCATTAGGATTTTACTTGCTTATGCATCTGCACTTGATTTAAAACTTTTTCAAATGGATGTCAAATCAGCCTTTTTAAATGGTTTCATCAAGGAGGAAGTTTATGTTGAACAACCTCCAGGTTTTGACGACACTGAATTTCCAAATCATGTATTTAAACTACATAAGGCTTTATATGGTTTAAAGCAAGCTCCTAGAGCCTGGTATGAAAGGCTCAGTACTTTCTTATTAAATCATGGTTTCACTAGAGGTAAAGTAGATAGTACATTATTTATAAAATCCAAGGTTAAACATATACTTCTTGTACAAATCTATGTAGATGATATTATTTTTGGATCTACTGATGAATCTCTTTGCAAGTACTTTGAAAAGCTTATGCAGGGAGAATTCGAAATGAGCTTGATGGGGGAGTTAAGCTACTTCCTTGGATTGCAAATCAAGCAAGGGAAGGATGGCACTCATATCTGTCAAGCAAAGTACACCAAAGAGCTGTTGAAGAAATTTGGATTTGAAGATGCAAAGCCATTATCAACTCCAATGAGCACATCAACCAGAATGGACAGTGATCAAAAAGGTAAAAGGGTAGATCAAAAGAATTATCGAGGTATGATAGGATCATTACTTTACTTAACTGCCAGTAGACCAGACATTTTGTTCAGTGTATGCATGTGTGCTAGATATCAGGCAGACCCTAGAGAGTCTCACTTAATCTCTGTAAAAAGAATATTTAGATATTTAGCTAGAACTCATGATTTAGGTCTCTGGTATCCTAGATCTTGTGAGATAAATCTAATAGGATATTCAGATGCTGATTATGCTGGTTGCAAAGTAGATAGAAAGAGCACCAGTGGATGTTGTCAGTTTCTTGCAGGATGCTTAATATCATGGACATCCAAGAAACAAAATTCAGTAGCTCTATCAACAGCTGAGGCGGAATATGTTGCTGCTGGAAGTTGCTGTACACAACTTCTTTGGATAAAGCAACAACTTGAAGATTTCGGCATTCACATCAAATCAATTCCTCTATTGTGTGATAATACAAGTGCCATCAACCTCACCAAAAATCCAGTTCAACACTCAAGGACGAAGCACATTGAGGTAAGATATCATTTTATTCGAGACCATGTAGCTAGTGGTAATTTAGAAATTTCGTTTATAGATACAAATGGTCAATTGGCAGATATCTTCACAAAAGCCCTACCTGAAGAAAGATTTACATCTCTTAGAAGGGAACTAGGGATGTGCAATTTGTGAAAGAATTTCTGTGATTTTATTGACATATAAATTTTTCAGATTAAATGAAAGTTCTCTCTCCGTTAAAGTTAAGCAAAACTCAGTTATCTATATGCTTTGACCGCTTCTGTGTAGAAAGTTGTTTGACTTGTCAAACCTTTTTGTCGCTTTCTACCTTTGCCGCCTTTTGGCGCTCCTCCTTTCAATAAAGTAATATTATTTTACCCAAATCGCTTTGAGATCGATTCGTCTTCCACCTTTACCCTTTTTATTCTCTATCTGTTCACCCAAAGCTGATGCCCTAACGATTTTGGGATCGACTCTCTGCAACTTTCGAAGCCTTCTTCTCTTCCCGCGAAGAATTCCTTCGAGAACTTCCGTCCCTTCCATCATCCTCCCTTCCAGAATCTTTTCTTCTCTGCACCCATGGCCGCTCCGTTGATCTCCGGAAGTGTTGGGGGCTACAGTGCTGAGTATTTATCCCCAAGGGAGCAAGAAAGATTTACGTTTGTGAAGACGAAGATTTGCGGAAATAAGGCAGTGGATGTTCAGAATCTTGAGAAAATGGCTTGGCCAGGCTAGTTGATACTCTAAGAAGATTGCAGTGGATGGATGTGGTCACCTTCAGTGAGGTAAGCTACCCGGACTTGGTAAAAGCATTCTACATTTGTCTGAAGTCAGAAGCAGATGGGTCCCTTGTTTCCTCTGTCAAGGGCATCCAAATCAGAATAACCCATGAGCTTTTGCGTGATCTGTTTGGAGTAAAGACCTCTGGATTTAGTGGCATTCACTCTGTGAATGATGAAGTCAAAGGTCTCGGGATTATCGGTCCAGGATTTAAGTTGAAGGATGGGAAGCTTGATATTAATCAGATGTCCGCGTTCAATCGATTGCTTCACTTTATAGTCTGCCAAATCTTAGTACCCCGTAGTGCTACCTTTTCCTCATGCACTAGGGCAGATTCGGACATAATGTTCTGGGCAATCCAGAACAAAGAGATAAACCTGGCCGCAGTGATGATTGAGCGAATGATGTTTGCACATGCTCAGTTATGGGAAACAAAGAGCAAGTTGAATGTTTCCCTTCCGTATGCCCATCTTCTGACCAAGATTTTCAAGCACTTTGGAGTAGATCTGTCAGGTGCGGTAGCTGAAAAGATGGGCCAGTCTATAAGGTCCAGAAACCTGAAGAAAAGTGGTTTTTCAGTGCAAGAAGGAGTTTGGTCAAAATCCTCTGTGGCTGAAGGAGAAGCAGTTATTGCAGATATTCCAGAAGCAGTAGAAGTAGAGCAAGCAGCAGCAAGTCAAGCAGAGCAAGAACCAGTTGAGTCAGCTGTGGGATGCCAATCCGAAGCTCAATTGGAAGAGGTGCAGCTGGTGTGGCAGATTCCTTGCCCACCACCTTAGTCGCCTCTATTTTAAAGAGGTATTGGACTCCATTCCCTCCATCTCAGTCTCTTCTAAGGCAGGTGGACCTGATGAAGAAGTTATGGCAGCAGGCCATACTGAAGTTCAGTCTGAATTAGTTGCAGATGTTAGGTACAAGCAGGTACTCAACAAGATGTTGTCTTGGAAGAAGCTCCTGCTCAGGGGGAGCAAGAAAGTATTGAAGTCCCTGCTCCCATTCAGGGGGAGCATGCTGAGATTGAAAAGCCAGAAAATGAAGCTTTTTCTGAGAAAGCTGCACCTACTCAGGAAATTCCAGCTCCAACCATGGTTGATGTTAGTGAAGGCCCAAGTACAACTATAAATCTTGAGGAGCCTGTCTCTCAGCAAGGTAAGCAGAAAAGAGTTGTTCACAGGAGGTCAAGGAAAGGCCATAGAAAAGTAAAGTTGAAGCATGTTATGGCCTTGTTAAAAGCCCAAGGAGAAATCTTGGCATCAGTTCAGTCTGGCATACAAGGAATTGTTTCAAATCAAGTTTCAACCTCCTCTGACGTATCCTCAATAAGAAATGCAATGAGGTATTTCAATAAAGAAATGTCCGATATGAAGAATTTGCTGGCTAATCTTTCCAGGTCTAGTGGTGTCCCTCCTGCACCTACTCAGAGCAGTCCAGCTGAAGTTCCTAGGCCACCAGAGCCTCCAGCAGAAGTCTCTCGGCCAACAGGGCCGCCAGTTCAAGGGTCAGGGCCATCAGGGCCATCAGTTGTAAGGTCACCCGGACCAGTGGCAGCCTCAGGGTCTTCAGGACCCTCTTCAGCAGTCAGAGAGAGTCAGGCCAAAGGGAAAGAGCCTGTGTCAGTCTCCAAGGCCACTGATACTTCATCTCTTGCCACTCCAACCCTCTCCACACCTTCATCTCCTCCTACTGCACCTCCTGCTCCACCAACCATAAAACATCCCATGCCTCGCACCCAACCTTCCTCATCCTCTACTTCATCTCAACCCTCCTTCTCTCCTACTCCAGTTCACATCTCAGCTCCATCCTCATTAACTCCTAAACCTTCACCTATTAAAATTCAAACATCTCCTCTTCAACCAACCTCTTCCTTTAATCCTAAACATTTTTTCTATCCTCCTACTCCTCCTAATTCTGTTATCTTTCCTCCAGATAAGCCTCTGCCTCTTGGTATCTTTGACACCAATGTTCCAGACAATTTTGAAAGGAACACCCTCCTCACCATTCTTTCCACAGCCTCTCACATTCACAGGACTGACCCTCCAAGTCCTGCCTTGAAAAAGAGAAAAACCTCTTCATCTCTAAGCACTCCTTCTGCTCCTCTATACCCTCCTTTATGGTACTCTCTTACCCTTGATCCTAAGAGAAGACCTATCTACAAAGAATACCTCCAGAAATGCATTCTTTCTACCATTTATGGTATTCCTTTTCTCAACCTATCCGAACACCTGGACATTGTTCTTCCTTTTACTCAGATATCTCAAGCTTTCAAATCCAAAATCCTTGAGGGCACTGAGTTCAAGACTGAAGATCAGTGGGCCGTTATCAAAGGAAATAAAGCTCAGTATGCAAAATACCTGACTGCAAGGGCCGAATCCCTCTCTCTCAGAGCTCACCCACTCACCTTCTCTGAGTGGTTTATCTTCCAGCACAAGAACTCTTGGGGATCCTTCATTTTGAAGGAAATTCGCATTGCCAGAGCCTTTCAGCTGTACAGTGACTTCTGTTACTTGAACAAAATTCCAGAAGTTCAGTTTTGCCAGTTCAATTCGCAGATTACTGTGCTGAAATCAGAAACCCCTCTCAACCTTCCTCTTAAAGTAGACTTTGTCTCCTTCAAGGTTGATTTCCAGTTCTTCTGCCGAAGCTGCACTCTTAGTGTTATTCAGATGCTGGATCTCATGCTCTAGATATGTTTGCAAGGCAGCTGGGCCGGATGTCAGCCAAGCAGGGCCGATCTCCTTCCTTTTTGCGGTTCATCTTCAGAGAATATCACTCTGGCCGCATGTCTTCTCAGACCTTAGCTCCACTCATTTCTGAGTGTGAAAGACTCACCTCATCAGAATGGGAGCTTCTCTATCGGGCCTCTTATCAGCAATTGGAAGCTATCAATCAAGATCTAGTTAGTCAGAGGAAGCCTGCTCTTTCTGCAGAAGCCTTTATGGATCTAAATTCCATCGCACCCATACCAGAGCTCTATGCTGTATGGGCATCTAGATATTCTGCTTTCTATGCCTTAAAGCAGGATCTGTTAAATCAACAAATTCACTATCCAATTTCCTTGGACAGATTTCTCCATAGGGCCAGTTTTGGCAAGAGTACTTACTTCAGATTCATTTTGGACAAAACTCAGTATGGAGAATTCTTAGAGCAGCAAAGGCAACTCTACATTCAGAGGAACATCCCTTCCATGGGACCCTCCTTCTCAGTTGCCTTTGGCGTTTTTCTGCAAATTTTTGAGGATCTTGAGATCAAGGCATGGGCTGTTATCTCACAGCATGCCTCCTTGTTATCTCCTCTGTATTATCTTTCTCCATCCTAATATAAATCTTTCTCTCTTCTTTGTCTCAACGCTTCTCTTTTTGCTTAATGACAAAATGGGGGAGAAAACTAACGTAAATCTGAAAAACATTTCATTTTTTGTATGACGTTTAGTATATTTTGTCATCATCAAAAAGGGGGAGATTGATGACCAAACTGTCCCCATAATAAATATTTCCATTTATTTATATATTGATTTTGATGATTAACAAAATAACACTAATGGATTACTTGAGCCTTAAGTACAGGAAATAAAAGAAAAATGAAAGTTCAAGACAATCTGGTAAGTCTCATCACTTCTATCCAAGTCTTTGTATCGACTTCTTTGATAAGCAGAACGATTTCCTCTTTGACCGGAAAACTCAAAACAAATCGATATCGTAACGATTTCTTTAGACCTCGTAACGATTTCTTCAGAACTCGCAACGACTCTCTAGCCGTAACGATTTCTTTAGACCTCGTAACGATTTCTTTAGAACTCGCAACGACTCTCTAGCCGTAACGATTTCTTTAGACCTCGTAACGATTTCTTTAGAACTCGCAACGACTCTCTAGCCGTAACGATTTCCTCGTAACGATTTCCTTAAACTCAATATCCAACGATTTCGTGTAACGATTTCCTTAGAACTCAATGTCATAACGATTTCGTGTAACGATTTCTTTACAACTCAATAGTCATAACGATTTCGTAACGATTCCTTACAACTCAATAGTCATAACGATTTCGTGTAACGATTTCCTTAACAACTCAATAGTCATAACGATTTCGTGTAACGATTTCCTTACAACTCATAGTCATAACGATTTCGTGTAACGATTTCCTTACAACTCGTCAACGATTTCCTGTACGATTGATCCAACAATCAATAGTCATAACGATTTCGTGTAACGATTTCCTTACAACTCGATAGTCATAACGATTTCTTGTAACGATTTCTTCAGAACAACGACCTTTGTTGTAACGACTTCATAAGTTATCATAACAGATTTCATAAGTCAGCAAGATTCTTTTTATCGAATTTCTTGATGCATCAGTATAATGCTTTTAATAGCGTTGAAAAGTCAAAGTCATATCTTGTCCGTTGACTGCTATGCATTAAATGCTCTCCGATCGTATCTCCCATGCATGCAGACAATATCTTCCATTTCTATGCTACTCTGTCTACGTACTTTTTTGGACAGAAAGGAGCTTTGCTATATACTGCAATATCTGTTCCATCTCAACTAACAATAGACAGCAGTCCTAGCTGTCTTCTATTTATTGATGATATGCTTACAGATATCTGACAAGACTCATCTGGACAACGTTGGACACAAGATACAAAGTTCTATGACATCTCTTTGGCGTGTACACCAGGATAAAAGACTGACGATCAGAAGCTTCCTCAGTGACCAGTCTAACGTACACAAGGATAAGAGACAACGGACACTTCAACGTTCGAATTTGAATCAGCAGTTTAAATAGAAGACTCAAGACGAAAAAGAAAGAGAGGTGTGTGCAACAGCGCTGATTTTGAAGAAGAAAGAAATCCATCTCTTAGAATCTTTAGAACTTTGAAGAAGAGCGAAGCCTCCACTCCAACCTTGTTCTAAGCTCTTAGCTCTCTGTGCTCAAAAGGAATCTTTCATTTGTAAGAGCCTGTGTGGTCCTTGGAGAGAAAAACCTTGTTAAATCTCTTTCTCTCTCGGGGGCTTAGGAGCTTCAGGTTGTAGCTGGTCAAGCTAGATCTGAAGCCTGTTTTCACACCCTTTTCTGATTAGTTGTGTTCCCTTCTGGACGAAGGAAGACCTGGTGGTATCCAGGGTTGTTGTTGTTCCCTTCTGGACGAAGAAGACCTGTGGTATCCAGGGGTTGTTGTTCCTTCGGAAGTGTGGTATCCAGTTGTTCCTTCAGGCTGAAGGAAGACCAGTTGAGGCTGGGTGTAAGGATCCTTAAGGGGGATTGTACCCTTGATAGTAAAATCCTGAGGTATTGCTCAGGGACTGGACGTAGGTCTCCTGTGGAGAGGAGTTCCGAACCAGGATAAAATCTTGTGTCTTGTGGATGTGTTTGTGTGATTGTTGTCTTGTTTGCTCTAACTCTAACCTTGTTATTAAGTTGTGCAATCCTTTCAGTAAACAGTTTTAATCAGAGATCGAAGTTTAATAACCCATTCACCCCCCCCTCTGGGCTAGCTAGCTGGGCAACATCAGTATTCCCAAGAAGAAGGCATAGATTCGATGAAACTATGCACCAGTGGCTAGACTGAGGCAATTAGGTTTTACTTGCTTATGCATATGCATGGGTTTAAAACTTTCTCCAATGACTGTTAAATAACATTTCTAAATAGTTATATAAAGGAGGAAGTTTAGTAGAACAAACCTCCGTTTTTTTTAGGATATGATTTTCCCAAAATCATGTTTTCAAGTTGCTAAAGCATTGATGGATTAAAGCAGCACTTAGAGATGGTATGAAAAGCTCAGTCCATTTTTTATTGAATCATGGTTGTATCAGGGGTCACGTAGATAGTACTTATTTGTTAAGTCTAAATCAAACAGATTAGTGTACAATTATGTAGATGATATAATGTTTAGTTCTACTGACGAATCTCTTGCAAGTATTTTGAGAGACTTATGCAGGGGAATTCGAAATGAGCATGATGGGGGAGGTCAACTACTCCTCAGATTGTAAATCAAGCAAGGAAATGAAGGAACACACATTTGTCAAGGAAAGTACACCAAAGAATTATTGAAGAAATTTGGGTTTGAAAATGCAAGTTACGGTCAAATCAATGAGCACATCTACAAGCTAGACAGTGACAAGGACCCAAAAGCTCTACAGAGGTATATAGGTTCATACTTATTGATAGCAAGTAGACCTGAATATTGTTTAGTGTATGCATGTGTGCTAGGTATCAGGCAGACCCTAGAGTGTCTCATTTAATTAGCGTTAAACGAATTTTTAGATATTAGCTAGAACCCATGATCTAGGATTATGGTATCCAAAATCATGTGAAATCATTGTAGTAGGATACTCTGATGCTGACTACGCTGGATGCAAGGTAGATAGAAAAAGCACTAGTAGATGTTGTCAATTTCTTGCAGGATGTCTAATCTCGTGGTCGTCAAAGAAACAAAACTTAGTAGCAATGTCAACAGTTGAAGCTGAGTACGTGGCTGCTGGAAGCTATTGCACACAACTCCTATGGATTAAACAGCAACTTGAGGATTATGGATTACACATCAAGACAATTCCCTTGCTATGCGACAACACCAGTGCAATTAATCTCACCAAGAATCCAGTTTAGCACTCAAGGACAAAACATATAGAGGTTAGATATCATTTTATTCGTGATCATGTAGTCAATGGTAATATAGATATTTCCTTTGTTGATACTCAAAATCAATTAGCAGATATCTTCACAAAGGCCTTTCCTGAAGAGAGATTTGCGTCTCTTAGAAGGGAATTAGGCATGTGTAATTTTTGATAGATTTATCTGTATGTAACTGAAATACTAATTATTTCAGAATAATAATTATTCTCTCCCCTGAATTTGAGAAAAATACTTAAAGATTGCTTACATCATAAATATTGTGACGGTTCATTAATTTAAAAGTATTTATTCATCTTGAACCTGTCTCTTTTCTGTTGTTTTCCGCATTTATGGCACCATCTCCTCAAAAGTCACTTTATCTTTATCTAATAAAACCTGAAATCTGTTCCTTAACGATTCACCTCCCACTCTCATCTCTTTCAACTTGCCTGAGACGATAAGCCCTATCGACTCCGGCATCGACTTTGTGCGATTTCAAAGCATCCATCCCTTCCCGCGAAAAAACCATGGCCATTTCTGGAGTTTCCGGCACCGTCGGGGGCTATGGGGCTGCTTTCCTCACAGAAGAGCAGCAGGAAAGGTTTACAACCGTGAAGACGAAGATGTGCGGAAACAAGGCAGTTGATATTGCTGATCTGGAAAAGAATGGGATGCACAACATCGTTGTAGCTATGCAAAGAATGAAGTGGACCAAGTTAGCAACTCTATCACATGCAAGTTATCTAGACCTGGTTAAAGCTTTTTATGTTTTCTTGAAGTCTGAGGAAGACGGGTCCTTGACATCCATGGTCAAAGGAACCCAGATTCGCATCTCTTATGTGCTGTTGGAGTCGTTGTTTGAAGTTTCTACCTCCGGCCATAGCAGGGTAGATAGTGTGGATATTGAAGCCAAAGGATTGGGAATCGTTGGTCCATAATACAAGTTGAAAGATGGGAAGATTGACATCAATGAGCTGAACGATTCAACAGGATATTGCATTTCATTATTTGTCAGATTTTGGTTCCCAGGAGTGCCACCTTCTCCACCTGCACCAAGGCGGACTCCGACATGATGTTCTGGGCCATTCAGAACCAGAGTATCAACATGGCAGAAGTTATCTTGGAGCGGATGAAATTTGCAACTGCTCAAATTTGGGAAACGAAAAGCAAGCTAAATATGTCCCTCCCATATGCTCACCTACTGACCAAGATACTCCAGCACTATGAGGTTAATTTGACTGGGGCAGTCTCTGAGAAGATGGGTCAATATATTCGAAGCAAGAACTTAAAGAAGAGTGGATTTCCTCTTGTGGCTGAAGGTTGGACCAATACTTCAGCAACAGAGGGCGAGGCCATTATTGGCGAAGCCCTAGAAGTCCAAGAATAGGCAGCTCAGAAAGAGGTAGCAGCAGCAGAACCAGCAATTCCAGTTGAGCAAGAGGATGCCAAGGCAGATGTGCCAGCAGTCCAAGAGCAGCAGGAAATGGTCAGGGCCAAAATTCCAGTGGTTCAAGAAGACCGATCAGCAGCAGCAACAACAAAAGTCAGTGTTGAGGTTCCTGCAGTTAGTGAAAGCGGGATTGAGGACATTCCTATAAAGCACATTCAGCCCGTTGGGCAGGTTGAAGAGGTTGTCAACCCCACTTCCATGGTAGCCTCAATTCTTAGAAGTGTGCTGGATTCCATTCCCAGCACTCAGGGGGAGCAAGAGCAGATGACTGTAGAAGTCTGTTTAGAGACTGTGGCACCAGGCCACATTGAAGATGTTGTGATGGAAGAAGCTCTCGTTCAGGGGGAGCAAGAAATTGTGTCTGAGGCTGTGGCAGTAGGCCACAGTGAGGATGTGCAGATGAAAGATGCTCCTATTCAGGGGGAGCAATATCTTGAGAAGGAAGCACAGCCTCAGGGGGAGCACACTGCTAGTGCCCCTATTGAAGATCAACTTAGAGAAGGTGTTTTAACAAGCCCTTCTGAATCAGAAGAAGAAAATGTAAATATAGAGAATGTGGAGCCCGTTGCTAGGGAAAGTGAAAAAGGAATAGAAGTCGCTCCGGAAATCCCTCTACTCACCAAGAAGCCAGATCAGAGGCTGAGGAAGAAGAACTTGAAGATCTATCTGAAGCCTATTGTTGCAAGACTGGATGAACAAGAAAAAATACTTTGCTCTGTGCAATCTGACATCACATCAATTTTTATGAGCCAGAGCACTACAGCTAAGGAAATGGGCATGATTAGAAATGCCTTTCGTTGGGTAAGAAGTGAACTCCTCAGCATTAATGAGTCCATAGCTGCTATTTTCGATATTTGGTAGGTGCAATCTCCTCCTGCAGCACCTGCCAACAGCTTAGGGCCATCAGGGCCAAGTATTGTTGAAGAAGAGGTAGTTCCAGGGCAAGCTGAGGCTGTGAAGTCTGGGCCATCAGGGCCAACAGAGGATATGTCTGGGCCACCCGGGCCAGTGGAATCAGTGGTTGAGCCTGTCAGAGCAGAAGAACAAGCTATAGCCTCTGAGCCCCCCAATTCTTCTCCTCTTCCAACTCCAGCCCCTCCTTCTCCACCATCATCCTCCACAGCACCACCAGCCCCTACCACTTTCAAACAACTCATTCCAAGAACTATTTCCTCTCCTACACTATTTCCTTCCCAGTCCTCCTCATCTCCTGCCACCTCCACTCACATTCCTCCACCTCCTCCTTCTTTTGAGGTTCCTCCAGCCTCCTCATCAGCTGGAGCCTCCTCTTTTGGTCCTTCCTCCTTTGGACCATCTGATGTTCCTTCTTCTACAACTCATTCCTTCCTTAATCCTCCTACTCCTTCCTCTTTTATCTCTATTATTCCGGAGAGTGCTCAAATTGATGCCCCCTTCCTTAGAGACATCAAAGATGAATTTGAAGTAGCTATCCTCCGTTCACTTTTTAAAGTTAGTACTCATGTTCACAGGACAGGCTCTTCTAGCCCTGTCCCTAAGAAAATAAGACTAACTTCCACTCATTCCATTTCTTCTGAACCTTGCTATCCACCCTTTGGTTTTCTCTTATAGTAGATAATAAAAACAAACCTATGTATAGAGAATTCCTTCAAAAAACTACCTTAGCCACTCTCTTTGGTCTTCCACATCTCAACTTAACTGACCACCTAAATATCATTCTCCCTCTCACTTCTCTATCAAAATCTGAAAATTCCAAAATCTTTTCCGTGGCTGAAGCCAAAACAGAAGAGCAATGGGCTCGGGGCCATAAGACCTTGTATAATAAGTTTCTGAATGCCAAGTCAACCAGGTTTCCTCCCCGGGATCAACCCTTGACACTCTCAGAATGGTTCCAAATTCTTCACAAGGATACCTAGTCTCCATTTGTTCAAAAGGAGATCAAGATGCTCAGGTACTTTCAAATGTTCAATGATTATCGATATCTCAATAATCTACCTGAGGTTCAGCTTGGCCAATTTCGGCAAGCTATTCATAATCTTGGTTATCATGATGCTCATACCGAAGCCATCAGGGTTGATTTTGCCACCTTAAAGTTGCCTGATGTAGTCTTTCTCCCTCCTCTTCATTATCTGGTCATGGACTCCAATGTTGGCTCCATCATCTTTGAGCATTTTGCCCGAGTCATGGGGAGAATTCATGTGCAGAAATGTAATCTGGTTGCATTCAATAGATTCTTGTTCAGAGAGTACAATCAGGGCCACATAAATGCAGATGTTCTTGCCCCTCTCTTGTCAGAATGTGAGAGGTTATCTTCAGCAGATTGGGCCAGATTCTACCCTCTTTCTGTTCAACAGCTTGATGATTTGAACACCTCTCAGGTCAGAATCAATAAGCCTCCTGTCTCAGCTGATGAATTTCTGGACATGAACTCCATTCACCTTGTTTGAGATCCATTTGCAACATGGGTTGAGAGATACAAGGTTTATGTAGCCATGAGACTAGAACTGAAGCAGAAGTAGATTTATTATCCAGTCTCCATTGATCAATTCCTCTCCTACACCAGCTTTGGGAAAACAAGTCATTGCAAAGTTTCCTTTGATAGAGACCGCTATGCTCAGATCTTAAAAGAGTAGCGGGACCTTCATCTCCAGAGGATGGTTCCTGTCATGGGGCCTTCCTATTATGTAGCTTGTGGGGTCTTTAGGCAATTCTTTGAAGAGCGGGAACTTAAGGCTTAGGAAATCATTTCTCACCATGCCTCTCTCTTGTCTCCTGCCTTCTACCTTCCTGTACCCCCTCAAGAGTAATACCAACACCATCTTTGCCTCACATTTTATCTTTTCTCTTGGATTCTTTGTCTCATCAATATATCGTTTTTCTTAAATGACAAAAAGGGGGAGAAAAATAAACATTCTGAAATATATTCTTCAGATTTCATTAGCTCATTTTACTTAGACCTATTTCAGAACCATTGTGTTTATGTTATGTTTTGTCATCACCAAAAAGGGGGAGATTGATGATCAGTTCATCCCCATGTAATTAAATAAATTACAAATCTATTTTGGTGATTAACAAAACTCAAATAAAGTGTAATCTAACAAGTTTTTATGAAGCTTAAGCACAGGAAACAAATTAGGCGGGAATCAGCAAATAAGTAAGTATTTCTTAACATTTGAAAGTACAGAGCATGTAATTTTTATAAGTACACATCGACTTTCTATGTGTTATAACGATTTCATTAGAGTCATAACGATTTCCACATTTCTATCGATTTCATCTTCACAAGGATTTAATAAGTATCATACCGATTTTGGCTCATAACGATTTCGATCTCACAACGATTTGCCAAGCATTCATAACGATTTTGATCTCACAATGATTCGCTAAGTGTTCATAACGATTTCGATCTCACAATGATTCGCTAAGTGTTCATAACAATTTTGATCTCACAACAATTCGCTAAGTGAGCATAACGATTTGCTCTCACAATAATTCACTAAGTGAGCATAACGATTTCGATCTCACAACGATTCGCCAAGTGAGCACAACGATTTTATCTCACAACGATTTGGTTCTTGTAATGATTTGAGAACAACGACTTGGTCTCACAATCATTTACCTTCATAGCGATTCGATAAGTTCTACATCGATTTGGTCTTCATAACGATTAGATAAGTTACACAACGATTTGCTTGCTGTAACGATTCGATAAGTTACACAACGATTTGCTTGTTGTAATGATTCGATAAGTCACAATGACGACTTGGTCTGTGTAACGATTCGATAAAGCAAAACAACGATTTGATCACTACATCGACTCGATAAGTGAAACAACGATTTGGTTATAACAACTCATTCATAACGACTTGCTCATAACGATTTTCTTATACTCTCATAACGATTTGTCTCTACTACGATTTGGCTATGATTGTATAATGATTTGTGTTCACATCGATTTGTTTATACATGTGTAACGATTTACATAAACAACGACTCATTCACATAATGATTTCATAAGTCATACTCATAATGATTTCATGAGTTATAATGACTTGATATTTAAACATATTTCAAATATTTTGAATGTCAAAAGTCTTCCCTCACTTTTCTCCGATATCCATGCATTTATTATGACTGAACATTTCACTGCACAATGCATGCACAGACATCTTCTATTCCTATGCTTATATTAGAAACATCTTTTTGGAAAATAAATTGATATTTCTATTTTGATGTATATTCGTTCTAACGTTGACTGACAACACTGGACAACATAGTTGTCTATCATTTAGCATTTATTGTGTGCAGGTCTCTGACAACACAACTGTTTACAATGTTGGACAAAATGGAAGATGAAGGATATTGAGAAAGATCTTCTCTTTGCATGCGTGGAACGTACTCTACAATACCATGCAGTCTAACATATACCAGAGCATAGAGACAACGGACATATCAACAGCTACTTCCTCAAGAGAAGATATAAATACAAGAATCAAGACACTGGGAAGACAACTTTTGAGGAAGAACTTTTGAAACGATCAACTTGATAGGGAAGCGTTAAAGCCAAACAGTCTTAGAAGAAGAGCCTCTGTCCATTCCAATCCTTGTAGCTCTTGCTCTCTATGTCTTTTAGAGAGCCCTTTTGAGTTCTGAGAGACTTTGCCTTTGCAAATCTTTCTCTCTCAGTCTCAGCTTCAGATTTGATACTTAATGTAAATCAGGTCTAGGGGCATTTCGCCTTTATTCACACTCCTGTGTAGTTCCACTTCTGGGGTAAAGAGAGGACCTGTTGAAACAGGTGGTTTTATTCCTTTTGTGTTGAAGGAAGACCAGGGTTCCAGGGTGTTGTATTCCTCTTCAGGTGAAGAAGAGAAGGTCAGCTACGACTGGATGTGTAAGTGTCCTTGAGGGGGACTGTACCCTTGAGTAGTGGAATCCTGAGTTGTTGCTTAGGGACTGGACGTAGGACTCCTATGGAGAGAAGGTCTGAACCAGGATAAAATCCTTGTGACTGCGGTTGCTGATTTGTGATTGTTGTTTTCTTTACTAGTAACACTAACAGTTAAACGTAGTGTTTTGTGTAAATATTTTTGTTGACAGGTTTAGATAATCATATTTTAAGAATTCTATTCCCCCCCCCCCCCCCCCTCTAGGCTTGCTAGCTAGGCAACACTTGATTCTGATTGGTTTAAGTAAGGTTTGCCTGCCAAACAGAGCAGAGAGCTATGTTCAACCAAAGGAGGAGTTATTGTCGGTTCTCTACTGTAGGTGCTCTGGGCGATTCTTGCTCGGGGGCTCTAGTTTTGGCTCGGTTTCTACATGAGGAGGTCGTCCAGAGTGTGGAAATGTTGGTGGTGTATCATTCTTCGCATTCTTCATGTTGGTAGGGAAGCTTTCTCATTTATTTATGTTGCTTGAGAAGTTTAAAGCATGGAAAGCATGTTAAGTTATGTGTGTGTTATTTCTAGTTGTGAAAGTCAATTTATATGAGTTTAGAATGATTGTGACTGGTAGTTCTGTGGAGTTTCTATGATGAACCGAAGGCTTTGGCATTCTAGTTGAGTACGCAATAGATCGGGTAGTCATGTTCATGCTGTGCCACCCTTGTCTGACGTGTTCTCATTAGTAAGGCGGCATCGGGCCGATGCATTCTTAATGCGATCGGTGGAATGGACGCGTTCTTCATCTTAATGTGACCTATCGGGTCATCACGTTCTTAACGCGACAGCCAGCCCTGTTGTGTTCTACTTCCCGAAGTGAAATGTGTTGGGTTTCATAATGTGGGTCCTGTGTAGGCTTGGTCTTGATTATTTTATATTCGTATAAGATGTTTAAAGCATTAATGTTAGTAAAGTGTGAATTAGTGTTAATGGATTGGTTTATGATTGGTAATTGTTATTGTGTGATTGATGATCAACATGTTAATTATATTATGTATTTAAGAGGAGCATGATTTAAGAGTGCTTGGTTTAGAGATTGTGTGTATATGAGTTGGAGGTTATGTAATAATCGATGATAAATAATTATGGATCATGATGGTTTATGAATGCAAGGTTTAGAGGTGTTTTATATGTTCTGGGTGACTTATGTGGTTTGCCGCGTTTGGTGGTCTGCCACTTACTCCGGAATACCTCTTCAGTCAGATACTCCAGGTTCTTTGTGAGCCAAGTGTGGTGTTGCTTGGGATTTGTCCCAATACTATCTGTAATGCTGAGGTCTGTGTCATCCTCTTGGATACGCTCAGTCATTTACTTGTTGAGTTGTAGCATGTCTGGCTGAGGGAAAGATGACTTAGGGTAGTGACTCATTGTGTGGGAGTGCGAACGCTCGTAGCGTGCTTGTGGTTAGGAGACGGATAGTAGTAGAAGCATTGGTGCCCAGCTAGTCTAGTGTTTCCACTGCCTCTCTCTAGGTACTCTGGAATCCCTAGTAGTGTAAGGCGTGGATCTATAGCTGGTGCCTGTAGGTGGTGTTGGTTGGTCTCCACAGTTTCTTGTGTTGTAGAGGTGGAGCTGCAATTAGACTTTTCGTTTGTGATTGCTAGGCTAAGAGGTGTTTTCTGTGTTGCTTTGTTCCAATTGGATACTGACGTCATGAACCAATAGTCGTGACCTGTGTGCTAGCCTCACTCCTTCTACCTCCACTTTTGGTTTGCTTCATAGTGTGTGTGGTACAGTTGTCTTAGTACCACTTAGTTCTACAGTTTGTTCTGCGGTTTCTTTAATGTTCTTTTGATGGTTGATCTTCTATGGTTTACATAGTTTAGCAAGCTATTGGTTAGCAATATGCTTCTGGTTAATCGTAATATTATAGTGTTTCTAGTAGTTGTACATGTTTATGATTATTTAACTATTCACCTACAAGTAATAGGTTGTTAACTTATGTTTTGTAGGAAGCATGCTAGGGTTCTAGCTTTTGATGTGTTCCATTTTAGTTGTTGCATGTGAGCTACCCGAAGGGCTTGAGTTAGTTAGCACTTCCTTTTGTTACTTGTGGATTATAAGTGTTGTGGTTGTTTTGAGGAGTTTCTCTACTGAATCTGTGACTTTGTAAAACATACACCCCTACACTTTATCATGCATCTTCATGCAGTGTTGTTGCCTATTATATTCTTACTGGCCATGTGTGTGAGATATCCCTTGCGAGACTTCAGTCTATTCACGGGAGGCGGGTTTGAATTTGGAGCCTTTTCAGGCATTAATATATAGGATCGCTACACACTGATACCTGAACAATTTTAAACGTCATTCTCATTACTGAAGAAAGGTTCAATATTTATTCGATTATCATTAAAAGGGTTCGAATTATTGAACAAATGTACAATAACCTTCTGATTGGTGTTATAATCATTCTGATTACTGAATAAAGGTTTAGTATCATTTCGATTGGTGTTATAATCATTCGATTACTAAACAAACGTTCAGGAACATTATTATTGGTATTATAATCCTTTTGATTACTAAACAATAGGTTCAGTAAACTTTCGATTGGTGATAATTGTTCCGATTACTAAATAAAAGTTTAGTAACCTTCCAATTGATGTTCTCATCATTTAGATTACTGAACAAAGGTTCAGTGACCTTTCGATTGGTGTTACAATCATTTATTTACACATGTAATCATAAGTCTTTGACTCATTTTGGTTCAAGTCACATTTAATATTAACTTTTCCCAAATGATTTATTTTTTGTTTTTTTTTTCTACTTATTGAAATATTTCATGTGCTACATCCTCCCCCTCTTAAAAGAATTTTGTCTTCAAATTCATAGACATAATTTAAGGAGAGGAGACCGACTTACTTGTAATAAATTGGAAATTTCTTTTGCATTGATTCTTCTAGCTCCCATGTTTCTTCATGTACTAGATATTCTCTCCATTGAACTTCGACCATGGGAATAGTTTTATTCCTAAGTTGACATACCTCTCTGTCATGTATCTTGTGTGGCCTTTGTTCGTATGTCAAGTCCTTCTGTACCATTAAATAATCATGGTGGATAATGTGATATGGGTCATGAACATGCCTCTTGAGCATAGACACATGTAATACATTATATACTCCTTAAAGCTGTGGTGGAAGAGCAAGATGGTACGCCACTCCATCCACTCTCTCTAGAATTTCAAAAGGGCCAATAAATCATTAGCTAAGCTTGCCCTCAATACCAAATCTTTAGATTCCATGATTCGTAGAAACCTTAAGAAATACATGGTCCCAACTTCAATCTATAAGTCTCTTATTCTAGTGTCTGCATAAGCCTTTTGTCTATCCTGTGCTATAGCTATCCTTTCTTTAATGACCTTCATCTTTTTTATGGTTTCTGGTGCTAGGTTTGAACCTAATAATTATTTTTCTCAAATTTCATTCCAACAGATTGGTGATCTACAACTCCTTCCACATAGTGCCTCTAATGGTGCCATTTGAATACTAGCTTGATGGCTTTTATTGTTGGAAAACTACTAGCTTGATGGTCACCAATTGATATGAAAATAACACTAATTGATATGTTGTTCACCAATCAGTATGAGTTAAGTCACTTGGTAACCAATTGATACTTAAACATCAATTGATACACAATTGTTCACCAATCGATAGAAGTTTTACAATAATCGATGAGACTACCAGGGAAAATATTTTTACAGTGATGGAAATTATGTTATTACTCATACATGAATACCTTGAAAAATACATTCATGATTTTCATGAGAAAATATATTTTATATATTCATGAAGAATAAATAGAAAGGAAATAAAGAGAGATAAAGGAGTATGAGCAGATGACACAGGTCGACACATGATTTTTACAAGTGGACAAATGGACAACATGTATGGACATGCGTCCATGTCTGTCAGCAGATGAATGCTATCTGTCAACAAGACATCACGAAGATGATACTATGAGAATGCTTTTGATGATGCATTTTAACTGATACTATTATATGGACATGCATGAGTATAGCCATTGTTAAAACAAATATATTTATGATATCCAAGAGTTTTAGTCATCACCAAAACAAGGGATAAATATAAGAGTGGTTCAACAATCTCTCCCTTTTTGGTGATGACAAAACTCATGAGAAAGTTTTGAAAAGAATATTCAATACAAGTCATTGAACAGAAAATTCAGAGATATCATTCTCTCCCTTTTTCTCAATAACCAAAAAGTAAAGTTCTTACCATTGCTTCTTCACTTATTTTCAGTTGTAGGGACTTCGTACCATTTTTACTGTGAGGGAGTGGTTCAATAATCTTCTATGAGATGCTTTTCTCCCCCTTTGAATCATCAACTTTGACTAGTTGGCTCCTGTAAGGCCCTTGAAATTTATTCATATTATGTTTATTTATATGTATATGGTATTTGTTGTAAATAGCATATTTATTCAATTACTTATGTTAGTCCCCTGAATTTTGTTCATTTTATTTTATGCATGTGGTATTTACTTGTTATGTATATAGTGTGTGTATTAAATTTTTGCATACTATAATTATTTAATTACTCATGTGCATATATATATATATATATGCATATCTTGTTTTTGTGGATATAAGTAATTAGCTAAATTTATACGTATTGTACTTATTTAAATCCTATGCATATTGTATTTAAGTAGTGTTGTGCATATAATATGAAATTATTGCTATACATCTTGTAGGAATATATGAGTTAGGAATATATGAGTTTATTTCGATGCATGTAATATATTTAAATGTGCATGTAGTATCTAATTATTAATGTGCATATTATATATATATATATATATACTTATTCCATGCATATTGTATGTAATTATGTTGTATATATATATATATGTGTGTGTATTTTGTGCATATGATACCTATTAATTTTCTGTACGCATGAAATTGTTTGTGATGTAATTGTACATCTGTTTTGATGTAATTTATGTTATGGCCGAAATGCCAGTTAACGTCAACACAAACTGACGTTAATTGCATGTTGACGGCAACATGCATGCCGTTGACTGCATGGCCAGAAGAAGTTGACGTCCAGGTTGATGGACACTGACGCACTGTTAGCGGCAGCATATGTTGACGTCTATGTCCCAATTTTATTGCGATTTTAGATTTGGAAATGGTTGTGTTTCCTCCAGTTCTTGTTTAGGAAACCTATCCTTAATGGTAGGAACCTTACCCTAATGTGTACCGGACCCCTTAACCCTATAAAACACCCAGATTAGGGCGAAGTTAAGACTTTTTGGCTTTTGAGAAACCCTAGGGCTTTTCTGTGAGAAAACCTGATATTTGGCGGGCTGGATCCGGCGACTAGAGGTGTCTTCTGGCATTCTGCATCGACTGGAGGATACACCAAGCATCAAGGAATCATCCTCGACTCTAAGAATTGAAGCACATCGACAGGAAGGACCGGATCAGAAGCAATTTTGAGCACCCTCTTGGCTTGGCCGAGGAGGGCTTCACCGATGAACCTAGATCGTCTTAGATTTATTCTCAAGCAAGTGATCGATAGGTTTCATCCCTATACATGTCCTCTAAGTCCCAAGGATTTTTCTAGACTTTTATTCGAGTCTTGGAAACCCCTATTCTCACTGTTTTAAGGTTCGATATGCACTTTTACAGACATGAACTTGACGGCAACATGTGTGCCGTTACGATCTTGGGTTAGCGGCAACATGTGCTGTTAACCGCTGTTGGCGGAAACCTCTATGCCGCCATGTTCACCAGGTTTCACTGAATGGATGTTTGGTCTCTGTGATGTATTTTCTGGACTTCTAGGTATATGTGTATACTGTAAAAATCATGTTTAGTTAGGAACAGTCAATAGGTCTTATCATGAGGATGTGTTGAATTTTTGTGAATTGTGTTATTTATTAAATTATCTGCAATTAGGTAATGAGCACGAAATGATCAAGAAAATCTTTGAATAATTAGATCCATTTTGTATTAGGGTTTTATAAATTTTCCATGTTCATATGATGACTGTATTCAGGTTTTGAAACTGTTAGACATGATTTTTTCACTGTGTACTATGGGTAAGTGGTGATATTGATAATTATGCTTGAAAACTATTTTATATGCTGTATTTATTGTATAGATCCGAAACATTGAGCATGTGACATGTCATATGTTCAGAACTTGTGATAAAAATTTCGTTCTATTTTCATGACAGTAGGTACAGTTATTGGTTTAACAATGAAAAACTTACCATGTTGAGCATGTTAAGTTTAATTTTGTATGGTACAATGATGAACAGCATGATTAGGACTGTGATAAGAGTTATTTGTCACTGCGAACAATAGCATCATGTTGGATAACTGAAGCATGTTTCAATATTGAAAAAATAGCATGTAAATGGTTAAATAGTGCATGAGAAATGTGTAAATAATATGATAAAATGTGATAATTGAGCCGAGATTAACACTGCTACCATAGAGGTCTGAGAGCCCTACTGTAGTAAAGTCCCTATGGGAAGGTTCAACGTAAAGTGATATCCTAAAGACACTAGGATGAAATCTTGGAGGTGGACAAGTACCACTACATAGGGTGGAGAGGGCTTCTCCTAGTCTGCGCAGTTTACCAAGATTCGTCACTAGTCTGGCTAGGTGGCGAGTCGGTGTTAAGTGCTAAGTGCTAAGTGATAAGTTTGTGTGTTCCTCTTAATGGTAGTTAGGACTATGTGTCACGGCGAATTAAGTGTAAGTGCAAGTGATGTGATAAGTGAAAGTGCAAGTGAAAACTATGTGAAAAATGTGTGAAATCAAGTGTAAGCGAAAGTGAATGTAAATGAGAGAGTAAATTCATGTGAAAACCAAGGTAAAAATGCATATATTCATATCATTCATGTGTTAGTATGTTAAATGTAATATCATGTTATATACTTTAATAACATCTATGTACTAGTGTCATGTGAATATGAGCAAATGTGAACAGTGAATATGTGTTAGTGTAGTATGAATGTGTTAGAATGTGAAAGGATGTAAATTTACGTAAATGTGATTTATTCATATTAAAACAGCAAGCTAAATGTGTGAAAAAGTGTTATATTTACATGTGAAATTGGTTAGATAACATGCTAGGAGTGTTATTTACCTTGTACAGGTTTCCATGTTTTAAGAATTGTAGAATTGTGCAATGATTTGAATAAAGTATGAAACCATGAATCATGTTATATGTTGTATGTAGAAAGCATGCTACAGGCCATACATAGACATTTGATTATGTCAAGAATATGATTGATATGAATTATGATTTGAAATATGAATCGAGTTAATTCGCATGTATAGAAAGCATGTTTAGGTGGTTTATGTATGTTGTTAATTGTTTAAAACATGTGCCATGTGATTCATTTATTGTTTAAAAGATAGCATGTGTTTCTTTATTGTGTAATAGTTTAGTACGTGTGTGATATGTGTAAGATTGATATCTATAGATTGCTTGCTGGGTCTTTTTAGAAGACTCATCCTTGCTTCGGCATATCGGTGAGGCAGGTGTCCCCGTACTTGAGGAGGACATTGTAAGGAGCGACATCGAACGAAAGGAATAGTTGCTTGTGGACTTTACTAAATAGTTGTTTTATTTCATAGTATGTGATAATGTTATTCATATGGACAATGTAATAGACAATGTATTTCATTTGAAATTATATTAATGTGGTCTTTTGTCATTTATATTTGCTATATAGACTGTGGAATGATGTGATGATGATGGAATGAGATGAGTCATTTCTTTTATTTCCGATGTACACATTTGTTATTCATGTACATATCAACCTATCGTTTAGTGTTGGGTTAATATCCAACTGCACTGATGCCCTTTGTACCGACGGAGATTGGTGTAATCATACCGGTATGAAGAGGGTCGTTACAGAGATGGTATCAGTGCCCAAGGTTGAGATTGTACAAGAATAAACCATCATCTTCACAATATTGCAAAGTCTTTATAGAAATTTGTCCATATATCTATAAAATATTTAATAATGAAAGAAAGATAGTGAAGAAAATAGTTAGGGTTTAGTAACTTAGATACTAACTAGATTAATTGTTTTGCAGACTATGGTGAGTCATGGTAAGCATGGTGACTGGGCTAGGGAGCATGCGCAGAGGCGAAAGGTAAGGAGGTTCGTGACAAGGCTCAACCCATCATTGAGAGCTAGACTTTTAGAGTCCGACCCTCGCACTTTGGACGAGGCTCTAAGCACAGCGAGCAGGCAAGAGAGTAAGGTTGAATCGAACCAGGGAGAGAAGCTTGAGTGTGTGCAATGCAGCAAGCGTCATGGTGGAGACGTGTGTTGGTTGAAGGCAGGAAGATGTCTCATGTGTGGCAGCAAGGACCATGGGATCAGAGAGTGTCCGAGACAGAAGAAGTTTGTTCCACGAGGTGTTCCAGCAACAGCAACAAAGAAGCTAGCAGCACTGGCCTTGAAGAATGTGTTAGCCACAGATGCCGACGACGTCACCAGAGGTACTCGATCCGAGCTTCAACGACGATGATCTTTTTCAAGGGGTGGAGAGTGTGAGACCCCCGAATTTTGTTCATTTTATATTATGCATGTGATATTTACTTGTTATGTATATAGTGTGTGTATTAAATTTGTGCATACTATAACTATTTAATTACTCATGTGCATATGTATGCATATATGTATATATATGTATATCTTATTTCTTTGGATATAAGTAATTAGCTAATTTTATGCATATTGTACTTATTTAAATCCTATGCATATTGTATTTAAGTAATGTTGCGCATATAATATGAAATTATTGCTATACATCTTGTAGGTATAAATGAGTTTATTTCGATGCATGTATTATATTTAAATGTGCATGTAGTAACTAATTATTAATGTGCATATTATATATATATAGTTATTCCATGCATATTGTATGTAATTATGAAGTATATATATATATATATATATATATATATATATATATATATGTTTATATATGTGTGTGTATTCTGTGCATATGATACCTATTATTTTTTTGTACACATGAAATTGTTTGTGATGTAATTATATATCTGTTATGATGTAATTTGTGTTCTGGCGAAAAAGCCAGTTAAGGTCAACACAAATTGACGTTAATTGCATGTTGACGGAAACATGCATGTCGTTGACTGCATGGCCAGAAGAAGTTGACATCCAGATCGATGGACGATGACTCAGTGTTAGCGACAGTATATGATGACGTCTAATTCCCAATTTTATTGCGATTTTAGATTTGGAAACGACTGTGTTTCCTCCGATTCTTGAAACCTATCCTTAATGGTAGGAACTGTACCCTAATGCGTACCCAACCCCTTAACCCTATAAAACACCTAAATTAGGGCGAGGTTAAGTCTTTTGGATTTTGAGAAACCCTATGGCTTTTCTATGAAAAAACCCGATCTTTGGCGAGCTGGATCCGGTGACTAGAGGTGTCTTCTGGTGTTCTGCATCGACTGGAGGATACACCAAGCATCAAGGAATCATCCCCGACTCTAAGAATTGAAGCACATTGAGAGGAAGGGCCGGATCATAAGCAGTTTTGAGCACCCTCTTGGCTTGGCCGAGAAGGGCTTCACTGACGAATCTAGATCATCTTAGATTTATTCTAAGGCAAGTGATCGATAGGTTTCATCCCTATACATGTCCTCTAAGTCCCAAAGATTTTTCTGGATTTTTATTTGAGTCTTGGAACCCCCTATTCTCACTGTCTTAGGGTTCAATCTACAGTTTTACAGATAGGAAATTGACGGCAACATGTGTGCCATTAAGATCTTGGGTTAGCGGCAACATTGTGTGCCGTTAACCGTTGTTGGCGGCAACCTCTGTGCCGCCAAGTTCAACAGGTTTCACAGAATGGATGTTTGATCTCTGTGATGTATTTTTCGGACTTCTGGGTATATGTGTATACTGTAAAAATCATGTTTAGTTTGGAACAGTCAATAGGTCATATCATGAGGATGCATTGAATTTCTGTGAATTGTGTTATTTATTAAATTTTCTACAATTAGGTAATGAGCATGATATGATCAAGAAAATCTTTGAATAATTAGATCCATTTCATATTAGGGTTTTATAAATTTTCCATGTTTGTATGATGACTGTATTCAGGTTTTGAAATTGTTAGACATGACTATTTCACTGTGTACTATGTGTAAGTGGAGATATTGATAATTATACCTGAAAACTATTTTAATTTCTATAATTATTGTATAGATCCAAAAAATTTGAAAATTTGAGCATGTGACCTGTCATCTGTTTAGAACCTGTGATAAAAATTTTGTTCTGTTTTCATGACAGTAGGTAGAGTTATTGGTTTAACAATGAAAATTTACCATGTTGAGCATGTTAAGTTTAATATTGTATGGTACAGAGATTAACAGCACGATTAGGACTGTGATAAGAGTTATTTGACACTATGAATAGTAGCATTGTGTTGGATAACTGAAGCATGTTTCAATATTGAAAAAAATACATGTAAATGGGTAAATAGTGCATGAGAAATGTGTAAATAATGTGATAATTGAGCCGAGATTGACACTGCTACAATAGAGGTCTGAGAGCCCTACTATAGTGAAGTCCTTATAGGAAGGCTCAACGTAAAGTGATATCCTAAAGGTATTAGGATGAAATTCCTGGAGGTGGACAAGTACCACTTGATAGGGTGGAGAGGGCTTCTCCCAGTATGCACAGTTTACCATGATTCATCACTAGTCTACCTAGGTGGCGAGTGGGTGTTAAGTGAAGTGTTTAAGTGCTATGTGGTAAGTGCTAAGTGATAAGTGTGTGTGTTCCTCTAGATGGTAGTTAGGACTATGTGTTATGGCGAATTAAGTGTAAGTGCAAGTGATGTGATAAGTGAAAGTGCAAGTGAAAACTATGTGAAAAATGTGTGAAATTATGTGTAAGCGAAAGTGAATGTAAATGAGAGAGTAAATGCATGTGAAAACCAAAGTAAAAATGCATATATTCATATCATTCATGTGTTAAAATGATAAATGTAATATCATGTTTAGTATCATGTTATATAGTTTAATAACATCCATGTACTAGTGTTAAGTGAATATGAGCAAATGTGAACAGTGAATATGTCTTAGTGTAGTATGAATGTGTTAGCATGTGAAAGGAAGTAAATTTATGTAAATGTGATTTATTCATATTAAAACAACACTCTAAATGTGTGAAAAAGTGTTATATTAACATGTGAAATTGGTTAGATAACATGCTAGGAGTGTTATTTACCTTTTACATGTTTCCATGTTTTAAGAATTGTAGAATTGTGCCATGATTTGAATAAAGTATGAAACCATGAATCATGTTATATGTTGTATGTAGAAAGCATGCTATAGGCCATTCATAGAAATTTGATTATGTCAAGAATATGATTGATATGAATTATGATTTGAAATATGAATCGAGTTAATTCACATGTATAGAAAGCTGTTTAGGTGGTTTATGTATGTTGTTAATTGTTTCAAACATGTGCCTTGTGATTCATTGATTGTTTAAAAGATTGCATGTGTTTCCCTATTGTGTAATAGTTTAGCGTGTGTGTGATATGTGTAAGAATGATATCTATAGATTGCTTGCTGGGTCTTTTTAGAAGACTCATCCTTGCTTCGGCATATCGCTGAGGTAGGTGTCCCGTACTTGAGGAGGACATAGCAAGGAGCGACATCGAGCGAGAGGAATAGTTGCTTGTGGAGTTTACTAAATAGTTATTTTATTTGATAGTATGTGATAATGTTATTCATATGGACAATGTAATAGACAATGTATTTCTTTTGTAATTGTATTAATGTGGACTTTTATCATTTATATTTGCTATATAGACTGTGGAATGATGTGATGATGATGGAATGAGATGAGTCATTTCTTTTATTTCTGTTGTACTCATTTGTTATTCATGTACATATCAACCTATTGTTTAGTGTTGGGTTAATATCCCACTGTATTGATGCCCTTTGTACTGACGGGGATTGGTATAATCGTACCGGTATGAAGAGGGTCGTTACAGAGATGGTATCAGAGCCCAAGGTTGGGATTGTACATGAATAAACCATCATCTTCGCAATGTTGCAAAGTCTTTATAGAAATTTGTCCATATATCTAGAAAATATTTAATAATGAAAGAAAGTTATTTAAGAAAATAGTTAGGATTTAGTAACTTAGATTCTAACTAGATTAATTGTTTTGCAGACTATGGTGAGTCATGGTAAGCGTGGTGACCAGGCTAGGGAGCATGCGCAGAGGTGCAAGGTAAGGAGGTTCGTGATAAGGCTCAACCCATCATTGAGAGCTAGACTTTTATAGTCCGACCCCCGCACTTTGGACGAGGCTCTAAGCGCAGTGAGTAGGCAAGAGAGTAAGGTGGAATCAAACTAGGGAGAGAAGTCTGAGTGTGTGCAATGCGGCAAGCGTCATGGTGGAGACGTTTGTTTGTTGAAGGCAGGAAGATGTCTCAAGTGTGGAAGCAAGGACCATCGGATCAGAGAGTGTCCAAGACTGAAGAAGTTTGTTCCACGAGGTGTTCCAGCAACAACAACAAAGAAGCTAGCAGCACCGACCTAGAAGAATGTGTTAGCTAGAGATGCCGACGACGTCACCAGAGGTACTCGATCCGATCTTCGAGGATGAAGATCCTTTTCAAGGGGGGGAGAGTGTGAGACTCCCAAATTTTGTTCATTTTATATTATGCATGTGGTATTTACTTGTTATGTATAGAGTGTGTGTATTAAATTTGTGCATACTATAATTATTTAATTACTCATGCGCAAATGTATGCATATATGTATACATATATATATATATATATTATTTCTGTGGATATAAGTAGTTAGCTAATTTTATATGTATTGTACTTATTTAAATTCTATGCATATTGTATTTAAGTAATGTTGTGCATATAATATGAAATTATTGCTATACATCTTGTAGGTATATATGAGTTTATTTTCATGCATGTAATATATTTAAATGTGCATGTAGTATCTAACTATTAATGTGCATATTATATATATATATATATATATATATGTGTGTGTGTGTGTGTGTGTGTGTGTGTATTCTGTGCATATGATACCTATTAATTTTCTGTACACATAAAATTGTTTGTGATGTAATTGTACATCTGTTTTGATGTAATTTCTGTTCTGGCCGAAATGCCAGTTAACGTCAACACAAATTGACGTTAATTGCATGTTGACGGCAACATGCATGTCGTTGACTGCATGGCCAGAAGAAGTTGACATCCAGATCAATGTATGCTGACTCATTGTTAGCGGCAACATATGTTGACGTCTATTTCTCGGTTTTATTACGATTTCAGATTTGAAAACGGCTGCGTTTCCTCCAGTTCTTGTTTAGGAAACCTATCCTTAATGGTAGGAACCTTACCCTAATGCGTACCCGACCCCTTAACCGTATAAAACACCCAGATTAGGGTGAGGTTAAGTCTTTTTTTTTTAAATTAAGGCGATATCTAGACTGATACGACAAAGCAGTGAGCCTCCGATGTCGCAATTAGCTAGACATATTTATATATATAAAAGCATGAAAGGAAGGAAGAAATACATGAGCATCGTGGGCCCAAACTAAGGACACCCTGCGTAGAGGGGTCAAATGTGCATGATGCAACGACCCAAGAAACCAAGAGAAGAATCTATGATCAGTCCCCTAACTCCTCAACTGAGTTCACACGTCGAAGTGAGCTGCGTGTCCTGGCTCTTGGTTGACGTGGTCGTAGTATTGGGGGATCAACCGGACCTACCCAGCTATTGTGGAGTGGCAGCAGGTCCACGTCCTCATCCTCCATGCCTGGGATGCTTTTGATGTTGTATAGCACATGGAGGTTGATCACTTGGCCATCGTCACTTTCCTCCATGCTCGGTGGTGCTGCGATGTGTGCAGCAAATTAAGGTTGAAATGGCAGGAAAGGTGCGGCAATTGTGGGCGTTGTCGGTGGGAAACACGGGGGCGGAGGTTTTGCTGTGATCATGCAGAGGTTAAGTCTTTTTGGCTTTTGAGAAACCCTAGGGCTTTTCTGTGAGAAAACCCGATCTTTGGCGAGCTGGATCCGCGACTGGAGTAGTATTCTGGCATTCTGCATCGACTGGAGGATACACCCAGCATCAAGGAATCATCCCCGACTCTAAGAATTGAAGCACATCGACAGGAAGGACCGGATCAGAAGTAGTTTTGAGCACCCTCTTGGGTTGGCCGAGAAGGGCTTCACCGACAAACATAGATCGTCTTAGATTTATTCTCAGGCAAGTGATCGATAGGTTTCATCCCTATACATGTCCTTCAAGTCCCAAGGATTTTTCTGGATTTTTATTCGATTCTTGGAACCCCCTATTCTCACTGTCTTAGGGTTCGGTCCGCACTTTTGTAGATAGGAACTTGATGGCAACATGTGTGCCGTTATGATCTTGGGCTAGCGGCAACATTGTGTGCCGTTAACAGCTATTGGCGGCAACCTCTGTGCCACCAAGTTCATCAGGTTTTACAGAATGGATGTTTGATCTCTGTGATGTATTTTCTGAACTTCTGGGTATATGTGTATACTATAAAAATCATGTTTAGTTAGGAACATTCAATAGGTCATATCATGAGGATGCGTTGAATTTCTGTGAATTGTGTTATTTATTTAATTTTCTGCAATTAGGTAATGAGCATGATATGATTAAGAAAATCTTTGAATAATTAGATCCATTTCATATTAGGGTTTTATAAAATTTCCATGTTCGTATGATGACTGTATTCAGGTTTTGAAACTGTTAGACATGACTATTTCACTGTATACTATGTGTAAGTGGAGATATTGATGATTACGCCTGAAAATTGTTTTAATTGCTATAATTATTATATAGATCCAAAATATCTAGAAAATTGAGCATGTCACATGTCACCTGTTTAGAACTTGTGATAAAAATTTCATTATGTTTTCTTGACTGTAGGTACAATTATTTGTTGAACAATGAAAATTTACCATGTTGAGCATGTTAAGTTTAATCTTGTATGGTATAGTGATTAACAACATGATTAGGACTATGATAAGAGTTATTTGTCACTGCGAACAGTAGCATCGTGTTGGATAACTGAAGCATGTTTCAATATTGAAAAAAATGCATGTAAATGGTCAAATGGTGCATGAGAAATGTGTAAATAATGTGATAATTGAGCCGAGATTGACACTGCTACCATAGAGGTCTGAGAGACCTACTATAGTAAAGTCCCTATGGGAAGGCTCAATGTAAAGTGATAACCTAAAGGTATTAGGATGAAATCCTGGAGGTGGACAAGTACCACTAGATAGTGATATCCCGGTCTGCGTAGTTTACCAAGATTCGTCACTAGTTTGCCAAGGTGGCGAGTGTGTGTTAAGTGCCATGTGCTAAGTGCTAAGTGTGTGTGTGTCCTCTAGATGGCAGTTAGGACTATGTGTCACGGCGAATTATGTGCAAGTGCAAGTGATGTGAGAAGTGAAAGTGCAAGTGAAAACTATGTGAAAAATGTGTGAAATCATGTGTAAGCGAAAGTGGATGTAAATGAGAGAGTAAATGCATGTGAAAATGATAGTAAAAATGCATATATTCATATCATTCATGTGTTAATATGTTAAATGTAACATCATGTATAGTATCATGTTATATAGTTTAATAACAACCATGTACTAGTGTTATGTGAATATGAGCAAATGTGAACAGTGAATATGTGTTAGTGTAGTATCAATGTGTTAGCATGTGAAAGGATGTAAATTTATGTAAATGTAATTTATTCATATTAAAACAGCAAGCTAAATGTGTGAAAAAGTGTTATATTTAAATGTCATGATACAAGTTTTCAATCTTTTTTTTCAGATGATTATTTTCCTCAACCAATTGATTTCATTTTTCTTTTATTTGGTGATCATGAGCCATTCTGGAGATTTGTTTGTTCAATTGATGATTATCAAATTTGAGATTCTCATTATGATCAATCAATTTTTCATTTTCGTTTTTCAAATCAAAATTTTCAGATTCAACCTGATCATGATCTTCTTTCAATTTAGAAAACATGATTCCATAGTTTTTGACTTCATTTTCCAATTTTTCATTCTCCATTTTCAATTTTTCATTTTCCTCATAGAATGCTTGAGAATTATCAATTATCATTTCATTCTTCTCTAAATTTTCTTTTAGCTTCTTCGTGAGAGCTTTTACCTTCTTAAATTGATTGTACAAGTGCTCATAGCATTCTATCAATTCATCATAGGAAATATCATCCTCTGAATCAGAATTAGATATTGATACATCAAATGGGTCTGAATTGGATTTACCTGACCTTTGAAAGTTTCTTAACTTCTCTGACAAATTTGATTCTTCAGATTCGTCTGAACGGGAAGAGCCTCTTGATCTACCATGAGCCATGTAGCATTTTTCTTCTGTTCCCTTTCTAGACTTGCATGTTTTCATAGAGGAGACCTGCATTTTATCAACCTTGAGAACTAAGCCATATTTCTGAATATGTTTCAGATGATTAGACCAATCAACAAAATATTGAGTGAGATTGAAAGACAATCAATCAGTTCAATCAAATCAAGTCAGATCAGAATCAGATTTAAACCTGCTCAACAGAACAAAATATTGTTAGGACTCAGAGTGGTTAAGCACACAAAGATGGATCTCCCAAAACACAACCGATGAACAGAAAACATTCTCTGATACTAATTGTTAGGATCAGATATTCGGTTATGGCAAAGTTAGAAGGGGGGGTTGAATAGATTTGCAGCGGAAACTTAAGCAATTTAAGAATTACTTTGGATTAAAAGATCTACTCCATTAAAACCCCTTGATTTGATGTAATGTGTGTGAACAATTTAACAAGTAGTGTGTAGAAGAAATCCCTGGGCATGCATCTAGCGCAACACAATGCAAACCACAAGTCAAACCACAGTGCACAAGGGATGTTTTAGGTTGTTCGGAGATCACACCATGTGACTCCTACGTCCACACCTCACATAGTAAGGACACACTACTAAAGATCTGAGTACAACACACACGCACGAGCACAACGGCTCAACCACACACATACATGCTAGATCAAGTCCACAATAGATCAGATCCTCTAGCCTTGATCTGACCAACACACCACACACGTTGTCTGATGCAAACACGCAATCAGAACAACAATCCACACGTGGATCAAGCACAAGGAATGCTTGAACCACTACCACACACACAAAGATATGAAAGGTGTAGAAGTAGAAGAGTTCAGAGATGTAGAAGTATATCCTGATGAAGAACTCTTCGTGGTGGTCGTTCAGAAGAACTCCAAGCTTCGTTTGGATGAAGATCAGTTGATGGAGAAGCTTGAACCATGGACGAACCGGCTTCAACTCTGCTTGGAAGATGGATCTTCTTCGCTCTGGTTGGAGGGATGAAGCAGGACAACATGAAGAAGCTCTTCTCTTAAGTTTTGCATAGGGTTTTGATATGGTGGCTTCTTGCTGCGAAAATAGCCTCATATGATCCTTATATATGGGTGTCCAATCATAGAGAGTCGTGCTTAAAGGGATCACCCAAATATAGATCATATCCTGGCCATTAGATCTTCCCAAAACTCTGTCTATCGACAGCTGACTTGCTGTTGTCGACAGGTGCTGACAGGTTTGCAAAAACCAGAAGACTGGCCTTCCGGGAAACCATTTTTTGTGTGTATCTGTCGACAGGATACAGTGTATCTGTCGACAAGCTACAGTGTATCTGTCAACATGTACACTATTCATATGTTGACAGCTACTTGTTCCAGCAGCTTGTTTTGTTCTTTTGCACTTGGATTTTGTTGCTCGTCTTGTGTACATTCACACCTACATTAAAAGAAAATTATTAGTGAGATATAATGAACATATAAATGAACATGTTAGACATGTTTTTCTTGATTAGCATTTACTTTTCTTGATTAACATTTGCTTGACTTGATATTCTCATTATGTTTCACATATTCACATCACATCAATTTGTATTGTTCATGAAATGCTCATCGATTGCTCATAATCAAAAATAAACATACCATATGTCAACTTAAGATACTCATGTAAACCCAACATATTTCTCTTCTATTCCACGATCCCAACAAGTTTCATGTTGACACTTTGTCCCCAGAGCCTAGATTAGAAGTTATAAACGTTGCATGGATCGAGTGCATGTTTTCTGCGTTTTCGGGCAAGAACCCAAAACGCGACGAGACCAGGCGTCGCGTTTTGTCTTGCATGAACACGACGCATGAGTCCGACGCATTCATGTAAATCGCGACCATGCCTTACATCGTGATTTTGAGTGCACCGTAGGGTTCTGACGCCTCAAACTATGCGCTGCATGGTTTTCAGCACCTGCATGAAATGCGATGTGGACCCCCATCGCAATTCAGCCGGTTTTCCCGCTCAAGTATTTCAAGCGATTTTTATATTCTTATTTTAAATGGATTTCATGAACGCGACGGGGTAACCCGTCGCGATTCAAGCATAAAGGTGACGACAGAGGCCGTCGCGATTTGAGTTTTCACAGGTTAGGTTTGTTTCGACTGTACATAGTGTTATTAAATGCGTCGACTGTGTCCGACGCGTATTTCAAGGCCTACCCGAGACCTATTTTTACAGTGTTTAATGTTAGTCTTGCATGACATGTTCTTAACATGCATTGTATAGTCTGTCTTATGACCTAAAAGCCAGCAACCTATGATAAATACATAACAATCTAAAGACTATTCTAAATGTTCATTAATGCTATGATCTACTCTTGTAAACTATTGATTGAATCATCTATTGTTCTAGCTTGTTAAAGTGATTAATTGTTATCTTAAAATGTTGCAAACCCATGTATAGTTAAATGTATAGTCCATCTCATGCTATCTTGTTAATTGTTTTCCGCAAGTTTGAAACCGGTGGATTATGGATTGAGACACGTGTTCCTTACACACTTGCACATCTAGGCAGCCCTTTCTTGGGGATTGGAAGCACTCTGTTGGTCATTCCGTACTGGCAGACTAGCGACCTTTCCGCTAAGACCTCCGTAATTCTCCAAACTCTGTGGATTCCCCCATGGAGACCGAGTTGGTTGTACCATTGATGTTCCCTAGAGATAGCGTGCACTTCCTCTCTCATCTTGTTCCCGTGAGTGTGATTTACAATCTAGACTTAAGCCATTAATGTAAAGAGTGAACTAAAGTTTAAATTGCGTTGTCATGCTGCCGAAATTATCTCTTGACTATTGTTATCATGCAATCATGTTCCCATTACTTGCTACTTATTCACATCATCATCTTGAACATGACATTACTATTGCTTACATATTAAAACTCTTGTTATTGGCCATTAATGACTGTGGGTATCTACATTTAAAATTAAGTGAGATGCTGACCGGGCACGATGAGTGTCCAAGGGCTCCAGTCTAGCCCCAATGATGGAGAGTCATAAATATAATATTAACCATGGGGTATAATGATTACTGGAATTGCATTTGTACTGGGAAATAGTGTCGTGTTGAATGCTAGATACAATAACCACATACACGTGTCCTAGTGTGCGTTTCGAGGTGGATCTTTCCTTGGTGTACATTAGTGTCTTCGTGCATGATTAGTGTTACATGATCGTGCTCGTGCGTGCTTTCTTGCTTGCGTGATATGGCCATCCTGCATTTATTACAAATTAAGTGATATCTTGCGTGCTTGTTACATGCCTTACTATTGATAATATCATGCTCGTTATATCGTTCTAGATCTTGCTCTATCATCATCACTCTATCTAGCTTGTTCATGTATCATGATTTAATGAGTTGTATTCATACATGCATATCATGATAATCGTGCTTACCGAGTTCTAAATTGCTAATCACTAATATCATTGCCCGCACATTGAGATATAAATCTTACTGGGCTAGTTTGCTCATTCCCTACTTTAACCATTCTAGGTGACTATGAAATACAAGACGAGGAGCAAGCCGAGGATGGGAATGCGCCCGAGTGATGAGCGTCCCAACATTTGACTCTATCTATAGTTATTTTGTTGGAGTGTTAGATTCATGTAGTAGGAAGTGAGGAATAATGTACTTTTCATTTTATTTGAGTCGTAGTCCTGTTATACAAGTTTAAGAGTTGTATTAGTCCACTTTGATACAATGAGATGATATTTGAATACAATTTCAATTGAGTTCATTATTTGGGCCCTATTATGATGTTGTGTTGTTATACATTTAGTGCGTGCTAGCTAGAGGCTTATTTGTTGATTGTTCACGTCTCGAAATATCAACTCGAATTATCCGAATTAATATGCGCTGCATAATTCAAGGGACGTGAGAGTTTAGTGGTATCACAGCCTAGGAAAACCAAATAGGATATATGTCTCAGGAATAAAAGATACCTATAGAACCTAGGTAATGGAAATTACATATCGTACCTAGCGAGAATGCGTATAGACTGGGATTATGTTATAATAAACAACACACCCCTACCCATTGACTCTTATAATGTATCTAGAGACATTAATTGGTTTCTATCCTTTTCTCAGCAACCCTCATAACTTTCTCACTCAATTGCAATGTCTCGCAATCAGTGGCAAGCTATGCAGGAAACCGTAGCTGGATTGACCCAGGCATTACAGAATGTGGTTCAGACTAGAAATCAAGCTACTGCTGCTGCTAGGAATGGAGCGGGTGATTTGCACCACAACATTAGGAGTTTGAACCCTCCTCGTTTCTCTAGATCCCCTGATCCGGACGTAGCGGAAAACTAGCAAGAGGAAATAGAAAGAATTTTCCAAGTTATGCAATGCACCAACAGGGAGAAGGTGGTAATGGCCACTTTTCAATTTACTAAGGATGCCCGAGCATGGTGGAAGGCCACATCGGCTCATCTGCCAAATGTAGCTGAATTGGAGTGGGCCAGATTCCTGGAGATATTCTGAGGAAAGTATTTATCTGAGAGGGTTAAGGAAAAGAAGGCGGCGGAGTTTGTCGCATTGTAGCAAAAGAGCATGCCTGTGGCTGAGTATGAAGCACAGTTTGCTCGTCTAGCAGTGTATGCCCCACATCTGGTGGGCACAAAAAGATTGAAGGCCAACAGGTTCATGGATGGGCTCAGGCCCATGTTTATCGAGAAGCTTGGACCACACAACATTCAAACATACACTGAGATGTTCCAAAGAGCTCAGCTGGTAGAAGACACTATGGCTAAGGTGGAAGGCATGAGGGGGAAGGACATCTCAAAGTTGACCTTTATAAAAAGCGGAGCGGTCGATACAACTGGAACTTTCCCCAACAACAACAACAACAACAACAACAACAAAAGGCCAACCACTGGGAAAGACTATAGTATGGAGACAAAGATCAAAGTAGAAGAAACATCGATTGTGGAATATTGCAAATTTTGCGATAAACCTGGGCACCAAGCAGACAAGTGCTCGAAGAAGGCTGGGGCTTGCCTGCGATGTGGGAGTCATGAACATCATATATCGAACTGTCCCATGATAAAGGACCAAGTTGGAACGAACCAAGGAGTGGTAAAGCGTCAAGGACGCGTGAATGCAATAACACAAGTGGGGCTTCCAGAAGAAGGTATGATTGTTAAACCCCTAGACTGATCTAAAGACACTTTTCTTATTAGTACATTCCTAAGTGGGGGAGGTGGTTAAGAAGAATTGGAAAAAAAGAATAATCTAATAGCTATACCATAGTTCATCTGGCGGATTGAGAGAGAGTATAACAACCATGGGAGAAAATAGGAGCAGAAGGAATCAAATGAATAGTACGGGTGGCCATAGGTGTAGACGATGAACTAGCATCCATGAGCTAGAATGTTGAAACAAGTCAGAGAAATTAAATCTGAAACGACCTCATGGATCATAATTATCAAGAGCCAATTAATGATCTATAAATTTGGTGACCAAATTCTCTTAAGTGGGGGAGGGTGTAGCACACCGGAAAATTTAGTAATTTAAAATTTTAAATAAATAAAAATAAATAAATTTTGTATTATCGAAAGGGTAGAACTTACGTACCACTATCGTACGTGAGAGAACAAATCGGAAAATTCCGTAAAAATTATAAATCAACCCCAAACATTATTCCTATGTGTTCCATGAAGAAATTCGTGCAACGCAAAATCCGATTGGCCAAGTGTACGTCATAATGTGACAAATTATCCAAATTAGGAAACTAAGTCGGAAAACCGTTAACATGGAAATATAACAAGATCATAAATTAAATAACCATGTTGGAGAGACTTCCAACATCATGTATTGATGACCCATTGTCTGAATTAGGCAATTGGACCACTTTTGGCCCAAGAATAAAATGAAGCAAGAAAAATACCCAGAAATTCGTAAGCCTAATTGAGCTGAAAATAGGAAGAGGTAATTAGGGCAAATCCTAAGGTAATTAGGCTTTCTTGGAAACCCAAATTCGTGCCTTGCCATACTAGAGGGTTTCCTAAAGCCTCACACACTCTATTGGGGTGAGAAATCATCAAAATAAGGAAGGTAGAAGGCCAAAACCGCACCCTTCCTTTCCTACACCCAATGGGACTTCTAAAAAGCCCTAGATGCTTAAATACTTGTCATGAAACCCTAGGGGATGAATTTACACATGGTTTGGGTCATGGTTAGCCATTCTTGAGCACAAGAGGTGGAGGCAAACGCCCCAAGACGGAGCTTTTCCTCCTTGCTATGTCTGCATCGACCTGTGCAGAGTGCTCTCCTTGGAGTCGACCAAAGGTAAGCCAAACCTTAACCAAACCGTTCAAGACTTATGCCCTGGGAAAGAGGGTCGAGTGTACCTCCTAATGGCACTGGTTTGCCTATTTTTCATTTAGTAGATCGGGTGTATTAAGCGCTCTCCTCCAAGCAGTTTAAATGAGGGCTTTCTAGAAAAATGTGACTTCTTCAACCCAAAAGGTAGGTGATATCCGACCATCTAATTAAATCTTATATCAATGTGTAGAGCATCGAGTCTACTTTCATGTCCAAGTGATTTCATCGAATTTCATTGAGTACATCTCGAGTTTCAGCCGTTTTACCAAAGTCGTGCAATATAATGGCTTTTTATGTTCATGTGGATTTCTTGTGCATCCTGAGGCCATTTTTAATGATTCCAAAAACATAGTTCTCTTCTATTCCATGTTCCCAACATGTTTCATGTTGACACGTTTGTCCCCATGGTCCTAGATTAGAAGTTATAAGTGTTGCATGGATCGAGTGCATGTTTTCTGTGTTTTCGGGCAAGAACCCAAAACACAACGGGACCAGGCGTTGCGTTTTGTCTTGCATGAACGCGACGCATGAGTCCGACGCATTCATGTAAATCTTCACCATGCCCTACGTCGTGATTTTGAGTGCACCATATGATGATCAGTCCATCCCCATATAATTTATATTATATATATTTTTTGGTGATTAACAAAACCTTAACAATGATTTTCTAACAATCCTTTATGAGTTCCTCCACAAGAAATTTAGTCAAGCAAAATCTGTAAGTAATTCTCATACACTATTATTTAAAGTTTAAAGCATGTATTCATTCTATGTACACATCGATTTCCATGATAGAACATCGGTTTCTTAAGTAAAATAATGATTTTGGTCTAACATCGATTTCATAAGTTACTTAAACAACGATTCGATAAGTTACACAATGATTTGATCGCTGTAATGATTCGATAAGTGAAACAACGATTTGGTCGATGTAATGATTCGATAAGTGAAACAACGATTTGGTCGTTGTAACAATTCGATAAGTGAAATAACAATTTAATCGCTGTAACGATTCGATAAGTGAAACAATGATTTGGTCGTTGTAATGATTCGATAAGTGAAACAACGATTTGCCTTAGTCAACATCGATTTGCTCAAACAACGATTTGCTCTCACTTGAACAACGATTTGTCTTAGTCAACATTGGTTTGCTCAAACAACGATTTGCTCTCACTTGAACAACGATTTGCCTTAGTCAACATAGATTTACTCAAGCAACGATTTGCTCAAGCAACGATTTGCTCTTACTTGAAAAATGATTTGCCTTACTTAAATAAGATTTGATTGGACAACGATTTCATTGTTATTATCTTCTCAGATATTCCTAATAATGTTCATACTATTCAAATATATTTTCAAAACTCTGTGGAGTTCAAGTCTTCCCGTGCATACTAGGATTTTGATTATTTCACACGAAATCCTCTTGCTTATTTAAGATATCACATAGGGTCTTGATTTGTGTGATGACAGGATATCCTTTCTAGTTTAAGAATATCATTACTGCATGGCTACCAGGGTTGACTGACAACCTAGACAAAAAGTTTGTCTAGGTATCTGTGTTTAATGCATGCAGGCCTTTTGTAGTAAAGTACGTAAAGTATGGATCCGTCAACCAGTCGAAAAGGATAAAAGATTCAGAAGATCTTTCCTGAGGATGCAATGACCAATCCAAACGCTTATAGCTGCAAGCTCATCTCTGCATGCCTACAACTAGTCTCTCAAATGAGCATGAAGCTGTGAGACAACGGGCATCTGAATGGCTACTTCAACGGTCAAATTATTTTGCAGAAGATAAATAGAAGACTGATGACTCCATGAAGAAAAGTTTTTTAAGAGAAAGACCTTCTCACTCAACTGAAAGGCAACTTGCAAGCATTAGTTAGAAGATCTTTTTTGCTTCACTCCACCATTCATTTTTAGCTCTTAGCTCTCAGCTTTTCTTGCTTAGTCTTTGGAGAGCAAACTGTTGTTCTGAGAGATTTTCTTATTGAAAAGTTGTCTCTCTCAAATATTACCTCAGATCAAGCAAACTCTTATAAGCTTGGTCTAGGGGCCTTTCGCCTTTTTACACAATTCTCTATGTGCTCCTCTTCGGTTGTGAAGAGAAGACCTGTTGGAAATAGGTCGTTGTTATTCCCTTCGTTGAGGAAGGAAGACCTGTGTATTAGGTGGTGTTTTGTACCTTTTCTGGGTTAGAAGAGAAGGTCAGCTGTGGCTAGATGTGTAAGGGTCCTTAAGGGGGACAGTACCCTTGGTTAGTGAAATCTCAAGTTGTTGCTTGGGGACTAGACATAGGACTCCTTGGGATAGGAGGTCCGAACCAAGATAAAATTCTCCTGTGTTGTTTGTTTGATTGTTTGTCTTTATTCTCACTAACACTAACTATCAATCTTAGTGTTTTTCTGTTAAGTGTTTTTATTAACAGGTTTTAATTTATAAAGAGCGTTTAGCAATCCATTCACCCCCCATTTGGGCTCGCTATCAGGGCAACAAGTGGTATAAGAGCCAAGTCTCTTCAAGAAAGAAGATCTCACGGTCTGAAGAGCAAAGATAAATGGCAGCTCAAGGGTATACAGAAGGTTAGTCTGTCAACATACCCCCTCTATTTGATGGTGAAGATTACAACTACTAGAAGACTAGAATGGAATTCTTTCTTCAAGGTCTCGATTTCCAACTTTTGTCTATCATAGAAGAAGGAGACTTGGTAGTTCTCAACAGCAGAGAAAACTGGACAGAAGAAGACAAAAAGAATATATCCCTTAACAATAAAGCCTAAAGCATACTATGTTGTGCACTAAGCAAAAAAGAGTTCAACAGGATCTCAGCGTGCAAGTCAGTGATGGAAATGTGGGAAAAACCTAGGATTACATATGAAGGAAAAGACAGAGTAAGCAAAACAAGAATAGACATCCAGGGAGCTTAATATGAAAGATTCCAAATGCAATCTGGAGAACCCATCACACAAATGTATAGTAGATTCACAGATATCACCAATGGTTTGGCTGGGCTTGGAAAGACCTATGTCATGCGAGATATGGTAAGAAAGATTTTGAGATCCCTACCAGCCTCTTGGACTCCAAAGGTGACAGCCATAGAAGAAGCCAATGATCTAAGAAAAATGTCACTTGAGATGGCCCATGAGATAAACATGGAAAGGCTTGGAGAATTCTCCCACAAGAAGAAGCATAGCAACACTCTCAAAATTGCAGAAGACACATCTAATGAGGAATCAGATAGTGATAAAAGCAATGGAAGCAGCGAAGATGAAGAAGCCTTTCTCTCTAGAAGATTGCAGCGTATTCTAGCAAAGAAAAAGTACCAGTCTGGAAGAAGATTTCTTAAGAAAAGAAAAGACCTCAAAAGATCCGAAGGAAAAGAGGTCAAGAAGCCATAACCAATATGTTATGAATGCAAGAAGACTGGACACATCAAGGCTGAGTGTCCAAAACTAAAGAAGAGAGAGTTTAAGAAGAAGGAGAACTCGAAGAAATTCAAAAGATACAAGAAGAAAGCCATGGCAGCTGCATGGAACAATGAGAGTGACTCAGACAGTGAGTCAAGCTCCGGCGATGAAGAAGAAGAAAAAACCAATCTGGCTGTCATGGCAAACATTGAAGATAAGGTAACATCTGACTTATCTTTTACTTCTTGTAATGAATCAGATTTTGATAGTTTAGAAGATGCTTACAACGAATTATACAGCAAATATAAGAAAGTATGCAAGCTATTAAAAACCACCAAGAAAAATCATGCATGCTTGGAGATCACCAATTCAGACTTAAAATTTGAAACTGAGTAGCTAGAAAAACAAATCTCTAAATTAAAAAGAAGAAATGAACTATTATGTGAAGATTTAAAAGTTAAAAATGAACAGATAAATAACCTAGAAACCAGGAAAACCATAATTAAACTTAAAAAGGAAGTTGACACACTATCAAAAGACAATGAATATCTATCAAATACAATTGAAAAAATCACAAATGGTAAATCATCTTTATTATTAAAAGGAGCAAGACGATCAGGTAAGAGAAAGTATGCTTTAGGATATATTCCGCTTGACAATGAAGAAATAAGCATTCATCCTAAAATATAGCCAACTCCAAAATTTGTAGTCGAACAAAATACTGAATATAAATCTAACCTTAAATATAGGCCAACTGAAACAGTAAATAAAATATCATGTTGCAGTCACTGCAATAAATTAGGACATACTAAAATAACCTGTACAACAAAACACTTAAAGTGGATTCCTAAAAGAAAAGGTAAGGAAACTAACTAGCAAGGACCCAAAAGAACATGGGTACCTAAATCTTAGTGTTTTAATTGCAGGGAAGCCTTAGAGCATCAAAGTGGTACCTGAACAGCGGGTGGTCAAGGCATATGACTGGCAACATGAAATTGTTCTCACATATTAAAGATGAAGAAGACATAGTATCTTATGGTGACAATGGAAAAGGATTAGTGATAGATTGTGGACCGATTGGAAGTCAAGGCAAAACTCTTATAGAAGATGTATTATGCGTCAAAGGACTCAAGGACAATCTCATAAGCATCAGCCAGCTGTGTGACAAGGGTCACCAAATCAAATTTCAGGAGTCTAAGTGCCTTATTATGAAAGATGATGTGACTGTGTTCGAAGTCCGTAGAGAAAAGAATTTGTGTGTACTGCATCTAGAGGAATTGAAGGAACAAGATGTCTTTCTAGTAGTAAATAAAGATCAGAATGCTGAACATTGGCACAAAAGATTGGGCCACTGCAACTTATATGGAATAAGGAAGCATTAAACATTATTTAGTGGATGGTCTGCCTAAGATAAGCTCAAGAACAGAAGGTATTTGTGAACCATGTGCAAAAGGAAAACATGCTAAATCCTCCTTCAAGTCAAAGACAGTAGTAACTACTTCCAAATCGCTAGAATTGCTACATATGGATTTGTTTGGACCAATGAGAACCACTAGCCTAGGAGGAAAGAATTTTGGATTTGTAATAGTTGATGATTATTCAAGATTTACATGGGTATCGTTTTTGGAACATAAAGATGGCACATTCAACAGTTTTGTAAAGTTCAGTAAGTTAGTTCAGAAGGACAAGAAGTTTAGCATAATAAGCATTCATTCATATCATGGAGGAGAATTCCAAAATGATAAGTTTACAAAATTTTGTGATGATCAAGGAATAGAACATAACTTCTCAGCACTAAGAACTCCCCAACAGAATGGAGTAGTTGAGAGGAAGAATAGAACATTGTTGAACATGGCCCGAACAATGCTATCAGAGTATAACCTTCCAAGATATTTTTGGGCTGAAGCTATCAACACAGCTTGTTACAATATAAATAGAGTGATGATCAGACCAATTCTGAAGAAGACCGCATATGAATGATACAAGGGAAGGAAGCCCAAGATAGGTCACTTATGAACATTTGGATGTCCATGTTTTATACACAACAATGGCAAGAGAGACATAGGTAAGTTAGATTCCAAATCTGATGAAGGAATCTTCATGGGGTATGTCTCTAAACCTAAAGGCCATAGAGTTTTTAATAAACATAGTTTATTAATTGAACAAACTGTTCATGTTATTTTTGATGAGTCTAACCCTTCCTTGAGAAAGGAAGTAGATAGTAATGATGAAAATGTAGAAAATCTATCCAAGAAATTGAAAGATACATCCACCAAGAATAATGAAGATCCACCCTTGGAAGAACTACAACAAAAATAAATTATTCATGATGATCTTCCAAAGGAATGGAGATACAGGAAGCATCACCCGAAGGACAACATCATTGGAGATCCATTAGTTGGGGTAAGAACAAGAGGTAATGTTATTCCTTGCTATTACTTAGCATTTGTTTCACAAATTGAGCCAAAGACAGTCAATGAAGTACTATCTAATGAATCTTGGATTTTAGCCATACAAGATAAACCTAATCAGTTCAAGAGAAACCAAGTTTGATCCCTTGTTCCGAGACCATCAGATCATCCTGTGATTGGCACCAAATGGGTGTTCAGGAACAAATTGGATGAAGCTGGTGTTATCACTAGAAACAAGGCTAGACTGGTAGCTCAAGGCTATTCCCAAGAGGAAGGCATAGATTTCGATGAAACCTATGCACCAGTAGCTAGACTAGAGGCTATTCGAATTTTACTTGCTTTTGTATGTGCATTGGATTTAAAACTTTTTCAAATTGATGTAAAATCAGCATTTTTAAATGGATACATAAAGGAGGAAGTCTATGTAGAACAACCTCCTGGTTTTTATGATGTAGATTTTCCAAATCATGTTTTTAAATTGCATAAAGTATTATATGGTTTAAAGCAAGCACCTAGAGTATGGTATGAAAGAGTTAGCGCATTTTTGTTAAACCATGGTTTCATCAGAGGACAAGTAGATAGTACATTGTTTATTATGTCAAAAGTCAAAAGCATATTACTTGTACAAATTTATGTAGATGATATAATATTTAGATCTACTGATGAATCCTTGTGCATGTATTTTGAGAAGCTCATGCAGGGAGAATTCGAGATGAGCATGATGGGAGAGCTCAACTACTTCCTAGGATTACGAATCAAGCAAGGTAAAGAAGGTACAGATATTTGTCAAGCAAAGTACACCAAAGAGCTATTGAAAAAGTTTGGATTCAACAATGCTAAACCTCTGTCCACTCCAATGAGCATATGCACCAAGTTAGACAGTGATAAAGAAGGTAAGAAAGTAGATCAAAAACTGTATAGAGGCATGATAGGATCATTGCTTTACTTGACAACTAGTAGACCTAACATCTTATTTAGCGTATGCATGTGTGCAAGGTATCAGGCTGATCCTAAAGAATCCCATTTAATATCCGTTAAAAGAAGTTTTAGATATTTAGCTAAAACTCATGATTTAGGCTTATGGTATCTAAAATCATGTGAAACTAGCTTAGTTGGATATTATGACGCTGATTATGTTGGATGCAAAGTAGATAGAAAAAGCACTAGTGGTAGTTGTCAATTTCTTGCAGGATGCTTGATTTCATGGTCTTCCAAGAAGTAAAATTCAGTAGCACTATCAACAGCTGAAGCTGAGTACGTAGCTGCTGGGAGCTGTTGCACTTAACTCCTATGGATAAAACAACAGCTTGAGGACTATGGATTGCACATGAAGACTATCCCATTGCTGTGCGACAACACAAGTGCTATAAATCTCACGAAAAATCCAGTTCAGCACTCCAGGATGAAGCACATAGAGGTCATATATCATTTTATTAGAGATCATATAGCTAATGGTAATATAAATATTTCCTTTATAGACACATTGAATCAGTTAGCAGATATCTTTACAAAAGCCTTACCTGAATAGCGATTTAAGCCTCTTAGAAGCGAATTAGGCATGTGTAATTTGTAACAGATTTTTCTGCATATAACTGAAATAATAAAATTTTAGAATAATGTATTCTCTCTCCCCTAAAATCAATAAAATCCTTTATTGCTTGCGTCATAAAATGCTATCACATTTCGGGATGAATTCTTTATTATTTCCATTATCTTCTTCTCTTTTGTCGTTATCCGCATTTAATCCTCTGACATTTCAAAAAATGCCTTTATGTCTTATCGTTATAGCGCGAAATCCATGCCATATCGATTTCATCTCTCTCTCTCTTCTCTTTCGACTTGCTTGGAGCGATAAACCGTATCGATTCCAGACCCCTCTCTGTGTGATCTCAAAGGATTTCTCTATTCCTGCCAAGATTTCTTGAGGGATTTTGTTCCATTCCTTCCTATGATCCTCTAGAAACTTTCCTTGTTCATTTCCATGGCGGCTTCTTGGAGTTCCGACACCGTTGGTGGTTACAGCATCGTCTTCCTCACAACGGAGCAGTAGGAAAGGATTACAGCAGTGAAGACCAAGCTGTGTGGCAACAAGGCTGTAGATATTGCGGATTTAGAGAATAATGGGATGCACATTATCGTGGAAGCCATAGAAAAAATGAAGTGGTCTAGAATGGTTACAGTTTCTAAGCCAAGTTATCCAGACCTAGTGAAGGCATTCTTCACATGCCTGAAGGTGGAAGAAGACGGGTCCCTCTCCTCCTTAGTAAAAGGTACACCTATCCACATCACCTATGATCTGTTGGAGAGGCTTTTTGGTGTGTCTACCGTTGGTCGCAGTGGGGTAGACAGTGTAGATATTCATGACAAGGGGCTAGGCATTATCGGTACAGAGTACAAGCTGAAGGATGTGAAGATAGACATCAACCAACTTAATGCATTCAACAGGGTTTTGCATTTTATTGTCTGCCAGATTCTAGTACCAAGGAGCACAACTTTATCGACATGCCCTAAGGCCGACTCAGATATGATGTTTTAGACAATCCAAAATCAGGGCATTAACATGGCACATGTAATATGTGAGAGGTTGAGATCTACTACTGACATGATATGGGATAAGAAGAACAAGCGCAATGTATCACTTCCGTATGCTCATCTGCTGACTAGGATATTCAGGCATTACAATATTGATCTGACGGGAGATGTGATGGAGAAGATAGGCCAGCCTATCAGGTCTAGAAATCTAAAGAAAAGTGGTTTTTCCCTAGTAGGGAGTGTTTGGACCAAGACCTCCATGGTAGAAGGAGAGGCTATTATAGGTGAAGCTCCTACAGTCCCAGAAATTCCAGTGGTCCAAGAAGAGGAAGAAGAAGTTAGAAGTGAAGAACCAATGGCAAGTGCTAGAAGAATAGAACAAATCGCTCCTGAGCATATTGATCCGATTGGGTGGACATCTGAAGTAGAAACCCCCTCAACAGTCATTGAATCTGTAATTGAACAAGAATTAGAGGCTGTTGCAAATATTCAGTGGGAGCAGGAAGAAGTTCATGAGGAAATCACCCAAATTATTCCTGCTGAAGATGACACTATGGAAGAAGCCAGTGTAGAAGTAGCAAGTTAAGAAGATGTGGCACCAGGCCACATAGAAGATGCTCAGATGGAGAATGCTCAAGCTCAGGAGGAGCAAGTGATTCAAAAGGAAGTAGACATTCATGGGGAGCCCACAGTATGTGCCCCTGATACTCAATGTCAAGAAGGTCTTGTGGAGAGCACCTCTGAGGGTGATATTGATGTTGATAAGGAACCAGTTGCTGGTACTGGTGATAAGGGCAAGGGTGTGGCCACAAAGATTCCGTTGCTCACCAGAAAGGCACACCGCAGATCCCATATGAAGAAGAAGCTCAAAGTGAACATGAAGCCTATAATTGAAAGATTAAATGCACAAGAGGAAATCTTATGCTCAATACAGTCTAACATTTCTTCCATTTTTATTAGTCAGAGCATTGGAGCCAAAGAGCTTGCAGGAGTCAAAGTAGTGCTGCGAGGAATGAGGAATGAGTTGGGAAGCCTGAAGGAATTAGTGTCAAATCTTTCAGATTTGGTAAGGGTACAATTGTCTTCTCTTGCCCCTCCTGCTTCCACTCCAATAGTTCCAGAGGTTCTTGTTGGTTAACTGCCATCGACTCCCTTAGGGAATCACTGCCACTATGTTGTTATGGGGCAGCATAGTGACATCGGGGCTGGCAACCCAACCTGCCGCAGGGGTAAAACCCTATGCGAAGCCCCTCATGCCGACCACAGTGTTGACGTGCTGCTTTGCGCTTTCGCCTTAAAGATTTGGCTACCGCCTTCACTACCAGCTCGAGCTTTTGGTGCAACGGTAAGGAGCTCAGTCCAACAAGTGGTATCAGAGCGAGGTTGCGGGTTCGATTCCCTAGGGCATCGCTGAGGGGGAGTTTGTTGGTTAACTGCCATCGACTCCCTTAGGGAATTGCTGCCACTATGCTGTTATGGGGTAGCATAGTGACATCGGGGCTAGCAACCCAACCCGCCGCAGGGGTAAAACCCTGTGCGAAGCCCCTCATGCCGACCACCGCGTTGACGTGGTGCTTTGCGCTTCCACCTTAAAGATTTGGCTACCGCCTTCACTACCAGCTCGAGCTTTTGGTGCAACGGTAAGGGGCTCGGTCCAACAGTTCCAGGGCCATCAGGGCCTTCAGAAGAAGCAGTCAGGCCATCAGGGCCGAATGTAGTTGAAGAATCGAGTAAATGTGAGTCTGCATAGGAAACATTAGGGCCATCAGTTGAGGAGTCAGGGCCTCCAGGGCCAGTGATGGAAGAGTCTGGGCCATCAGGGCCTGTGGAACCTAAAGCAGAGCAAGTAACAGTTGAAGATCCAGTTGAAGCTACTATTGTACCCCCAAAGCCTCCTGTCTCTTCACCTCTTAAGACTCCAGCTCCTCCTTCTCCACCTTCTTTATCCACTTCACTTCCAGCCCCTGCCACCTTCAAACAACCCCTTCCAAAACACATCTCCTCACCTGCACCATTTCCCTCTACCTCCTCTTCTTCACCTATTTCCTCTTCTACCATTCCTCCTCCTCCCATTATTGAGGAACCTCTAGCATCATCTTCTTCAGCTAGACCCTCTTCTTCTGGTCAATTTTCTGCTGGACCATCTGCACCACCTCCTCCTACTTCCTTTTATTCTCTTCATCCACCCACTCCTCCATCATGCATAACTATCATTCCTGAGGGTGCTCGCATCCAGGGTGAGGTCATTCAAGACATTAAAGATGCGTTTGAAGAAGCAATTCTTCGCTCAGTCCTGTCCACTTCCTCTCATATTCATAGGACAAGCTCTTCTAGTCCTGCTCCTAAAAAGAGGAAAGTCTCCAAGGACCTTGCTCTCTCCTCTGAACCTCATTTCCCCCCTCTTTGGTTCCCTCTTTCTGTTGAAAATAGAAGGAGATCCATATACTGTGAATACCTTTAAAAATGAACATTTGCTACCATTTTTGGCCTCCCTCACCTTAACCTCACTGAACACCTCCATATTGTTCTTCCTCTCTCCCACATATCCAAATCAGATCAGTCCAAAATTTTTTCAATGGCTGAGTCTAAGACTGAAGACCAATGGTCTAGGGGTCGTCGGTCTGTTTACAAATAATTCTTACTTTCCAGATCTGAACGGTTCCCCCCTTTAGACCACCCTCTCACTCTATCAGAGTGGTTTATCATACACCATAGAAAGGCTTGGGGACCTTTCATCCAGAGTGAAATCAAATTGGTCCGACACTTTCAGATGTTCCAAGACTACAGATTTGTAAACAACCTGCCTAAAGTCCAGATTGGTCAATTCCGGGGAGCCATTGCACAGTTGAGGAATGAAAACCTAGTCAATACCTCCCTTCAGGTAGATTTTGCTACTCTAAAGCTCCCAGAGGTTGTCTTTCTCCCAAAGCTTCACTCTTTGGTCATGGATTCTGAAGTAGGTCTCATCATTTTTGAGAGATTTGCTAGAGTCATGGGCAGAATCTTAGTTCAGGAGGGCCAGTCGCTTGCCTTCCACAGATTCCTCTTTAGAGAATACCATATGGGATATATCAAATCCAATGTGCTTGCTCCCCTCTTATCTGAATGTGAAAGACTTTCACCCTCTGATTGGGGAAAGCACTATCACAACTCTACTCTGCAATAGGAAAATCTGAACAGTTCCTTGTTTAATTCTAGTCAACCCACACTTTTAGCTGAAAAGTTTTTGGAGCTAAACTCCATCCATCTTGTTCAAGATCCGTTATCCATTTGGGTTGAAAGGTATAAGGTTTTTATTGCTCTGAAAAAGGAACTGAAGGAGCACCAGATATTCTATCCAATTTCTATCGATCAGTTTTTGCAGCATGTTAGTTTTGGAACCTCCAGCTCTTATAAGAATTCTCTTGGCAAGGATGAATATGCCAACTCTGTAGAAGCTCAAAGGCAACTCCATATCCAGCATATGGTTCCTGTTATGGGGCCTTCGTACATTATTGCCTGGGGTGTTTTCCGACTTCAGTTTGAAGAGCAAGAACTCAAGGCTTGGCCCATCATTACTCGCCATGCCTTCCTCTTGTCACCTTCCTTCTACATTTCTATACCACCTCAGTAATTATTATAGCATTGCTTGGCTCCATTTATCTTCCTTCTCTTCTTTTCATGAGTTCTTACTTTCTTTTGGCTTAATGACAAAAAGGGGGAGAAAATAACACTCTCTCAAATACATATTCTAAACTTATCCAGAAAATTTACTTAAGTTTATTTCAGCACATTACATGTTATATTTTGTTATGTTTTGTCATCACCAAAAAGGGGGAGATTGATGATCAGTCCATCCCCATATAATTTATATTTTATATGCATTTTTTGGTGATTAACAAAACCTTAACAAAAATTATCTAACAATCCTTTATGAAGTTCCTCCATAGGAAATTTAGTCAAGCAAAATTCGTAAGTAATTCTCATAGACTGTTATTTAAAGTTTAAAGCATGTATTCATTCAAAGTACACATCGATTTCCTTCATAGAACATCAATTTTTTAAGAAAAGTAACGATTTTGGTCTCGCATTGATTTCATAAGTTACTTAAACAACGATTTGATAAGTTACACAATGATTTGATCAATGTAACGATTCGATAAGTGAAACAACGATTTGGTCGCTATAACGATTCGATAAGTGAAACAACAACTTGATCGCTGTAATGATTCGATAAGTGAAATAACGATTTGGTCACTGTAACGATTCGATAAGTAAAACAACGATTTATCTTAGTCAACATCGATTTGCTCAGATAATGATTTGCTCTCACTTGAACAACGATTTGCCTTAATCAACATCAGTTTGCTCAAACAACGATTTTCTCTCACTTGAACAACGATTTGCCTTAGTCAACATCGATATTCTCAAGCAACAATTTGCTCAAGCAATGATTTGCTCTTACTTGAACAACGATTTGCCTTAGTTAATTAACGATTTGATTGGACAACAATTACATTATTATTATCTTCTCAGATATTCCTAATAATGTCCACACTATTCAAATATATTTTCAAAACTCTGTGGAGCTCATGTCTTCCCGTGCATACTAAGATTTTGATTATTTCACACGAAATCCTCTTGCTTATTTGAGATATCGTATAGGGTCTTCATTTGTGTGATGATAGGATATCCTTTCTAGTTTAAGCATGTCATTACTGCACGACTACCAGGGTTGACTAACAACATAGACAAAAAGTTTGTCTAGGTATCTGTGTTTAATGCATTCAGGCCTTTTGTAGTAAAGCACGTAAAGTATGGATCCGTCAACCTGTCGAAAAGGATAAAAGATTCATAAGATTTCCTGAGAATGCAATGACCAATCCAAGCTCTTATAGCTGCAAGCTCATCTCTGTATGCCTACAACCAGTCTCTTTAACGAGCATGAAGCTGTGAGACAACGGGCGTATGAACGACTACTTCCACAGTCAAATTATTTTGCAGAAGATAAATAGAAGACTGATGACTCCATAAAGAAAATGTTTTTTAAGAGATATAGCTTCTCACTCAACTAAAAGACAACTTGCAAGCATCAGTTAGAAGAGCTTTTTCGCTTCACTCCACCATTGATTTTTAGCTCTTAGCTCTCAGTTTTTCTTGCTTAGTCTTTGGAGAGCAAACTATTGTTCTGAGAGATTTTCGTATTGAAAATTTGTCTCTCTTAGACATTGCGTCAGATCAAGCAAACTCTTATAAGCTTGGTCTAGGGGCCTTTCGCCTTTTTACACAATTCTCTGTGTGTTCCTCTTCGGTTGTGAAGAGAAGACCTGTTGGAAACAGGTGGTTGTTATTCCCTTCATTGAGGAAGGAAGACCTATGTATCAGGTGGTGTTTTGTACCTCTTCGGGGTTAGAAGAGAAGGCCAGTTGCGGCTGGATGTGTAAGAGTCCTTATGGGGGATAGTACCCTTGGTTAGTGAAATCCCAAGTTGTTGCTTGGGGACTAGACGTAGGACTCCTTGGGATAGGAGGTCCGAACCAAGATAAAATTCTCTTGTGTTGTGTGTTTGATTGTTTGTCTTTATTCTCACTAACACTAACTATCAATCTTAGTGTTTTTCTATTAAGTGTTTTTATTGACAGGTTTTAATTTGTAAAGAGCGTTTAGCAATCCATTCACCCCCCCTCTGGGCTTGCTATATGCGCAACACCGTATAGTTCTGACGACTCAAACTATGCGTTGCATGGTTTTTAGAGCCTGCATGAAATGCGACATGGACCCCCGTCGCGATTTAGCCAGTTTTCCCGCTCAAGGATTTGAAGCAATTTTTTAATTCTTATTTTAAATGCATTTCATGAATGCAACGAGGTAACCCATCGTGATTCAAGCATAACGGCGACGACAGAGGCCGTCGCGATTTGAGTTTTCACAGGTTAGGCTTGTTTCGACTGTACACAGTGTTATTAAATGCGTCAATTGTGTCCAACGCGTATTTCAAGGCCTACTCGAGACCTGTTTTCATAGTGTTTAATGTTAATCTTGCATGATATGTTCTTAAGATGCATTGTATAGTCTGTCTAATGACCTAAAAGCCAGCAACCCATGATAAAGACATAACAATGTAATGACTATTCTAAATATTCATTAATGCTATGATCTACTCTTGCAAACTATTGATTGAATCATCTATTGTTCTAGCTTGTTAAAGTGAGTAATTGTTATCTTAAAATGTTGCAAACCCATGCATAGTTAAATGCATAGTGCATCTCTTGCTATCTTGTTAATTGTTTTCTGCAAGTTTGAAACCAGTGGATTATGGATTGAGACACGTGTTCACTACACACTTGCACATCTAGGCAGCCCTTTCTTGGGGGATTGGAAGCACTCTGTTGGTCATTCCGTACTTGCAGACTAGCGACCTTTCCTCTAAGACCTCTGTAATTCTCTATACTCTGTGAATTCCTCATGGAGATCGATTTGGTTGTACCATTGAAGTTCCCTGGAGATAGCATGCACTTCCTCTCTCATCTTGTTCTCGAGAGTGTCATTTACAATCTAGACTTTAGCCATTAATGTAAAGAGTGAACTAAAGTATAAATTTCGCTGTCATGCTGCCGAAATTATCTCTTGACTATTGTTATCATACAATCATGTTCCCATTACTTGCTACTTGTTCTCATCATCGTCTTGAACATGACATTACTATTGCTTACATATTGAAACTCTTGTTATTGGCCATTAATGACTGTGGGTATCTGCATTTAAAATTAAGTGAGATGCTGACCAGGCATGGAGAGTGTCCAAGGGCTCTAGTCTAGCCCCAATGACGGAGAGTAAAAAATATACTGTCAACCATGGGGTATAATGATTAATGGCATTGCATCTATGGTGGGAAATAGTGTCGTGTTGAATGCTAGATATAATAACCACATACACATGTCCTAGTGTGAATTTCAAGGTTGATCTTTCCTTGGTGTACAATAGTGTCTTCGTGCCTGATTAGTGTTACATGATCGTGCTCGTGTGTGCTTGCTTGCTTGCTTGCATGATATGGCTATCCTGCATTTTTTACAATATAAATGATATCTTGCGTGCTTGTTACATGCCTCACTATTGATAATATCTTGCTCGTTATATCATTCTAGATCTTGCTCTATCATGATCACTCTATCTACCTTGTTCATGTATCATGTTTTAATGAGTTTTATTCGTACATGCATATCATGACAATCGTGCTTACCTAGTTCTAATTTGCTAATCACTTATATCATTGCCCACACATTGAGATATAAATCATGTGGGCTAGTTTTCTCATTCCCTACTTTAACCATTCAAGGTGACTATGAAATACAAGACAAGGATGGGAATGCATCCGAGTGATGAGCGTCCTAACTGTTGAGTCTATCTATAGTTAGTTTGTTGGAGTGTTAGATTCTTGTAGTAGGAAGTGAGGAATAATGTACTTTTCATTTTATTTGAGTCTTAGTCATGTTATACAAGTTTAAGAGTTGTATTAGTCCACTTTGATACAATGAGATGAGATTTGAATACAATTTTAATTGAGTTCATTATTTGGGACCTATTATAATGTTGTGTTGTTATACATTTAGTGCGTGCTAGCTAGAGGCTTATTTGCCGACTGTTCATGTCTTGGAATATCGACTCGAATTATCTGAATATTATCACTGTGTAATTCTCGGGACGTGACAGTAGATGTTAGTTGTACTCAAGTTTAATAGCTATAAACTAATTAAAAAATATATTTATGACTACTTCCTCTTCCGATTGGAGTGAAATGAAGAGTTGGTAGCCACTAATTGAATGCTTTTGAGCATCCTTTAACCATACTTATTTGAATGCCTTCTTGCTATGTCCATCATGGTCAAGCTGGCATTTTCATCTTCTTCTTCGGAGCCTCAGCTGTCTGAGGAGTTGTCCCATCTTGGTGTCATAGTCTTCCTTTTATATTTATTGTACTTTTTCTCTTTTCTTTTCTCCTTCTTTGACTTTCCAAACCATTTAATCTTTGGACAGTCTGGCCATAGATGTCCATACTACTTACATTCATAGCATATTGGTTCCTTCTTCTTTTTCTCCTTCCTTTTGCCTAATTTTGTTAGGATAACTTCTTCTTCACTGCCAATATCACTGATTTCACTGGCAGTGGCTTCATCCGAAGGGCTTTCTTCTACCTTGAATGCATTGTTTATCTTTCTTCTAAATGAGCTCTTTCCTAATCTCTTCATATTGATCTCATGAGCCATTAATGACCCTTTGAGCTTTTCATGTGACATTTCGGAGAGATCATTTGCTTCTTCTAATGCTGTCACTTTTGGTGTCCATTGCACTGGGAGTGACCTTAAGATCTTTCTGACCATTTATGTCTTGTTGTACTTCTTACCTAGACCTGTAAGACCATTAATGACTTGAGTGAAATTACTGTACATTTCAGATATAGACTCAACTGATTCCATTTAGAATCTATCATATTGTGTGAAAAAGATGTCAATCTTAGGCTCCATTACTTTTTTTGTTCCTTCAAACGTGAGCTTCAACTTGTTTCACATTTCTTTTATTTTTTTGCACACTGATGTCCTATTAAACTCTTGCTTTGTCAGTGCGCAACACATGAAATATTTGGTCTTGTTGTTCAAAGATTTCTTCTTCCTACCTTCATCAGTCCATTCTTCCTTGGGCCTTTATATTTGGAGGTCACCATCTTCTATGATGCTGCAGAGTAAGTGGTCGTAGCCTTGTAGGAAGAACTCCATCCTTGTCTTCAATTAAGTATAGTCCTCGCCATCAAACATTGTATAGGCTGAAATATGGATTGACCTTATGCAAATCATTCAGCTACCATTTGATCTTTACTCTTCAGATCGTTAGGTCTTCTTCATAGAGCTTAGCTCTAATACCACTTGTCGGCCCTTGGCAGGAAGGATTAAACACCTAGAGGGGGTTGGCGCGGGGGGGGGGGGGGGGGGGGGGGTGAATAAGTAAAAACATAAATCCGAAAGCAAATTCAACACTTTCAACTTTGGTTAGTGAATAGAAACATATGCAATATAAATAAAGGAGCGAAAGCACAATCACATAAAGAACACAAGAAATTTTATCCTAGTTTGGCCCTTTCAATGGAAAATCCTATGTCTAGTCCCCAAGAATACTTGGGGTACCACTAACAAAGGAAACACTCCCGCTTCAGGACACACCCAACACCCCAGCTGGTCTTCTTCTCTTTCAAGGAAAGAAGGGCATTGTTTCACCTCAGCTAGGTGCTTCTTTTGTGATCTTAGAAGCAACTCACTAGTACAAACCCCAGCAGGTTCTCAACACCTTGCACAAGTTGGTCTTATCTTCAACAAGGGGCATAACCTCCAGCTTCCAACCTGGTCCTCTCTTCACAAAGGAAGAGGAATACTTCAAAACAGAAGCTTGAACCTGAAGACCTAGACCAAGCTAAGATGAACAATGAAGATTCTTGATCTGAGAAGATGCTTAAGAGTAAGGGAGTATACAAGAAAGACTCTCTTAGGCAAACACACTGATCTCTCTCACATATTCACAATGACACAGAGAGAGAGAGAGAGTGGAGAGGATGAGGCATGAATACTTTGAGACTTGAACAAATGTTCTTGCTTAGGCTCCGCTTGCTATATTCTTCTGCTTCAAAGACTTTCTCCTTTTATGCATCCTTTGAAGAAGACTGTTGAGAGATAGCCATTGGAGCTCCTTAGATCCGTTGGTACTCTTGTTTTTCTTCTTCTTCTTCTAGTCTCTTTTTGTCTAACGCATTCTTCCTTGATCCTACTGGTTACTTGGAGTAGAGGAATGTCTTCTTATGCATGTTTCCAACGTCTTATGCTTTCTTAGCTTGTCTAACATTTTGCTTCATGAGAATACTAGGTTTCTACAAGCATGGAGGACAATTTTAGGTAAGATAGGTCATGTGTTAGTCAAAACCCATACAACTAGTGCAGAAGTCCACATTTCCTATTGACAACCTACTATACTAGGTAACAACCTTTTTGTCTAACTTGGGAAAAAGGAGTCCTTGACACATGCAAAAAGGTAACTTCAGTCAGAGAAATAATAAGTTAAACATATGAATTATATTTATAATTTCATTGGGTGCTAAAGACATTTTGTTCATCAATCAATGCACAAGAGTAAGTCATTAGTAATAGGTATAAAAAATGAATTTTGAACACTTGGTTCACTAATGAAAATGTAAATAAGGCAAGTGTTCAGTAATCGGAACATTTATAGCAACAATCGATAGGTTACTAGACTTATGGTTCAATAATTAGAACATTTGTTCACCAATCGATATGAAACATGTAATTTGTTCACCAATCGATATGAGTTAAAGTTAATTAGCCACCAATCGATATGAAAATACCACTAATCGATATGTTGTTCACCAATCGGTATCAGTTAATCACTTGCTTACCAATCGATAAACAATTGATCACTAATCGATAGAAGCTTTAATAGCAATCGATGAGACTGACAGTGCAAATCTTCTTATAGTGAGGTAAATTACATTCTTACTCATACATGAATTCTTTGAAAAATACATTCACGATTTTCGTGAGAAAATATATTTGAAACAGAAAGGAAATAAAGAGAGATGAAGGAGTATGAGCAGAAGACACATGTTAACACATGTGCTTCGTAAGTCGACACTTCGACATCATGTGTCGACACACATCCATGTATGTCGACACATGAATGTAATCTACAGACAAGACATCATGAAGATGATACTATGAGAATGCTTTTCATGTTGCATTTGAACATATATTATTATATGGATATGCATGAGTATAGTTATCATTAAAACAAAAGTATTTATGATATCAATGACTTTTAGTTATCACCAAAACAAGGGATAAATATAAGAGTGGTTCAACAACTTGTTCGCAAGTTAGGCAGCAAGCAACAAACTATGCCACTTCCCTTTCCATGTTCGACCACCAGAAGCACTTTTTTTCAGATCCTGATACATCCTTGTAGCTTTTGGGCAAATAGTATACCTGGTCTTGTAAGCTTCTTTTATGATCTTATTCTTGGTTTCAACATGATCTTGTACAAAAGTTTGCTCCTGAAATAATAACCTTCCATCCATAGCAAGGGAAAATCCTTCTCTTTGGTCTAGGTTAGCCTTGATTTCTACCAATATAGGATCATCTTCTTACATCTTTAATATAAAAACTAGTAGCTCTGGTTGTGTACTGATGTTGGCTAACATGCACCCATCTTCTGTAATTTCTGCACTCACATTTAGTTTAGCAAACTCCTCCAGCAAGTTCCATTTACTCACCATAAGACTTGATCGAACTATCATAGGCTTTCAACTGTGCATCCGCCACCGCATTAGCCTTGCCTAGGTGATAATGGATTGAGAAGTTGAAGTCTTTTATATACTCCAACCATCTTCTTTGCTTCATGTTTAACCCATACTATGAAAAAAAAATACTTCAAGCTTTTATGATCAGAAAATACCATGAATTTATCGTCATAAAGATAATGCCGCCAGATCTTTAAGGCAAAGATGACATCTGTAACACCCCGAAAATTTTAATTAACCAGAAAAATGTGAATATTTTGAAGATTAAACATAACTATTATCATGAGATGGAATTAATCTTAATTTAGAATTTATTAGAGATAATAAATGTTACCCTAGTGTCGCACTTAGAGGTGCGCGCTCCGATAGGGTGATACCGAAAAATTGTAACGAAAATAAAATTTGAGAACACCATAATTTCCAAAAAAAAGTGGTGATATCAGAAATATAAATATCCAGAATTGTTGACATGCGGATATCGAGATTAAGCTGACGTAACTATTTTTCGGTGATTTTTCACCTAGTAGAAAATAAATTCTAAAAATCAAACTAAAATTACCATAATTTGTAAAACCATCCTATTAGATTATGTTTGAAATTTCAACTCAAATGGATACTATTTGGACACCCAAATATGAGGACGAATGGGCCAACTAATTTTCCAACCAATTACGGTAATCAGTTCTGGGAATTTTCCTGTTTACGTTAGGTGAGCAACGTGAGCTCACGTCATTAGGGGTAAATAGCTTACACGTTTGTCCCTTAGGTGTAAGCATTGGATGGGTTGCATGAACCATGTGTAAGCAGTAAAAACCCGATGTCTTTTACTACGACACATCCATGGTTTACGTGTCCTCATGCATGGAACCTTGCTGGGTTATAAAAGAAGACCTCAACACCATCTTGGGAACCTTTCCAGTGTTAGCTCCTGATGGTTCTTGCTCTTGTTCTCTTCTTCTACTGGTTTCGTCGTTGCTGCTGGAGCTGCTCCTTTGCTTAGAAGAAGCTACAACTGCTCTGATGTTTCCTATTGCATCCACTTGCTTGGATTGGAGGTGCTGAGAGTTGAAGTTGTGGAGGCTATTACATTGCACCTTGGTTTCTTTTCTTTCTATCTACTTTGAGCCAACGAAGTGGAAGTATTATCCTCCAAAAAACATGTAGGATTCAATCCTCTTTCCTTCTTCTCTGACTCTTGTTCTTGAACTAGCCATCAAACTTACGGTTTTAATGTTCAAGCTCTTGTTTTTGTTCCATGAATGCCTTCAGTACCATTTTTCCAAGATCATGTAGGATTCTCTTCCTTTCTCTCTTATTCTTATTCCTTTGACTCTATCTCTTATGTAGATGTTCTAGTCTTCAAACCTGTGTTTTGACTCCGTCTTCATCAAGTTAGGTAGGATTCATCTCCTTCTCCATTAATCCTATCTTTTATACATGATAAGGAACCCCTGTTGAGTAGTCAAGTTGCTATACTTGCAATCCTCCTCCTGTTCTTCCAGTTGCGGTAGACATTTTCATGATTGGGGAAGGAAGAGTCTTGTTCTACTCTAAGATTGATTATTTTCCTTCTTCGTCCATCCTTGGCCTTTATACATGATAGTAGAGTTTAGTGGAAGTCACAATACCTTTAGAACATTGTGATTATTTCTGTTTAGATGTTCGGTACTTCAAGCCTTGATTTAGATCATTGAAATACTTTGAGATTAAGTATCTATCTTATAGGAATCTTTGCAACAACCTCTTGTTGTCATGGCTATACTTCCAGTACTACACCATGCTTAGTTTCTAGCTAGACAAGTATGGATTGTAACCTTATGTTTCGTCTTGCTTGTTTAGCATATAAATCACTGTGGAGACTACAAATAGGTTCTTCTATTTGATATAATTCATACCTTAATCCATAGGTTCCATAATTGGTATTCTCAAAGTGTACTCAAAGTCATTTATGAGAGGAGAGTTGCTATCTGTCGACAGCCAGCCCATAGCTGTCGACAGGCCCAGTCTCCCAGAGCCTCAAATTGTTGGGTCTGCTGCTATCTGTCGACAGCCAACCTATAGCTGTCGACAGATACTGTCCCAGGACTAGCAAACCGTGCTCTGGCTGTTGCTATCTGTCGACAGCCACCTCCTAGCTATCGACACCTACTGTTCTGACCTGTATTTCAACAATCTTCTACGTATAAGCTCTTGTTAAAACTTTATCCTAATAGCCTAGTAAGCTACCCTCTTCTTTACCTTGGTATTTACTGTCGTGTTACTACAAAGTTCATCCACATTGTGTGCCTCACTCATCCTTGGATTATTCTTGAAATTATCAATCACGTATGATACCCCATTGATTCTACTTCCCTATATTCAGTAACTGAGTTCATAAAACCTTGATATCTTGAGAGTTTGAAGATTTGAGTACCCTGTTGGTTATTCATAAGGATTTGAGTGAAATGATTCTCCTTCCTTGTGAATTTGGTCAGTGGTATTGCTATCTTGGAGAAATCCTTGACAAAACGGCGGTAGCAACTAGCAAGACCCAGAAAACTTCTTGTTTTTGATGCAGTGTCAGCCTATCCCAATTCTTCATTGCTTCCACTTTAGAAGCGTCTACAGTGATACCTTTCTTGTTTATAAAATGGCCTAGGAATGGCACTTCCTCTATCTAGAATTTGCATTTGCTAAGTTTTGCATATAGTTGATGATCGCTAAGCACTTACAGTGTAGCACCAGGGAAATTCAAAAATTGAAAAATAAGAAACAAAGTGAAAATAAATAATGAGCAAAAATATTAAGAAGTATTATTGGCCAAACTTACACTCTTAGCCCAAAGAATAAAAGCCCAAATAGTAATAAATCTCCAAAATTCGTTGCTAAAATTGGGTGCAAAATTAGAGATGGAAATTATGGCAAATCTAAGACAATTAGACATCCAAATCAACCCAAATTCGTGTCCAACCATATTATGGAGTTTCCTAATGGTTCTCCTACTCAATTGAGGTGAGAATCCTCAAATTAAGGGAGGGATTAATCAAAACTCGTCGCTCCCTTTCCCAGTTGCAATAGGACTTCTAAACAACCCTAGATCTTTAAGTACTCGTCCTAAACCCTATGGGGATGAGTTACCAACTTGTTGTCGTCATGAGGAGCATAGCTTGAGCACCAGAGGAGGTGGAGATCGCCCCCAACCAGAGCTCTCTTCCCCAACTTGCTTTTTGCATCGACCTATAGAAGACTCATCTTCGGATCATTTAAAGGTCAATGTTCTCGGGCCAAACATGAACAAATCATATACCATGTGAAATTTCATCGAGTCTAGTTTCATATGCTCTTGTTTTCCCCAATTTTCATCAATCGTGCATTGAGTACTAAGCGTTTTCCAAACATTGCGCATAATCAGGATTTTAGTGTTAATATCATGTTTCACACACCCCAAGACCAAATTGAGACCAATCAAAAGCATAGTTCTCTTCTACTCATCGTTCTCTACAACTTTCATGTTCATAGTTTTGTCTAAAGAGCCCTAGATCTCGAGTTATAGGTGTTACATGCATGCATCGTTTTACTGTCTTCGGGTTGAACCCTAAATCGCGACCAGTCCAGCCGTCGCAATTTAGAGACCGGTATCGCGATAGGTCAACCAATCACAATTACCTTAAAGGTCATCTTCTATACCGTCGCGTTTTACTTTTGTCCTGATAGGATCCGACAACATCATGAAGGATCGAGGAAAAGGTGTGGATAAGATCTAGAAGGGGGGGATGAATAGATCTATGCCACTTTTTGCGGAAGCTTAAGCAATTTAAAAATACTTTTAGAATCAGAGGCAATTTTAACAGTGAAGATTACAGATCTGATGAGATGTTAAGTGAGTTGATAAAATAGATGTGAAAAACCAGTTGATTAAGTGAATCTTAGACGATCCTATGCAAGCATCTAACGGATGATAGAATCAAACCACAAATAGACAAGTGCACAGAGATTTTTAGGTGGTTCGGAAATCACCCATGTGATTCCTACATCCACCCCTCACACCCAGTGAGGATTCACTAAACAACCTGGGAAACACACTCACTGGAGCCAGACAACTCCAACACCTGAGTTTACAACTCAACAACTCTAGATCCCTGAGCAAGACTACTCAACAAACACTTGAGTTCGACGACTCAAACTGAGCATAATGGCTCACAAACGACTTTGCTAGACACCAACACAAGACATAGATCTTCTAGCAGCAGATCATGTCGAACATGAGAACATTCATGAAAATTATGCAGAAGCACTTGCACAATCTCAAAATGTCTCAGAAGAACAGAAGTACAGTGAGAATTGTATGAAAGGACTTTGTTCTTCAGTTGTACTCCAATGTAGAAGCTCAGATTGGGAAGAAGCTTGGATTCTTGAAGTCCCAAACGATGCTCTGCACTTTTGAACTTGGGATCTTCCTTGAAATGTTCTCCAACGGATGCTTCTACTTGATCTGCTTCCTTGAAATGCTTTAATTACTTCTTCAAGGATCACACTCCAATTCTCACACTTGAATTGATGAGAATTGGTCTTCAGAAGACACCAGGAGAGCAGAGGAGGGAGATGAGCTCTTCTCGCCACCAAAGGAAACTTTTTTTGGAAGGCTCCAAGAGTTTGTTGGGTCTCTCTATGTGATGGATGGCCAATTGGAGGCTTTTTATACCCAAAAGATTCCAAAGTTACCCTTTGGGTACAAGGGCACACGATCCTAGGTTGATACACCATCACACGATCCTAGAATGATACACCATCGCCCTAGGATGACAAGTGGCAATCATCCATCTTAAGTCCCAGATTTTCCGAAGTGTGTCGACCTGCCCTTGTGGTGGTGTCGACATACTGGCTGGAGACTGGTTGAATAAGTGATTGGATGAGACTCTGGTGTCGACCTGCTTGAATGTGGTGTCGACCTCCTGTCCCAATCCTGAAAACATGTTGTTCTGGGAAATGATCTAGTGTCGACCTGCTTGAATGTGGTGTCGACCTCCTGTCCCAATCCTGAAAACATGCTATTCTGGGAAATGATCTAGTGTCGACCTGCTCTTTGACTCGTGTCGACACAGTCTCAGCATTTCTTCATATTTTTGCCTTGGGGTCTGAGGTGTTATGTCGACACCATTGTGGGGTGTGTCGACACCACCTTTGCAAAAAGTATTTGTACCTGAAAATTAAACACATATATCATTAGTTAAATATTTTATTATGAGTACAAATGATAAGTGTGCTTTGAAACATGCTTTTTGAATATAAATTTCAGTTGAAATGTGTTTATCATGTTTCAATTAGTTTGCATTAAAATCACATTTGTCATCATCAAAATAAGAGGGGAAATGATATGAAATTACACTCAACCCAACAATCTCCCCCTTTTTGATGATGGCAACATTAAATCCATATGATAATGAGGTTTTGATGAGATGTGATTTTAAGCAATTTTTGGTTATTCAAAGTCCTTAATTTTCTTTTTGTTCATGCTTGTCAAAGACCTTTAAATATAACTCAGTCAGAATTGATGGTTGTACTAGTGAAGTACAATGTTACTTGAAGTAAGTTAGTTGCATAAAAGAGGTCAAGCAACTTGACAAGCATTCATACATTCACATTCACATAGCAATTTTCAATCACATTGAAGACACAAATGACGAAGTTCATTCAAGCTAAGCAAAACTCATTTCATTTCATTCAAGAGTAAACATTACAATCTTTCCAAAACATTACAATCATTTCTTGTTCTCTTTCTTTCTTCTCCCCCTTTGACATCATCAAAAAAGAATTACATTATGTAGAAGGTGGAGGAGGAGGAGGAGGAATGGGAACTAAGATTGTCTCAATGTCTGACAATCTTTTCTCCAGGAAAGTCAAGCTGGACTTCATTTGATCTTGAATGGTTGTGAGTCTTGTATGCAAGTAATGTTCCATTCTGTCTGAGTTTTTTATCAAAGTAGCTTGAATTCTGTGTAGATCAGCTGAGATGCAGAGGAGGACCCTGGTTGCTCTGCAGGGTCATTGCGCCGTTTAGTTCTTCTTTCTGATTGAGGAACATCAACCTCTGCCGGAACTGGCCTAGATGAGGCCTGAGATTTTGCTCCACGGCGAGGACCCAATTTTCTCACCATGGTTGCAAGGTTGGAGTGGAATCGGTAGTGGATGAAGGAGAAGAGGGAGATGATTGAGAAAGGTATGTGATTGAGAGAGAAGTTTGTGCAATTTCTTGCCGGAAATGAGAGAAAAGCGACCGTCGGGTTGACCTTATGCCTAAAAAGGGGTTGCAGTGGTGCAATACCCCGCACGAACAACAGCGGCTAAACCGGAACCCACGATTTAAAAAGTCTGGCAAAGGGTGCAGTGTCGACACTGGAAGACTTTAGTGTCGACCTGACCTAGGGTGTGTGTCGACACAGGATAGATGTGGTGTCGACCTGGCCTATGAAGAAAAGTTGAATTTTTGTAAGGAAAGAAAATTTGAGAATTTTTGGGACTTCTTTAAAATGATAATTAATGAGAGAAATAGTCATTTCAAGGATTTTTAAGAGACTTAAAAATTCATTTGTTATATTTTGCAAAAATTCATCATAATTCAAGTTTTAAACAATTTCCAATAGGATATGAGCATTCAAAGACTTGAGTCAATGAAATGATGATTTGAGGGATATAATATATCTAACAATCAACTATAAGCTACCATATTTCTCAACGTTAAAGAAATAAAGATATCCTCTAGACTGAATACAATTGTTTTGAAAATAAAACACAATCTTAATGAACAACTTGATGATGAATGAAAATGATTCTTTCTAAATAAAACTCCATTAACACACATATTTTGTTTTTGTAACAGACTATCAAATGATATAAATCTTTTTCACTCAAGTACTAGTGCTTTTTACACACCATAGTCCCTGGATACTTAAGATTTATTCATTGTCAAGTCTCAAAGGGGTAAATGACGACCTTTTAACAAGAAAATATACGTTTTGTAGACGCCAATATTTCCAGTTACTCAGTCATCATCAAAAAGTATAGCACATTTTTTGCTGTATTTTGAATTTATTTTTTAATTTTTTTATCCCCTTTGAACAGAGATAGCATTAGTGCCTCATGACATGCATGACACTTCATTCATTGTGAAGGTGTGCAGTTTCTCAGCACAAATGCCATTGCTCTGTTGAATTTTCAAAATTTTTGAGAGTTTTGTAAGATAGAAATCAATTTTATCCAACATCCATTGCAAACAAAGAGATGTTTTAATTTCAAGACACAAGTTGTTTTCAATCTTGGAAGAGTTCTGAATTTCTGTGGGTTGAAAAATATAGTTGACAGTTGATTAGTAAAAAATATGATAGATCACTCAAAGGATCATTTGGAGACTCTAGACATCTGAATGATGACATCATGCAGGAAATTGATGAAATGCAAGAAAAGTTATGAATTTTGCAAAAGTCATGACTTGTGAATTTTCTAGCTCCCCCTGAGATGATGATTTCAATCATTTTCTATCAAAATAAAGATATGCAAGTTTTTTTTTTGAAATCAAGAAAGATAATTTTCTTTTAACAATAAAAGCTTCCCCTCAGCAATTGCATATTCATTTCTTAGTACTTGGCGGAGACATACACTCACGCATAGTGAAAGTGTCCAGACAAGCCTGACTTGTCCTTCTCCAAGTCACCATTTGATATACCAATAAATTTCAACACAATAAGAGTTGAAGAATTTATTGTCCAAAGGAAATGGAAGTGGAATTGAGAGAGATATGGACAGTGTGACTGAAGGAAGCAAAGGGTTATGATATGAAAAGAACTCCCCCTTAGGCAGTGCATAACACTCAACCCAAACCTAAAGAGAGATCAAGAATGTGGACATTTACAAAGACCAAGTTCTCTCCTCAAAGATGAAAATCAGTTTTCAGGAAGGGGTTTGGTGAATATATCTGCAATTTGTTTTTCAGTTTCAATGAAATGGAGTTCAAAGGACTTCTTTGCAACCTCATCTCTCAAAAAGTGATGCCTAATCTCAATATGCTTGGTTCTAGAATGCTGAATGGGGTTCTTAGACAGATTTATTGCACTTGTATTATCACATAGGATGGGTACACAACCTAAATCTTGGTTGTAATCGAGAAGTTGATGTTTCACCCAGAGAATCTGAGTTCCACATCTACCTGCTGCAACATATTCAGCCTCTGCAGTTGACAGTGCAACTGAATGTTGCTTCTTGGAAGCCCAAGAAATAAGGCATCCACCTAGGAATAAACACAAGCCACTTGTGCTTTTTCTATCTAATTTACACCCAGCATAGTCAGCATCATAATAGGCAATCAAATCTAGCTTGCAATTAGCAGGATACCAAATTCCTAAATCACATATTCCAACAAGATATTTGAAAATTCTTTTAACAGCTAACATGTGACTTTCCTTAGGATTAGACTGAAATCTAGCACACAAACACACACTAAACTGAATATCTGGTCTAGAAGTTGTAAGATAGAGTAGAGACCCAATCATACCTCTGTAGGTCTTTGGGTCTACTGACTTACCATTTGATTCTTCTTCTAGCTTAGCATTTATAGCAATAGGTGTGCTTGAATGCTTGAGGTTCTGAAAGTCAATCCTTTTGAGAAGTTCCTTGACATACTTGGCTTGACTGATGAATATCCCTTCAGATGCTTGGTTAACCTGCAATCCCAAGAAAAATGTTAAATCACCCATTAAACTCATTTCAAATTCATTCTTCATTTGATTTGAAAATTCAGTGCATAGGCCTTTATTGGTTGAGCCAAATATTATGTCATCAACATAAATTTGGACCACAATTATTTGATTTTTGACTATTTTTGTGAACAAAGTCTGATCAACATTTCCTCTAGAATATCCTTTTTCAAGTAAAAAGGTACTCAAACGGTCATACCAAGCTCTTGGAGCTTGCTTAAGACCATAGAGAGCCTTATTAAGCTTGAAAACATGGTTAGGATGTTTTTCATTTTCAAATCCAGGAGGTTGTTCAACAAAAACATTTTCCTTAATATATCCATTTAAAAATGCACTTTTGACATCCATTTGATAAACTATGAATTTCATGGAGGATGCAAAAGCAAGGAAAATTCTAACTGCTTCTAGTCTAGCTACAAGGGCATATGATTCTTCAAAATCAATTCCAAATTCTTGATTGTACCCCTTTGCAACTAGCCTAGCTTTATTTCTAATTGTTGCCCAGCTAGCTAGCCCAGGGGGGGGGGGGTGAATGGGTTATTAAAAATTTGATCTTCGATTAAAAAACCTGTTCACTAAAAGGATTACACAACAACTTAAATGAAGGTTAGAATTAGAGGAAATGAGATAGCAATCACACAAAGTACAACCACAAGACTGCAGGATTTTTATCCTGGTTCGGAACTCCTTTCCACATGAGACCTACGTCCAGTCCCTGAGCAATACCTCAGGATTTCACTAATCAAGGGTACAGTCCCCCTTAAGGACACAACAACACCCAGCTCACTAGGTCTTCCTTCACACCCGAAGGGAACAACACCCTGGATACCACCAGGTCTTTCTTGACACCAGAAGGGAAGAACACCTTGGATACCACCAGGTCTTCCTTCACACCAGAAGGGAACAACACACAAAGAGATTTGAAAGACAAGCCCCTAGATCAAACTGCAACAAGCAATGATCTGAAGAACCTAGCACTGAGAGCAAAGAATCTAAATCTAGGCTCACTCTCAGAACTACACAAGCTCTCTTCAAAAGATCTTTCACCAGCTAGAGAGAGCAAAAGAGCAAAAGCTAAGAGGAATGAAGTTTTTTGCTCTACACTTTCTTCAGAAGAATTTTGAATGCTTTTCTTGAACGTTTTTATTCTTTTGTTCTTCTGACTTGTATATATATATATCTTCAATTTGAAATATAGACGTTAAGGTGTCCGTTGTCTCTCTTTTGAGTAGTCGTTAGACTGAATGACATCTGGAGTCATGGAAGCTTCTTGTCACAGTCTTTTGATCACTTGAGCACGCAAAGAGATGAGATCTTCACAGATATCCGATGGCTTCTATTTGTTTAACGTTGTACCATGAAGCTAGTGCAGAGGTCTGCACAGATGTCAATCTTAAATAGCAGACAGATAGGCTGTCTCTGATGTCAGTCAACGTCAGTGGTAATAGTAAAGAAAATAGTAATGCCAAATAGCTTAAGTCTAAAGGACGTTATCAGAGTAGGCACGATAAAGGATGATATGGTCTGCATGCATGCAGAGATATGTTCAGATCTCATAAATGCAAAAGCGTCAGAGAGATATCTACGTGGACTTTGACTGGTCAATGCTTTAAGATGAATAAGATATCAAGATATGAAATCGATAACTGAATGACTTATGAAATCGTTATGAGTCATAGCAAATCGTTATGAACACTTATCAAGTCCTTATGAACTCTAAAGAAATCATTATGCAACACAAGTCGTTATGAACACTTATCAAGTCGTTATAAACTCTAAAGAAATCGTTATGCAACACAAATCGTTATGAACACTTATCAAGTCGTTATAAACTCTAAAGAAATCGTTGCACAAAGCAAATCGTTATGAACATTTATCAAGTCGTTAAGAGTTTAAGAAATCGTTACGAGAACAAGTCGTTACGGCTACCAAGTCGTTACGAGTTTCAAAGAAATCGTTACGAGAACTAAAGAAATCGTTACGGCTACCAAGTCATTACGAGTTTTAAAGAAATCATTACGAGAACTAAAGAAATCGTTACGGCTACCAAGTCGTTACGAGTTTCAAGGAATTTAAAGAAATGAGAACGAAAGAAATCGGCTACCAAGTCGTTACGAGTTTCAAAGAACGTTACGAAACTAAAGAAATCGTTACGGCTACCAAGTCGTTATGTGTTCTAAAGAAATCGTTACGACAACTACGAAATCGTTATGGCTAGAAAGTCGTTGTGAGTTCTAAATAAATCATTTATGAAATCGTTACGACTTACGAAATCGTTATGAGAAAGTCGTTGTGAGTTCTAAAGAAATCTTACGAAACTGAAATGTACGACTAGAAAGTCGTTGTGAGTTCTAAAGAAATCGTTAACGATTACAAATCGTTTGCGACATCTTTAAGAAATCGTGCGGTATCGATTTTATGAACTTTTAGGTCAGAAGGAAATCGTTCTGCTTATCAATAGAAGTCGATACAAAGACGGACAAAGCATGAAAGAGACTTACCGATTGACTGAACTTTCCTTTTTCTTTATTTCCTGTTCAAAGGTCAAGTAATTCATTAGTACTATTTTGTTAATCATCAAATTAATGTATATAAATAAGTGAAGTAGTATTATGGGGAAAGTTGGTCCATAATCTCCCCCTTTTGATGATGACAAACTATACTAAACATTACAACACAAACTTGTTTTCAGAATAGTTAGTTTTCTCCCCATTTTGTCAATAAGCAAAAAGATAGTCTTGATGACCAAACTGTCCCCATAATAAATATTTCCATTTATTTATATATTAATTTTGATGATTAACAAAATAACACTAATGGATTTCTTGAGCTTGAGAACAGGAAGCAAAAGAAAAATGAAAGATCAAGACAATCTGGTAAGTCCCATCATTTCTATCCAAGTCCCTGTAACGACTTCTTTGATAAGCAGAACGACTCCTCTTTGACCGGAACACTCAAATCGTTACCGTAACGATTTCTTTAGACCTCGTAACGATTTCTTTAGAACTCGCAACGACTCTCTAGCCGTAACGATTTCTTTAGACCTCGTAACGATTTCTTTAGAACTCGCAACGACTCTCTAGCCGTAACGACTTCTTTAGACCTCGTAACGATTTCTTTAGAACTCGCAACGACTCTCTAGCCGTAACGATTTCTTTAGACCTCGTAACGATTTCTTTAGAACTCGCAACGACTCTCTAGCCGTAACGACTTCTTTAGACCTCGTAACGATCTCTTACAACTTGATAGTCATAACGATTTCTTTACAACTAATAGTCATAACGATTTCGTGTAACGACTTCTTTGTTAGTCATAACGATTTCGCGCAACGACTTCTTGTTAGTCATAACGATTTCGCGCAACGACTTCTTTGTTAGTCATAACGATTTCGCGCAACGACTTCTTTGTAGTCATAACGATTTCGCGCAACGACTTCTTTGTTAGTCATAACGATTTCGCGCAACGACTTCTTTGTTAGTCATAACGATTTCGCGCAACGACTTCTTTGTTAGTCATAACGATTTCGCGCAACGACTTCTTTATTAGTCATAACGATTTCGCGCAACGACTTCTTTATTAGTCATAACGATTTCTTTAGAGCTCACAACGACTTGCCTGTTGTAACGGCTTCATAAGTTATCACAACGATTTCTTTACAGTTCATAACGACTTGCTATAATTCATAACGATTTCATAAGTTATGAAGTCAGCAAGATTCTTTTTATCGAATTTCTTGATGCATCAGTATAATGCCTTTTTAATAGCGTTGAAAAGTCAAAGTCATATCTTGTCAGTTGACTGCTATGCATTAAATGCTCTCCGATCGTATCTCCCATGCATGCAGACAATATCTTCCATTTCTATGCTACTCTGTCTACGTACTTTTTCTTGGACAGAAAGGAGCTTTGCTATATACTGCAATATCTGTTCATCTCAACTAACAATAGACAGCAGTCCTAGCTGTCTTCTATTTATTGATGATATGCTTACAGATATCTGACAAGACTCATCTGGACAACGTTGGACACAAGATACAAAGTTCTATGACATCTCTTTGGCGTGTACACCAGGATAAAAGACTGACGATCAGAAGCTTCCTCAGTAACCAGTCTAACGTACACAAGGATAAGAGACAACGGACATATCAACGTTCGAATTTGAATCAGCAGTTTAAATAGAAAAAAAAAAACCGAAAGAAAAACATCGCTTGATCTAAGAAGCAAAAAGGAATCCATCCATCTCTCAATCTTTAGAACTTGAAGAAGAGCGAAGCCTCCACTCCAAACCTTGTTCTAAGCTCTTAGCTCTCTGTGCTCAAAAGAAATCTTCTCATTTGTAAGAGCCTGTGTGGTCCTTGGAGAGAAAAACCTTGTTAAATCTCTTTCTCTCTCGGGGGCTTAGGAGCTTCAGGTTGTAGCTGGTCAAGCTAGAATCTGAAGCCTGTTTTCACAACCTTTTCTGATTAGTTTGTGTTCCCTTCTGGACGAAGGAAGACCTGGTGGTATCCAGGGTGGTTGTTGTTCCCTTCTGGACGAAGGAAGACCTGGTGGTATCCAGGGTGGTTGTTGTTCCCTTCAGGCTGAAGGAAGACCAGTTGAGGCTGGGTGTAAGGATCCTTAAGGGGGATTGTACCCTTGTTAAAATCCTGAGGTATTGCTCAGGGACTGGACGTAGGTCTCCTGTGGAGAGGAGTTCCGAACCAGGATAAAATCCTTGTGTCTTGTGGATGTGTTTTGTGTGATTGTTATCTTGTTTGCTCTAACTCTAACCTTGTTATTAAGTTGTGCAATCTTTTCAGTAAACAGGTTTTAATCAAAGATCGAAGTTTTATTAACCCATTCACCCCCCCTCTGGGCTAGCTAGCTGGGCAACAAGTGGTATCAGAGCCCGTCTCTTCGACAAAGAAGAAGATCCAACGATCTGAAGAGCAAAGATCAATGGCAGCCCAAAGTCACTTCGAAGGTCAGTCTGTCAACAGACCTCCTTTGTTCGATGGTGAAGATTATACGTATTGGAAGACCAGGATGGAATACTTTCTACAAGGCCACGATTATCAAATCTGGTCAATAGTGGAAGAAGGTGATCTGGTCGTCACAAATGAGAAAGCACAATGGACAGATGAAGATAGAAAGAAAATCTCCTTGAACTGTAAAGCTAAGAGCATTCTATGTTGTGCTCTAAGCAAGAAAGAGTTCAACAGAGTTTCAGCATGCAAATCATCCATGGAAATGTGGGAAAAGTTAAAGATCACATATGAAGGTACAGACAAAGTAAAGGAGACAAGAATTGACATTCTTGTCACTCAGTATGAAAGATTTCAAATGCAAACAGGTGAGTCTATTACCCAAATGTTTAGTAGATTTACTGACATTACTAATGGCCTAGCAAGTCTAGGAAAGTCATATGAAAATGCAGATATGGTAAGGAAGATTCTCAGATCCCTGCCATCTTCATGGACGGCAAAGGTCACAGCTATCGAAGAAGCTAATGATCTTAAGAGAATGTCAGTAGAAAAACTCATTGGGTCTCTCATGGCCCATGAAATAAACATGGAAAGACTAGGAGAATCCTCCAGTAGAAAGAAGCAGTCAAATGCGCTTAAAGCTAATGGGGACTCATCAGAAGAATCCTTAGATAACAGTGAAGATAGCAAAGATAGTGATGATGAAGAAGCCATGCTCTCAAGAAGATTGCAGAGAATCTTGGCAAAGAAAAAGAAGTTCCAGTCTGGTAGGAGGTACTTCAAGAAAAACAAAGATCTCAAGAGACCAGATGGAAAAGATCAGAAGAGGAATGAGCCACTTTGCTATGAATGCAAGAAACCTGGACATATCAAGGCAGACTGTCCAATGTTAAAGAAAAATGATCACAAGAAGAAGGACAGCTCCAAGAAGTTCAGAAGATTCAAAAAGAAAGCCATGGCAGCTGCATGGGACAACAGCAGCGACTCAGATAGTGAGTCAAGCTCGAGCAGTGAAGGTGAAGAAGCCAACTTGGCTCTCATGGCGAATACCGAGGATAAGGTAACATCTGATTCTTCTTTCGATTCCTGTAATGACTCAGATTCGGATAATTTGGAAAGTGCATTTAATGAACTCTACAATAAGTATAAAGAAGTGTGTAAACTACTTAAGCTAAGCAAGAAAAATATCACGTCTCGAAAATACCAACTCAGATTTAAAATCTGAAAACGAAGAACTAGAAAAACAAATAGTTGAGCTTAAGAGAAGAAATGAACTATTATGTGAAAATTTAAAAGACAAGAACAGAAAAATCACTGACCTAGAAAAACAGGAAAACTCAGATGATTTAAGAAAAACTGTAAATGAATTAAATGAAGAAAACAATACACTAGCAAGCACCCTAGAAAAATTTACCAATGGTAAAAACTCTTTAATATTAAAAGGTGCTAGGAGATCGGGTAAAAAGAAAAATGGATTAGGATATACACCCCAGATAATGAAGAAACCATAATATACCCTAAAACATATCCAACACCAAAATTTGTACCTGAACAAGATGTAGCATACAAAGCTGATTTCAAATACATAGAAAAAGTAACTAAGTTATCCTGCTGCAGTCACTGCAACAAGTTAGGACATATTAAAATGACATGCCCAACAAGACATAAAAAATGGATATTAAAAGTAAAGTTGATGATACTAACCAATCAGGACCCAAAAAGAATTTGGGTACCTAAAGCTTGATGTTTTCATTTCAGGTTAACCCTCGAGCATCCAAATGGTATTTGGATAGTGGGTGCTCAAGGCATATGTCAGGCAACAAGAAGATATTTGTTGATCTCCAAGCTGAAGAAGGTACAGTCACCTATGGAGATAATGGAAAAGGGACTGTGATAGGAAGCGGGTCTGTGAACATCAAAGGAAAATCAGTCATAAAGGATGTAATGCTGGTCAAAGGGTTAAAGCACAATCTCATCAGCATCAGCCAGTTGTGTGACAAAGGCCATCAAATTCAGTTTCAAGAATCAAAATGCAGTATCTTAAAAGATGGTGAAGTCATATTTGAAGCCTACAGAGAAAGAAATTTGTATGTTCTATATCTCGATGAACTCAAGGATCAAGATGTGTGTTTGGCAGCTAGCAAAGATAAATCAACTGAGTTGTGGCACAGAAGATTGGGCCACTGCAGCTTGGATGGGCTGAACAAGCTCAGAAAAAGAAAACTAGTTGAAGGACTGCCAAAGGTAAATTTCAGATTGGATAGCATTTGCAGACCTTGTGCAAGAGGAAAGCACACCAAGAGCTCCTTCAAATCAAAGACTGTAGTAACCACCTCAAAGCCCTTAGAACTACTTCACATGGATTTATTTGGGCCAATGAGGACTACCAGTTTGGGAGGAAAGAATTTTGGATTTGTAATAGTTGATGATTATTCAAGATTCACTTGGGTATCCTTTTTAGAGCACAAAGATGACACATTTGAGAATTTTGTCAGCTTCAGTAAGAAAGTTCAGAAAGATCAGAAATTCTCAATTGTCTCTATTCGATCAGATCATGGTGGTGAGTTTCAGAATGAAAAGTTTGCGAAGTTCTGTGATGATCAAGGAATTGAGCACAACTTCTCAGCTCCAAGGACACCTCAACAGAATGGAATTGCTGAGAGGAAAAACAGAACTCTTTTGGATATGGCAAGATCAATGTTATCAGAATATGATCTGCCAAGATATTTCTGGGCCGAAGCTATCAACACTGCATGTTATATCATAAATAGAGTGATGATCAGGCCAATTCTGAAAAAGACTGCTTATGAACTCTACAAAGAAAAGAAGCCAAAGATTAGCCATTTCAGAATATTTGGATGTCCTTGCTTCATCCATAACAATGGAAAAAGGGACATTGGTAAGTTGGATGCCAAATCAGATGAAGGCATTTTCATGGGGTATTCCTCTAAACCTAAAGGTTATAGAGTTTTCAATAAACGTTCCTTATTAATTGAACAATCAGTACATGTTATTTTTGATGAATCTAACCCTTCCTTGAAAAAGGAAGAAATTAGTGACATTGATGATGCAGATGTCCTGTCCGAAAAATTAAAGAAAACTTCAATTAAGGACAAAGAGGATCCAACTCTGGAAGAACTGCAGCAAACAGAAATCCAACATAAAGATCTTCCAAAGGAATGGAGACATCAGAAAGATCACCCTCCTGAAAACATCATTGGTGATCCATCTGTAGGGGTAAGAACTAGAGGTAATGTAATTCCATGCGACTATTTAGCATTTGTTTCTCAAGTAGAGCCTAAGACAGTCAATGAAGCTTTATCTGATGAATCTTGGATATTAGCCATGCAAGATGAACTAAATCAGTTCAAGAGAAACCAAGTATGGTCACTTGTTCCTAGACCATCCAATCATTCAGTTATTGGCACCAAATGGGTGTTCAGAAATAAACTGGATGAGTCTGGAATAATCTTAAGGAACAAAGCCAGATTGGTGGCTCAAGGCTACTCCCAAGAGGAAGGCATAGATTTCGATGAAACTTATGCACCTGTAGCTAGACTTGAGGCCATTAGGATTTTACTTGCTTATGCATCCGCACTTGATTTAAAACTTTTTCAAATGGATGTCAAATCAGCCTTTTTAAATGGTTTCATCAAGGAGGAAGTTTATGTTGAACAACCTCCAGGTTTTGACGACTCTGAATTTCCAAATCATGTATTTAAACTACATAAGGCTTTATATGGTCTAAAGCAAGCTCCTAGAGCCTGGTATGAAAGGCTCAGTAATTTCTTATTAAATCATGGTTTCACTAGAGGTAAAGTAGATAGTACATTATTTATAAAATCTAAGGTTAAACATATACTTCTTGTACAAATCTATGTGGATGATATTATTTTTGGATCTACTGATGAATCTCTTTGCAAGTACTTTGAAAAGCTTATGCAGGGAGAATTCGAAATGAGCTTGATGGGGAGTTAAGCTACTTCCTTGGATTGCAAATCAAGCAAGGGAAGGATGGCACTCATATCTGTCAAGCAAAGTACACCAAAGAGCTGTTGAAGAAATTTGGATTTGAAGATGCAAAGCCATTATCAACTCCAATGAGCACATCAACCAGAATGGACAGTGATCAAAAAGGTAAAAGGGTAGATCAAAAGAATTATCGAGGTATGATAGGATCATTACTTTACTTAACTGCCAGTAGACCAGATTTTGTTCAGTGTATGCATGTGTGCTAGATATCAGGCAGACCCTAGAGAGTCTCACTTAATCTCTGTAAAAAGAATATTTAGATATTTAGCTAGAACTCATGATTTAGGTCTCTGGTATCCTAGATCTTGTGAGATAAATCTAATAGGATATTCAGATGCTGATTATGCTGGTTGCAAAGTAGATAGAAAGAGCACCAGTGGATGTTGTCAGTTTCTTGCAGGATGCTTAATATCATGGACATCCAAGAAACAAAATTCAGTAGCTCTATCAACAGCTGAGGCGGAATATGTTGCTGCTGGAAGTTGCTGTACACAACTTCTTTGGATAAAGCAACAACTTGAAGATTTCGGCATTCACATCAAATCAATTCCTCTATTGTGTGATAATACTAGTGCCATCAACCTCACCAAAAATCCAGTTCAACACTCAAGGACGAAACACATTGAGGTAAGATATCATTTTATTCGAGACCATGTAGCTAGTGGTAATTTAGAAATTTCGTTTATAGATACAAATGGTCAATTGGCAGATATCTTCACAAAAGCCCTACCTGAAGAGAGATTTACATCTCTTAGAAGGGAACTAGGGATGTGCAATTTGTGAAAGAATTTCTGTGATTTTATTGACATATAAATTTTTCAGATTAAATGAAAAGTTCTCTCTCCGTTAAAGTTAAACAAAACTCAGTTATCTATATGCTTTGACCGCTTCTGTGTAGAAAGTTGTTTGACTTGTCAAACCTTTTTGTCGCTTTCTACCTTTGCCGCCTTTGGCGCTCCTCCTGTCATTAAAGTAATATTATTTTACCCAAACCGCTTTGAGATCGATTCGTCTTCCACCTTTACCCTTTTATTCTCTATCTGTTCACCAAAGCGATGCCCTAACGATTTTGGGATCGACTCTCTGCAACTTTCGAAGCCTTCTTCTCTTCCCGCGAAGAATCCTTCGAGAACTTCCGTCCCTTCCATCATCCTCCCTTCCAGAATCCTTCTTCTCTGCACCCATGGCCGCTCCGTTGATCTCCGGAAGTGTTGGGGGCTACAGTGCTGAGTATTTATCCCCAAAGGAGCAAGAAAGATTTACTTTGTGAAGACAAAGATTTGCGGAAATAAGGCAGTGGATGTTCAGAATCTTGAGAAGAGTGGCATGGCCAGGCTAGTTGATACTCTAAGAAGATCGCAGTGGATGGATGTGGTCACCTTCAGTGAAGTAAGCTACCCGGATTTGGTAAAAGCCTTCTACATCTGTCTGAAGTCAGAAGCAGATGGATCCCTTGTTTCCTCTGTCAAGGGTATCCAAATCAGAATAACCCTGAGCTATTGCGTGATCTGTTTGGAGTAAAGACCTCGGGATTTAGTGGCATTCACTCTGTGAATGATGAAGTCAAAGGTCTCGGGATCATCGGTCCAGGATTTAAGTTGAAGGATGGGAAGCTGGATATTAATCAGATGTCCGCGTTCAACCGGTTGCTGCATTTTATAGTCTGCCAAATCTTAGTTCCCCGTAGTGCTACCTTTTCCTCATGCACTAGGGCAGATTCGGACATAATGTTCTGGGCAATCCAGAACAAAGAGATAAACCTGGCCGCTGTGATGATTGAGCGAATGAGTTTGCACATGCTCAGTTATGGGAAACAAAGAGCAAGTTGAATGTTTCCCTTCCATATGCCCATCTTCTGACCAAGATTTTCAAGCATTTGGAGTAGATCTGTCAGGTGCGGTAGCTGAAAAGATGGGCCAGTCTATAAGGTCCAGAAACCTGAAGAAAAGTGGCTTTTCAGTGCAAGAAGGAGTTTGGTCGAAATCCTCTGTGGCTGAAGGAGAAGCAGTTATTGCAGATATTCCAGAAGCAGTAGAAGTAGAGCAAGCAGCAGCAAGTCCAGCAGAGCAAGAGCCAGATGAGTCAGCTGTGGGATGCCAATCCGAAGCTCCATTGGAAGATGTTGTCTTGGAAGAAGCTCCTGCTCAGGGGGAGCAAGAAAATATGATCCCTGCTCCCATTCAGGGGGAGCATGCTGAGAGTGAAAAGCCAGAGAATGCAGCCTTTTCTGAGCAAGCTGCACCTTCTCAGGAAACTTCAGGTCCAGCCTTGGTTGATGCTAGTGAAGGCCCAAGTGCACCAGTAAATCTTGAGGAGCCTGTCTCTCAGCCAAGTAAGCAGAAAAGAATTGTTCACAGGAGGTCAAGGAAGGGCCATAGGAAAATAAAGTTGAAGCATGTTATGGCCTTGCTAAAAGCCCAAGGAGAGATCCTGACATCAGTTCAGAATGGTATTCAAGGAATTGTTTCAAATCAAGTGTCAACCTCCTCAGACGTATCCTCAATAAGAAATGCAATGAGGTATTTCAATAAGGAAATGTCTGATATGAAGAATTTGCTGGCTAGTATTTCAAAGTCTAGTGGTGTCCCTCCTGCACCTACTCAGAGCAGTCCAGCTGAAGTTCCTAGGCCACCAGGGCCTCCAGCTGAAGTTCCTAGGCCACCAGGGCCTCCAGCAGAAGTCTCAGGGCCAACAGGGCCGCCAGCTCAAGGGTCAGGGCCATCAGGGCCATCAGTTGTAGGGTCACCCGGACCAGTGGCAGCCTCAGGGTCTTCAGGACCATCTCCTGCAGTCAGAGAAAGTCAGGCCAAGGAAAAGAGCCAGTGTCAGTCTCCAAGGCCCCTGATACTTCATCTCTTGCCACTCCAACCCTCTCCACACCTTCATCTCCTCCTACTGCACCTCCTGCTCCACCAACCATAAAACATCCCATGCCTCGCACCAAACCTTCCTCATCCTCTACTTCCTCTCAACCCTCCTTCTCACCTACTCCAGCTCTCATCTCAGCTTCATCCTCATTAACTCCTCAACCTTCCCTATTCAAACTCAATCATCTCATCCTCAACCAACCTCTTCCTTTAATCCTAAACACCTTTTCTATCCTCCTACTCCTCCTAATTCTGTTACCTTTCCTCCAGTAAACCTCTGCCCTTGGTATTTTTGACACCAATGTTCCGACCTTTTGAAAGGAACACTCTCCTCACCATTCTTCCACAGCCTCTCACATTCACAGGACTGACCCTCCTAGTCCTGTCTTGAAAAAGAGAAAAACCTCTTCCTCTCTAAGCACTCCTTCTGCTTCTCTCTACCTCCTTTATGGTACTCTCTTACCCTTGATCCTAAGAGAAGACCTATCTACAGAGAATACCTCCAGAAATGCATTCTTTCTACCATTTATGGTATTCCTTTTCTCAACCTCTCCGAACACCTAGCCATTGTTCTTCCTTTACTCAGATATCTCAACCTTTCAAATCCAAAATCTTTGAGGGCACTGAGTTCAAGACTGAAGATCAGTGGGCAGCATCAAAGGGAACAAGGCTCAGTACTCAAAATACCTGACTGCAAGGGCCGAATCTCTCTCTCTCAGAGCTCACCCACTCACCTTCTCTGAGTGGTTTCTCTTCCAGCACAAGAACTCTTGGGGATCCTTCATTTGAAGGAAATTCGAATTGCCAGAGCCTTTCAGTTGTACAGTGACTTCTGTTATTGAACAAAATTCCAGAAGTTCAATTTTGCCAGTTCAACTCACAGATTACTGTGCGGCAATCAGAGACCCCTCTCAACCTTCCTTTACAGTAGATTTTGTCTCCTTCAAGACTGAGTTTCCAGTTCTTCTGCCGAAGCTGCACTCGTTAGTGCTTAATTCAGATGCTGGATCTCATGCTCTCGACATGTTTGCAAGGCAGCTGGGCCGGATGTCAGCAAAGCAGGGCCGATCTCCCTCCTTCTTGCGGTTCATCTTCAGAGAATATCACTCTGGCCGCATCTCTTCTCTGACCTTAGCTCCACTCATTTCTGAGTGTGAACGACTCATCTCCTCAGAATGGGAGCTTCTATATCGGGCCTCTTATCAGCAATGGAAGCTATCAATCAAGATCTGGTTAGTCAGAGGAAGCGCTCTTTCTGCAGAAGCCTTTATGGATCTCAATTCCATCGCACCCATACCAGAGCTCTATGCTGTCTGGGCAGCTAGATATTCTGCCTTCTATGCCCTAAAGCAGGATCTGTTAACTCAGCAACTTCACTATCCAATTTCCTTGGACAGATTTCTCCATAGGGCCAGTTTTGGCAAGAGTACCTACTTCAGATTCATTTTGGACAAAACTCAGTATGGAGAGTTCATAGAGCAGCAAAGGCAACTCTACATTCAGAGGAACATCCCTTCCATGGGACCCTCCTTCTCAGTTACCTTTGGTGTTTTCTGCAATTTTTGAGGATCTTGAGATCAAGGCATGGGCTGTTATCTCACAGCATGCCTCCTTGTTATCTCCTCTGTATTATCTTTCTCCCTCTTAATAAAAATCTTTCTCTCTTCTTTGTCTCACAGCTTATCTTTTTGCCTAATGACAAAATGGGGGAGACAACTAACGTAAATCTGAAAAACATATTTCATTTTTTGTCTGATGTTTAGTATATTTTGTCATCATCAAAAAGGGGGAGATTGATGACCAAACTGTCCCCATAATAAATATTTCCATTTATTTATATATTAATTTTGATGATTAACAAAATAACACTAATGGATTTCTTGAGCTTGAGAACAGGAAGCAAAAGAAAAATGAAAGATCAAGACAATCTGGTAAGTCCCATCATTTCTATCCAAGTCCCTGTAACGACTTCTTTGATAAGCAGAACGACTCCCTCTTTGACCGGAACACTCAAATCGTTACCGTAACGATTTCTTTAGACCTCGTAACGATTTCTTTAGAACTCGCAACGACTCTCTAGCCGTAACGATTTCTTTAGACCTCGTAACGATTTCTTTAGAACTCGCAACGACTCTCTAGCCGTAACGACTTCTTTAGACCTCGTAACGATTTCTTTAGAACTCGCAACGACTCTCTAGCCGTAACGATTCTTTAGACCTCGTAACGATTTCTTTAGAACTCGCAACGACTCTCTAGCCGTAACGACTTCTTTAGACCTCGTAACGATTTCTTTACACTTGAAGTCATAACGATTTCTTTACAACTCAATAGTCATAACGATTTCGTGTAACGACTTCTTTGTTAGTCATAACGATTTCGCGCAACGACTTCTTTGTTAGTCATAACGATTTCGCGCAACGACTTCTTTGTTAGTCATAACGATTTCGCGCAACGACTTCTTTGTTAGTCATAACGATTTCGCGCAACGACTTCTTTGTTAGTCATAACGATTTCGCGCAACGACTTCTTTGTTAGTCATAACGATTTCGCGCAACGACTTCTTATTAGTCATAACGATTTCGCGCAACGACTTCTTTATTAGTCATAACGATTTCGCGCAACGATTCTTTATTAGTCATAACGATTTCTTTAGAGCTCACAACGACTTGCCTGTTGTAACGGCTTCATAAGTTATCACAACGATTTCTTTACAGTTCATAACGACTTGCTATAATTCATAACGATTTCATAAGTTATGAAGTCAGCAAGATTCTTTTTATCGAATTTCTTGATGCATCAGTATAATGCTTTTTAATAGCGTTGAAAAGTCAAAGTCATATCTTGTCTGTTGACTGCTATGCATTAAATGCTCTCCGATCGTATCTCCCATGCATGCAGACAATATCTTCCATTTCTATGCTACTCTGTCTACGTACTTTTCTTGGACAGAAAGGAGCTTTGCTATATACTGCAATATCTGTTCCATCTCAACTAACAATAGACAGCAGTCCTAGCTGTCTTCTATTTATTGATGATATGCTTACAGATATCTGACAAGACTCATCTGGACAACGTTGGACACAAGATACAAAGTTCTATGACATCTCTCTGGCGTGTACACCAGGATAAAAGACTGACGATCAGAAGCTTCCTCAGTAACCAGTCTAACGTACACAAGGATAAGAGACAACGGACATTCAACGTTCGAATTTGAATCAGCAGTTTAAATAAAAAAAAAAAAACCGATAAGAAAAACATCGCTTGATTTAGAAGCAAAAAGGAATCCATCTCTTACAATCTTTAGAACCTTGAAGAAGAGCGAAGCCTCCACTCAAACCTTGTTCTAAGCTCTTAGCTCTCTGTGCTCAAAAGAAATCTTCTCATTTGTAAGAGCCTGTGTGGTCCTTGGAGAGAAAAACCTTGTTAAATCTCTTTCTCTCTCGGGGGCTTAGGAGCTTCAGGTTGTAGCTGGTCAAGCTAGAATCTGAAGCCTGTTTTCACAACCTTTTTCTGATTAGTTTGTGTTCCCTTCTGGACGAAGGAAGACCTGGTGGTATCCAGGGTGGTTGTTGTTCCCTTCTGGACGAAGGAAGACCTGGTGGTATCCAGGGTGGTTGTTGTTCCCTTCAGGCTGAAGGAAGACCAGTTGAGGCTGGGTGTAAGGATCCTTAAGGGGGATTGTACCCTTGTTAGTAAAATCCTGAGGTATTGCTCAGGGACTGGACGTAGGTCTCCTGTGGAGAGGAGTTCCGAACCAGGATAAAATCCTTGTGTCTTGTGGATGTGTTTGTGTGATTGTTATCTTGTTTGCTCTAACTCTAACCTTGTTATTAAGTTGTGCAATCTTTTCAGTAAACAGGTTTAATCAAAGATCGAAGTTTTATTAACCCATTCACCCCCCCTCTGGGCTAGCTAGCTGGGCAACAAGTCTATGACAGCCCATGCATTGATCAGGGTCTTCAAAGTATGTTGGAAGACCCCAGAAGCACTGAAAAATTAGGACCATGAATGGAATGCCCGTGCATGTAAAGTGGCTTTTGCTGTTCCAGGAGTTCTTCATAATGATGGGTACACGATAAATCGAAGTTGTGCTCTTGTAAAGCTGGCACGATGGAGACATCTATCAGAGAGATTGAAATAGAAATTTCTGCTCAAGCAGAGATCCTGCATCAAAATCATAAGAAGGTTTATATCGGGGCCCACTAAAAAATAGATCTCTTGGGAATTGGGTGTATGGCGTTGAGATCCATGAGGCTCGGCTGAGGAGAAGGGATTAGCGTGACGAACCAAGGTAACTATTGATGCCTATAATTGAAGATGGGGTTCCTTGTAGAGAGTTTACATATGGTGGGGAGGAGTCTTTCACACCCAGAAATGAAGTGGGGCCAGGGTGGGGAGATAGAGATGCGGCCAGAGTGATATTCTCGAAATGAACAGCAAGAAGGAGTAATCTGCCCAAATTGGCTGACCAACAACCCATATGCCTAGCAAAACTATCCAGTGCATGGATCCAGCATCTGAGCAAACCTAAAGAGTGTAGCTTGCAGAAGAAGAACTGGAGAGTCAACTTGAGATTGGCAAAGTCCACTGTGAGGGGAAGATTTACGGGCGTTCTGATCTCAAATACTAAGGCTGAATGAAATGATAGAACTACACTCAGGCAGCTTGTTCAAATAGCAAAAATCACTGTACAGCTGAGTTCTTTGCAATTCTGATCTCTTCAAGATGAAGGGTCCCCACGAGTTCTTATGCTGAATAATGAACCACTCAGAAAGAGTGAGTGGGTGAGCTCGATGGGTAAGAGATTCCGCCCTGGCAGTCAAATATTAGCTGAATTGAGCTTGGTTCCTTGACATTGGCCCACTGATCTTCAGTCTGAACTCAGTGCCCTCAAAGATTTTGGATTTGAGGGTGGGACAGCTGGGTAAAAGGAGAACAATGCTTAGATGCTCAGAGAGGTTGAGGATAGGAATACCATAGATGGTGGACAGGATGCACTTTTGAACATATTCTATAGATGAATCTTCTTTGAGGCTCGAGGGTAAGAGAGTACCAAAGAGGAGAAATAATGTGAGGAGGGGATGCTGACAGAGGATGATTGTTTCCTCTTTTCTTGGCAGGACTGGGAGGATCAGTCCTGTAGATATGAGTGGCAGTGGAGAGAATGGTGATAAGGATATTTCTCTCAAAATCATCGGCAGATTGTGTCAAAGACACCAAGTAGTGAGGTTTTTCGGAATGATAGTGACAGAGGATGGAGGAGTAGGAGGATAGAAAAGGTGTTTTGGATGAAGAAAGAAGGTGGTGAAGGTATGGAATGAAAGATGATGGAGCAGAGTGTGAGAAAGGAGTGGGAGAGAAGGAGGGTTGAGATGAATGAGAGAGGAAGATGATGGGTGCGAGGCACAGGGTGTTTTTCAGTTGGTGGTGAAGGAGGGGCTGTAGAAGGAGATGAAGGTGAAAGAGAGGGTGGAGTTGCAAGGGTAGAAGTGTCAGGGGATTAGTAACTGTCATGGGCTCTTTCCCTTATCTTGACCTTCTCGACAACTGAAGAGGGGTCCTGATGACCCTGAAGTGGCACTGGTGGCCCTGGTGGCACTGATGCTTGAGCTGATGGCCCTGCTGGCCGAGACTCTTGAACAGGAGGCCCTGGTGGCGGGGAATAGCAGCTTGTCTGCTCTGAGTAGCTGTAGGAGAAACTCCACTTGACTTAGAGAGAATGCAAGCATTGATCATATCAGACATTTCTTTATTAAACCACTTCATGCATTTCTGACTGAAGAGAGCTCAGAAGTGGTCGAGGGTTGACTATCAAGTATCCCTTGAACAACTGGTCTGAACTGAGGATAAGACATCTCCTTGAGCCTTTAATAGAGTAAGATTGGCTTCAGAGTTACCTTTCTGGGACTCTTTCTTGACCTTTTGTGAGCCAACTCTTTTGCTTGCTTGCTGAGTGACAGGCTCCACAAGATTACAGGGCGGAACTTGGGCCTTCACTAGAAGAACACTGGCAGGAGATTGATTTGCCTGAGATGGTTGCAGCTGACTCAGGAGCATTTTCCATCAAAGACTCTCATTTCCGTTTGCTCCCCCTGAATAGGAGCAGGGAGTTCAACATCTTCTTGCTCCCCCTGGGCAGGAGCTTCTTCCAAGACAACTTGTTCAGACAAAATTTCTGTATGGCCTGATGCCACAGCAATTTCTACATTAGGTCCACCTGCTTCTGAATCAACTGAGGTGAAGGGAAGGGAATCTAAAACCTCTCGCAGGATAGAGGCAACTATCGAGGTAGGCAAAGAATCTGCCACACTGCCACAGCTTCTTCCATTGAACTTCTGGAGGATGAGAAAACCTCCAAGATAGGTGAGCTGGAAGACTCTGCTTGAACTGCCTGCTGGTACTGCTGCTACTTGCTCTGCTACTGCTGATCTGATCTCTAAATATGCTGGAGGATCTGCTGCTTCTCTTGAATTTCCAGAACATCTCCGATAATGGCTTCTCCTCTGCCACAGAGGTCTTGGTCCATATCCCTCTTGACTGAAAAACCACTTTCTTTAAGTTCTGGACCTATAGACTGGCCCATCTTTTCTACAACTGCTCCAGATACATCCACTCCGAAATGCTTGAAAATCTTAGTAGAGAGTAGAGAGCATATGGTAAGGGAAACATTCAATTTGCTCTTTGTTTCCCAGATTGAGTACTGGCAAACTTCATTCTCTCAATCATGACTTCGGCCAAGTTAATCTCCGTCTGGATTACACAGAACATATGTCGAGTCTACCCTAGTACATGAAGAAAAAGTAGCACTCCGAGGAATATAATCTGGCAGACAATGAAATGAAGCAAACGATTGAAGGCTGACATCTGGTTTATATCAAATTTCCATCCTTAGCTTGAAAACAG